>JBBMOE010000014.1:5685061-5771768 GCA_037975065.1 Chaetodon trifasciatus | reverse complement strand
GTACAGCATGAGGAGGAGAGATGTGGAGGGGGGGGCTGAAGCTACAGAAGGTGAGCGTCGGCTGTAAAATGGAGGAAGATCCAGTGGAGATGAAAAACAAAACGCAGAGGTGAGAAGGAAGGCAGGCTAAAAGGAAGAGGCTAAAAACTGAGTGGGAAGCAGGAGGAGGGGGGAGGCAGAGGAGCAGAGAGGAGAAACAATCTCCTCCACCACCTCTCTTTCGCTCTGCTGCAGCATTTCCTGCCTTGGCCACCATGTCCTGCGCCACCCTGCTACTACTGCCTCGCCACTGCACACACGCACAGGGGGAAGGAAAGCGAGAGGGAGGGGGCACGGAGGGAGACGCATACACGCACACTCTCACCTGGCTGCAACAAAAAGGCTAAGAAATGAGAAGAAATGAGGCTCAATCATTAGGAAGCTTTAAGGAGAGGAGATCACTTCTGCAGTGAGCTGATAGGTAGAAAGAATGGGGCAGAGAGAGAGAAAGCGTGTGCACGAAGGTTTGTGCACGAAGGCTGCACTGACGCTAATATATATTAGCAGAAACACTGCAGCAAGAGGGGGAGGGAGCACAGGATTATGGGATGCATTGACTGTGAGGTACCAGCAGCAGTAACCGGGGGGAGGGGAGGAGAGCACACACTAGAGAGAGAGAGAGGAAGAGAGAGGGAGAGAAGCAAGGGAGGAATTTGGAGGAGTGCTGACTATGCGGAACAGACCCAGCAGTTGGCAGAAAAAGCAAAAACCTTTACCAATCACAGAGGGGTAGAGGGGGAGACATGGGGGGAGTGAGATGAGATGGAGAAGGAGAGAAAAGGATGCAAAGAGTAGGGGGGAGAGGTGGGCATGGTGGAGGAGATAGAGAGAGGAGAGGAGACGAAAAGGGAAAACCTGAGGGAGAAAAGGTAAAGGTGTGTTTGTGTGGTGGTGGTGGGGGGGGGTCCGGAATACTAATAATAGGAATGGAAACAGTGGAGAGATTGAGGGAGAGGACGAGAGGAAGGAAAACAAGTGTAGGGAGGTAAAACAGACATACAGTTGAGCTGAGTGGCAAATGTACCACTGGGGAAGAAGGAGGGCTTTACAGGCAAGTGTGTAATCTATGTTAGCACGTGTGTGCGTGTGTGAGAGAGAGAGAGAGAGAGAGAGAGAGAGAGAGAGAGAGCATGAATTACGTATGTGTTTCTGGTGCGCAGCCATTTTTTTCCCACCCGCTACCTCATCAAAGGATGTAACCACAAGGCTTCACACTGTTCCACCCATATCACCTCCCTCCCTCCCTCCTTTCCTCATTCCTCTCCCCCTCTTCTCTTCCGTATCTTCCTCTCCTCTCCTCTCCTCTCCTCTCCTCTTGAACACACTCCCCAGTATTGAGGAG
Source organism: Chaetodon trifasciatus (assembly GCA_037975065.1). Classification (NCBI taxonomy): domain Eukaryota; kingdom Metazoa; phylum Chordata; class Actinopteri; order Chaetodontiformes; family Chaetodontidae; genus Chaetodon; species Chaetodon trifasciatus. The sequence continues at coordinate 5,770,387 of JBBMOE010000014.1, read as the reverse complement.
ACCCCAACAGGAGAAAGCGAGGGACTGCAGCGCGGTGAAAGCACTGCGGTCACCTCCCCTTTTAGTGCGGTGTCACACCACACAGTGTCCTCTCCCCCCTCGAATTGTCATTGCACCTCAAGGTGTAACCATGCCAGGACAGAAGGAGCCAGATAAGGTGTGTGCATGTGCAAGGACAGTAGTGGCGAGAGGAGGGTGGATGAATAGGATGGATGGATGAATAAGAATGAAAATGATATGGATATCATGAATGGACAAAGGAGGAAAAAAAACAGGGTGCGTATGCAGAGAAAAGCAGAGAGCGAGGCAACACAATGACCCAGGAGCTTCGAGACAGCTAATGTACACAGAGGAGAAAAAAGACAAGGTATTTCTCATCATAATAAAGCTCACCAGCGGCCAATTCCCAAAACAAGAATTAAATAGCCAATCAATTAAGGAAGCAGAGAGGAAATGGCTAGTCTACCAGAGACAGCTCCTCTACTCAGCAACACCAGCGTGGAGATCTCCGGGGGCTGACCAATCCACACATACTGCAGCAACAACACCCCCTCGGGGGTCTTCAGCCTCGTGCATATTGGTCAATCAACTCCCCCCCTAACCCACCCCCAGAAGCTACTGCTGCTGCTCTTTTGCCACGATCCCCTCCAGCCCACTTTTTTATGAGCAGAAAAAAGGAATCATGTGCTCCTGGTTTTCTCCTTTTAGCTGGCTGAGGATGATTAATACATAAGGCCATTTTCAGGAATAGACTCACAGAAATGAAGCCTGTAATAGAGCTCTGAAAGCTCAGCCAGTGTCCATGACTAAAACCCCTCCAGCCCACAGGAGGATAAACGTTGAGATTTTTGGGATAGATATGTCCACTGGGTGAGACTGGATGTAGGGTGAAGGGAGCGATGGAAGAGTATTAAAGCTCCCTTCGAGCAGCAGTGATTGGTATAGGAGAGGTCAGAAAAGTCCTGAAACAGCACTGAGTGCAGGGAGAAAAAAAGGCCATGGGATAGTGTGTCGTGTCGGGAAGGAACTCTATTTTTGGTCCTGGATAAATGTGAGCTAATATCCCTCAGTATTCAGCTTCCAAATCTGGTTCTTAAAGTATTTGCATCAGGACCAAATAGCTTTAACCTCCACACCTCCCGACTCTCTCTTAGGTCATTTAAACCTGTCTGCTCCTAATTAATGACGCTGTCCTTCCTGCATGATTAGGACCATTATGATGCAGCGGTGCAGCGGGGCCAGACAGACAGACAAACAAGACCAGGGAAGAGGTATTACTTCACTGACTCCTGACCTGTGAACTAGCCAGCAATTAGACACAGAGGAGGGGTAGGGAAGCCTCCAATTAGACTCTCAGCAGCCAAGGAGGAGGGAGAGAAGTTGGGTTTCAGTGTGAAAACAAAATGAAGAGGATAGGAGATCAAACGGGATGAGAGGAGACTGAAAGGTGAGCTCGAGGAGAGCCTCAAGGTCAAGGATACCAAACACAGAGGGTCTGAAAAGGCCGGCTCAGCTCGAGTTGAAGGACGGGGGGAAAGTTCTCTGAAGCTGGTGTGAAGACACAAGATGAGAGAGAGCATCGTGGTCAAGGAGAGAGGAAGGGTCAGAGGCAAGAACACACACACACACCCAGGACACGACAGATGCGTAATTCAATCACAACCTCAAAATAGATTTATCTCCCCCCCGCTGTTGCTTAAACTGCAGCGCCCTCCTTTTTCGTGCCCCATCACTACTCTACCAATCACATCCGCTGACAGCACGCCACCATCTCTGGTGTTTTTTTTTTTTTATTTTTTGTTAAAATCGAAGGGGTGTTTTCTGGGTTACCCTCAATCTAAAAATAGCGTGTAGATACAGCTGTATTTATAATGCAGGATTGAGGAGGGGGGGTGAGCAGGGAGACAGCAAATGGAGGAAGAGAGGCAGAGTAGGGGAAGAGCATGCTGGAGCCAGTTGGCAGGAAAAGCGAGGCGTGCGTTGGAAAGTGAGGGAAGAACAGGCGTTATGAAACTAGAGACTTTGTGTGTAATGCAGTGGAATGCAGATGGAGCAAGTTGACGGAGCATAGGTGATGTGGTGGCAGGAGCTGTAGGGGAAGAATACCACGTCTAGACATTTAACTGCCCCCATAGACTTCCTGGATGAGATCTCAGTGACACTATGTCCTTCCTGTGGTCCTGCTGCCCCCCCACCCCGCTGCTGTCCCTCCATCTCTTCCTCACACCTTTGTCTCCTCTGCCTCTCGCATGAGTATGTTTGTGTGTCAGTCCTTTCACCCTCATCCTATGGTTCCTTTATCAAACCTCCATTTCAGGCCTTGACACTTACCCAGTGCTGCCACACCGTCGCACCAACACACACACACACACACACACACACACACACACACACACACTGAGGGGGCATGCAAGTAAAACAAATGCATGCATACAAATGCACAAAGCAATACACACATGGACAGAGTTGCTCATGCAGACAGACATAAAATGATGCCGAGAGGAATGCACACACACACACACAGATACACACACACACATTCCCCTCAGAGGCATGAAACTGCTCTGATCTAGCAGTGTAGATGGGGAAACACCCACCATTTGAGCAATGAGGAATGTCAGGGATTATAAAAATGAACAATTTGTTAAGGCGTCATATCAATGGATCAAAATAACTGACAGCGTTAAAAGTACAATTCTCTTTGTGTCACAGCAGCTAGACATCAGACTATAAATTCAGAGGTTTATGATTCCAATTTGAACAATTCTCACAGTCTGATTTCGCCAAATATTGATCAGAACACAAACAGGCTACAGGAGAAAATTCGCAGTTATTGTGGATAAAACGATACTTGTTGAATGTAGGCTAGACGCTGTATTATTTTTTTTCTTTCTTTCTTTCTTTTTGGAGCTGGCCAATAAATGCTGTTATTAGACGGATAAACGCAGAATAAAGCCACCAAAATACAGACATATACACAGACACGGTTAATACTCACTTGCTTTTGGTTCAGGTTCGTTTCGAGTTCAAGCTTAAAGATCAATCAAAATGTAGTTTTCTTTGTTAGATCGCTCTTTCTTATGATTTCAGAGAGTATCCAGTTTCTCGCAGGCATTCAGTTGATCTTTTTTTTCCCCCCGATTATAATAAATCAAAATAGGATCGCGCGCGTCTGTTGCTGAAAATCTCGTTTTGACACCGTTATTGCCGTAATGTTACTTATAGCTTATGGTCATGCTGATGATGGCAAGGGATGAGTCTTTCGGATGAAATGAAGCAGAAGTCCCTCTGAAAACTCGCTTTTTCTCTTTTCTCTTTTTTTTTTGTTTTTTTGTTGTTTTTTTTTTGCTATTTCCCTCGATTTCAGAGCCCCTCTCCCACCTCTCTGTTATTGCCAAAAATAATTGCCAGCCTTTGTTACAGTGTCTCTACGCTTCCAGGCGCAGGGTGTAGCTACCATTCAGCTCTTCCTCCTCTGTCTCCCCTTTCCAAATGTTTCAATGGAGATGCAGCCTGTAGACACCTCTCTCTTTGCCTTTCCCTCTCTGAGCCTCTCTCTGTTCCTTTGGAGGAGCGTCACCTTCTGCACTATTTTTTTCCTCAGACGATACATGTGGGCGGATTAGAGAACAAGACAGAGGGGTGGGAGGACCCCGGTGAATACAGAGGCTAATTTCTCATATGGCCGCTGAACTTCATAAATACATATGCTGTAAAAAATACACGCAGCTGAGCTATGAGAGGAAAAGATCGTGTTGATTTATTGGCATCTGTTTAATTGGTTCCTTTTCCCTCTCTCTCTTTTCCCCCCTCTTCCCCACTTAGCCTACATTGGCCACACATGCTCACTCTGCTGGACGGACGCACAAACACCATTTTGTCTACAGGTTCCCAGCCTTGACTCTGGCTTGGCTGACATCAGCAGTCATGTGGTAGCAGAGGAGCAGGTGGGTTATGATATGGCAGAGTCTGGAGTAAGATGTTTCATAATGATAATAAGAAGAGGAGGAAGAGGAGGAGGAGGAGGAGGAGGAGACACTGTTTAGATGAAGTTGTCTTTGCTCTCTATCTATCTTACCTTTTTAAAAATGTCACTATTTCAATGAAATTCCTGACACAAGACAAGCCACAGGAAAAATAGATTATTTCAGCCTCTTTGAGAACTCTGTAAGGTTAAAACAAACAGACTTGTTATTTGGATGCATTTTGCATTGCAGATGCAGTTTTTTTCCAGGGGCTTCTTTCACTGTACTTCCACAATGATCAGCAATGTTGCTGATGCACTTATGGACAGGAAACTCATCAAACATCGCCTCATAAAAATTACAACAGCCGTAAAAGGGCAAAAGGCTACTGCTCGGGTGCCTGTAGCATTTTTCTCAGACCACAAAATGTTCTCGGAAGAGCAGTGCACAGACAGAACAGGGATGAGTAAAGGAAGCACAGTGAGATGGGACTTTTTAAAGGAGCATTAACAAGTAGTACAAAGAAGAGTATGTTACTGTAAATTAACCGTTTCAAAAATTAAAAAGGGCAGAAACAGATTGCATTTGTTACACAAAGCTGAGGCAATTACAGGCAATATTCAGATCTGCAGGGCCTCAAATGCACCTCACTTGCATGTATTCAGACTGGAGGAAAATCATGTGAATAAAGTCAAACAACGTAAAGGTCAGGCTCCTCGGTGCTAAATACTCCACCTTCTCTCAAAAGACCTACTGTAACTCATAAAACACTAATCTCTTAAGTGAGCCATATGCTTCAGTAATTCTGACACATAAAATGTGGGCGTCATGTCAGCAGGGAGACTTAATAGCGTGAAGAATACAAACAAGGCGTGGATCCGCAGCTATTCTGGATTCCAGGAGTCCATGAGCGAGACGTTCAGCCTGTACCTGTTCACTGTAAGCCGCTCTGAGCATGAGCAACACTCATATGTAAAACTGTTTTTCTCCATATGTATGCCTAATATTTAGGCACCTAGTTACAACCAATACCTTCACTATGAGATTTGGAGCTGCTGTCTGTACCCACAGGAAACAATGCATAACTCTTTTCCCCTGCAGCACCGTTTAGGATCAGTGAAACACAAGATTTACACAGGTATTGCACTGAAGAATTAGATAATTCAAGCTGTTAAAGCGGCAGAGCCCCGCTGGCAAGGTCTATAGGAGTGTTTATACAGTATCTGTAGCATTTAGCATACAGTTTGTTAAAGGTAACAGAACAACAAGACTTGGAGCAATGCTAGCAGCTCTTTAAGACTGTGATTAGGCACTGCTGTGCTGCAGGCTAAATGCTAACATCAGCATACAAGCATGCTTACAATACTGTGTTCCACAGGTAATATTTACCAGGGTCACCATCTTAGCTTAGCATGTTATTATGCTATTATTTCCAAATTAGTACTAAACACAAAGAGTTGATGATGGTGGTATGGCGGTTTTTCAGATATTTGGTTATAAACCAGAGTATTGGATAATTTGGAATTTGGCTTAATAATGGTGCTAGAAGAACAGTCAGGTGCATACAATATCATGCATTATCTTGTGCAATATGACGTATTTTCTTCAATATTACATATTCTTTATCTTTTAGTACCAAGCCTATGCATATACTTATTTTTTTAATGTACCATGCAACATTGGAAAACACTGTACTTAATTATTTTACTATTTTTCAATCACCAGGTTCAATTTTTTTCCCCAATTGCAATATTATTCTTTAGTAGGCTATTAATAAAGTGTTATCTTATCTTATCTTATCTTATCTTATCTTATCTTATCTTATCTTATCTTATCTTATCTTAGTTTAGGAGATCACCAAAGTTGCCTCAATTTGCAAGCCAGCTGCCTTGATACTGGTCACAAATTTCATGGCAGTCCACCCAATAGTTGTTAAGACCTTTCACTCAACAACCTGCTGATGGCGCTAGAGAAAAGCCAGGAACTCATTAAAGTCATGGGGATCCTCAACAAAATTTCCAGCCAATTTATCCCATTGTAGTAGAAATATTTCAGTCTGGAGCACAGTGGTGGATCCACCAACCTTCAGACAAACACTGTCTTCCATAGAGCCATGCTGCTAGCATGGCTAAAGATGGACAGCTATAAATTCATTTGGAAAGAACTCCATGTTATATCGCTCATCAATCACAGTCATTTTATGGCAAAGCTCTGTTAGTATCAGCTGATAATTAAGATACAGCATTTGCATGTTCAGCTACAATGTCCAATAACAACAAGCCTGTCAATCACCCCTCGTCTGCATCAAACTAAAAGTGATTGCACCTTCAGCGTCACCAGACCAGAACAGATGAGCAGGACGTCATCCACAGAAAGTAGCTGACAGTGTTTCCTCATCAACCCGCATAAATACTGAATGTTCGACTTTGTTCATCCTAAGAGCAAGCATTAGGCAACACACACACATCCACAGTCCGTCTCTTGGCGGCAGCATAGTGCAGCTCATGCATAAGGAAGCAGTGAGCAGCAGACCTGAGGAGGCATTGTGTGGTCGCAAGAAGATTCTCACGCACTGACGGAGAGAAAAAAGCACATCTGTCTCATCATTTCACCACCATTGCCGGCAACTGTTTGTCTCATTATTATATGTGTAGGCAAAAAACATTGTATATATCATACAAATGAAAAAGGATTGCAAGGAACAAGAAACAGCCCGTAGCAGATACTGTACAGATGGCGACTGTACTGTGGGGTAAACACAAAGGGTTGCTGGCCTTGAGGATGCAAAGACTGACTGACAATGAGAGACTGGTGGTTCAATAATCTGTATTGATGTTGTCCATCACCAATCGAAAAACAGTGTCCAGTGACTTGGTGGACAGAAATGAAAAATGCCGCTTTACAGATGAAACCCAGAGTGATCTTCAGGTCTGTAACATAGATTATGCTCAGTGGAAGGCGGTCACATGGGGGATATGAAATTGGTTTTGGTATGAGAACGATATAAGACACACAAATCAAGCTCTGCAGAGCTGCTGGTTCTACACTGCACGTGTAAACCCCACAGACCACACAACAAATGTCAGCAGTGACAATGTGCAATAGTACAGAAGATTGTAAGGTACGTTTTACTGAATTGTTAGCAACAGCAGAAATCCCATCATAAGATTTGTTAAACCAGTGGACACAGTCTCATTGCCAGCAAGCCAGTCTCTACAGAGGCTCTATGGTCTCTGCAAATCAGTATCTAATTACCTGACTAATTCAAGAATTAAGACTACTGTAATATTGTGAGAATGTAACCAAAACATTGGTTATCTTTTCAGCTGTACTCAGATCAGTTTTATACAAACAGCATAAGGTGATATCACATAAAATCATAATACAGACCTGAAAATCATTCCGAAAGGCACTGGATGGAATAATCTTTTGGGCTCATTTAAGCAAAAATTAAATTAGCCATCAATGTCTAATTGAGTAGATGCGTCCTGTTCTGCTCGCCTGTGAGCTATCACAGCGTGGAGCCACACAGGAAGCACAGAGACGGATGGAGCTGTGGATGAATGATGAGTGCAACACTCATGACCCGGTGGCTTCAGAAATTCTGCACAATTTCTAACAAATCGCATGTTTTCACAATAAAGTCATGCTTTCGACAAGAGTTCTCTCGGGTTATGACTCATTTTTCTGGCAGTCTGAATTTTTAATGTTTGATTACTGCGTGCTGTTGTCCTGATTTCCTGGTAATAGTTGCTAGGCAGGTGTAAAATTTTGAGAGACAGAGAAAAACACATCTGGGACATGTCAAACAGGACGTCCCTGGCAACAGTCTCATCTGCTGTTTCTTCTTATGAGCAGTTTCTCATGTTGCATAAAGGTCAGATAACTTTTCTAAAGGCTATAGCAAATGAAAGAAAGTGTATTGATAGAAAAGTTTGGTTGCATTAAACATTTAACCCATCCCCATTCATAACCTTTCCTTTCCTAGTACGTATTCAGTCATTTTTGAATGCCACTGTCTCTTAATTAGTCTCTATACAAAATGTTGAACCACAATTCAATTTTTCATTTATAAACAACCTATCAGTTGTAAATGAAGGGGTGATTGATCCCTAATTAATGCTGAAATTCAGAGAGAATCAAGACTTTATTCTGTCAAGGTTTTGTTTGAGGCAAACAACTTCCATCAGTATATCCTAAACACTTAATTCAACTTTTCTGCTGGATTGTATTGCATTACACTGTACAGTCTACCCTCACGGAGAATGCTTACATGCATATTAGTATTGCAGTTTTCAGTCCTGGTTTTGGTCTTATTCAGGATATGATGGACCTGGAGAGGTTCACTTGCATAAAAACAGTGAGCTGGTGAGTAGTTTTAGAAGTAATAGTAATAATACAGCAACAGACCGAATGTCTCTTATGTTTTATTTATACTCTTTAAAACACACAACTTGTAAGGCAAGTCATCAAAGATCTAAAAAAAAACATATATATTTTTATATAACACTGTAATGACATGCAAGAACAAAATGTTGGCAACGCCTCGTGTAAAAGTGGACGAATGATTTTGAGCTCTCAAGAGCACTCCAGTGAGGAAATTGGATGTTGCGTGATTTGGACACCTGCCTCCGTCTGCTGGGAATAAGATATTGGGAAATGATGTCTGGAAATATTTAAAGAGGAAGCGACTGACAGGATCCGTGTAAATAAAGGCTCTGTGCTCTCAGACATTTTTAAATGTTTTGAATTAACTTCACGGACGTTTAGGAGGCTGTAGGTCGTGGTGCTGTTGAATATTTTGCATTATTTCTAATACTTAGCCCACCCTTATTAAGTATGTTTACGTGTACATTTGTAGTATCCTGGTTCTGAGTTTTATCCTGGTTTTGATCTTATTTGGGATAAGAAATCTGGTTATTCCCTATATAAATGATTGGAAGAGTATCCAGGGTTATGAACCCCTGTATGCAGCTGCATATCCCACACACTCACTACTGATGATGAAAGGGTTGTGTAACTGTATTCCTGTCCATGTTATTATGTCCATCCCTTCAGAGTTTGATTTCTGTTAAATGCATCTCAATTCCCAGGAAATGCTCGCTATGCTTTTGTCAAATGTTGGACGACAACAATGAACAGACTGTTGGTGGGCTCTCAGGACTTCCCTGGCACAAGTCTCATCCGGACGGTTATTTCCGGTGAGGTTAATCTGAGCTGTTCCCAGTTCAGTGTTAAGTCAGTCACACGATTAAATTCAACAAATCTTACTCCATCACAGATAGTGATCATTTTTAACAATACATTTCCCATAACAATCACAACAACTAGCCTTCTTCTCATAAACCCTGCCTGAACTGGATGGTGGGTGAGCCTCTTCTTCAGCCTCTGTCCTTAAATGGCTGCTATTAGCTTTCATTATTTATCAGTGTTACAGGGCCCCATTCTCTCTAACTTGTTCCTCCTGGTTAATATCCAGACAAAGAGGCCTCAACACAAAGACGAGTGAAGCCCGACATCATCAAAATCATCCTTGGACTGTTAATTCAGGCGACTCTAATTCCCAGTTAATCTGCTGCCTTTTAATTTGCTGATCATTTTTCAGTTTCCTGGTGGAGAAGTGACCACACTTTCAACAGAACTCCATAACACAAGGTGAAAGATCAAGAGCCAATCAGCTTTTCAATGACAGCTTTTTCTCACAGAGCTCCTGTGTTCAGTTTACCTCACAGATAGATTGCGTTTCACTTGATAAACACTTAATATAGTCTTTCAATATTTAACCACAAGGGGGAGACATTGCATCAATTGAGAGTTGGCTGAGCATATGAGAAATCCCGTCGGGAGTCTGATGCAGGAGCTACACGATGCTACTTTGATCATGAAGGTGAGAGTACACTAGAGTATTTCAGCTACATTATCGTATAGAACATTTACAGGATATAGTATTTATAGGATATAGTTTAGAGAACATTTTAGATCCAAGATGAAACTGAGAGAAAAGGTGCAATTCTAAATGTGTCTGCCACTTCAGCACCACAGACAGCGCCATTACATGTGTATGTTTAACACACTGCATTTAGGCCTCTGATGTTTCATAACGCCTACTGACAGCAGTCATAACACAAGTGCACCAAAATGTTATGCAGAAAACTACATTTTTAAAAAGTCCTCTATCAGTAGATGAGTGAGCTGCTGCAGTTAAACTTACAGGTTTGCTGTGCTGCTTTTCATTTGCCAGAGGCCTTCACAGCGTCTGACCCAGCTCCATATAGAGCCTAATTTAGAGCCTGGAGGCTGCACACCAAGGGCGTCGGTTTCATTTCATCGATGTGGGGCACGCTGTGTATCAAACTCTGGCCAGCAAATCACTCCGACACATTGGGGACACACAGGGAGCCTAAATTCTTACTTCATCACCAGGATGGAAACAAAAAAACAAAATTTACACTACGCAAATATTCAGGCATGGATGAAATTGCTTCATACTGAATTTGATTAATGATTAAAACTCAGTTTGGTAGATTCTTTGTTAAAATGCTTTATGGTAAGTAATATGTAAGTTTAGTAAAAACACATTTGCATTTTAAGCTGAACAATGAGCAAAGAAAAATCATCTCTCTCTCTCTCACTTCTACTTGTGCGTTCACTAAACAAATCAAGTTTTCATCCACCCGAGACCTCCACAATCTGATCGGGCTCCGTAATTTAAGAGCCTGAACTCCTCTGACCAAGGTTTCATTTGTACAACGAGAGGGACACCTTCTCCATCAAACACGGCCAGCAAATCACACTGACACACTGTGGGCACGAGAGGAACCTAAATCTCTCACTGTAACACTGGAATTGAAGCACAAGACACACATTTACACAACCTCGCTATGAGAAGCCCAATGAAAACAAGCCTCAAAGACGAGTCTGATGGACATCAAGAGCAGGGTCATCAGAGAAGACCCAGCAGAGCTGTGAGGAGTTTCAGCAACAATAACTGCTCATGTTTTATTCATACTTCTTAAAACACACAGCTTCTAAGGCAACCAAATTATTACAAAGCAATGAGAGCAAACATCTGGAAAACAAAAAATCGTTATATGACACTGGGACCATAATGCAAGAACAAAACGCTGCCAGCACCTTGTGCAATAATGATTCTGAGTTCTCAAGAGCACCCCAGAGAGGAAATCGGATGTTGCATGATTGAATACCTGCCTCCATCTGCTGGGAAAAACATATTGGGAAATGATGTCCTGGAATATTTGAGGAGGAAATGGCTGAAAGGATCAGTGTAAATAAAGGCTCCGAGCTCTGGCAGATGTTTTCATCTCTCTGTGAGTCGCAGCTTGAGAGGCTCTCGCAGGACACTTCTAGCTTTGTGTAAGTCTCGCCAAATCAGCAGAAGTAATCTTTCGAAACCTGACATGTTGGATGAGAGGAGCTCCGGCTGCCAAAATCACACCAGTGGACAGCTTTTTTTTCTCATTGCTATTCTTCATGGTTTGTTTTTGCTGTGATAGAGTTCAACATCTGTTACTTTTAAAAGGTCTTCTGATGGTTTTTGTCCTCCAGAGAGAAACCCAAACCTCTGATCATCCACTCGTTTGGCACTTGGCCTCGCTCTCATTCTTCTTATCTGAGGCTCTATTCTTCTGCTTGGCTTTAATCTCTGATTCCCACTGTTTTTTCACCAGTGTGTACAGCCTCATGGTGGCCTGAGCATCTTGAACCTGGGAGCAACAGCGAAAGAGAGGGGGGGGTCAGTCCAAAATGGTGTGTTTCACGGAGGCAGTGGCCCTATCACCTTTAAAAAAAAAAAGGAGCACGGGAAGTGTTTGATGTGTTGACTTACAGATGAATGTTCGCCCTGTTGGACGTCAACGTTGAGTATTTTTTTACAGAGGACTCTCAGCGCGGGTCGACCACTCTAAAAAACAGAGAATAGGGTGAAGCACTCTGTAGGGTATTTCAGGTGCACATGGTTAGGCAACTTAAAGTGGCAGACGTACCTTTGTAGCCTCCTTAAAAGGTTTGTACTTCTGAGTGTCCCGGATTTTCTTTCTTGGATGATCCAAGAGTAAAATCTGAAACGGGAGTTTACGATTGGTTTAGAAGCTGTTTGCAACGTTGTTTCAGTTCCCTGGCAGATGTCACATCCAGCCTACCTTTAAGTCATTGTGTATGGCATGTCCAACCAAGATTCTGCCCTGCAAGATATCAGCAACCTCCCTCTGCACAGTCGCTAAATCCTCTCCTGCGGTGAGGCACACACGGACGAGAAATGATGGTACGATAGCACATGAAGACTATTTCAAAGCAGCTAACAACAGCTCGTTTCAGTGTCTCGTTCTGACTGCTCTCACGACTCACCATTTCTGATGTGCTCTGGTCGGATGCCACTGAAGGCCGTCCTGTAGTCTGTCACCTTCTCTGTGGGTTTGACGTGTTTGTCATAGATGCATTTCCCAAACTGGTTCACGAGGGACACACGAGCCACGATGCTGTCCTCTCCCGCAGGACCGACTCCCACCATCTCGCAATCAATGGCCACAGCCCTGGTTAGGCTAACGGTCGGCGAAAAGCAAACAGGGTGATGAGAGGGGACAGTCGTCACTACCATGCAGCCTCACGAAGGAGTTAAAGCTGGGAGAGTTTGTCGAATATTTGTCTCTATCTATCTATCTATGATTATAGAGCCACAGCATGCTGAAGTGTTTTTGACTTGTGTGTTTTACACTCTCAGATGCAGGAAAACCAACACTTGAACACACCACCAACAAGGCATTTTGAAAACAGTTCCTGGCAAAGTTTTACGTCACTGCGAGTTGATTTTCGTGCTGCTACAAAATAAAAGGGACGTGGTGGCTTTGTGGAAGGAAGTGGAAACACATTCATCAATCATTAATGACTGTCTTCACTCACCCCTCAAAGGCATTCTCCTTGACCAGGGTTTTCGCTGTGTCCTTGCTCTTCTGGATGCCCTGCTTCTTCCTCATGATCTCTGCTGCCTCTGGTCCCACTGTCGCCTCGATGTCGTCAGGGTCTACGTCATCAAACCAAAGGTCCTCTCTACAAAAGCACAGGACAAGATGAAGTCAGCGGCCGCGGATCTTCTCCACCTAAATATTAGTAGAATTTAGTGCTGTGTACTAACTCTGTAGGTTTCGTCTCCTCAGGCACAGACTTCTTTTTCTTGGCTGATTGCTTGGCGTTTGACTTTCCACTGTCCTTTTTCCTTTTTGGAGCAGCAGGCTGTTTCGTCTGTGAGACACCTGGAGCCTTCAGGTTCACCTGAGAGTCCCTGGGGACAATGCCGTCAGGAGCTGCTTTGTGCTTCACTTTTTTCCCAGCGTCTGTCTCCCTGGGACCAACACTTGGTCTGGAAATACTTTTAGAAGAATTTTCTTTAGCCCCATTTTTTTGAGGAGCACCATGTTGATGTTTCGGTGTCACCGGCTGCTTCTTCTCTGGTTCGCTGGCCTTTAGCATCTGTGGAAAGCAAATGTGTGAACAATCTTCAGAGACGTACAGAAAGTGAGAAAATCTAATACGCAAATTAGACATGTAAATTTGTGAACATGTTCAAACTCTGCTAAAGACAAACCTCTTGGAATAATTTCCAGTTAGCGGAGAACTGCTGAGCATCTTTTGGGGGTAGCGTTTGCTGAGCTTTAGCCGTTTTTTGCTCCTTGTGGTCCTTGTGTTGAGGCTTTTTCTTTCTATACTTCTGTTTCATCCACTGTTTCCTTTTCTTTTTCGCTGTGTTGTATTTCTCTGCGGATGTGGGTCGTCGTGTTTTAGCAGGAGAGTCTGTCTTCTTTGCCTTCACCGCTGACATTGTGGCCACTTTCGGTGAAGTATCGTCTATCAATTGTTTGAAGTCTGTAAAGTCTGTTTCCGTCCTCAGCCACGCTGGTCCGTCAGAGCTCCTTCACTTGGTTACCAGGTAGTGTTAAAAAGGTTCCGGTCGATACCGTTTCACCAAGAAATTCCTCCCCGGAGTAAGTTTACTGTGTAGCCGCAACAACGCAGAGAAATTGTTCGGATATTGTCCTTAACCGCTGAGAAAAAATACTCACTGGTGACTTACATTTCAGGCACTCCGAAGCCATGCTGAAATGTGTACTTCCCAGATGTGTAGCAGCCAAATGTGTCCGGCAAAACATGGAACCGTAGCATATTTGTAACGTCTAGTTAGTTACTCACTATCATTACGGTGTACACTTAAAAGTCATTTCCATTTTAATTTTTCTAATCTATTTTTAAGTTCAAAAATGATGACTTGCAGTTCGTTTTACTTCTTATTCCAAATGCGGAACTAACTTAGCGGGAAACAGTTTGCATCGGACCGAACATCATATGGGACAAAATGAAGGAAAGCTAACCGATCGACGATTTTTGACAGCTAGGGAGAAATAGCTGCCTGGCAAATGTTGATGGTAACTTAAAAAAGAAAACTTACATTTTGGATAAATACGTCGCGAGGACATCTTGGTAAATACACAAAGCTCAGTTTGTATGCATTATCAGGAAAATATCTGGTATGTAACGTGAAGAGTGGCTAATGTTGGGTCTGAAGTTTTGCTCCTTGAATTGTGACACTTTTTCGTCTTATTTTTGTTTTTTTGCTGTGGTTTCAGATCATGGTGGAAAACTCCCCCTCTCCCATGCCTGAGAGAGCCATTTATGGCTTTGTTCTCTTCCTTGGCTCACAGTTTGGCTTCTGTAAGTAAAATGTTATTTCATTCTGCCAATATTAAACATGTCTAATTGAAATAATCAGTCCGTCAGTATTTTAAGGTCTTTCAGGGCTGGCTCATAGCCCCAGTTTGTGCCTCTCATATATTATTATTGCATCCAAGTCTCAGAGCCAAGCATCTATTACTTTCCCTTCCTCTCTGCTCAGTTCTGTATTGCCTGTGGGCATTTACACCAGAGGAGTGGCTTCATTCCATAGGACTCACTTACTGGCCTCAAAAGTAAGTAGAAATTTCTCATCAGATAGTAGTTATCAGTAACATTTGCCCTCTGTTGACTGCTAAATGAACGTGTGTGCCTCAGGAAATACACTTTGTCTTGTGCAGATATTGGGCCCTTGCTGCGCCGATCTATCTGCTGGTTGCACTGACAATCAGTTTTGTGTTGTTGTTCGGAGTGAACATGAACAACACAGCTCCACTCAACTCCGTGGACAACATCACAGGTGAGAACGTTGCCTTAGGCTAACTGTGACCTGCTGGTCAGGTGACGATACACCTGAGTGGCAACACTATAATTTGTACCACAAAGGCTACTGATATTAAAACTGCAAAATACTGAGATGTTAAGAGGATTTTAATTCCCTGACCCTAACACCCTTGAATGTCTCCTTCTTGTCGCAGATGTGTATGCTCAAGGCCAGAGGGCAGAAGGCTGCCAGAAGGGGGGAGTACCCAGACTGAGAGATGTTTCCATTAGCGAGGTCAACAAAATGTTCTATTTGTCACCCAAGCATTAACAAGCAGAAACAGATTTTAGCTGGAGGCAGAGTAGATGTGAAGCTGCTGGGGATTTATCATGGTGTCACTGTTTACCCTTTGTTTATAAAAGAAGGATTGTGCTTTATGTGTTTACTCAGGAATTTTACTTACTTACTCTGAAGCTTTACACATCTGTATGGACAAAATCATGCCCTGAGTGTGGTTTTATGTTTTGTGCAATAACTGCACTTTTGATAACATTACTATATGAAATAAATAAGGTGTGATATCTTAATATACAAGATATTCTGTTGTATTTTGAATTCTTAAGGGCAAGAGTCTCATCTCACAATCTACTGTGAGAAATTTAAGAAGAGAATCACAGATTCTGGAGCAGTTTAGTGCCTGCCCCGCGACAGCTCTATGTCTCTCATGCAGCGTTGCCCCTTTACACTGATGTGCCTCAGGTTACACCATCTGTAGTTCACAAACATCGCTATGCCCCCACCCTCCCCTTACCGCTCTCCGATGCTCTCCTGTCCGCTCTCATCAGGTGAAATCTGTCCAAAGCAACATCTCCTTGACCTTTAGTCTACCTAAAGGTAATAAACAGCTTTTGGTTTATAGATATACTATAATTTTAGTATAGGTTCCCACTTCCCACATTTTCATTTTTACAGCTTGGGGGAAATCAGTACTTCTTCCTAACCTGTGTGGTAGTTCTCTGTACAAAATAATAATTAACAAATCAGGAAGAGATGTGGACTGCAAGGTCAGAAAGGCAGGTATATGGATGCACTTTCAACTGAAATTACTTAATTACACGATTTCCGCTATTTATTGTGTTTAAACACAGCTGCATTGGGTTGTAGTTTCTACTCCTGTCCACTGGGCGGCGAACGAACGAACAGCTTTATGGACTACCACAGCCTTCGAGAAGAAGACGGTGCTTCCGCGATACTTGCCACAGTTCACGATGGCTTTCATTCAGTGATATTTGATTCAAACGTTCCGCGGTGGTAAACAAATGGCCTTCGCTCTGCCGGTGTGGCTCGCGGTGCAGGAGGAGCTCCTCGGACACAGCCGGGTGGACTACGGTGCTCCGAACTGTTTTGACGAGTACGACGACGAAGCTTTATTCCTGATTTTCCACCTCACCAAACCCTGCATCGCTTTCATCACAGACTCCGTCCGTGTCCGCATGAAGAAAGTCGCTTTGAAGAAACCTGCGCTCTCAGTGGACGCGATGGTCATGGTGGCCCTGAACTACTACGCACACGGACTCTCCTCTGCTACCGTCCAGCAGAGAGTCGGGCTGAAGCAGACCGACTGCCCGGCGGTCATCAGCACCGTGTCCGGGGTTATCGCAGGGATGTCCGATCAATTCATCTCATTCCCACAAATCGAGGAAACCAAAGCCAGAGTGGCTTCAACCATAGAGACCTTCTGTGGGATCCCTAACGTGCTGGGCGTCCTGGCTCCAGCTCACTTCAAGATCAGAGCTTCTCCTTATGAGAAGGACTCTTTCAGGTCTTTTGTCAACACTCTGGGTTACACATCTGTCGTGAGCCAGATGATATGCGACTCCGACGGCAACATACTCAGTGTAGAGAAGTGTTGTGTGGGCAGCACGTTTGAGCAGGAAATGTGGGACTCCTCGTTCAAAGGAAGGGAGATGGAGGAGGAACTGCACGGATCATATTGGGTTATTGGTAAGATCACACTTACATATAAACAAACAGATAGAAAAGGGAGTGAATGGGATGGATTGGTCATGGGCATAAATGAGAATGGTGGTCTTTAAAACTTCAACCATACCATCCTTTTAGTAGGTGTGCAGATGGGCTGTACCCTGCAAGGCCAGCTTGTAGCCTCCACAGTCCATACTAAGTTTATGTATCTGTATTATTTAAATATATTACATTACAATTTTTAGGATTAACATTTTAGTTGTGTGTCTCATGTTGTCTTACTTGCATCCTCTTGTCTTTCTTAAAGGTGGAAAAGGTTACCAATTGAGCAAACATGTCTTGACCCCTGTGTCAGAACCCACAAATGTCAAGGAGATCCGCTTTAATGAGGCCCACGCAAAGATCCACAACGTCATGCGGACAACGCTCGGCTCCTTGAAGAGGCGTTTCAGGTGTTTGATGCAACTTGGTTTTGCACAGGAAGGCTCTTTGAACAAAAAGTCCAACATTATCAAGGCCTGCTGTGTCCTGCACAACATCGCTGAGAAGTTCTCTGTCCCTCCCCCACCCATAGCTGGTAAAATCGAGCGTCTGCATCCAGGCAAGCAGCATGTAGTGGGAGTAGAGCTCAACCCCGAGGCCCTAAAAGCCAGACAAGAACTCATCGATGGTAACTTCTCTGTTGACTCCAGTAGCAAGGACCTACTAATAAATACAAATACAGGCATCACAGAAGAGGAGGTGTGAGCCGAGTGGGTGTGTTGTCTGCTCCGAGAAGCAAACAGGATCATAAACATACTGACATATTAAGACACAACACTGGAACCAAAACCCGGCTGATAATGATTTATAGATGAATACACAGTTTGGAGCAAGTTGCTGCTCTGTGACCGTTTGACACCATCGTGTAAATGTCACAGTGTTCTGGGTTTTTCACGTCGTCTACAGACTTTTTCAAAACACATTCAGGTATTTTTGTTAATAAAAATATTTTATTTCTTGTACAAACAGAAAATGTTCTTTTCTATCTTTTTCTTATGCTTTCTAAATGAAGTTGAAAACATTCATCAGTCGTCTGGACGCATTGTTCCCTCACACACTAATAATGATAATAATAATAATAATAATAATAATAATAATAATATACATTTTCACATGAGAGGAACAAAAATTCAAGTTAAATAAAATCTAAAGTGTGCTATGCATACACAGTAAATACAAACGTGTGTGTTTCATATTTACAATTTCTAACAAAATATAGAAGAAGACGGACAATCGTGTTTAGTTTAGGCGTTTTTGTGAAACTCTCGGAGTGCAGTGGCATTGGCATATATCATGTCAGCATTCTCATATATGTTCTCTTCAGTCTTCTCATTTGGCTTCAGACAGTCGATGATACACTGGTGCAAGAAAACATACTGGGACTGAAAAGAAAGAAACCACAACTGCTGGTCATTTGAAAAGCTAAACTTTGAGTGTAGAGTGCTTATACAGCGTATTCTGGCTGGCACTACCTTGCAGGCGGTATTGTCACAGACTTAAACATTAGAAGACATTAAACTGCATACTGAGTAGTAATAATCCAAGCCTTTGTGTTTGTATTTATTCTAATTCAGTATGACAAAGACTGTAAATGCATGTGAACACACATACCTCAGCACAGCGAAGCCTACATTCATTAAGGTGTGGCCCTTACATATAAACAGCACAAACTATGATTGAAATCAAGTTTTACTTTCAAAATGACTTGCTTCAAGGACTTGTAAATAATCATGACATTGGATCTGTTGTCAGGTGTCCAGGAGAAAAGACAATTTCATATCTGTGTGTTTTAAAAGGGTGGAAATTAGCAGCTACATGGAAGTCTAATTATAAGTATAGTACCAGTGCTTGTGCTGTGTCACCAACTGTGGGAACCTAACGAAGGAAGTGGTAGCTCAGCCTGAAGCAATGTGAACTTCATGTTTTTACCTCTGTCTGCACCATGTGTGGTCGGCTCAGTCTCATCTTGTGCACAAAGGCATTGATGCCCACTTCTGTCTCTTTCACAAGCTGCTGAAGCAGCACATCCAGGGCAATGATGGTGCCTGTCCTCCCCACTCCAGCACTGAGTGGAGTGAAAGTGAAGCAGTTAGTGTAGAGGTGTGCTGGTCGTCATCAGGTAATTATATCATAAGATAGAATTGCAGAAAGCTATTCAGTTGACTTTTGTCTGCTCCTTTGTCTTACTTTCAAGTGGTTATCATATACAAGTGCACAACAAATGTGCACTCAAAACTTATTTTATACCTGCAATGAACCACAGTCGGTGCTCCAGCTCCATCTCTCTCTATGTGCTGTCTCACCAGTCCTCTGAACTGGATCAGGACTTCTGTGCTCTGTGGCACTCCATGGTCAGGCCAGGCAGTGAAGTGAAAATGTTTCACTGTGCGCTCCTCTGAGGTGTTGCTCTGTGAGGAAGATTCACATGTAGGAATTCGTACACTGCAGGTCTATGGCTTGAGCAAATAGAGTGGTTGGTAATTGATACTTTGTCGAGCATCATTCTCTTTAAAAGCAAATGTTTAAAAATTCTAACAAGCTTCTTTTCTGACATTTAAAGTAAAATCCAAATTGTTTTTTTTTCTACACAATTAGAGACCCAACCTATTTAGTTAACGCCATGAAAGATGTACAAATGTTTCATACGTGTTCCAGCCTAAATTCCCTCAGTGTCCAGTTGGGCTCCTGCTGCTCAGATCTCATGGTGACCAGCAGCTCTCCGAGAAGGCGAGGCTGACTGTCTGCAGGCCAGTATTGTTCACACTTAGTCTTAGATACAGAAACATTCAAAAAATAGATTTGTGTCAGTTCTCTGTGGAAACCGAAAAACCCACAAAAAACAGAACTAAAGAGCTGTGACACGTAAAATGTCACCATTTGACAGCACATTAGCTATAAGAGTAAATTATTCACGGCGGCTCATTCAATTTTGAGTTTGCACTTCCCTTTAAGTCTGGCAAGGAAAGATAATCAAATCTGCCTGGGAACTCACCCGTCCTCCCTCAATGCAGTTGGTTACCATGACAATGCCTCTCACTCTCTGTTCCCAGACCATCCTCCAGAAATCATTGACTGTGGAGGGCAGAGGACCCTGAGTGGCAATGTACTCTCTGTTGCTGTTGTAACCCTGAGAAGCAATTGTCCAAATTACTATGTACACTTTTATATGTCCTACATCACTCAGTATGAAATACAACAGCATTTTATGCTCATCAGATCATATAAAGTCAACATGAATTGCTACATGTCAAACGCCTGCATGTGTACAAGATGTTTTAGCAACTGTGGTAACTTCAATCCAGATAGTGAAATGCTCAGTTTCTCAAATCTGGATTCTTTTTGACAGTTTGAGCAATATTTTTTATAACATCACTTATGGTGGTGTACAACTATTACAGAAAGTGCTTTATTAAATGATTGTCAGTCATCAAGTAATACTTACTGGCATGTAACTGGCATTAATGTAGTCGGACTTCCCATTGGGACTTGATGTGGTGAGCTTCACCCGACACCAGTCATCTGGAATGAGAAAACAGAGCCACAACTGGAAAGAGTCAGTGGACAGTGGATAGTGAGTCTCTGTTGTCCCGATAGCATGGCACAGACAGCTTACATGGCAGAACGTTGGTGAAACGATTCCTGGCTTTGTTCTCAGGTAGAAGAGCTTCCTTTCGTGTCTGCTCCGTGCCAACAGGAATGAGGCTCTGCATGATGGTTGGCAGATGACACACCATGTAATTTAGACAAAGGTCAACAGAAAACACACAGAACAATACCACAACTATACATACACAGGTTTACAGTCCTATACAGAAGTAGGAAGGATAGAAGAGGAAGAACAAAATCCAATTAGCTTCTTTATGCACCTCATATTCCAGGCTGAAACCCCTGTTCTCATCCTTACTTAACTGGTTGAAGTGGTCCGCAAACTTTGCTGCAGAAATAGCTCTTAAAAAAAAAACAAAAACACCAAAACAAAAGTGAAATTATTGTTAAGTTGTACACCTAGTTATATGGACGAAAAACATAAATATTACAGAATAAGGAGTGACATTAATTGTAGATGGTGTATTTTTCATGCAGGGTTAACAAATTAATAATGTAATTATCCAACTAAGTAAGACCTCATTTTGTCTTTCTTAGCACATAGTAGGGGACTGACGGTGGTGTTACCATTTTAAACAGACGATGAAGTCTATACTTACTTGCATTTTTTATAAGATAGTTTGGAACCACCAATGAACGACTTTTTTCTGCTGTGGGTTAGAAGCAAAGAGGTTCACTGATTCAGTCTGATGAGTACATTTCAGTGAGATAATGTAACTCTAGTCACTGAGGCATCACCAACCTGATAATATCCGGTCTTTTAAGCAAAATGAAAAGAGCCAGACACACCAAGGCACCAAAAAGCAGCACAGCAAATACTGACCCTGCAATGACTCCTACAGAAGTAAAGTCTGTATTAAATGATTTGTAACATAAAGTAGATCCACAACATAACAGAGCAGTCTGTAACTGCATCATAGTCATGAGAGGGAATTGTGTTTTTCTATGGATTCACATACTCACCTCTTGGATCAGTAGAACACAAAAATATAAATGGTTCAGACCTCCCTCCAGTCTTGGACAGTGAAGTTAAAGACACCTTATATGTTTTGGCAGGTTGTAATCCATGTATTTTGATATTTTGCTGTCCTTCATTCATTGTGGAATTTTTTCCAGACATGTTCACCTCCACTGTTTCCCACACACCATTCCCTTCAGCCAAGACAATTAAGGCAGAATATCCAGCTTCCATATATTCACAGTGACCTCCTATATTTGGAGGAACTGAGTAAAACAAGTAGAAAGATGCCTTTAGCGTACAATCACGAACAACAACGTAGACTGCAACCAGTTAATTGAAGGAATTATTAATAAATTAATTGATTTTGAAAATAAATAAAGTTCCAGCACATATAATCACAGAGAACCATTTCAAATAGCACTATTAACTTATGGTATGTGAATAAAAGGTATTTCCAAAAAAACACACAAAAAACCTAATTATTATTATGTACAGTGCACCTTCCACACAAACAATGGTTAAATTGTTTTGAAATCTTTATTCTTAAAATATAAATTGAGGAAGTTAATGTTGACAAATATGTAGTTTATGTGAAAAGACAAGGGAATGTAGGCTTCGCTGTGCTGAGGTATGTGTGTTCACATGCATTTACAGTCTTTGTCATACTGAATTAGAATAAATCCAAACACAAAGGCTTGGATTATTACTCAGTATGCAGTACTTACTGATTGTCAGTTCGTGGTGACACTGTTGAAAGAGTTCGGGATTTCTTTCATACCAAAGAGACACGTTATAGGTTGCACCAGGGTAAAGGCCAGTAAATGACACATTGTGACCTCCTTGACTCCTTAGTTCTTTTGATTCATTAGTGGCTATTGCAAACGTGAACAAGCCTTCAATCGTTCCTTGGATCGATGAGTTTGTAACATTCCAGGCTACAGTGCCACAGTTTATGGCTGAAATGAGAAAATAATTGTAGACAAAAGCCTTCATTTGTTAGTTTTTCACAAACAATCCAATAAAAAAATATTACTTATATAGAAAAATATTTAATGACAACAGTTCCATATATACCTGTTACTGTGAAGTTTTTGTAAGCAGTGCTGTTGAGTCCAGAGAACATTGTGATCACGCTGAATGGATACTCTGTTCCAGGTTGGAGAGACGTGAATGAATGTGACACAACATCACTTGATCTATTTGGATGAAGTAACAAATTTTCCCCATTCATTTGGAGAAAGTAACTCCAGTCTTTGTTCACGTCCACACTCCACTCCAGGGTTATGATGGTCACAGCACGTTCAGTCACTCTGACGAAGGCCACCATTGAGGGAACTGATGAAAAGAGAAAAGAGAAACTTCAGTGTAAGGTCAAGTCCAGTTCACATCTACTGGCTGCTGTGTGTTCCATTGAACTCATGTTCTTAGCATCTATTTTACACCTTTTTAGTGCTGTGTTATAATGTGATTTTATTAATCTGTTGCAAACTCTTCTGCATTGAGTAAGCACAGTATAAAGTAATGTGATGTAAAGAAACATTGGTCCCTCTCAGTCTTGTGTATTTTAACTTTATCCTATTCTGATATTTTCTCAAAAATCAGGCGAGCAACACCCATCTGCACATATAACCTTAAATAAGATACATTCATTCATTGCAAATACAGCACTTTCTCTTTAATATGCTTATCACAAGCAAAATGCTTAACTCTAAACGTAACCTCAATGATCTCTTACCAGTGACAGCATCAAATTTGTATCCAGTGCTGCTGATGTCTGCAAACACAGTGATGAGTGTAAAATTATATTTCGTCCCAGCTGTGAGTGAAGAGACCTCATGTGTAACTGATGCCTCTTGATGAGGGTCGCTGATACTTTCCTCCTTCAAACTGCCTTCGTTATCATATTGTAGGATGTATGTTGAGATGTTGTTAACCTTGTCCCACATCAGAGTTATACTAGTCTCAGTTTGTGTTGACACTTCCACGCCCTTAACATTTTCAGGAGCTGAAAGACAAACAGTTAACAGTTTCATCAGAGAAAAAGAGTTGAGCATGACACTTTCACCACAATAATGGGCGATTTGTAGTCTTTTTTAGCAAATTAATATTGTAATTAGCAACAGTCAAAAATGTTATGTGAGCAGCACCCCTGTGTCAATAACAAACTTTATATCAGATATTATTACAGAGCTCTGCACTGGGTCTGGTTGCAGGTCTGTATCAGGTGAAACACATCTTACCAGTGGCTGCAGTGATGTTTACTCCACTGCTGTTGACTTTTTCAAACACAGTGAAGAGAATTAAGTCATACTTCGTCCCACTTGTTAGTCCTGAGATTGTGTGTGTCACTTGTTCATGTTGCGCTGATGCACTGACACTGATCTTTTCTCCACCGTACACAAGCATATAGTCAAGGAAGCCATGCACTTTTCCCCACTGCAGACTTATACTGGTCTCATTTTGTCCAATTGATCTGAACTCTTCTGTATCAGGAGGAGCTAGAAAGTAAAAAGACATCAAAGACAAACAGTTGACAGTTTCATTGGAGATAGGGAGTGGAGCTTTCATCACAATATTGAGTTTTTTGTAGTCATTTTTAGCAAATGAATAGTTTCATTCAATTCCATTATTTTATTAGCAACAGTCAAAAATGTTATGTGAGCAGCACCCAGTCTGCATTTACCCATTCACACACACATTTCTACAGTGGATAAGTCTACTCATTATAAGCATTATCCATTCACACACTGATGGCACGGCATCAAGGTTTAGTATCTTGGCTACTACAAGGATACTCTGACATGTAGGCTGCTGAGGCCAGGGATTGAACCACCAAGCCACCCCATGTTAATAAGAAACTTTTCATCAGATATTGTTACAGAGCTCTGCACTGGGTCTGGTTGCAGGTCTGTATCAGGTGAAACACGTCTTACCAGTGGCTGCAGTGAGGTTTACTCCACTGCTGCTGACATTTTCAAACACAGTGAAGAGAATTAAATCGTATTTAGTCCCATTTGTGAGTCCTGAGATTGTGTGTGTCACTTGTTCATGTTGCGCTGATGCACTGACGTCGATCTTTTCTTCACCGTACAGAATCATATAGTTGAGGAAGTCATCCACTTTTCTCCACTGCAGAGTTATACTGGTCTCATTTTGTCCAATTGATCTGAACTCTTTTGCATCAGGAGGAGCTAGAAAGAAAAAAGGCATTAAAGACAAACAGTTGACAGTTTCATTAGAGATAAGGAGTGGAGCTTTCATCACAATATTGGGTTATTTGTAGTCATTTTTAGCAAATGAATAGTTTCATTCAATTCCATTATTATATTAGCAACAGCCAAAAATCTTATGTGAGCAGCACCCATGTAAATGGACTGTATTTATATAGCGCTTTTCTAGTCTGACAACCACTCAAAGTGCTTTTACAACAAGTCTGCATTCACCTATTCACACACACATTGGTTAAGCCTGCTCATTATGAGCATCATCCATTCACACACACTTACACACCGATGGCACAGCATCAGGCTTCAGTATCTTGTCCAAGGATACGTCGACATGTCGGCTGCTGAGGCCCAGGATTGAACCACCGATAGGTGGCCAACTGCTCTAACTCCTGAGCCACAGCCGTCCATGTTAATAAGAAACTTTTAATAAGATATTGTTACAGAGCTCTGTACTGGGTCTGGTTGCAGGTCTATATTAGGTGAAACACGTCTTACCAGTGAACTGTAGTGAACTTTTTTGCATTAGGAGGAGTTAGATTTTAAAGTGACATGGAGAGAACCGTAAAAAATTACAGGGTACCCCTCGTAAAATGTGCTGTTTTGTGTAGTTTTCTCAAACAAATATTAAGTTATATTGGTCCTTCAAAATCTCTAAAATCATCATGTCTTGGTTGGTTATTGGCAGTTTTAGTTTCTTGACAAATAGGACCCATCGAGAAACTTGGAATGACATTTAAATACTGAAAATTGTTGCGGCAATTTGTATATCCCAACACCATACAAATCCATAAATGAAAAAATGTACCTCAACAGTGGTTCACACTTACGTGATTTTGTTACTGAAAGGGTTGTCAGTGGAGTGGTTAACAGTGGTGTTGTTGTTTTTGCTTCTGTTGAACTTGCCCCTGTTAGCGTTGTACCTGGTGCTGACGGTGTGCTGGAGACAGTGATATCCTAAAAACCAAACAGGAATCGTTGTTCATCTGACTATGGAATCTACACAGTTGAGGTCATCTTTGAGTATCCCGAAGCAATGGAACTTAAGCTATTATCTTGTATCTACATTACATTATCTAACTGTGCAGTGAAGAGCAGCTCAACATGGCGGTTAAAAAAATTCAGCAGAACTATTTAAAGGTATGCTGCTCTACCTGTCAGTCAACAATTGGTACTTAAAGGTACCAAAACTTTTTTGACATAAACATATGATATTGTTGTGCAGGAACTTCAGTGATCTTAAAATGCAAATCATGGCCCATTATAGCATTCTGTATGTCCCAATATTCCATATCTACTAATATATACATAGTACAAAACAGTATCCAGCTACATCACCTTGTCTAAAATATACTATAAACAAGATAACATATGTTAGAGGCTCAGCTCCCTTTATGTTTTACATTACGTTATTTCCTCATTCGCGCTGTCTCTCTGAGGAAGTGAGTGAAAAAGAATTATCACTGCCAAGAAACAATGAATTCAGATTTCGTCATCTGAAAAAGTCCATCATTCTTAAATTGTGCAAGTCTTTTAGTTTTCTGGACATACTTATACTTTAAACGACACAATGCCACTGTCTAAACTTTGTTATCATGCTCTAAATCTTCGCCGTGGTTTTGACACTATGGTTTCTTTTTGTTGAGGGTAACCTTCTTTTAAATAATGGTACGCTATCTGATCACTATCAAAGCCAAAAAAAACTTACCCGAAGTAGAAAGACACACAGCAGCAAGTGGGCGGAGGTGATTCTGAAAGATAAAGGCTTCATCGCTGTTGAGGTATGTTAAGCTTCACAAATACTGTGAGCTTGTTAAATCCGTTTGTTGTCCCCCCGATAAACTTCAAGTTACTATTTTAAGTACTGCCACTGATGTGTTGACAAAGACAACAACACTTAAGGCTGGCAGTCAATTTCTTCGTGCCTGGGATGAAACAGTCTAATGTTAACTTTATTCCACCGGTGTTGACTTTTAATTCTTAACCATGTCCTCCTTCTGTAACCTCTGGTCCCCTGTCATATCGGCAAGTGAGTAAGTAGATAGCTGCTTCTCCTTTTCGGCCTTATACAACCCCAGAGACCTTTGTCCCGCCTTTTACTTCCTTATTAACGGTCAAAGTGTGTCCGTTTTACAAATTTATTGGTGGTATGTCAGTTACATTTGCTTTGTGCTGGTTATAGCAGTTTTACGTTTGTGACTGCCTTTGCACCTTCATGGGTGTGTTTTCAACTATTTAAAATTTCTTTTATTTTATGATTTCTTAGTTTAAATCACTACCAAGTCTCTTCAGTTGGGCTGGTTTCACAGCAGATTTGCATTTGGTTTCTTTGCATTGTCTCAGGAGGCAGTAATATTTATAGCTTCCTTGTGGTTGCGATCTATCAGGAACTGTGAACAGAAAACATCAACACATTTTTAACAGGACACCATTTATGGTCTCATATTACAGTCCAGCACTTTGAAATTACCATTATATCACAGACAACTTCATCCAATATCTGTATTGGGGAAACATGAGGAGGAAGTTGGCTTTCATAATTATCATCCTTTTCCACAATCCTTGAATTGTACGTAATGTCACTCTTTAACAGAACAACTATAATGACCTTCTGTATTAGTTATTGAGCATAAATAGTGCTTGTTTTAAAAAACATATTCCTTCAACATTCATGCAAACATAGTGCATCTTGTGATATTTGGTCCCTGTCTTCATGATAATTTGCTTTTCATAACATTTTCACCTGCACTCTAAAGTTACTAAAATTCACATTCAACATGGTGGTCATGTTTTTTGAGTCTTAACCCATACAAACCTTAAAATTAATCAAGTTTCCACATATATCGGTTAGCTACATATGGTGGTTGGCTAAACAAACCTGTAGCTCCGTCCTGACTGCTACTGCAATACAAAATCATACAATTCAGTGGTTCTTTGACGTGCTCTTGATTCTCCTGGCAGGATGCTGTTGACTGTTTGACTGATGCTGAGAAGCTCACCCATAATTTTTATTACAGCTGTTTCAGCCTCTGCTTGTTTGATCCACCCTCCAAGACTCTCAGCATACTGCAGCACGTACATACTGTAACTGTGGACCCTGTCTCCTGCCACCACATCACCCACTGCTCCAGGACATCCACCAGCTTCCCATCGTTGGGATGCTTGCGCATTTTGTTGAGGTTGGGTTGAACACCCTCATTGAAATACGCCATGTGTCCCAAACAAACAAAAGGTGGCAGTAGAGATGCATAGAGGATGTGAACACACAGCTGAGCTAAGGAGCTAACGTTAGCCGGGGAGGATCGCTCTTACGTGCTGTGTAAACAAGAAGATAAGGCCAGCTAGAGTACTGGCAGCTGCCTCTACAGACCAAGTGAGTAATGAAAAGCAAAGGTAATACTGACCTGCAATAGGCTAACTAGCGTTAAATCTTATCCACTGCCTGGCTCAGCTGACATAAGCGTTATCTGATCTTAAGTCACCCAATGTTTGGTTGATGCTAACGTTAGCTAAACATTCACAATGCCACTTTGGCTAGCTGTCAGCGTTGACTCGTTAAGCTAATGTTAGTAGCTAGGTCTTGTTTTAAGTGCTTTCAACAAACGAACTGAAGTCTGAGCTTTTGAGGGAAACTTAATGTTGTAAGTGACTCGAACTAACGTTATCCAGCCGACGTTGAGTTAAGATAACTTTAGTTCACTATGGCAGCCAAGAAAACATGCTAACGTTACTGTAACCTTCACTTGGATAGAGACGTAATAACCCACTTGAACTCCATTCACTTTAGAACACATGACGACAGTCTGGCTGATGTTTTACTGAAGCTGTTAATCACCGGCTGTTTAAAAGCCAGAAAACACAAGTGCAGAGCTTTGGGAAGCTCACTGCAGAGGACGAGTGAACAAAGGTGTTTGTTAGCAAAGAGAGCCGGCTGAGAAAGGAAAGGTAGCGTGATGTCTTTTTCCTCTGGACTGTTTTCTGCTACTAAACTTGAGCCTTGCTTCTGTTTTAGTGACGTTATAGTTTTATCTAAACTGGTTGTGATTTCCACTAATAGTCTTTTCCCTCTTTTTGTTTTTTCCAGAAATGCAGTCTGTGGTAAAACAAAACTTCCACGCGGAGACCGAAGGAGACATCAATAAACTCATCAACCTCAAGCTCAATGCATCTTACACCTACCTTTCTCTGGTACGATTTCTGTAATAATAACGTTAATCCTCAGCAGTATGGTCCGTGAATGACTAATAGTAT
This sequence comes from Chaetodon trifasciatus, assembly GCA_037975065.1. NCBI lineage: Eukaryota > Metazoa > Chordata > Actinopteri > Chaetodontiformes > Chaetodontidae > Chaetodon > Chaetodon trifasciatus. The sequence continues at coordinate 5,741,194 of JBBMOE010000014.1, read as the reverse complement.
TTGTTATGTAATCTATTTAAATCCAGTTTTTGCATTGATGTAAAACGACAGATTTTTTCCCCCCTTTGCGAGGAATCCTCTTTTTTTCCCCCCACGTCTGCACTGTAATCCCTAAATACAGTGCTTCTCTCATCTTTCTAGGGGATGTATTTTGACAGGGATGATGTTGCCTTGCCAAAATTCTCCAGTTTTTTCCTGGAGCGCTCAACGAAAGAGAGAGAACAGGCTGAGAAGCTGCTGGAATATCAGAACATGAGAGGAGGACGAATTTTGCTTCAGACTATCGCCGTAAGTCTGCAATGTCCAGTTTTTCAAGTCCTGATTGTTACAACTTGTCTTGGTGCATACATTTATCCAAGTAATGATCTGTTCTAGAAACCAAGTAGAGAGGATTGGAGAGGTGGTCTGGATGCAATGTCCTTTTCCCTGGACTACCAGAAGTCCATGAACACATGTATCCTTGAGGTGCACCGCAGAGCTGGCACCCACACTGACCCTCATGTAAGTGCGGCACTGTTAGACAGATGTAACTGCCACTTGGAGGATTTATTAAATATTAACTGCATTCTTTTCTCGGACTGTTTCACATCTTGCTCACTATTTTACGTCTTCTTTTCTAGCTGTGTGACTTCCTTGAGCAGCACTTTCTGATCGACAGCCACGACACCATCAAGAAGCTGGGTGATTACGCTGGCAGTCTGAGCCGCATCACTGCGTCTGAGACACACGGCCCTATGGGAGAATACCTCTTTGATAAGCACACTCTGTAAAGGTCACAGCAGCGCAGTGATACAAGCTCCACATTTCAAAAGATACGTGGAGTCAAGAGGGCAACAGTCCCTCACGCTGTGCATTCTTCTCCGTTACGAAATTATTTTCACAAACTTCACTCCTGTACCGCTGGCACAAGAGAAGTTCTAAGCAAAATAACAGTAAATACCTCAATTTTTTCTTAAAAGCCACAGTGGAAAAATAATTCTCATGAATATGGTGCTAAAAACTACAGATTTCCTAAGCTGTTAAAACAAGTCACTTTTTCCATTTACACATTTGTGTCGTGTCATGCATTCCAGTGTGTCAGAGGATTTTACCTTCACAAATATAATGTAAACACACTATTCTGAGTCAAAATAAAATTATTTAAAGAGTTTAAGATTTGGAATATCGAAATCCTTAATAAAGTCAGATTATGGTGACATTTTTGTCTTTTTCTGCTTTTTTTTTTACAACCAGTTTAACTGAAATGTCCAGTTGTTCAGACAGTCGTCTCATCTGCCGTGGAGTCTAAAAACACTCTCTGTGTTTTTCCTAATGTCATGTCTGCACCTATAGAACACTGTAAAGATACCAGTGGGACTTTGCTTACTCACTGTTGGTTTGAAGCTTAATGTTTAACATTAGGCAACCAGACAGCTTGTGGTTAAAAATGCCCATGTTGCCTCTTAGTAAATTACATGTTCCAGCAAAGATAAGATTCAGTTGCAGAAGTACTGTTTGTCAACTGAGTGCCTCACAGCCAAGTGAATGTTTGTGTTTCAGTTGCCATCTAGCAACACAGTCCTGCAACACACTTCAGAAATGAAACAAATATACAGTTGTGGGGGGAAAAAAGATCTTGATTTGTTGAGTGATTTTTTTTTTTTGGATCAAAAAATTTCTTTGACCAAGAGAAAATTTTCTGACAGAAGAACATGCTACAATGTTCACAGAACACCAGTAGGGTATAATTAAAGTGATCTCTGCTATTGTTGTGTGTACTTTAAAGTTAGTGTCCTCAGTGGGGAAAAAGGGTCCTGTTAATTAGCTGACATCGCAGATTACAAAAGCCACGTGTTGACAAGACACTGCCCTACACACAAAAGGGGAAATATAATGCAACCAAGTATACCAGTCCTGCAGTAAATGCTCTGAAGCTCACAATACTCATTATTTGTTGTTGTGTTCATGTTTTGTTTTTGTTTTTTTTTAATTTTATTTCCCTCTGCAGTGAGTAAGTTAGCTAGTGGAGGATGCTGTTGAATGTTGGATTGGATCCACTGAGATCTCCAGATGCAGCAGTGCAAACACGTGGCAGCATGCCTGAGGATTACAGTTGACAGTGCTCTAAATACGGATATATGTTTTGTACAGTAAAATGGTAAGCCAAGGGATGGGAGGATGGAATATCCACTCTCTGTGAAAGTTGTTGGTAGATTGACGACTGACTGCGAGGGCAGCTATGCTGAAGGGATTAGTGGAGGGCCGGATGTACTACAATCTCAATCTAATGGATAAACACAACCACCACTGCCATGTCTCATCAGTCTAATGAACAGTCACTTTTCCTACTCAAGGAGAAGCCTTAAATTGTTAAACGCAATTGAGATTGTGAGCAATGGAGGAGTTGTTTAACGTAAGAAAAGGTAACTGTTGCTTTTTATGGATCTTCAGTCAGAGAGACACGAAGCAACAGATGTGTTTTCAGCATTCTAATATCGGGAGGAGGGGAAGGGGGGATTAAATCACAACACTGCTGTAGTGATTTGCCAGCGTTTTAGCTTTGATGGAAAGGGTTGCAGGGTGCCTGCCAGTCAGAGTCAGTGGCATACAGAAGGAACAATGGGCATGCGATTGTGAGGGCTCCAACAGGCCAAAGGGGAAGCAACAAGAAATACGCTTTGAACTGAAAGTTGCTCCAAAAGCTCTTTTCGTATAGAGGAAATTAAAGGAACATATCAACAGGTAAGATAAATATACATCAGATTTTAAACAGAAATCAGATTTTCTGTTTTGATTAAGTGCGAGATCAGGTCAGAAAAAAATAGACTTTTTTAAATTGAGTTATTTTAATGATAAAATCCCATTTGGTTTGTGAACATAGCCAGTTAAAGAACTAGTTAATCAATTGATAGGTGCTTTTGATGTGAATGATTTGTCTGTAATTTCCTATGACTGAAGCAAATCATCAACCCTTTTAAATGGCTGATAAGAGTTATCTATACATGTGAACAGACACCAATAATGTTTAAATTTCATTCAACATCCTTTATTAAAAAGCAATTGCAACCAGACAAATGCGACAGTTGTCAATGAGAAATGTCTGTGATTCCAACCAAAAATGTTACTTTTCATGTACATTATATTTTTTTCTTATTTTGAATAGTATGGGGATAAATATTTATGAAAACTACAAATAAAAAGATCAGGATTTCCTCTCAATCTTGGCTTAAGTCCACTTGCTGTCCTTTGAAATATCTTAATAAAAAGCAATCGTCATCCCAGTATACTCTCCAAGGGAGGAAAATTGAGGGAGGAGACCGACTCCGAATTTATTTAAGCTTCGAGGATCTGGGATTTTGGATTAATATTGTAGTGCCAGAGTGTAATCCAGTTACATGCAGAGACATTGACGAGAGAAAAATGGGGATGGGACAAACGGAGTGAAAGCGTGGGTTATGGGGCAGGGGAGATGACAGAGAGAATGAGAGTAACAGGGGGATTAGGGTCAGCCATGTTGAGCATCTGGCTGAGAGATGTCCTACGCTCTTGAATTGTACTGCAACGCATGGACATAGGGATTACACAGCATACATACGAAGTTGTGTTATGTGCTGCTGTAGGGGCCAGCAGAGAACATAACAAACAACAACACATAATTAACTGATTTTGATGGTCTTTACAGCAGACATGAGGTTGGGCGGTGCTGGGGTCCGAGCCCGGAGGGCTGCGGAGCCATCAGAACCAGAGCCAGAGGAAGCAACAGAGCCAGTTCATCATGAGCACTCCCATACAGAACACCATGAGCACTCCCATTCAGAACATCACCCGGGCCATGACTACAACCACATGAAGGAGAAGTTCATGAATGAACTTGGTCATCTGCCGAGTAAGTCACTCCAAGAATTTGTAGGAAAAATCACACTTTTATTTGTTTGTTGGAATAAACTTTATCTTTGGTTATTACTTGAAAGAGGAAATACCAGTGATGCATCAGAGAGCGAGGAAGGACGATGGCAAACTAGCAAGTAGCCTCTTTATTGTTTACTGTGGTGCAATACTTCACGACTCCATCAAACCTTTGTTATTGTTTTGATTGGCAGACCCCTCATGGCAGAAATTACATACTATGTGCTTATGTATACATCACTTTAATGTTGCAGCTGGTAAAGGTGGGACTAATTTGAATGACTTTATATGCCGCGGGGTAGCTTAACCTGTAACAGTCCATCATAATTTATTAATTAAATTACATTTTGTATTAGTAATCTAAATCTGCATAGTAACTAGTAAATTAACTGAATTACATTCCACAACAGACTACACCATTAAGAGAGTATAATACAAGCAATGACTTTAATGTAATATGAGTTTCTTTTCTTGGTCATTATACAAACTATTTTCAATGTTTCTGTCTATGAAAATCAAAGTGGAAAAACTGAACGAGCGTTTTTTTCAGTTAACAACTACTGAGGTGCTTTGAGTGTAGCACTTAATGATGAACTACACTGCTGGGGACTGTTGTACAGGGCCACTCCCGACTGGGAGTGTGTTATTATCAGATTGTGGTGAAGGGTGTTGCTGACAACCACATGCATGCTCAGCAAACCGTCCCTAGATAAACAAGTGCTTAAAAAATGTTAACGTCAATGTAGATATGCTTAAAAGAAGCCTCCAATCTTCTGTTGTAAGAAGCATCATATTCTATTTCAATAGTATCATATTTTATTTCAGTCATATGATGTCTTATTCCCTTGGCTCCATTTCCAAGCAGTTTATGTTGGACATTTGGAGCTGATTTAGGCTATAGGAGTAGACTGACCAATGAAAGTGGATTTTTCTTTTATGTAATCTCAAGATGTGAAAGATTTAAATCCTCTCGAAAATCCAGATGTATAAGACCAACAAGCTTTACCAAAGCCTTCGTGTTTAAAAGTTAAGATGTCTACTTAAAGATCAGATTCAAACATGTTTTTTTCTGTTTATTTGTTTGTTTTGTTGGGGGTTTTCCATATATTTTTTCTAATATTGTGAATGTAAGGGGCATCAGGGGATCAGACACCCACTCATTTCTACCATAATAGGCATATTCTCTTTCTGCACACAGTGAATACTGATGAGTGAATTCACCTCTATTTTGCAGTTCCAATGTGGGCGGTGGGAGCCATTGTTGTGGTGGTCCTGGTCTTGGTGGCATGCTTCATCTTCTGTGTTTTCAAAAAATGCTTCGGGAAAAAGAAAAAGCCAAAGAAAGTTAGGGAGAGGAAGACAGGCCGTCGCAGAAAGGAAAAGGAAGGTGAAGGAGAGACTGGAGAGAAGGTATGTGACTTCCAGTAACCCATTATTAAATAATCTTACCTTCTTATCGTCATGATGAAGATCCTCTGATGTTTTTATCTCTCAGGAAGGGGAGGTGAAGAAGGAAGGGGAGGAAGAAGAGAAAGAACAGGAAAAGTTGGGTAAGCTGGAGTTCTCGTTGGACTACAACTTCACAGACTCCCAGGTAGGTCCTGTGTGAACACAAAATCATTATCATCAAATATAAGGACCAGCAAATACCTATCAGAAACAGATCTACACACTCTTTTCATGACCACTCAGACTTTTGTCTTTCACTGCTTATCCTGACGATTGTCCTCTTTCCTCTCAAGCTTATAGTGGGTATCCTTCAGGCTCAAGACCTTGCCGCTATGGACATGGGGGGAACCTCAGACCCCTATGTCAAAGTCTTTTTGTTGCCAGACAAAAAGAAGAAGTATGAGACCAAAGTTCAGCGCAAGAATTTATGCCCTGTTTTCAACGAGACTTTCATCTTCAAGGTACCACATTCCTGACATCGTGCTCTTGTCAACTTGACGTCGTCTGTGTTTTGTTTGTTCTTTCTCTTGTCTTTATGTCTCTGTCGCAGCTTGTGTTGGTGTTCCAGGTTGTTGGTGACATATCACTTTTTACCCTCATGAGGCAGAAGTGTGGCCTATGTCTCTACTTCCCCTCGTCTTTAGTCTTTCATTCCTTGAATGGCGTCTGTCAAGGTATCCCTCCCCAAATATTGCAGTATGTTTTTGAGTGTCTCCTGTCACTAAATGTTCTTTGTTAGTGTCTGGATTTGTCAGTTTTACTACATGTACTGCAAACAAAATTGTCTACCCTCACCTAATGAACATACCAACATCTCTTTCTAGATCCCGTATGCAGAGTTGGGTGGAAAGACTTTGGTGCTGCAAGTTTTTGACTTTGATCGTTTCTCCAAGCATGATATGATTGGTGAGATAAAGATTCCAATGAACAGTGTTGATTTGGGCCAGCCAATGCAACAATGGAGAGACTTGGAGAGTGGTGAGAAGGAGGAGGTATGATATATTGTGTTTTCATTCAACCTCGTGTCAGTTAATGTTGGCAGATAAATATTTTGATAGAAATCATGATAATCAGCAGCTTAATAAAATAGGTCTTAATCCATAATATTTTCCTTTCAGCAAGAAAAGCTTGGCGATATTTGCATTTCTTTACGTTATGTACCCACTGCTGGAAAACTGACGGTGAACATCATGGAGGCAAAGAATCTGAAGAAAATGGACGTCGGTGGCTTATCAGGTAATTCAATTTCTTGCCATTTACTATTATGTTAGATGTTTGCTTCATTGCATTCATTTTCTCATTGCTTTCCCTCTTCCATAAGATCCGTATGTGAAGATTGTTCTGCAGCAAAATGGAAAACGGATCAAGAAGAAAAAGACGACAGTCAAGAAAAACACGCTCAATCCTTACTTCAACGAGAGTTTCAGCTTTGATGTCCCCTTTGAACAGATACAGGTAGGCTGTGTCTTCATATCAATTTGAAATTTAACTGACACTCAGTGTTGATGTGGGGAATGACTTGAAAACACACCTTTCTTTCTCTCTCAGAAAGTGCAGGTGGTCATCACAGTGTTTGACTATGATAAACTTGGGAGCAATGACCCCATTGGAAAGACCTTCATGGGTTATGGAGCTACAGGAGTTGGCCTGCGCCACTGGTCAGATATGCTTGCCAATCCGAGACGTCCAGTAGCCCAGTGGCACACTCTCCTGCCAGAAGAAGAAGTTGATGCGGCAGTCAAAGCGAAACCTCGTTAGACTTGCACCTTGTTCATGTGTCATGTATTGATGATGTTACTTCTTGTCATTCCTGATGTTTTGTCAATCTGGATGTTCTATATTTGATTTTGTTTCTAAGATTATTTAATGTGTGTATGTGTGAACATGCGTGTGTATGTGAGATGTACAGACATTTTTTAATATTTGGTTGTTGTTAAAACCAAGACTTCCCCTGTTTTCCTTACACTGTAAACCAATATGACTCTGTACTTGTATACTTGTAAAACGTATCTGTAAATGTGCATCTTTTGTGTATGCTCATACATTGGCCTGGTACAATCTGGCAAAATTTCAGAATGACTGTGTTCTGAAAGTTTAGTTTTACTTTGAACACGTGGTAGAGCTTCCACATCTCATAGTATGTACACTGGGCCTTTTTTGCTCATTTTGCAGTGCTGTGGTGCAACAGAGTCCTGAAAATGCCTGCTGTAATGCTCTGGATCTTTTCAAATGCAAATAAAACCACAATGGACAGTTTCGCATCAATGCTTCTGTTTCTGTCTGACCTTTAATTAAATTAAGATCAATGGGTTATCTCAGTTTACTCGTCAAACCCGGCCGTGTTTTTCCTAGAATGGCGAAGGCATAGCTCACCCTACAATGTCTGTGATTGGATTACTTTGATATTGCCTTGATAAATTAACATTCGCCTAACTAACCCACTAGCTAATCATAGGAAGAGTAAGGCGGGTAACGCCTTCGCCATCCTAGGGAAAATAGCTTCCGGTCCGATGGCGTCTGTCTTCCCCATTTAAAAACTGTCGCTTAGCAACAGAACCCAAACTTTCTGTTCAGAGTCGTCTCTGTCATAATATATTCTGTGAGGTGAGTTTTTTCCATCATTTTTGTTTCAACTGATAGTATCTGGTCGGAGCTTATGACAGGTTTTATCACCATGTTGAGGTTAGAGACGGCTGTGTGACCTGAATAACGTCTTAATTGATAACGCTAGCATAAAATGTTGTTTGAACCAAGTACCGTTAGCTCGCGTTAGTTAAGGTTTGTGCTAAGCTAAGCTACCTCACATGAACACTGGACCAGGTGACACTCTGTGAAGTCATGTAAAATGATCCCTGCTGATTGAATCATGATATAAATCACTTACAGTCAGGTGTACGGCTGTTTGACTTTCTTTCGGGCCCTTACAGGATGAGTGCTGGACGGCTATCTGAGGGCGTGGGCTGCATTACTTGGTGGGGTTTCAGTCCTGCGCGCGACCTGCTCAGTATGGGTGAGAGCCTTAGGTGCACGAGGATACCTGGTCCTACACACGTGCGTCAGAGCAGTGATGATTTCATAGAGTGTTGGAAAACAACTAAGTATATTTTATTTTTGCAATTAAGTACATTTTACTCATGAACTCAACTTTAGAATTTTGATTTAATTCTGCTTAATGCTTCTACTTCAACACTGAAAAATTATGCTTTTTACTCATCAGTTATTTTTCAGATTAAACACTAAACATTAAACAGGGGCCGTTGTGAATGATGAGGACTCTCACGTTTGACACTTGTCATTTTTGTTTTGTACTTTTACAAAAGTTTTTAAATGCAAGACTTTCACTTGTAATGGAATATTTTTTTTTTTATTTTATTTTGCTACTGTTATACTATTGGAAAATGCATTAGAATAACAGCTGTGGAAAACAACACAAGGTTTAACACTTAACCACACAGATCACTCATGAACACTGAAACAATCTGTATATAGTATATTAGATATACAAATGAGTTTAATATATTTGTTTAACCAAACTATGTCCTCAAACTATGCCTCCCCACAGCAGTGATAGTCCCTAATATATCCTATCAGTATCTGCTGCAGGGTTTTGCACCAGATAATAAAGTGCTTGTATTGCTAAGGTTGGACTTCCTTTTAAATGTTTTATATAGTACTGACAGTGCCTTCGGTGCCTTACTTTGGAACCTACAAACATTTTGTTTTTGTTAAAGAATAGAGGCCAAACTCTTCCAGTGATAAATGATGATTTAACAGACAGCTGAGAGAAGATCAGAAGAGACAGCTGTTGAAGAACACAACATAATACAGTCAAAAGTTGGCAAATTTATGAATTATATACCACTTATAGTATAGCTCACCAGAAGACAAGACTCCAAATCTGAACATGCATCCAATGCCAACATTTGATACTCTGCTGTAGACATTTAATTTGGCACTGACAGACTGTTGAGGTTCGGTACCCAGCCTTGGAAGTAGAGTGAGTTGGAACTATTGTGCACTTTCTCTGTCTGTGCTTAGGGCCTGTGAGGCTTGAAGGGGATGTCAATGTTTTGCTGCTTGGCAGTGGAGATCCACGACATATTTTGAAGACCATTGCCGGTTTGCAGAATGGAGAATGCCTTCACGTGAGCCTCAGCATCCTAAATTATCACGTGATACCTGAGAACAAACTGATGCACTCATTGTGAGCAAACTTCTCTCTGCTCTACTGCAGGTGTGGGTGATAGAAAACAGCATGGAGGAGGTGGCTAGACAGCTGCTGCTCCTCTACCTGGCGCTGATGCCCCAGGAATGCATGGGAAATAATGGTGGGTGGGATTTTTGTGAAATTATTCACTGTCCAGTAAACATGTTACTGAAGCTAAACATTCAGGTGATTTTGGCCATGGTCTTTATTTCCAGAGAAGACAGAGGTTTTCCTGGAGTTATTTGGGAACAGTGAGATCCGCAGTCAGACTGAAGAGACGCTGAGACGTGCAGCATCTCAGCTCTCTGTGTGTGTCACTGAAACACTGGAGACCGCCGCACACCCCTGTCTGAACACAGCTCTGCTCAAGGTACAGTCATTTGTTAGATAAGCCTTTTGTCTGTGTTTCTTTTGGATTGAGCTCTTCCTGAAATCAGACACTGAGGCCTGCTCAGAAGTAGAAAAAACTTCAGTGGAAGTCCACTAATTTCATAATCTGTATTTATATTTCTGCAGTTCAAGGAGCGAGATGAGTTGGCCAGGATATTCAAGTTGTGGAACCAGCCACAGTCTTCATCAACTATTATGATGTCCAAAGCCTGGGATTATCGGGTGAGGCAGCACCTTGGAACACGCTACGACTCCAAGAGGGGCTGCTTTGACTGGGACCTTACAATGAAACTGCACGAGAAAGGGGTATTTGAGTATTTGGTGTACTTTTGTTTGTTTGTGCCTCCCACATTTGCCCAAATTTTTCAGAAGGACAGATGATGCTTCTATGTTGCACTGAAGGATGGACACTCTCTCTGTACTGACTGTGTTGCAGTGTGGCGTCATTAGCAAACAACAATACGTGCAATGGAGGGAGCGGGGTTTGGCGTTCGAAATGAGGGAAGGCGTCTACCAAACAACCAATGCAAGTTTGCTCTCTTCAAGAGTGTTCAGGCAGGTAAGTGTTTGTCTGTTTTTCTGCAAAACCTTTCTACACTGTGCAGCAATAACACCATATAAGAACTTATGTGTGTGTGTGTGTGTGTGTGTGTGTGTGTGTGTGTGTGTGTGTGTGTGTGTGGACAGAACGGGGACAAAGTGGCTGTCAGGGGCTACTGGGGAGATGTTGTTTCCAGTCCTTACCTCGCCTTTGGCATTGAAACTGATGACAAAAGCCTCCTGAAGACACAGAATGGGCAACACATCAAGGTAAAACATACAGTGGCTACGTCCTTTTATCGCGCAGTAGTAGTAAGTTGTGCGTATGCTGAGAAACAACAGTGTCTTTTCTTCACATCCACAGACAGCCCAGGATATCTCCGTTGCAAATGTACAGGCATTGTTCCAGTCCCTGTCCAGCAGACGGGGCTGCCCCACTACTTCTCAGTCAGACACAGAAGCAGAGGAGCCGTCTCCACAGACCGACCGAAAATCTCTCACCATCAGTGGTAAATGGCCGTTAACACTAGCAGCCCTGTGGTTTCAGATGATTGTCAGTGTCAGCACAGGTGAGAATAGCAGTTCAGGCGATGACAAAAGCCATTTAACCTGCAGTGAAAAAGGTTCAGGCTGAGGTGAAAGATTTTGATGATGTTGCCTGAGTGTGTTGTAATGTGCATGTTTGAATACATCAAGGATACGTAAGTGGGAAGCTGGTCTTTAAGCATTTCAGTGTATGGCAGGTTACTTCCCTTCCCTCTGGAGCCTTTTTTCATGTGCAGCACACAGTAACTTGATGATTTAAGCTCTTAATTTTCTAAAACCCTCATCAGACTTGATGCACCTGAATGGGGTCTCTGTGACCTTCCTGCCTATGGATTCACTGTATAAACTGCCAGAAAAACAGAAATACTCCCACTTCTTCAACATCATCTACTCTTCAGCCAGGTGAGAGATTTTTTTCTCTAACCACTCCAAAGATCATTTTACTTAGTCAATACTTCATATTTCCTTAAATGTAAAGATAGTAACTTAACCTAAAATTGAGTCTTTTCAGCATCCAGTCACCTCGACAGCAGACTCCTGGTTTGACTGCTGACCATGTTTCACTTCTGTGCTTTTGTTTCCCTCTCTGTCAATGCTGGAAAGCTGCGTGCACCAGTTGGGCCCGATGATGAGACAGATTGCAGCACCAGACGCTGTGCTCATCGTGGAGTTGGCCAAGTGAGGGTTTTTATAGTAACAGGGCTTGTTTCCATGGTGACAGTACAGTCACCAAGAGTACAGTGGCTATGTAATTCACAAACACAGAGTATTTGCTTTTGTGTGTCTGATGTTTCGGATTTGCTACGTGTCCCATGTTTAATTTGACTGATGAGCAGTTGATAATAAGTGTAAGTGCATGTGTTCCTGTGGATGTTTCAGGTACATTTTGGACCTCAACAAGGAGCAAGAAGCAGGCTTTGCAAAGAAAGTGGTGAGCATCGCTCTCGAGGCTGAATTTGAGCCGTGTCATGAGGGGAGGAGTGATGATGCCCATGCTGTTTTCGTGCCACAGAAGAAGTAAACAGTGGTTTCCTCTGCTCCCTTTGTCATCAGCTTTACCTTCACAATATGCAACAGACTGACAGTCAAAGCGACATGTTCAGAGATGTTATGCAGACAGAATTTATTTTTCCTTCATAAGGAAATTTACCACCCAGTAAGCAGAAACTTGCTCGTAGTGGCTGTGAATTTTCATGAATAATAATCAGATTTCATTTCCAATGTGAATGACACTGAGAGAAAATGTTACTTTTATGCATACATTTTAATAATTACAGGTGCAATTGGATGTATTTCAATAAACACCACACAAAAATATCTTATATGTCTCTCAGCTTCAGTCATGAAATCTGCAAAACTGCTGCCCTCTTGCCCTGAAACTAGTGAACCGTCCTCTTGTTTCTTTGTACTTCCTGTGTGAGTTCACTTCCAGCGTCCACCGACCTTCCCCTTGCCATGGCCCTTTTTGCTGCATTGACAGAAGAAAAACAGAAATAGAACAGAAATAACCAGCAGGTGTGGCTGACTGATGACAGAAAGGGAAGTAGTTATTCTTCTGTTAGTGCCCCGTCACTCTATGTTGATATGTTACATAAGTACATCCTGTTGTGGTAAATGATTCAGAGCTGCCAGTGTTTCCTGCTTACATACTGTTTATGTGACTGTAGCCATGTGGTATGTTTGCATATTCAGTGCAAAGCAGCTCGCTGCAATGCTCTACTTTTTCTTTCTGGTGGTTTGACACAAGCAGATTGACTTACAATTTCTGAGCATGTTGGATTCTGTTCAGGAGGACGTTGATCTGGAAAAAAAAACACGTTCTGACGTCACAAAGTAACCATATTTAAAATACATTTTTGTATATTCCCAGTTGAATGGCTCACCTCATACTTCTGCCTCCTCATCTTCTCAGTCAGGTCAAATTTCTCTGACTCCAGCTGGTAGATGCAATCCCACATCTCCTTGGCTCTCTCTCTAAAACACGACAGCGTGAACAACTTGAGATAACAGAAGTACACACTTTATAAAATCTTAATAAAAGATCACCAGCTTTAAATGGCTTACCCAGCTGCCATTGCTACACCAAATGTAATGAATGCTTATTTAACATGCACCCAAATCCAAGACATCACTTTGAATGGACCCTACACTGACCTCAGGCCGTCCTCTCTCAGGTTCTCAATGGCCAGTGGCTTGCGTCTCTCTGCCAGCGTCTTCTTCTTGATTTCCCTGGCAGTTTGCTTTTTGCCTCGCCTCTGCTCGACCTGCAGGAAACAAATGCAACTCACTCTCCTGGAGGATGAGACACATGAACTCTCCACATACTTTGTGGGTGTATTATTCTGACCTTGGCCAGGAAGCCTCCAAAGTGAGCCCCCATGTTGGAGAGCACTTTCTTTTTCTTGGCCTCGTCATCTGCCCTCTTCTTGGCCTCTTCATCCTCTTTCCTCTGTCTCTCCTCCTGAGGAAGTCATCTTCAGCTGATTACCGCAGTTCACTTAAATTGCTTTTAAATAGTGTGTAGGGTCTGATCTGAGCAGATTATTGACGTGCATGGATTAATCAACATATGTTAGACAACGATGAACACTAATTACCGCGATACGTGTCTGTCTGTCGCGCTCTTTCTCAGCCCTCACACGCTGCTGCTCAGCTCTTTCTGCCCGGCGGCTCTCCTGTAACAGGAAAAACCATGCCAGATGGACTTTTACACTTGGCTCTTTCACAACCAGATCACCAGAATAAATCTTGGCATTGTACATTTATGCAAAACATGGATATGTTAACATTTTCTTACATTCAAACTTGACTTTTCCTTCCAATTAAATTTCAATTTTATGTGGTAACAGCGCTGTGGTTTAGGTCTGGTTAGCCTTAGGCACAAAAACCACTTTATTAGTGTGAGTAAAAGATCAGGTTTGGGCTTAAAATAATCAGTTTTGTTGCCACAAACACGGCTCAGCCACATCACTTTGATACCTGATGTAGAAAAGTTGACATGACGTGTATGAGACATTCAATTTAACTTTATTCTGGCATCTGGGCTGCACTTTAATCCCTATTATTCTCAATAATCAGTGTTTCACTCTTTCAGACCAATAAATAGGAAACCAGCATGGGAAAGACATTACAATCCTGTCCTTCAGTCCAATCAGCTCCTCTTCTTCTTTCTTCCTCTGCTCAAAGTGGACATCAATCAGAGTCTGCAGCTCCAGAAGGTCTTTCTCCATCCTTTTCCTGTGGATATCCTAACAGAAACCAGTGGATGCACAGATGGAGACTATTTAATGCTGTTTTTGGTGCAGCAATCATGTAATTGTCCCATTGATGACAATCTTGGAGGAACATACATCAAAGTCTACCCTCTCTCCCTCAGGGATTTTAGGGGCAGCGAGCTGTGTGACCAGTGGCCTGTGAAATAACATGAGGGCACATCAACACACATGTTTTTGTGGTAAAATCAGAGTTTTTGATGTTGAGTGTTCCCATGTAGGCTTACTTGTATTTGGGCCGTTCTTCTTCAACATGACAACCAGAGCAGGAATGAAGAAGTGAATTAGTTCATTTTTTACAGTTAGATTTGAAAACGCACCAGATAAACTTTAATACAAGTTTAACTGTAATAGGCAGAGTTTCAAAACCCCCAGTTCATGTCCACTGTTCATAACCATGACCTGTGTGCTGCCCTACAAAAGATGAGCAGCTCTTTATTCTGCTGCTGTGCCCGGCAGCATTTTAAGGTTCAAAGTTGCCGGTTCGTGTTGAATTTAAAATTCAAAGTTCTCATGTTTTACTATTCCACTTGCAAAAACATAGCTAAGAGCAACAAGTAAACACTGGATGGATCATAATATGCAAATAAATATTTGCATTCTGAAGGTTGCGCTGACCTGTTGCTGTTATAGCGTGTGTCTGAATGTGTTACTTCTAAGGGAAGGTCAATAAAATCTACACAGTCTCACCTCCCTCTCCCTGCTCCTCGTCTTCATCTGGAGAAAGAAAGAGTGAGAGTGGGTGAAAAGAGAGGAGGGAAAAATCAAACTGCTGCTTCATTGAGTTAATAATAAATAAATGTCCTTACCCTCCTGATGGCCTCTAAATGAAAAAAAAAGAATTAAAAATATACATCAGATATGTGACAAAATAGGAGCTCATGTTCTGTGAATGTAGAAAAGTTTTCACAGCAGTTTCACTGGACTCACCCATGATCTTCAAAATCAGACATGGTGGCACTGGAGAGAAAACCATGAATATAGAAATTAGAAATGTGCTGCAGCATTAGCTCAGTATGTGAAAGGGACGCAGAGGAGCTTTGCTGCCACAGTGTTATTTGGTCTGGTTTGACCGGTAGCTTATGGTGGCCAACCTTAGCTTAACTTTTAATACCACAGATATCAGTATCTACCTGTTACTGCATTTTTTCTGGATCAGTTTACTGGACTTTGCGGCTCCTCTCTATTGGTTACACAACATTTAAGATCAGTCAGGTAGGCCTAATGATGACACTTTTAAAGCAGCCGGACCGGAAAATGTTCAGTGTTCAGCAAAAGTTAAACATAATTAGATGGCATTCCGTATGGCTGAGCTTTAATACTCATAAAAGCTCCTGTCTCCTGATGTCAAAAAATAAGACAGTGAACAAATTTCATGACTTATGAGAGATGCATTATACGTTCAGTGCGGGTCAGTGCTTTTGTTCAAAGAGTGAGATTCAGAGGACGGCCATTTGTAGCTAATGATCTAGGAATAGAAGAGGCTGGGGGGACAGCAGGCCAGAGCAGTGTCCTGTTACTCAGGATAAGAGTAAAGTATCAGCTGGCCAATCCTTCTTATTTAATTTGATTTACAGGAGAGAATGTGGGCTGGAGAGATTAAGCCGGTTGGCTGGCTGCTATTAACGCCCGCCAAGTCCTCTATTATCATCTGATCTGCTTGTAGTCTCACTGAACTGCAGGGACATCTAAATGCGTGTGGAGCCCCATAAATATTTTAGCATTCCTAACCATTACTTCAGCAGTTTGTATGAGTATTTTAGTGTGACCTGTTACAGGAGATAGAGTATTAGAATTTGAGTGCAGAGTCAAACCCGTCAGATCAGCTGCAGTTAAACTGGACAAACAGAAAAATGGGGTTCTAGGAAGACATACCAGCAATGTGCCAGGTTTCAAAACACTATTTTCAATGTAATAAGCGGAAGCCCTCCCAGACTGCCTGTCTTTGAGTGTATTAACATAGTAGATCAAGCACTCAGTGCCCCGCCACCCAAGTCTTTCGGATCCTGGTTAGTTTTTAGCCAGGATCTCAGAGCATGAGCATGTGAGTCTGAGTAAACATGGGCACATGGACAAAAGGCAGATGAGGGATTGGGATCGGAATTCATCGCATCACTTCACTGTTGGATGTTTCTGGCCAAACTCACCGACAGAGTCACAGACGGACGGTGAGGCCAAGGGCACCGAGAATAACTTGTCATGGGGGAGCATTCGGAGATATAATGCACCGTCATCAACACCCACTGATCCTGTGGTGGGTCCGGCATTCAAACATGTATAATGCTGTTATGACTTTTACCTGCATCTTAATCAGAACGACAGTTCAGTCATTTATCAATCTGAGTGGATTTTTAATGTTTTAAAGCATCTTTAATGAGGATTATCAGGTAATCTGTAATCAAGTATTTTTCATTTGTTATTGATTTTGGAAGCACAGTAAGTGACATTTTAGCCACTGGCAGGCAGTGGCGACAACAAGCTGTGAACACAACAATAACATATAAGCACCTTTAAAGTTAATATGGCGAACCTGTTAGTGAACAGCTCTCATTGCATGTCCAGCAGACATGGAGCAGCATTAACTTTCATTCGGAGTTGTGTTTCTGGTCACCTTATGAATATCAGTCCAATATTCACTCTGCTTTTAGCTCTGTTTTTGGTCTCTACCAGCTCCTGTGGGAAATATCTGGCTCTTTAGCTGCTGAATGCTCGGCTATTATTCACTCGCTAACATTGTGTTGATTGGTGTTAGGCAGGAAGTATTTAGTGGATTGTTAGCAGTTTTCTTTTTTCTTTTTTTTTTTTTGGTGATAATTCTGTGTGAGTTCATCACTACAAGCGACCCTTTTCGCACTACACATTGTCATCTGATCTATTTATGTCCTAAAAATATTGATTACACTTGAAGAAAGTGCAAGGAGGATTTTTTTGTTGACTGATTGCAAATATCAGCTACTGCTTCCAGATGGTCACATGTTTCAAAAAATGATGCAGAGGAAAAGCCAAAAACGTACCTGAACAGCAGAAGAGATGGATGATCACTGATGATGAAAACAAGGAGAGTAACAACTGGAGGGGAGACAGGGCTTTATATAAGGGGTCCTCTGGGGTGGCAGAGAAGTGACTTGTACTATAATGTGTGTGTGTGTGTGTGTGTGTGTGTGTGTGTGTGTGTGTGTGTGTGTGTGTGTGTGTGTGTGTGTGTGTGTGTGGGACTGTATGTGGATTATTGGCAGCTTTTGGGAGCGTAAGCTGAAGTCTGTCAGGAAGGATAATGAGCGGAGGCTTTGTTGCTGACCTCACAGCTGAAACAGGAGACAAAAAGACAGGTGGCAGAAGATAAATAGAGACAGAGGAGACAGAATAACGAGGCAAAAACAAGACAGTTTCTGTCACGACGGCCCAGGATGGAAAGGCTCTAAACATCACCAGGGCCCTTGGTCTTGGTTACAAAGCTGAACCTTGAAAGGCAGGAAACTTTAGTGCTGTCAAGGTTGTTCCTCTTTTTCCACTGACTGATAAATAATGACTGATTGTGTTGTACTCCACAAGAAAACAGTCCCTGATCTTTATCTTTGAATGAATCACAAAAGCATTTCAAACATGAAGAAAGACATGTACAAACTGATCAAAACTCTATGGACATAGTAGAAAAGAACAGACCATAAGCATTAAGGTCACCCTGCTGTAACTGCACTTGCAGACACTTACAGATATTTTTGAGAAACACAAATGAGCCCTTGTGAATGTCATATGCAAACAGCATTTCCATAAAGACAAATATGAAGTGCCCTTGAGAACAAGCGAAACACAACATGTATGAAGAGTGAGAGAAAGAGCCTGCAGAAGTACACCTTACTCCAAATGAGGACACATCCGTGCGTGAGGTAAGAAGAAGAATTTTAAGAGAGATGTTAATATCAAATCAGTGTAGAACATGATATAGAATTATTTACAAAACAGAGCAAGGAGAGAGTGATCTGAGTGTGTATATCTATGTGAAACAGGGATGGAGCATGGTTAGGAAATGTTTACTGTGTGATGTGCTGCTGTAGTTTAGCCTCCAGGCCACTAATTTGTCTTTCTAAGAAGGATGACATTCCGCTCTGGTTGACTCCTCTTTCCAGCCCTGATGAACCGCTTGGCGCTTTCCTCCAGTGATATTTTTCACTTGGATGTGCTCTAACTGATAAAGGCTTTTAAACCACGTCCTCAGCTGGGTCCCTAAAGTAATTCAAAATCCACTGTGAAATTGAAGGTTTTATACTCTTTTGTATATAATGTACATGTATAATGTCAATTTGTTCTTTTTTTCTACCTCTCCTTTTTATTCTTGCTGTGTGTCAAAGACTACATTAGGGCTGCAGTTAACAATTAGTTTGACTAGTCTTTAATCTGCAAAAAAAAAATGTCTAGATTAATCGTTCAGTCCGTAAAATGTCAGGAAACAGTGAAAAGTCCCTGCTGACATCATCAAATGTCTTGTTTTGTCTGATCAACAGTCCAAAACTCACAGATATTTCACATCAAATGATGTAAACCAGAGAGATTTTTTTTGGCATTTTCTGCTTAAAACAATTACTTAAATGATTAATCGATTATCAAAACAGCTGCAGATTCATTTTCTCTTGATCAATTAATTGATTCATTTCATTGCAGCTCCAGAATGCATTCACATGCTCCTCAGGATGCTCTTCAGTTTTATTACAGATATAATTGATGCTGCTCTGTAATGAGAAAGAAATTAATTGGAGGCATTTACAGGTATATCCAAGAGTTTTAACTGTTTTTTGTTTTGTTTTGTTTTTTTTTGCATTCATTCAATAAAGATAATCCCACTGCAGTCTAATCATTTTACCCACATAACAAACTTTAAAATACAGTACATTCAAAATACCCACCCAGGGCACATGCAAATAAAATGGCTGCCTGCAGAACAAAGGTCACTCAATAGTCTCTAAGTAAGCAAAGCAGATATTTGGAATCCTGTGCTCATTTCACTGTTAAGTATTCATTTAATGAAATTCCCTTCCTCAAACATGTTCAGTATGTAAATTCAGTTTCTGGCCTCAGATTATCTTGGACCTGCAGTGAGAGGAGTAGCCACTGGTGTTAAACGGACAACACGTCAACACAATGGAATGTTTAATTCGTGCAACAACTTGTATGACATTTATCCGTTTCTTTCCTAGAAAAAATAATGCTCCATCTGGTGATTTTGCTGCTAGCTTTCAGTAAGTGTGTTTTTGTACAATAATGAAATAATCATGTCAAATTAAAACACACACTGTTATAGTAAGAATAATAATGATAATGCATGTTTTACCTGGTTTTGTTTTATTTTTGGGTGTCCCTCTGCAGGTCACGTCACTTTGCAGCAACAAATTCATCGACAGTTTTACTGGATAAACAAGACTATGACATGGGCCGAGGCCCAGAGTTACTGCCGAAAGAACTACACTGACATCGCCACCATTGGCAACCACGATGACATGAAGAGGCTGAAAAACGTGGTGGCAGCCAGTGGCGTGGCCTGGATTGGTCTGAAAAAGGCCAGTGTGGCATCCTGGCTATGGTCTGTGGGAGAAACTCGAACCAGTGACGGATTAGTTGAGTATACTAACTGGGCCAGTTCACCTGGTTCCTCTCAGCACTGTGGAGTGATGAGGGCTGATGGGAAATGGCTCAGCGCATCCTGTGAAACACAACATCCCTTTGTCTGTCAGAACGGTATGTCAGATGGCTTTGACAAAATACGATTCACATGACAGTTTCCTCCAATCAGGAACAAGTTTGAGTGATCTTCAGTCATCTTCTTGATGCTCAGCTGCAGGGCCTTATTCTTATTCACGTTCTTGACAAAGGTTTGATGATTAGCTTAGCATAAAGACTGGAAACAGAGCAAAACAAACAGCCTGGCTCTATCTCTAAAGGTTGGAGACACGTATAATAGAGAGCCTGCTTTACTAATTGAGGACATGGAGACTGAAAAATGTTGGTGTTTATCAGGTGAGGAAGTTCTAATGAAAGATGATATGAAATTGCATTATGGGAATTGTAGGAATAATGGCACTTTTCAAGCTTGGCCCATTCTAGGGACTCAGAATAGCTTTAACTTTAAACACTTCTTTTCCCAACCTGTCTCTTTTAAATCTTCCAACATTGTGAAAGTGCTATTTAAATCACTGGGGCATCCCTTTAATGCACCTTTCAACACATGCAGAAGCTTGAAAACTAGCCTAACAGTGTGTAGGAGTTTTTTTTCCATCCTCTGCAAACATTTTAATTTTTACATTACATTATGCAAAATTCACAGATGAGACTTCCAGTGGGATGTATGTTGTTCTTGAAAAGACGTCTTGGAGGCAAGCCCAAAAGTACTGTCGACTGAAAAGTGGAGACTTGGCCAGTGTGAGGAGCCAGAGTGAAAATCAAGCCTTACAGCGAATGCTTGCTGAACATTGTCCACCGTTGTCCTCTGTGTGGATCGGTCTGTTCAGAGATGAGTGGAAATGGGCAGACCAAAGTGGCAGTTCCCTCAGATACTGGTCCGGCTCTCAGCCAAATAATGATGGAATGTGTGCAGCGCATCACACTGTCAGCCTTAAGTGGTCTGACAGACGTT
This sequence comes from Chaetodon trifasciatus, assembly GCA_037975065.1. Taxonomy (NCBI): domain Eukaryota; kingdom Metazoa; phylum Chordata; class Actinopteri; order Chaetodontiformes; family Chaetodontidae; genus Chaetodon; species Chaetodon trifasciatus. The sequence goes on along the minus strand of JBBMOE010000014.1, from coordinate 5,720,280 downwards.
GCACTTACTCATATCCCTTCTACTGCTACACCGGTGAGCAGCCTGAGCTCTTTCTTTGTTTGCTATGAAGGGAATTAATTCCCTGTTTGCAAATTTACACATTTGAAATCTCTGTTTTGGTTCTCAGCTGTCTTTGTTCCTGTCGTTACTAGAGTTAGAAAAACGCCTTAACATGATTGATTGAACAAAAGACATTGAACCTTATGTGTTACTCGTTTGTTCAACCACAGTGGCGACAGTCACGAAGCTCGTGAGGATGGAAATGAAGTCAAGTTCATTCTTTAAATTCAGTGATTCTGCTCTGAGCGAAGCCATTTTGAACCAAGTAAGTTTTTGTCTACTCTAAAATTTCACTGCTGATAGTAGTTTCATTTTACATTCACGTCAAGAGGTTGCACACCACCAGAGCCACTATCATAGTAACATAATAACTGATCTGATCTGAACGCGATTTGTCTAAACTGTTTATGTCTTGTTTCCATAGATCCAAAAAAAGTTTGACGGGGTCAAGCTTCAGTGGAGGGTCCAGCCAGATGGGAAGATTTTCCATAAAAAAAAAAAGAAGAAAGTCATTGAGGCCTGTTAGAAAGTGACATGAAGTGAACCTGTCACTATGAAATCACCTGCAGTGCCAAACAGCACATCTGTATGGGCACCTTAAATGTGTACTCGTGTGTACTAGTTACATACAGTAGTTACATACAGTCGATGTTAGCCCTGTATTGATGAGGTTCATTTCTACATTTACACATGCTGTCTTCACTGTTTTATGTTTACTCTGATCTCTCATTATTGATAAACAGTAGGTGTGTTCAGTCCTTTAGCAGAAAAATGACATAAAATACACAAACTTTTCCCCCTCTGATAAATCGAAGCCTGTGAGCATTACCTTAAACTGTTTACAGGTGTTAGAAAGGTATCTCTGGTTCTGCTGCATTTCTTTTTTTTTTTTTAAGTGTCCATCATGAGTCCAGCAGTAGGGGCGCTGTTAAATATAGAATACTCTTTTGAGGCAACAAAAACAAACCCGCTCGAGGCCTTTTTTGTTTACGAATTATTTTATGTTCCCTCATAACATTGCATTAAAAAAGGCAGACAATAGCAATACAATGAGACAAGCTCAACTCATCTAAAGTTAAAAAAAAAAAAAAAAGGGCAATTATCAATAGAGAATAACTGAAGAATGTGTTACCACGCTGGTAACAGTGAAGCAGATGCTTTGATTTCAAAATTCACTCCGCATGTCGTCCATATCTGACTTGTAGCACTGCACTTGGCATTCATAAATACAGCTTGCATTGTTATGGTGCTTGTTTGACGCGGTGATGAAAAGAAAACATAAAAACAGACGTGTGGATGGCAGTGAAATAACTGGTGTTCATTACAGTACATTTTTAGCTTGGTTAGCTTGAAATGCTTACGGAGCACTGAAACAAAAACTGGCTTACCCTATTTGTATGTACAGTCTGAATATGTCTGAAAACATAAAAGTTGGCACTGAATATAATACCAGTGGAACAGTAATGCTAACCTATGGGTTTAATAAAGCCTGGCGCTCTCAGCACAGCATTACAATCAAGTGTTTTTATAGAAAGCAGATTTATACAGAATGAGTAAACATGGAGAAGTCACAGACTTCCAAGAGTTTAAAATACCTGGTGTCACTGTTACTGCGATGTGGCATTTAGATGGTAGGAAGTGGAATCACCTGGACAGTCCTCCACGTCTTCTCTCCACGCTAATGCTCCAAGACTCAGGATGCATCACGCACGTCCAATTGCATTTATCGAACAAATTCATCAACAGAAAATTAGTGGCACAAAAAGTGTGGCGTACTTAGTGGTGTCAAAATACACTGCCCTTGAATTTATATCAAATGGCTTCCAGCAATAACTGAATTTCTAACCTAACTTCGAGTGGTGCAATTCATACTTGTCAGAGCAGGTCACAGTAAGAACTCTTCACTTAAGGATTCACGTTTGTATTTTTTCAAACGGTGTGACTGTTAAAGCTAATCTAAACCAATAATCCATTCTGTACCCGAATCACACGTCTTGATTTGTTATTCTATGGGCCTTTTTCCTTCTCGCACACCTAGCGCACAACTAATACACATACACAAAATAGAGATGCAAATCAGTAAAAACATCACCTCCACGATACCAGTTTCCCCATGGAGCTGTCTCTTCAATATCATCTAGCTGGCTATAAAATTCTCCCAATGCATGACGGAAGAAACCCTGTCTTTCCTCATGTCATGGTGTGACCTTTCTGTGCGCACACCTTCCCTTCAGCATCCTTTTCCACTGAGTAACTGCCTACAGGTCTTTCTTGACCTCTGGCCGACTCTCTTCTATCTTGTTAGGCTCTTTCTGGTTGGGGCTGAGCAGCTGTATCAGGTCGTGCAGGGCTTTTCTGATCCGAGTGCCAAACTTATGGGCATCCTGGAAAGGAAACGAAGAATAAAGAATGAGGATATATATGTGTCTGGGAGAAAAAAATTATAAATAAATTAAATACATTTACTTGACACCCTCAGGTTAAAAAAAACTGTGCTCAAAACATAAATATGTTGTTATTTGTTATTGTTAATGTTTTAAATCTGCCTCAAACACCCAGAGATCCTTCCTTTGTCCTTAGACACAACTCTAATAATTACAGAAATCAGTCCTGGCACAGCAGTTCCTGCCCAAAATTGATGAATTTATTTTGTTCACTTTTCTTATGCAGTGTAAAATGACTTCTTTCATTAAACTCACAGTTTCTGGACATGAGTGCTTGCATGAGATGTGAAAGTTAATGACGTCCTCTCCCAGAATGCTGTAGGCCACCCCATAACCGTCATCAGCCACCTGCAAAACATCCAGACAACATTTACAATTGTGGCTGCTTAATGAATATGAATATCAAAGAAGAACCAGTGAGAGTATGAGCAAGAAATGTTTTAAAACAAACACTAAAACTCTTTGCTTATATACTTTTGCACAGTCAAGACTGCAAAAAATATCATGTGGTGCAGTTATTTCTCCAAACTCAAACTGTGCACAGTACAGCATGGTAAAAAGTGTAATTCCATTAACAAAACTAGTAGAATTACATGCTACAATGACAAAATTAGCATTTATTTCTGTTTTAATGTTTAGTCTTATGACTGTTAAGGTGACTGAAGCACTGAGAGGCAGCACTCACCGGTCCAAAGCCCCCTCCACAGGAGACGTACTCTGGGTGGTTGACCATGTCAAACAGCTCCATCTGCTGGATTGGAGTCTGACTGGTGGACAGCCGCCAAGGCTCAGACAACACCTGAAATACACACATGAAGCATCAGGTTGCTGAAATCGCTGCTGTATGGGCTCTACTGAGGAGGTAAATACTCAAACTGAAATGGACAGTTTGATATAAATAAAGTGACAACGGAGAGAAATAAACCTTTTTCAAGAAAGGAGACTCCACTCCGAGGTATTTGGACACCACGTAGAGGCAAAAGAGGTGTCTGTCGATGCCAGCTCCAGTCATAGCCATGCGGTATAGATTCTGGTGCTTTTCTGTCGCTGTGCGGAACAAACGCCTGCACACGTCTGCTGCCTGATGGAGAAAGGCATGAGTGGCATGACCGCTTGGCATAGCACGCATTAAAAATAGCCACTGAGTGATTTATGTGAGGGAAATAGCGATTACACATAATCATTTTCAATGCGGATGTATTTTCATCATAGAATCTTCCACCATCCTCATTTTAATTAGTCTACAATATCCTCCACTAAAAGCGTCCTGAAGAGACAGTTGCCATGACCTCACCTCTCCACCCTCCAGCGCTCGAATGAAGGCACTGCTCTCATTGGTACAGGAGCGAACGGTCTCGGTCCTGCCCTCCCTGAACAGACGGGTCATGGAGGATTCGTACGTCAAACAAAACGTCCTCCGGTCCTGGAATCAAAGACAAAACTCACATTATCACACATACAGAGTACAGAGGCAAAACAACAGACGGACTGCCTTTGTGTTGGTCACGTAGGTGTATATGTTCTACCTCAGAGGGAGGCTCACCCTATAGTAGGCCAACTGAAGAGCCATCTGAATGAAGGCATCCGGGCTGACTCGACACTTCTTCACTTTTCCTTTGCCAAAGTCTCGGAAGGCAAAAACGTGGAAGTCCACATCATCAGCCAGGGCCTGGGCCACTGTGAGAGACTGGGAGATCTGCTCCTCACACTGAGACAGACGCATCCAAACACTTAGCATTTTCAATGTACAAAGTACAATGCAGGGCAGCTTGTTTACAACTGAAACCTTAAATAAATCACTTGACATTAGACTGCCAAATATGCTTATTTGATTTATTCTTTCTTGCTGAATGTTACTGATTGATACTGCTCTCATGTTTGCACACCAAATATGAAGCTACATTAGCTTAGCTGGACTGTTGTTACTGTGAGAGGCGACTCCAGAGGCCTGTACTACAAACAGTGGTGAGGACAAAAAGTCACAGGCACTGTCGTTAAATACAGCTGGAGGTCAAGAAACGTGCCAGCCAACTCACTAATGGTTAAAACTATCAGCACAAAAATGACAATGATCAGCATAAACCACCCTGTTCTGAACACACACATTACAAACACTATAGACATTCAAAAAGGTATATTAAAATAATGTGGATTATTAAGTGAGGTGAGTGAAGGTGGTAAGGGAAACGTGTGAGTGGTTAACTAACCTCTGGAGGGATTTCCCAGTTCAGCTTCTGTGGTCGTGGTAGTGATGAATCCACTTCTCCTTTGCAGTGACCCTCTTCATTGTAACCGAGCTGGAAACAGTCGGTGGCCAAGGTGTACTAGAAACACATGATGATTATAAGCGATGGCTTCTTCTCAGGACCAGACGACAACACTGTACAACCTACTTTTCTGTTTCTTACCTCCCATAAGTGTGATAACACCGGTGCATCAGCCCATGAGTGCTCTGCATTTATGCCATTTTTTCCATTCTTGAAGTAAACGACGCAGAAAGACTTGTCAAACCACCTGTATGACAACCAAGATAATGATTGAAGACTGTACAGAAAACTAACAACTCAACATCACATTAAACTAGTAACCCAATGACATCATCACAAGACAGTGAAGAGTTTTGTGTAAAATTACCTGTCGTAACATTTCCCATGCAACAAGGTTTTGGCGTAGCAATCTAAACTGGCTGCCGGATCATCTCCCATCATGCCCTGCTCATCATCATCCAGGGTCACAAAGAAGGCGGCTTTCTCGATGCAGTCCAGGGAGCGTTTATTGACCCCACTGCTGAAATACTTCATCCTGGCTTGAGCCCATGGAATTCTGGGAAACATTTCAGGGTAACATGATGACATGACATTGAGGATGCAGTGTGGTCCGTGTGATTTAAGCACTGGTGGCTTGTCAAAATTACCTGTCTCCAGCTGTCAGTGCTCCCAGTTTGGCCTCTCCTTTGGAAGGAGGTGCAGGGTCATCGAGGATCCTCTGAATTTGGAATTCAATCTCCCTGGGGCACAGGAGTCTGCCTGCCTGGTACACCTTAAGACGAAAGTAGCGACCCCTGTGGTATACCGCTACGTAGTCACTGTCCTGCCAGTGCTGCACCGTGTCTTTGCACATAAAAGAGAGAGAGAAAAAGAGGGGAATGTAAATATGTAGTGAACTGAGTCAAAGGCATATGTGACGCCTGAAATATTTTCCCAACATCCCTGAAACATTCTGTTAAACAACTCAGCATCTGTTGTCAGAATGAAAAGGACGCATGTAGACAATGTCTACAAATCGTCTTACAAAGACCACAAATGATTTGGGTCTGCTTCATATGCAAACGCTAGAGCACACAGAACAGTGTGCACAAACATCTTCAAGTTCACAATACAACTCCAATAGATATTTTTAGGTTGACCTAGCCTACCTTGTGCTACCAGGATGACTGAGATGACTGTAAACGGATATCTTAGAGCAGAATGAGTAGGACTTTCCTAAACCCAATGTAAACACTCATACCACCATCACATGACCCATGAGATTTGCGTGGTGTTGTCTGTATCTGCAGAGACCTTGTCCTCTGTCGGTACTTGCTGTGTTTGGGATGTTTACGAGCATCAATCTTGGGGCAGTGGTGTGAAGCCCCCAGCCGACACACACATCCAAGAGGAGTCGCTGAGCAGGGGACGAGGGGCTAAATTGAAATGTTGTGTTTACAAAATCCTTCTCATTCTGCCTTTAACAGAGGGATGACACCTGAGTAAAGATCCGTGCTACAATAGTGAAAGCAAGGATGCAATTGTGATTCTTGTCTTTCTGCTCAGACGTTGTCAATCAAGATGTCAATAACATGATGGACAGTATGAGACAGGGATGAATCTTCATTTTTAACTATGCAGATTAAAAATATATTAAGCACATTTCTATTGTTACTACACTGGTTTGACATCTAGAGATCTAAAACTAGGATTGGGCCAGTCGTGTAAAATATAAATACTACCTGTCAGTGTTCCAGGGATTCGACATGTGTCAAACATCCGCTCAAACTGATAGGAACAGCAAGGAACTGCAGACCTCAACAACCACTGAGCAAGATAAAGAAAGATGGGCCAAAAAAAAAAGAACAGTAAGGGAGAGAAAGAGAGGAAACAAAGAGGATGATGGAAAATAAATACAGGAGAGTGTTGGGATGAAACAGAAAGAGAACCAGAGAGGAGGGAAGAAAAAAGGTGAGAGAACAAAGAACGTGTGGGCAGAAGAAAACAGACATTAGTTAGAGACGGACCCCTTTCAGAAAACCCAGACCTGAGATGAGACCAGAAGGCAAGAGGAGACAGATGAGAGATGACAGGATTGGCTGTACAGCAGACGTATTATGACTCAGTGAATCACGACGCCTTGCTTCTGGAGACCATACACACTGATGCACACACACACACACACACACACACACACACACACACACTGTCTTTCACACAGTTTTCTAGCCCACACTTAAACTCCAGAGGGGACGGACATCTCCGGTATGCCTCATCATCTCTAAAGCAGTGGTGCGTTAGCACTGCTCACTGTGGAGTCAGACACCGGTGCAGGCTCTCTTGTTGAAACTAATGCTCGTGGTCAGACAGTATCATGTATTCATATAAGAGCACTGTGTGAAAACCACGCTGCCACAGTGTGTGTACATGTCTTGTCTCTTTACCGGTCTCCTCTCCAGGAGTGCGTGTGGTGTTGAACATCCTCTCACACTGAGCTGCACACAGAGGAATGACAGTGCCTGGTATACGACTCTGGGAAGGAGGAGAAGGTAAAGGCGAGGGCACAGGGAGAAGAACAGATGAGAGCAGCGGAGGAAATGGAGAATCAAGCAAAAGGAGGGAAACGAGGGAGGCAAATAAAGAGAAATTAAGCAAGCGTAGGAGAGGTTGAAAGGAGTACAAAAGGAAGGGGTGAGAGATGAGCATGGTGTAAGAACATGAGGGAAATGTCTTCACATAAACATGAACACTGAATGGAGATGCTATGTACCATAAACAGTCAAGACACACAAACACTGATGGATGTTACTCACACAGTGACAACACAATCAGAGCACCTCCTGATGCTCTCACACATTTCTACTGTGATTATTTACCAGAATACACTGTTTTGTACACTGTGCCCCAGTGTCTCAAAATTTGAGACATTTGACGAACAAGTCTTCTGTTGCCATAGCAAAGAGGCATGAATTACGAATGCCTACGTGTATCTGGAGCAGCTGGGGTTGAGTGGTGCTTACACTCACAGGTTTAATCTCTTCTTTGTTGAGTTTGCGGCGGTATAGGAAGAATGCATAGATGCTGTTGCCTGCTCTGGCTGCCTGGATGGGTGTGGGTGTTACATACAAGAAGTCCTGGGGAGAAACAGAGACGGTAGGTCAGGAGACATGTCAAGCACAAGTGCTTATCATCAAATCAAAATGAACTGCGAGTATATGTGAGATTACAGAATCAAGATGCAAGGCCTTCTTGGAGAGTCTCTTATTTACTTACTCCTGCTATGGATCTTTGGATCAAAAAACAAATAACTGTTTATGTAACATGCTGAGAAAAGTTGCCATATCTAAAAAAAACATTCATATTCACATTCATATTACTGCATGTGTGGATCATTAAAAAGTAAAAACAAGAGAACCTGTCTTTGTTGAACAGGCAGTAACACACAATTACAGAACCAGTCAAAAGTCTGGACAAACGTTTTCACTCAGTGTTTTTTCGTTATTATTTTCTACATTGTTTTATTAATACTGAAAGGACGCTCCAATAAACAGCAAGTTCTTAACCTTGTTAACATGTCCATGGGATGTTTTTATATGATACAAGTTGACAGATTTGAACACTACTGGTATTATTTACCTGGAGTGGTTTCAATTAACAGGTGTAAAAATTTAGGTGAGGACCTCATGAAGCTGGCTGAGGGAATACCAACAGTGTACAAAGCTGTAATCAGAGCTAGTTTGAAGAATCTAAAATATAAAACATATTTTGCTTTGTTTACACTTTTCTGTTTACTCCATAATTCCATATCTGTGGTTTGAGTTTGATTCCCTTCAGTATTAATCTACAGTGTATGAAATAATACAAATAAAGAAAAACCAGTCAATGAAAAGGTTAGTCCAAACTTTTGACAGGTGCTGCATATTCATCCAACGCCCACAAATGATTCACACAATGAATCCTTACATAACTCTGAAGGCATAAAACAGAGAAAATGAGCTGTATGGCCCGATTAAGTCGACATGTCAAACATTAAACAGGGTCAATCAACCGGAAATTTGTTCCACCAAAAAAATACAAAGGTTTTTCTACCATGCCATAATAGTTACTGTTGACCATTATTGGGCTGCGTCCACGTAGATAGACATATTCCTCCCACCAGTCGCTAACCTGAAGGATTAAAACACACAAATATATGAGAAAGCTAATATTGCAGCCAACGGGCAGTTACATCCCTTGCATACTCAGACAGGATAAATAATTCAAAGCACAGAGCCTCACAAAGATATACATTGTTAATGGGATTTTAAATTTCCTTTGGCCTGCTTTGCTTTGGACATTTAAGACGTTAGAAGCACCCTCACTGAACCAGAGCATTGTGGTCAACCACTTACGTAGTTAGCGGCCCAGAGAGCTTTGAGTTTGAGGTACCACTGCAGGCGATTACCGAGGCTGCTCTCAAACTCTGCTGCCAGCTTGGTCATGCGTTCATACTCCGTATCATCCATCAGCGGACGCACCGATTCCAAGTACTGAACAAAAGAAATGTGGGAAAAAGATTCAGCTGAAGAGAAATGAGCATCATTCGGCAACAATAAACAGGATTACATGGTCTACTACATAGAGAAACACAGAAAAAGATTTAGAAATCAATCAATTAACATAAAATAACACCCACAGTTGGTAAAGCTTTCCACCAGTACAACCTCATCTGATTCTGCTGATATAATACTAAATCTATTCTGCATCTTGTCATCTGTCAAATATAATGCATCTCAATTTAAAAGGGTAGACATGTTGCATCTTTATACATTTATCAACTGCTTGCAGCCAGATTAAAAAAAAAAAAAAACCTCAGACAATAACAAAGGAAATTTGAATGTGAAAATGTGATGCATCAGTTCCATAGTCAGTAATCAGCATGCTGTCATTTCCTCTACTTCATGTCACGTCTCACCCTCTTGACTGTGTCCTTGATGGCAGGCAAAGGCAGGTTTGGCAACGAACCCTGGTAGCTGTAGAGCAGAGGCTTTCTGCCAGAAAAGATCCGCACCAGCGCCTGGCATAGAAACACACGCACTCAGAAAACAAACACACTCTAAATACCAAAGCAAGGACGTGCCTCGGGCTAATTATTTTTGGTTTTCTTTATTCTTCAAGTAGCTTTGCAGAAAATTATATATCAAAAATCAGATGTAAAAATACAGTAAGCTGATTTTAAAAACACTCCAATACAGCCCTACTACTGAGTGACACCTCAGTCAAAAACCACAGTGGACAGTGAGAGGTAAGGCTAGTTTACAGTGAGCGCAAAAGTGCAATACAACACTGACCACCCAGACTTTGGTGGTGTTGGACATCTTGCCGTGCTGCTCGAACATCCAGCGGTGGTACGAGAGGAGCTGTTTGAGGCACAGGCGCATGGTGAAGATGAGCAAGAGCCACAGCATGGTGCTGAAGAGCACTGCTGACAGCAGCGCCTGGCACTGGGTACTCATCGACTGGCTGGGAATGGTGGGACAAGATGGACAGATGGATAGAGCGGAAAGAGGAAGAGAAGAGGAACAGTGAGCGAATAAAGATGAACAACGCCAGGAGCAAAGAAGCCACACACCAGGGTGGATGGGGGGGTGAAACGACAAATATCTTTATATCTAAATTACGAGAGCTAGCTGTTTCACAATGGTAATATCAAGTTAGGACATCTCAGACGAATTTCTATCTTTTCCCAGTTAGTGCTGTGGGTAATATCCCTTCACTTCAAAGTAAATGCAAAATCTGCTTTATTTGAAGAGAACAGTGGGAACGAGAAAGCAATGAGAGGGAAGCTGATTGTAAAGATGTGACAAAAAGAAACAAGAAAGGTATAAGAAAGGACTTTGAAAAAGGAAGAATGGGAAGGGGTAAGGCTCATTTCAACCACACTATACATATATACATACTGCACACTGATCTCTCTGTCACTCAGTGCACCATCAGGGAAAGGGAACATTTTGTGTCTGCAGGGGTGTCTGGTGAATCAGAACATTTATCATTAACTTTAACCATTTCATGGAGTCAAGAGATGTGTTACCTGACTGGCAGGTGCTCCTGTATCTTGGCTATGAGTCCCATGGAGGGGTCAGAGCGAGTGTACATAGTAGCCAGGATTGCTATGACCACAAACAGCCAGGAGGAGGGACTAGCAGGATATACCCCTGTTAGCACACTGTTCTGTTAATGTGAGAGAAGAGAGATTGATTTTAAATCCCATTCTTCCTGTTTACAAATCTACACTGACATGCACAGTGATAATTCAGCTGTGATCAAATTAAGGTAACACGTGTCATGTAAATGCACAATTCTGACCGTCTTTGCTGTGTTTAGCTCAGTGTCAGATATCAACCTGATTTAAGCAACAAATTACTGATAATTTAACTGTTAATTCAAGCCTTCTGCAACAGGTGCAGGTCCAACTTGGTATGAAATGCTTCCACGTCAAACATCCCTTTAATTCTGATTCACATTCTTCTGAAAATGAATGAGCAATGGAAGTGAGAATCAAACAAAGACATGAGTATACCTGCACACAAATAATGTGTCATAATGCGTGGCATTCATTATGAACTGATCAAGTCCACACATTTGCACAGGAAAAAACTCATTGAGACCGAGCTCTCTCTCCTAAAACAGCTGCATTCACCCGGTGTCAGTATTGCAGTAATTGAGGTGAAAGTACAAGTGACGTAGATGTGTTCCCGGTTCAACTTTGTTCTGTTTATTTTTGGAAAGCAGCAAAGGTGCAAACCTGGAAATTGAGGTGAATGATCAGAAAATGTTTGAAAACACTAATAGAAGAGAATACTTGGAAGATTCATCAACATAACTTTTAAAGTGCATGAGAGAGGAGGAAAAGCAGTAACAACAAGGAGGAAGAGGCACATTACTGTGATAATCAAAGAGGGACACAGACAGATCTAATGACCACACAAAACAGTCAACAGAAGTATAACACAGAGTGGAGATACCTTGAGTCTGATGATACGTTTCTTCCAGGAGTGCACACCAGAGAGGTAGATCTCAGTGAAGGCCTGGTGGGACAGCTGCAGATCAATGCCCTCCGGGGTGACGGTGAACTGGAAGGCCACCGCCTGGTGGGCTTCTGCCATGATTACTGTCAGTGATGAGAGAAGAGGAGATGAAAAGGGAAAAGTTGATTTAAACAGTCCGTCAACAAACGAAAGGCAAGAAGAAATGTGTGTGTCCCACCTTAAAAGTATCAAATCTCAAACACACCTTAGACACAAGAAGACTAATGTACATGGTGAAACTACTGACCTCAAGTGAATCATGTACAAACACATGCATTCTTAAGTAACACTTGAAAGCAGCCCCACCACGACGCCTGGTATGTATTATTTACAATATAAACAGAGGTGATTAGCCCACAGTCAAGTTGTCCTTCAGGTCTAACATGACCTTAAACGACCTTGTGTCCTCCTCAACTACCTTTTGTAACAAAAACAAACAAAATCATCTGTCAGACAATAAAGATCATTCTTAGCCTGACTGCTCAAGTAAAGGTATTAATTTGACACCAAGACCACTCGCTTCTGTGTGCTCTTGGAGTTTGTGGTCAGAAACAAACTATAATGCATCTGATGAGGCCTCGACTGTGACATTTACACCCCACTTATACACATGGCATTAAAATGTGATCTGTATCTGGACATGTTATCCAGTTAACTGTGCAGATGATCTGCTCCTACCAAGGCATATAATTATCTAATCAGAGAGCAGACTACATGCCGGAACCACAACACACGGGACAAACTGACATAAACAAAGAAAGGAGTAACTTTTACAAAGTTCATAAAGTTTCCCCCAAGTCTAGGACTGATTTGCGTTACCTCAAATCACCCATCCGGAGGTTTTGCTCTGGATGGCACAGATCCAATCTCAATAAGGACAAGGTGAACACCAGGTGTAAACACTAAGGCAGGATCAGTGTGGCTATTATCCGCATCTCATAACCAAATACAGATCCCATTTTAATACCTGGTGTAAATGGGGTGTTAGGTACCCACAATGCAGATTACGACAAAGGACACATGGGTAAGAACATCTCAGCAGCTGCTTTTTATATCATAAAATGACCTTCTTAATAACAGGACACTGAAGACTGCATGCAAGCTGTCAACAAGAAAAATAAACAAAAAGAACAATGGAACCAACAGCAAGCCCCCCTTATGCTTTGTGAACTGTGATCACAATTCATATATGCAACTGCACTGCAGCAGCTGACGGCAAACAGAGTCCTGAAGGTGGTAGTGAATGCTGTGAGGGGATACAGATGATTCATCAAACTGATGATGAATTGCAAAATGTGTGTGTGTGTGCTGAGCAAAACACATCCATCTCATGCATGAGCATTTTTTAGAGAGGTTCAAAAGAGACACATTATTTATGATTCCTTTCAAAAGCAAAGTCAGCTTGAAATGGATACAGTTTGATGCAAAAGCGCTGACTGGCTGCTGATGTTACTGGGTATTTTTGTTTAAGGCAATAACTGCTTCTCTTCACAAATGGAATTGATTTTCCTCCACAAATAGGCTATGGATAATGCCCTGGGGTTTAGTCACTGTGGCCACTGTGACAGTGGACTGCACCCCTGTGGAGGCCACGTCTGCTCTAGTGTGTGTTTAAAAAAGGCAAACACACGCACGCACACACAATTCCCTCATCGTCCCCACGTCCCATTAAGATTCTGCTCTTTAGGTCAGATCTGGCAGATACAGTCGAGCCTGTGCCAAGGACTAACAGCAGTGAATTTCAGCCCGTTTCTTTCAGTGCCAACACAGACACAACACACCTGCTCAGTTCAGGGCTGACTGCACCCACACCGAAGGAGCCGCTAAATTTTATTATCAATATCCCTTTGACAGGAATAAATGTTCAGAGTGCTTAATGTGCAGCTATTTACAAGTGTAGTAATTCTTAGCTTCTCATAATTCATTCATTCATAATTCATTTAGAGTGTATGTCTTTCCTGCTGCTATTTAAAAAGCAGAAAGCACACACTGCCTGATAATGATACAGCTAAACAGTTCTATTATTTTGATTGGGCTATTATAGTTTTATTTCAATAACTGCATAATGGATGGATTATGGATGGTATTGTCTGTCCAAAGATATTACAGTTAAAAGAGTTTAAATGTTTAAACTGAACTGACACAATGCTGTATTTTCTTTTCTTTTACTTGCTTTATAAAAATACTGAACAAAAATTTAACAACTTTGCCTTGACTTTGCAAGATCAGCAGTAGTTCAGAGGAGGACGCGAGAAGAGAGACGCGTAGGACCAGTACTATATGTGTAATCTCTGCGAAAGGTTAACACCTGAGGCCTTTAGGTCACTGGAGAAGCATAAGGTTAATACATGGAGCATCAAAGACCATAAGAATACGCAATGCATCAGACTTGAGACATTCATTTCTGGCCTGACAACAAAACTGACAGCTGGTTGTTGCTGCTGCCGACTAATTGATAGATGAATTCAGTTGTTGTGCACAGCAGTACAGATTTTAAACCCTGCAATAAAACACAGTGAGATGACAACTTCAACCACAAACTTTTCTTCTTCTGCCTTTCAAACTTAAACATCTAGTTTAAAATATAAAAACAACATATCACGTTTACATTCCATGTTATATACTGTTTGATTACAACAGTTTCGTGGCATTTTGCCCTCCCACACTTCCAGTAAAGAGTAACTGAAAAGTAATGGTCTGGCAAATAGTGAAGAGTTACTGGAAATTCAGACACAGAAACAGATAACCTCTCAGTGTTTCAGTAAGCACTGCCTTATCATGACTTATCTTGACAAACCTTTTCCTGGCAGTCTGCCTGATAAGAAATATAGAAAGGATGCAAAATAAATCTGTATGTTTCAGCACTACGCCCAAAGTGAAAATTTCTATCATTGGGTTACGGTTATCATCCTCACATTGTAGAAGCAATCATACAAGGCAAGACGCAAAATATTTTAGAATTTCAACTCTGAAGTAGTGAATCTTAAATGTTATTTTCACGTTTGAATTGAACAAAAGCACAAAAATATCCTGCACAACCCACATATCTGACAACCAAAACATTAGGAAAAGGTTATGTGCTTACACACTGTGGACATATTCTCCAACTGAAGAACTCAGCTAAAATTAGCTCATTTTTAAATATTTTTAAACATTAGCTCAAAAAGACAGAGTTTAATCTGGTCACAACTTTAAATCCCCATGCTCACGGCTCAGTCAGAGCCAGCCTTCAGCTCATACCAGACACTACTTTCAATCAACTCTAAGACATGTGATCATAGTACTATCATTGACTCTGCTCACTCATCACACATGGTTTAAGATTTGATTTCAAAGCTTTACTTACATATAACATTAAGGGCCTCTTGTTATGGTAAAGCTAATGTCTTACAAGCCTGACATCCCAGGTAAGGCAACTGTGTTGTTCCCAATCATGCCTCACTGGCCTTCACTGTTCAGCCTTTTGCTCTGGAGCTGACTGGGTATGAAAATCACTATCATTATTTAAATCAGTTCATCAAGCTTTATGATGCTTTAAGATCTGCTTTCATCTGGTTTAAACTCCTTCATGTCAGCACTGTCTAATCTGACAGAGGTCTCTGGTGTTGATTCTTACATTGAGTGGTTCAGACCTTTACATGCAGACATTTCAACAACACAGAACTGTAAAGTTACTGTAAGCCTGTGTCCTCTCTACTGTCAGTGTTTTATGAGGCAGGGATAGTCAGAGGTGTGCATGTTTCAGTGTTTCACAAGCCTAAGACTTCTGACTGAATATAGCTAATGTGTAAACTAAAGAGAAACATTAGTAAGGCCAAGCAATGCATCACTGACTAAAGCAGTTAACAGTTAAGTCAGAACTCTATGTGATGGAACAACTTCCAAAGCGTAGCTCAAGAAAAAAAAGCAAATAACGGTGACATTTCAACCCTTTCTGCCAGGTCAGCACACATTACAGAGCAGACAGGCATTGAAAAAAGGGATATTATGGCTTGCTAACACTTGCATCCCTGTAAAAACAAACAAACAAACAAAACAATAATAATAACGCCAAAAAACGTCCTGTTTGGACGCGAAGACAAAGTAAAATTTGATTCAACAATGTCAATCATCTTTACGTATTCAGTTATGAACTTCGTATTATTATTAGCGTATCTGAAAGCTTCACATTAACGATAGCATTAGCTATTCTGCTCCAACTATGAAAAGCTGACTGACGGACGTTACAGCTAGGCTAGCTGACGTTTAAACTAAAGCACGTATGAAAATTACTGCTAGCTGCGGCTAGTGCTGGCTAGCCGAGCGCCCAGCCCATTATGTAACTGTTAGTTAGCTGCATACCAACGGCTGCTGATAGGGCTCCTTAACGCTCATGGAAAGAGGCGACTGTTTGTGTCTTCATAGCAGCGCACTACATCATTGTCAGGAACCGCTTAGCCTACCTGTTGTTGTTTATGAAATTTCCACAGTCCAGAACAGCAGAAACCGACTGTTAACTTCTGACGTCGAGCCGCCCGGTGTCTGTTGCTGTTTTGTCGGCCCTCCTCTCGACTGAACAACTGTACTACAGATGCTCGCTTGGATGGAGCTGATGGTGCCTTCAACGACTGTCGGAACTGTCGGAATCATACAGCGACAGGGAGCGCTCTGATGCCTGAGCTGTTGCCTTCAAGGGGCGGAGAGGTATGGAAAGCAATGTCAACATCCGGTGGGAAAAATGACACATTCTTTTGAATGTCTATGTAATAATTCTGTTATAACGTGTTGTAATATAATTGTCAATAAATTCATTAACGAATCCTTGCCATAGCTTTACATTTTTCCATAGTGAAATGAAAAAAGCTTCTTCTAATGTTTGCATGTAGTTGCTCAATCTATCTAAGGCTGTAACTTTTTCAGCATTACTGTAAGATAAAAAAAAAAAACGGCCACGCAAAATGAACTGACACAATTTTAACCCAGAAACTAAATAGACACACACATGAAATTAGGGTTTATTATTGTAACCATAACAATAAGGTGGATCTCTCTTTATTTTGACCATCACTTCAATCATAATTGTTCTTTTTATCACAGGCAATAGTTATAATAGTGCACTTTTTATATTTAAATTATGATACAGACATTTCTTTTTTTTAACACCTTATTCTACTGACCCTTATGAATGGAGAATAGTTTACAATCTTAGCCAGAGTTGGGTCAATGAAAGTGAAGGTGATGTGGTGATGAGAAAGATGAAACTGGTGATGGTGAGCAATCATAAAGTGTGTACGGACAGTGAGGCAAACAACTTTGTACAGTTTCTATCGTGATGATGGCTACACAACAGGTGAGGCAGACAGACAGGTCAAAGGGACAAGGCATAAAAGCAAGAAATGGAGTGAATTAGCAAGCATTCAATGTGCGTGAGAGAAATTATGTGCCTGGTGGGGTTTGGTATGTCAATGAATTTCATATTCCCGGGTCAGTCGAAAAACCTCTGTTCATGATCAGCTCAAAATGCATCTGCTGCAAAGTTTTCAGCTCACTCTCACTCAGCCATCATCCACCGGTCTCACACACACACACACACACATTCCACTTACCAGAGACAAGCGTGACAAAACAGATGCAAGACATAAGCAAAGAGCACTGGAGAAGTAAAGTGAGAGCAACTTGTCAGTACTGCTATCAAAGCTGTTCTTTTGCGTGGAAAGAGGCGCTCAAAAAAAAGCGTGGCGATGAAAAATGAAACAGAACTGGTCTCTTGACAGCTCTTAATATATTTTTGTTGGTGTAAAATCTAGACACAAAGAAGCACTTGATCAAATCAATAAATAAATAAATAAATAAATAAAAAAAATAAATAAACAGATGGATAGTTACATGGACAAATAAATAAAAAATCAAAATAAACCGTTGCATGTATCTCTCTGAAAACATTCTGCACTCTTGTTGCATATTGTGCTGTATGGAAGACTGGTGATGAACATCGACTAGTCTGATAGAGTGTTGGAGTAATACATGACTGTCCGAGTTGCTACGTCTGCTTGCAGAATGGTGCGACTCTCGGCGATGAGTGCGGGTGCAGTGATGGACTACTTGGCTTGTTGGTGAACACTGAAGTGAGGAGCATGGGGGTTAGGAGCCTCTTTGCTTGCTTCCCGTTTTGAAGTCCTGTTCAACAAGGAATTGACATCGCAAGCCTCTGAAGTCCGGCATTATGAAAATGTCCCTTGATGAATTTCCTTGTGGCTTTTTTTTTTTTCGTTTTGTTATATTTTGTTCTGAGTCGTTAGGTGAATACTATGGCAATAGGAGACAAGCTCGACAAGAAAGGTGGCTTCTGTTTGATCCACGGGCCAGGAATGCTCTTCTCATTCAATCTGGGCACAAACAGCTGTGATGAGGTTCATGGAACTATTCACGCATAGTGTTTTTTTTTTTTCATATAGTAATGTTCATATTTCTGTTCAAATCAAAAATACTTTTCTTCAGAGCAACGAAGGTCCAATGCGAAAATCTTAGATGCACTGTTTCGTATTGTCTCTGAGTAAAAAGAAAATACAAAAGAATCAAAATGTTGAACTTTAAAAGAACACCTGCTAAAAAAGCAACTGGTCAGCTTCCCCTCTCCGACACTGTAGAGTGTTTTCAGTTACTGCCTTTACTGCTATCACTGCGCTACTGACATCCTCAAAATAAATATGTAAACATAAATAAAAACTAAATAAAAAAATATTTTTTTTTCACATTCACTTACTTAGCTTACTTGGTTGGTTTTCTTTACCTCAGGAGAAGACACTGCTGGAATTCCAGGATGTAGTTTCTCCTGAGAAAATCAGGACCTCTTGTTCAGCTCATGGCCACTCACTGAGGTGGACGCAGGGTGCTAACTCTTAGGGTTCATCTGCTGAGATACATCTATATTTCTTTCAGTATGGACTGGTAATTGCATGTTGCTTGATAATGATATGAGCGCACTCGTTAATTTTAAGAGTAATCTTGAGAACCATCACAACACTGTTGTTTCTTTTTGGTGTCAGATACTGTATTACAATGATATGGTAGACTAGCCTATCTGATCATATCAGCATCCTTTAGCAGGCTGGTTTGCTAACTGGCATGCACATTAGCACTTCAAAATTCCTAGTTTGATCTGTGAAGCTGTATCTATGATGGATACCAAACTGCTCATTCACATATTGTTTTTTTTTTTTTCATTAAAGGGTGATTCCTTAACACTTCTATCTCATTTGAGGGCAGGAATCCTGGTGATCCAAACAATCAAAAGAATGTCGAGTTGGAAAAAAAAGAAAAAAGCATGACGGGGAAAAAGGCTCAATCCTTGCTATAGTCAAGCACCTTCAACTTAGTCAAGGAAGATTAGGAGTAGCTCATGGCTTGCAGGGATACTTGGAGATGAAGTTATACTGTCTTCTTTCCGGTGTGGTTCAGACATCCTGCTGCGTGGTCTCGCTCTCTATCCTACGGTTGGGATTGGGTTCCGTTGGAGGACAGCAGTCGGGTTCTCTCTTTTGCCGAGCCTCTGCGCTGCAGAACTCCCCCGCTGCCTCCTATGCCTCCACCATCTGCCCGGTCACCCCACTCACACCTGTCGCCCCCACCCTCGGAGCGCCTCGAGTTTTGGCGGGTGGGGGTTCCGTGGGGCCGGCCGTTCTTCTCATCTGGGAAGGGATCAAAAGAGGAGAACAGGAAAGTGACTCTCAGTGTATACATGCTAGTGTCTGTGGCTCAGGGCTACAAATGAATGAAGTGCAGGTGTGATTAAGAATGTGGGCTTGAAACTGAGTTCTATCCTTTTTTCTTTCTGATCACAAGTCAGTTGTTCAGTCCTAGATGAATAAAGTCATAAATATTACTTTTCTGTTCTGGTGTGTGTACAGGTGTGTAAAAGCAGTCTCACCAGATAGGGCCTGCACCATGGGTTGATCATGGGAGCTGAGAAGCTGAGCTTGAATCGTTTCCACCACTCGTCTGAACCTGCGACTCGGACCTGGAGATGCAACAGGGCTTATATTGTTCAATCAAACCTTCTTTTTAATTTGGTAAAATAGGCCAAACGTCTCAGATGCATCAGTGCCCAATGTCTATGCAAAATACAGCCTCAAGTACTTTGTAAAGTAGTACTGAATTTTGGAAATGTCTGATCAAAGAATAAGTAAATAAGACTACATCTGACCAAGCTTTTTCATTTTCTGGCAGAGAGATAAGACAGAGTCATACCAGTCCTTTACATATAAGGCTACAGTCAGCAGTCAGTTAGCTTAGCTTAGCCTAAAGACTGGAAACAGGATGAAACAGCAGGCCCAGCTCTGTCTAACATAATAATAGTATTGATCCTCTCATATAACACTCCAGCAGAGAGCAATTAGACATATTCCCAAAATGCTGAACTTGTCTTTTAAGTCTGCACAATCAAAATTCCATCCTCAGCTGAAGGGGTTTAATGTCCGCTCCACTTGCCTGATATGAGGGTGAACGTCACGCTGTAGATTCCTGTCTCCCTCCTGCCTTCCCTCTCGGTCCTCTCCCTGTCCCGCTCCCTCTCGCCCTCGGAGAAGGCAATGTCCACCTGGAACTTGACGGGCTTCTGGAAGACGGAGGGGCCGCCGGAGGATTTGTACTCGGCCCGGAAGCTGGTCTGAGAGAGGACGCTGTGACTGAGCGACGGGATCTGTGTGGTGGGGAGACAGAGAAGAAGCAGAGAGACCGACAGACTTACGAGGCGGGAGAGGTTCGGGGGGCCAACGTGAGTATAGGGAGACAAAGGGTGAGGGTGAGGAGAAGAGAGAAAGAGTGAGCCATTGGTGAAAGCAAAGTGATCCATCAACGTGCCACGAGTGAGCGAGACTGAAATAAAGAGAAAACTGAGATAATGAAAGAAATGAAGTGCGTACAGTATGAGAGTGTGCGTGAAGTCCTCACAGCAGTGACAGCCATGCTTTCTACAGACAGAGACACAAAACACAGACCACATCAGATACTTACGGACAGGAACGCGTGGACAATGTCGGCTTTGACAGAACTCAGGGGTTTGTCTCTGATCACCACAAAGATCTGCTCCTCTTTCTCCAAGCCGATGAAATTCCCAAACCACGACTTCTTGGCCAGCCTGGCAGCCAGACGGAAAAAATCATACAGTTTGAGCAAATACAGAGCCATGTAAAAACAACCGAGAGCAGAATTTCTCTCGACGAGTGTGACTTACTCAGGGCTGGATTCTGGTGTTAGACTGGACATGTCTTCTGAAGTGGGAACTGAAAGAGACAAATCACTCTTAAAACTTTTACTTGTGTCCGATATTAGATCTTTAGCTGGAACCCAATGCACAAAAATAATGGAGATATAAGCCACTGCCACTATCGAGCTCTGCACTACTGTATGCTGAAATAGAAAATTCATGTTTTACCAGTGTTAGAACACAGGAAGCCTTTTGAAAGTGATGACCTACTTTAGTCGAGTTGTTCCATGGCTGTGCAGATTCTGGTGCATCTGTAAAAACACGACTTCTCCCAACACTCCCACATCATATTAAAACAAAGCTCACCTTGCAGTTTGCGGCGATGGAACCGGGGTGATCCCAGCAGGTTGTTCTTGAAAGAATTGAGGCGGGTCCTCCAGTGGGCAGAACTGCTGGCCGCCATGCCGCTTCCCCCTCCTGGGCTGGAAGGCGGAGTCAGCGACAGCGAGCCCACCCCTCCCCCTCCCTCCGCCCGCGAGGAGGACGAGGACGAGGAAGAGGAGGGCGGGGTGGAGGAGGGGTGGTGAGGGTGGTGGACAGGGGTGCCCAAGGGTGTGGGCAACGGAGAGCCTTGGGGGGTGACCTGCGGCACAGAGTGGGCAGAGTTTGGGTAGAAGCTCTTAGTCACTGACTTTAGGACAGAGGACGAGGGGAAGAAGAAACGGGGGATGGGTGACAGGAGCGGAGAGGGGGAGGGTGAGCGGGAGGATGGGTTGTGCAGAGGCAGGGATTTGATGGGCTGCAGATGGGGTCGCTCGGCAGGTCCCTTGGTGGGCAGGGTCTGGGTCTTTGGGTTGGGGGGAGCTTTGGGCTTGTCATGAGCCCGTGCTGAGCGAGGAGTAGTGGTGCTTCCCTGTTTGGGCTCCTTTGTGAGGGGGGTAGCGGTGGCAGAGGTGACGTCTGATTGGCTGAAAGTGAAGACGGGGCTCTGATAGGACTGGGGAGTGGGTTTGTGGGGTGGGAGAGATGGATAACAAGAAAGAGAGGGGATGGAACATGAAGAAAGGATGGAAATGAATATCATGCTTCATGATAAGAAAGAGTGCATTTTGTGAGTTGTGAAAGTGTTAAAGTCAATACTACCAGTGCTGAATATAAAAGCATTTCTTTTGTATCTTTTGTATCTCTTTCCATCTGTGACTGTTTTCACACAGTTAGGAACAAGAGCAAACCATGAAAGCAAACTATCCCATAAACCAAAACAAATAACCTAATTTAAAGGTTCTATGTTCGTTTCCTTAAAAATTGTGCATGCAGTCAGTTCATGCATGGTGAGGAAGAGACGTGACATGAAGATAGAAGAAAAGGGCCACACAAATCTGTTGGGTGAGAGATTTAATCAGAGGAACCGGTGCTGTGATGGTGTGCGAGAATTGGTATTTTAAGGGGTTGTGGAGTGTGGAAGCTGTGATAACCACAACTGTGAACCACAATATGTTGACATGGGAATTTTGTGCAAGAAACTTATAACACTACATTATCGACACTACAAGCTTAATGTCACGAGTACCTTAAAATGCCAAACCACAGTTGGTTAACAGACCTGTTGTCACCTCAGCACCAGACTATAGGTCTACATAAATATAAGCACATTGTACGCTTTGAACCGCAAGGGAAATGATTCTTCCTCTTCTTCTCTTGGAGAAACAATCATATTGATCATGTGAGTTAAATGTTCACTACATGAGACCTTATTCATCAAAAGTGTTTCTATCTCCCATTAGGCGGATTAACTATTTTTCAAAACCATCTCTAGGTACTGTTAAACTTTTTTGTGAGGTTTTTTTTTTTATTGTGCTGTGCTGTTCAAGTGCAATACTTCAAAATGTGCATAAAAACATGCTGATTGAAACACAGCTATTAAATCAGTTTCTGCTTATTGTAATCATTCCTCCTGTTCATAGGGTACGGGGTAGTTAAATGATAAAAATAAATGTTGGAAATTCAGCGTTTTGTAATACATGCTTGTATCGTGTTCAAAAATGGTGCGGGTAATCAAAGCAGCAAACATTTATGTGTGTACAGTTTGTTAAAGTTGGCCAGCAGGCCCTTACCCTGGGACTGCTGAGAGGGCTGGAGGAGAGACCGGTTGATGCTCCACTGACTGAGCGAGACCTGACAGAGATCGGAAGTCAAAAGATCGTTAAAAAGAGAGTGTAGCCAACAACAAACATTTATAGAGTGTGTGTACTGTATATGTATAAGGATAATACAACCCCAAATGTTGTATATACTGTACCTCTGGCTGTGTGCAGCTGTGTCCAGGGCCCTGCGAGGCGGGGTAGGAGACCCCTGTTCAGTAACGCTCAGTACCTCCAGGCTTTTCCTCTCAGGGCGGCAGCGGCCATGGCGTGTTAGCATAGGAGAGTCAACACGCTTTCGAGGAGGGTCTGCTAAGGAACACCACCATAAAGTTACCACAGGACGTTTAAAGCTTATGTTAAAGCTGCAATTTTTAATAATACATTGTGCAACTGCCATCAGGAAATAAGACAACTCTCAAGCAGATGGTCTGTTTCTTTCCCATGGCAGTGGCATTGTATCTTTAAAAACTGTTTTCTATTAAATCCAATTGCTTCCTGTTAGTAGGAATTGTGCTGCATCTTCACCGTCCCACTCCCTGTTGTCAGTCACTCTGTCACTGTGCATTTATGTTCTCTTTTGCAGTTCCGAAACGTCTGATTGTGATGAAAGTGATTTTTCTCTCACTCACACCATCTGTGACTGTGACAAACTTAGCTTGATTTGCACTGGCAGAATAGCTGCCCTCTCCCAGTTTTGTCCCTGAGAGAAATTTTGCTGATGTTCTGCAATGGCTACTTTGAACATCGTAAAAGACAATCATGACTTATTATTAGTAAAATGTTTTGTTTTGTTTCGTTTTTTGCATTATTTTCAAAAGACAAAACTAGAGAGGATTTTTGCCAACAAAGCCAAACCCAACATGAAGACACACAAATGTCTGCTTGTGTGTCATACTGCTTCATGTTTCATGGCTGACTGATTTTTAGGCATATGGCTATCAGTGCAAACTATTTCATCCAAAACTTAATACCGTTTATAACACAATCTCAAATAATCCCCAATTCACTGGCAGAGGTAATGTGTACTTGAGCATGGCACCAGACTCACAGACTGCCCCTCAACTGCTTCCCAGACACTGAGTGGATCCCTCCTGCCCCCTAATGACTGACCTACGTCATTGCGCGGAGGCAAGTCCTCATCCTCATAGCTGGGGTAGCGTTCTTTCCTGTCCAGCAGTAGGTAATAGATCATCTTCTCCTGGTTTTCTCTGAGACAAACA
Organism: Chaetodon trifasciatus; assembly: GCA_037975065.1. NCBI lineage: Eukaryota > Metazoa > Chordata > Actinopteri > Chaetodontiformes > Chaetodontidae > Chaetodon > Chaetodon trifasciatus. The sequence goes on along the minus strand of JBBMOE010000014.1, from coordinate 5,695,915 downwards.
GAGTGAGAGAAAGAAACCCGTTGAATGAAATGTTAAAATTTGGATGGAATGATGTAGAGAGGAACAATATGTGATAAAAAAACTTCAAGACTGGCTTTCAACCATGCTCCTTCTTAGAGAGTCAAAGGCTGATGATACAGCCCATCCATTTATGGATACACACACACACTCACACACATATTTCTCCATTTAATTGATGATGTGTTTAGGCACTCTCTACTCTCTCTACTAAAACGTAAACATTCTCATACTATGTTCCAGACTACTGTATGTTCAGGTGCTGGATCCTCCAAAGGCTGCAGTCTTTAAATGAGTATGTCAAAAAAAACAACAAAATAGACTTTTTTTCAGCACAAACCAATGTGTTATTTGAAGGCCTCAGTATCACTTTGCTGTGATAAACCTGATTTTTTTTTTAAGCTGACAAGGAGCATCTGCCTGTACCATTACTTTGATATTCATGAGGCTTGATTATGTTTTTTGGGCAGGACATGAAAGCCAAAGTCACAGGCCTTATCCTTTGGAGGATCTAGTGCCTGAATTTGGATACATCTTCAGTCTTTCCAGCATCTTGCATGCTTAAACCCTGTGGCAAGTCAGCCAAGCTGACTCAGAAGAGGAGTTTCATGTGGCATGATGGAGAGGAAACCAGATCCCCCTCTCCGCTTTCAAACAGCACTCAAAATATCTGTCCACAATACACAGGGGTCAGTAGAAATCAGATGCTGAAACTCATTACGTACACGAATGAGTAACCAGAATAACAGTAACTGCTGGACATAATCTAATACAACAATCCGGTAATAAAAAAACACCTTTGTGTAGGTGTTATATGTTCTTAATATGTTTGCTATGCTTGTTTTCAGTTTTATGTTGTTGTCCAATGTACTGTATTATTACTATGTCTTGTCTGCATGATCCTTCATGTATGTAAATGAAGCAGACAAAATATTATGAACACAAATAGCCTCATAACCGTCCATTTTAAGTAAGGACGTACTGTGTTTATTGCATGGCTATCACATTGCGAGTGCTTCTATTCTCCTAGTCACAGAAACATAGTGATGTTTAGGGTTATAAAAAGACTTACTCTTCACATTGCAAATCACGCGTGAGCTTGACTCGGTCTCGGAAACAACCCAGCGAGTGCATGCTGTCCAACACATCTGGGTCCAGCTCAGTCAGGGACAAGATTCGCCTCACACACACTCGCCTGGGAGGAGGCTGCTCAGGACACGGCTCATTACGACCGCCCCTGGGAGCCACACACACACACACACACACACACAATGAAACACACGAGTGACACAGATATAATGTATATGATTAAATATGATGTAATGTCACTGTAAAGGAAAGGTTAATTTAATTTAAGTATGTAAAAATGAACGTATACTCACAGATACCAGGCATGTTTCTGGATGGCCTCTAGCTGTAAGGGGTGACAGGGCAGATGGGGCCATTAGTTTGAACAGTCTGTTTAGAGCCAGATGGCCACAGAGCTGTGCTGTGTAAACAGTTCACACCAGATCCTTTTTTACACGCACAAGACACCTCATCCATTCTTAACATTGTATATTAAAACGACAATTTGCATCTTTGCAATATTTATTGTTTTTGAGAACATAACATAAAATCGTGCATCACTAAATGAAATGTTATCGAAACAGTTACAATTTTACTGCTGGTACAGATTGTGCTTTAATATAACAGTATACCATAAAATCCTGGCCTGAATGCACCAAAAACAGACTGATGACGCAACCACCCCATGTAAATCCAACTGTGTCTCTAGTCCATGTCAGTGATGATAATTAAAATGTGAGAGCGCAGATGCAGCTGCAAAGAGCAAAAGCAAAGCCAAGGAGGCAAATCTGAAAGTGAATAAAAGGAGGGAAGGAGAGGTCATCCCCATTCAATGTGAACAATTTAACACAGGTGTAAATCTGACTCAATTACCCTGGAGTCAGGGATAATTCAGTCTGCATATGAGACTTATTAATTCATGGTGTTTGGGTGCCTTTCAAACCGCCTGTACATGAGCCTGGTGTGAGCACAGTCTCGTACCGTGAGCCTCTTTTCAGGGTTGACCTCAATCATGCCCTTGAGCAGGGACTGACAGTCCGGGGGGATGAAGTGGGGCATGTGGAACACCCCACTCTTCACCTTCTCCAGGAGCTGGCGTAAATTGTCATGGTCAAAAGGCAGGGCACCCTGCAGGACAAAGAGAGAGGGGGAAGAAGAAGAAAGGAAAGAATAACAGACGTGATGAAATATAATTGACAAAAGCAGACGAGGGGGTATCTACAAAGGGGCTAAACTGTATGGTTCAAATAGGAAAAAGACTTACCACCAGCAGAGCGAAAAGGATGACCCCACAGCTCCACACATCTGCTCTCCGCCCATCATATTTCTCCCCCTGCCAAAGACACAATCCCCATGAATTCCCCACTGACGACTTAAAAACACAATGGAGCCACATTAATTGATTAAATAATTTCAGCTCATTTAAGGCTTATCCAAGCCTACATAATGTCTTTCAAAAGAAATCTGTGTCAAATGAAACACTTTAATCCATTATAATACAGCACTTAGTCAATTTCAGTCCAACACGCAACAAAACCATCTTTTCATAGAATGAACTGGACAATCTTCTCACATGAGTGCCGTCGAGAATCACTGAAAAGCAACCTTCTTCTTAAAAACAACCCAGGTGACAGACTCCATATTCCATTAAGAGTATTTCAATGATTTGTATGACTTTGAAACAATCAGTGATGTTTGTGTTCAGCTCATGGAGCTTTGTAACTATGCCACTAAATGAATAATTTATCAACATCTTTTGCTAATTTATATTACAGGTGCCAACATTTGAGGAACATGCTGCGCAAGAGCAGAACACTTACCCGTATAACTTCAGGGCACGCGTAATGTGGTGATCTGAAATGAAAGAGAAATGTGTTGCAAGCAGCATTACTATGCTTCTATAAGAATGGCAGTGATATTAATAATAGCACAATCAGTGCACGTGCTCTGTTTATACACATATATGACCATTGATGTAATGTCTTTCGCTTCAGTGGCAACTACTGTCCTCGTCATGAAGAATTTCACATTATGTAACATGCATAGGTTTACATCGCATCATTTCTGAAATACAAAATATGACCTTTTTCCATGTGAGTACACATTATTTATGAACACGCTCACTCAGTAAGGTACTCACCCACAGCTGGTCTCTAACAGACTGTCTCCCACCTGTAGGGAGGCCATGCCGAAGTCAGCAATACGGATGTTGTTCTTTTCATCCAGGAGCAGGTTCTCAGGCTTCAGGTCTCTATGACTGCACAAACACAACAGGTACCATTAGTCTTCCAGTGAAGATTATGGCATTTCCTGCCAGGGCTCGAAACAGTGGCTTTAACATCATTATATATAGTAATATATATTTATTACTTGATACACAGGAAGTCAATTTGTCTAAAGGAAATTAAAAGAATGATAAGTGCCTGCAAATATAAAATCAGTATTAAAGCGGAATGACCTATTTAAGAAACATTTAGGCTGTTACTGACTAAGACAGCGGGAACTTCTGACTTAATTTGCCATGACACATCAAATTGGCATTGAATCTTTACTGTGTAAAGAGAGGGCTATGAATTAACAACAGTGCAGGCCTCCCAAGAGCTTATTAAGTTAGCAAACCATCACCCGACACATGCCCCACATCTCGATTTAAGAACGCCTGCCCTATGCAAAAACCAACCAGATGGAGTGACTGTGGCAGAAATCCAAAGCAGAGATGATCTGCCTGAAGAACTTTCTGGCCTCTTTTGGAGTCAACCGGCCCTTCTTCACCAGGTAGTCAAACAACTCTCCTCCTGACACATGCTCCAACACCAGGTACCTGCCGGCATACAGGAATGACAGTGTGATTTGAAAACGGCGGTCTTTAAGAGACAGGAGGAGGAACAAAAGGAATAAACGGACAAAAACAATAAATCAAACCTCAGACACTCTCAAACTGTTAGATACCATCAATTTATGATGTTGGATTCTAGGAGCACAATACTGAGATGAAATCTTGTAATTTATCTTTTTTTTTACGTACTCCCTTTCAGCCAAGCTGCCTCTCTATTCCAAAAGCTGCTTTATAACAGCGTTAAGCAGTATTCTTCCTCAAGATAGATCAAAAACTTTGCAGAATTATTGTAGGAGATGAAGGAAAAGTGAGAATTAGAGCGAAGAGAGCAGATTAATATAGTTCTTAGAGTAATATTTATACCCATCCCACTCCAAAGTTCAGTATTCAGCAACAACAATAAAAGCAGGCAGGCTGTGCCGAACCCAGTTATGAGGCTCTTTTGAATGCCGGGGGAACTCACAGATATTTGTTATTCTCGTAAACATCATGCAGCTTCAACACATGCGGATGCTCAATCAGTTTCAGAATGGCAATCTCCCTCTCAACCTGGTTCGAGAGACGAGACAGACGGAAAGAGAAAGAGACAGGAGGAGATGAGGATACCAAAGCAGAGCACACAAGCCATTTGGTGTCATATTTGAAGCAACACAGCAAAGGTTAATTAACTAACTAATGCAGAAGTTAAATATAGAGGATACGAAGCGGTTTGTGTACAGCATAACACACCTGGCTAAGGACAGAATTAGCATCATTTTCGTCACTGTGAGCAACAACCTCAGCAGCGTCACACTTACCTTCATCAGGACTGACTCAGACAGCTTCTCTCTGTTGACTATTTTGATTGCTACCTTCTGACCCGTAATACAGTGGACCCCAAGCTTGACCAGTCCTGAAAGACAAGAACGAAAGAGACGTTAAGAGGCAAAAAGAGAGCGGGAGAGACTTTAAATCTCACATTTCAAGAGTTTGATCATTTTACACTCACCTGTCTGTCCCTTCCCCAGTGTTTTTTCCAGTCGGTAGGGCCCAACATATTGAGCTGACTGACTGAGAGACAGTTCCTTACTCATACTGCTCTGACTGGAGGCTAATACACTACTACTACTACTACTACTACAACTACTACTACTGCACTGTGGTTATTGCAATTACTGTGATATTATACAGCTTATACAGAAGTTAGTGTGGGATACAAGATGGTGCTCAACCTAGAAGACAGACTACCCTTGAGTTACTGGGTGAACATGTAAAAAAAAAGGACAAGTCAAACTGCCGCTGATTTACAACATCTGGATGATAAATGAACATTCTTCACCCAAACCTGCTTAATAAACATAGCTAAATATGTCTGTCCTGGAGCACGGTAAACATGAATAACGTTGATATTTAACAAAAACAGCTAGCTAGTTGTAGGTTAAAGCAGAGGAACTGAGATGACAATAAGTTACAAGGCTGTTTTTATGCGTTAAATACTGACCTCTACCCTATAGATAAACATGACAAGGTAGGTAAACTAATTTGTTTTACTCCTGTACATTAGCTTATTTGTATAACTTGCGCCGTGTTACATGTAAGACTTTAACTGTATATGACGGTTAACAAGAAAATTAGCGCAGAGTAACGTTACCGTTAAATAGCCTTAAAACAACCGAGTTTTTTTCACGTCTGCTGCACAGATTTATGACATTTCCTAGTTGCGTAGACCAGCAAAACGCCAAATACGTCAAGTGGATGTGAGCTCTGAAAATTAAACCAATTTAGATCTCTCTGTCAGGCCTGTTTCACAGGTGCAACAACATGCTATTTTAGCCTCGCCGCCGCTCTCCCACACAGCAGCGAGGCTAGCTTTAGCCTCAACGCCTGGACCAACGGCCGTCTCGCTCGCGCCGCCTGTCAAAAAAACCGACACCTCCTGAAGTTTCCGGGCATCACCAAACGGTAAGATTTATCAGACGGCCGCCGCATTCTCACAATATTTCCTCGGAAAACAACCATCTTTAGCGTAGTCCTCCCCCTCCCTGTCTCTCCCCGTCTCCCCCTCTCTACATCCCTGCAAGTAGCGGATCACAGCATCTTCTCCTCTCTCCTTTGGCGTGTCCTCCTCCCTCACCGGCGGTTACACAGGTAAAAAAACACACAGATGTCCGCAGATCAACCCGCACTATTATCGACTGCCTTATCCCCCTCCTCACTTCTGGTAGCTGTTCACGCAGTGTTGAGGCCCCCCGTTTTACACTCCCTTCGGTTTTCTTGCCGTAAATCGATATTTTCTCTCTCCTCTTCCTTCCTTCGTCTCACTCGCATCAGCATCCGGGTCCCACTCTCTCTCCATCCTCTCCCCTCTCGCCTCTCCTCCCCCGCCTCCTCCTCCTGATCATCTTCCTCAAAATACGCTTATCTCTGCATTCACCTCAGCACCACCGGCCACACTGTGGGCCCCCTGACACCTCCCTCACTGATGGTAAACATCGCCAGAGGCAGCGGATGGGACGCTGCTTGTGAGGGGACTCTGGGGTGCTCCGGCCCAGCTCTGGCCCCGGTCTGGCCTGGCTATGGCCCCGCTCTGGCCTTTCAGAATCGCTGGTGTCCCACAGGTGCTACTTTGGTTACATTTTGATTCGGTATGAGGTGTAAAATCTAGTACTGGGATATTTTGCTTATAAGTAAAAGTAGAAAAAGCTTAATGTAAAAATACTCCATTACAGTGGCTTAAAATAACTAGTAAATTTACACAAATACTTAACTTACGAACAAATTTGAAGTATTTTTACTGAACTTGAGTATTTCCATTTTAACATGAGATAATTTAAGACTTTATTGATTCCACATGGGGGAAATTAAGTTGTTACAGCCAGCAAGTATTACAAAAAACAAAAACAGTGGCATCAAAGGGTCAAGATAAAAAAAAAAAAGTGTACAGGATAGAGAATAGAAAAACAATTATGTATGTGTTCATCATGTACAGATTATAAAAATACTAAATGCCATAAAAATCCTACTGCCCATAAAAGTACTATTGCCAAAATTCTTGAGAAAAACTACTACTGTTATATGTTGTATTGCACTTAGTTAGTAGTTTTGTTTTTGAAACTTTGAGTATAAGTTAGTGATAGCCCTTATATACTTTTACTAAACAAACATTTTGAATGCAGGACCTGTACTTGTCATGGAGTATTTTTACCGTTTGGTGTACTATCACTAAGATAAGATAAAATATAATTTTATTGAGTAGCTGACCTGACCATTCATTATCACTTTATGCAAGTAGAAGTCAAGAAGTAATTGCAGCAAAATGTATGAAAAATAGAAATTTCCATTAAGGGTTAGAATTGTCCCTGTTATACTATAATAATGGATTGTTATTATTACTGTGTAGAAAGGATTGTAATGTCATGGCACACTGAGCATATATACATCTCTAAAACTATCATATTTTTTTAGATGACCATATGTTTTGTACAAAATCTTAATGCTTTGTTATTCTGTGTTCATTTAGTTTCAGTGTTTGCTGATAGTCACCGATAACAGGAAAAGCAAAGGTGTAAATAATAAAATGAATGATGGCTGAATACCATTTAGCTGCTTCAGTTCCCTGGTTTTGTGCATGCTAGCTGATTCATGGGTTACTAGTACAAAGCCATTGTCAATGTTATTGCTAACACGTGCCCGTTTCCTACTATGACAAGTCAAAATGTGTGCTGTGAAAAATCTTATTAGCTAACCAGAATACATTATTGTAATGGTTCATATAACAAAAACATTCTACATAAATTTTCATCTAAATTTTATGTAATACCATTACAACCTGGCACATGATGATACCACATAAGAGCAGTGTCCCAAAAAGTGTCAAGTCACAGCCCACGTTTCTATTGCTTTGTGTTGTCAATTATCAAATTATTTGGGGGGGGGGGGCACATTAAAAAAAAACCTCAACAGCAGCTGAAAACCACACATTTTTCTTTCTTTTTTCTTTTGTCACCCTTAAAGCAGGGTGACCATCACACCTCCTCATCTGGAGAGGAAATTGAGAAGACAAGTGTTGGATGCTGATTTAAATGAATCAGGCAGAGATGACAGTTTCATGTAAAAAAAAAAAAAGAAAAAAAAAAAAAAAACGGTAAGTAGGACATTTGAATGTATCATCTGTAAAGTGCCTTGAAAAATCTCTAAAATCTCAGTTTGAAATGTGTGTGGGTGGATAATTCCCCAAAGCCCATCTTCATCTGCGCCTAGCTGGTCGATTTGCACGCAGCCAGAAGGATTTGTCTCCAACTATGGAGCAGAAATAGAACGGAAAAGATACTCATTTTCTGGTTCGTTCTGATGGGACACACACAGTCTTATGTGATCAGAACACTAACGCTAAACCAGCGCTGTGACTGACACTCCCTGCAGGAGAAAATGAATGAAGTCTGCCTTAATGGAATATAAGAAACAAGTTTACATTTAAGACACTGTAAATATCAAGCTTGTGGTTTTCCAACAAGTAGAATTTGCAATAAAAGAATAGAGGTAACCAGGGAAACAAAGCTGGGAATGTGGGACTGAGTGTTCTTAGTGTGCAGTTGTAAGATTTTGAGGTCAGAATGAAGTTTGTCTTGTCCACAATCTGGGAAAAATACTGCATATACTGTATATGTGACAGCTAGCTATGCTCCTTGGTGTGCATACTGTCTCTCCAGAGGCTGATCCTGAACCTCTCCTTCAGCTGACAGCACCAGGAACTACACTGTCCACTGTCTCTATTGAGAACAAGGAAATCCGGAAAAACTTCTCTTCCACATCCCTCCTCCAGCCTAACCACTGTGCATTCCCACAGTCCTCACAGTCATTGCCAGAGCTCAGACTGGAAAAGTGACATTAGACCGCTCAGTGCAGGTACTAATGTGAGGATTAGGCAGAGATTAACAAGCCCTTCTTAATTCCATTAAGAGTAACTACTCTGCGCTTGGCCAGTGGTGAGGTTCCAACAGCCAGCGCATCTGACAATTGAAGAATATCAGAGAAATGGCTGATATAAGATCTGTTATTACCAAAGAAAAACAATACACTGTGTTTGGTAAAGCTTTATTTTGTATTTTTGTGCATAAAAACTTCACAGTACAAAGATCAGTATCATAGTACATTCAGTAATGGAATATTAAAACATATGAAAAAAAAAATCATATTGACAGAAGTATACAGTGTCAGAAGTTCAGTATCATCACCCCCCCCCCCACCCCCCTTCAGTTTTTCAGATGGTCTGGTCCAATGCAATAAGTAAAGAAGGGGATCCTGGGAAGTGCAGGATTTTAATAAAGTGATGCTGTGATCACAAAGAAAAAAAAAATCAAAGTTGGAAATATCATATCATAGGTAAAACATTTGACAAAATATGTGATTCAAACACAGTGCAATGCAATTTACACACTCTGTGGTGTCTATAGAATAGAACCATGTGGGGCTTCATAAAGTCAGCAACTTATATATTGTGAATGAAGCAATTTAGTTCTATTTTTGAATATCTATTTCTGATTTTCCCGAGATGTACAATACTTGTTTATTTTGCATTTTTCCTTTTAATTTTAGTCTAATTCTGGCTGAAACCTCAATAAGCTTCAATGTCCATCTCCTAATGAACTCACTGGTGGCATTCTTGGTTTTCTGTTGGTGAAATTAGTAAAGTCATCTGACAAAAAGACTATGTTGCTGCTTTAAAAGACTGGATGATAATGATTTGTAGTCATTTGTGTGAACTTACATTTAATTGAGATGTATTTCCTTATGTATTATGATCCCTCAGACAGGGTTTTGATACAGGCCTGGAAGGCATCCATGAGATCTTTACAGTCCTCTGCTCCCTTCTCTCTGACACTGAAACACAAAGCCAGATTTACAAAAACACACATAACACTGTGCACACGTAGCTGGGTTATTATGTTTGTCATATATCAGGGTTTCAGTTAGAAATGTGTCACATGATGTACACAGTAGAAGTTATGTCACCTGAAACTGTGTGGAGGACATAAGGAACATCTCTAAACTGAGTCTGCATGTGCATCAAAGGGATTATCAGAGTATAGCCTGATAATAAAGTACTCCAACTCAAACCCCACAGCTGCTGTTATCTGCATTTGATGATGTATGAGAACAAGAGTGTCTAATCTTTGCAGCAGCTCCACTAACACTAATCACTGCTGCACGTGGACGCGAACCAAATGTCTGCCGCTTCTTGCATGTAATATGAACCATCAACATGGAATGTCCCGGTCCTCTGCTATAGGTCATACATGTGAAAGCCTATTTTAAACCTCAGGTCTATTTATGCTTCTCAAGACATGGATGTTACTGTAAGAACCATCTGTAAATGCCATGTTGCATGATGTAGAGTGGATGTACTGACAGTTGAGAACAAGTACTCAACATTAACTCCAATTAGACTTAATGATCACTCCACAGGCGCTCTTACAAGTTAATGTGAATCCACTGGATGTCATACATAGAACTTGATAAGTGATGACTGAGGATGGCCATAAGAATGTAATGCAAAGTGACCAATATTTCATTGGAACCCAAACACAGTGAATGAATCTTCCTTGAGGGCACAAAGTTACACAAAGACACTCTGCACAGGCACACCAAAGGCTGTCACAAGAGCTGGAGAAAATGCAATGATTAATTTTAGAATTCTGAATGTGTGTTTATCTGTATAAACACCAAATTACACGTCATTCCTGTCAGGACTCACCATTTGGCAACATCCTCTTTGATAACCTGGCACGGTGCTGGCACAGCTTCGTTAGAGTCTGGCATTTTGACAGAAGAGAGATGGAGTATGTGGAGGTGAGCTGCAGTCACGAGCTGTAGTCAAGTGTGGTTAAAGATTAGTTACAGAGATGGAGGGAAGGACGGTCAGGGGAGGGAGGGAGGGGAAGAGGGAGGGAGGG
>JBBMOE010000014.1:5582252-5684963 GCA_037975065.1 Chaetodon trifasciatus | reverse complement strand
GAGGGAGGGAGGGAGGGAGAAGGCATGACACTGACCGAGTATGATAAGCTCGGAAAAGGAAATCTGATGGAAATTAATCATATACAATGGATTACTCAAAAGTTTGAGATGAAATTCTTACTTTAATTTCTCCTCTTACTATTCATTTATTTATCTTACCTGTCTCTGATTTTCTTTCCCATTCATGTTCACCAACCCACATTGGTATTCTTACATTCTTTCAAGCCTGTCCTTTGTTTTACAGTCTTTCTAATGAATATGCAGATGAGTGACCTTTTGACTCAAGCATTATACATTACAAAGACCTCATAATGCATCTTAAATACTCACTACAGGGGAGGACCTTTTCCTGAAAAGAGTTTGGGGAGCCTGACTTTTTTTTTTACACTGTTGGCTTAAGAGGTTGAGCTCAGTGTTGTAGCATTTGCCTAACTGATAAAATGCTGATTTAGCATGCTGTTAAAAATGACGCGACTAATACTGTGAAAATAATCCTGAGTTTTGAGGCTTTTAAAGATAGAAATATAAGCAGATGTGTTTAGCATTAGTGAGGTTAATCCATACAGGAAAACACATTTGTTTCTTATTTGGAACATCCAACTCATCCTGCCCTGACTGTGTGGTTACATTCATCTGCATGGGAAACATTTGAGTGTTTTGAGGTTTACTAAACATTATGTAACTCTTTGTCCCAGACTCAAAGGTTTTTCATCACACATCTGCTACAAAAGCTCATTTATGTGCATGTAGATTTTTACTGAAGATAAAGACTAACCACTGATGCCTTGAGTTTTCTATATATGTGGATATTATGGATGTGGATATTATAGGAGAAAACATAGAAGACAGTTTGTTTCCCATGTTTTGTATCTGTGACATAGTGCACCCAAAAGTACTACTTTAAACAGATAAAATGTTGGAGTCACTGCAAAGTATTTATAGTATTGTACAGTATTTGGCTTCACCACTAGAGGGCAAACAACACTCATATACACACAATGATGAATTTATCGACAAATCAACTCGGTGTGTACATCAGTATCACCTGTAAACAAAAGGGATCACATTTACAATCGGCAGTATTAACTGGTTTAGATGCCCTTAATACTTTTCTAACATCTTATCCTGCGTGATGAGTGAAATTCGCTATAGTGACAGGTTAATGTGATGGTCAGGTCAATTACAATGTGTCAAAAACACTGGTCTAACACCAACTATAAGCAAGAGCAGAGACAAATGTGTGTCTGAATGTAATCAGCAATTCCTCCACCTTTATAATCACCATAAAATCCAGTGTGCCATCTGCTGGTGAACAAATCAAGTGCACATGGGATTTGGCAGTCAGGTTCCCCAAATACTAAAATTAGCAAAAGGGTGGGGAAAAAGGCAAAGTAATTTTGGCATATGTAAAGGGAGAAGATACCCACTATTGACATGCTGATTATATGCAACCTGTAGCATTTTTAAACAGTCCAGCATGTGATTGCAGGAAATGATCCTGTCACACAGGCTGCACGATTTGGGATGCGAATTTGCACAGTGGCTGCTACAGGCCCATATAAAACTGGTTATTACTGGAAATACTTCTGCACTCGAATGCGTCTCAGCCAATCGCAGCGTTCAGTTCACATAGATGACTGGTTATGTTGGCGAAAAATGCAGTCTAAATTAATAATCAGCCCATCGATACTATGAAAATGTGGAAAAACACGCGGGGCTGCTTGGGAGACTATGGGCCGGTGAATGGAGGTCACCGCAGACACTGAGAGACTCGACGGTGAGACAGAGAGGGGGGAGAGGGAGGACGGACAGCGGCCAGCCGCCTTCAAAAATGGCGTCTCCGGAGGAAAATGAGTAAAAAATATTAAAACGCGGCCTGCTTTCTTTACACTTCCTCGTTCGGTGTGTATGTTTTTCGTACTCTGACTGTATTTTCACCGGCGCTGACGAACTCGTCGGTTTACTTGAATGGCTAAAGAGAGTAGAAATATGGGCAGCGAGCATTTGGAGAAATAAAAGCAAGCGTGTTTTATTTTGATGCGTCGTTACTGACAGCTAGCATCTGCTGCTAGCCCTCAGCTCTGCTCCGGAGGGGGGTGGGAACGATTTGCATGCAAAGAAAAAAAAGAGAGATTTTGAAATTGGGGATTTCTTTGCTCGTCTGTGGGGAATGATTGGTACCAACGTGGCCCGTCGATTGCAATCTTTTTCTGGTGCTAGCATCGTAGCAAAGACTAGCCTAAAGAAAGGGGAGGAGATACGGTGAAAAAGGACGCATTCAAATCAAATGTTTATCAGCAATTCGCCCATCACCGGCCGAATCCGCGGCATCTTCATCATGACCGAGACTGATTTTGGACTGCATTTGCATTCGTGGAAATGATAAATGTGAAAGGCGTAGGAAAAGGAGAAAGGCTGGCTTTTTTTGGAGGTGGTTGGATTATAACCCCGTAGACCCCCCTCTTTTTTCATCCAGCTTTCTCCTCCTCCCCTCCATTTCTCTTTCAATATGCTGTTTTCCACTCCTGAGGACTTGCTTATGAAACCGGGGAAAATAGCCTGAAACCGAGAACGGGAAAGACTGGATTTTTTTTCCGTGATCTGCTCTGCGACGTGCTCGTTGCTTTCGTCCTCATCGCACACATTGTACGACACATAAATGGATAGAAATTACCCGGGAACAGGATTCGGCGATTTGGGCGCAGGAGCAGGATGGAGTTACGAGAGATCGGCAAAAGCAAGGTATGCATTGGATTCAGACAATGTGCATGCATCACTGGTACTTTGCAGGGCACGGTGTGGCCCATGTAAACAAATTGTCGCCATTGGGTTCATATATAGTGCCATGCCTTGCCATTATGTGGAGTGCATTGTCATCCAAACAGTTGCATAGTAATAATATTATAAACAGGAATGGAGCAGTGTGCGTGTCGTGGGGGTGGGCGGGGTGGAGAAAGGAAAGGTTGGGGATATGAATCGTGTGATTGACAGACGTAGGTTTTAGGTGGACCTAGCGGGTTGGAGGTGGGGGTATGTCTGGAGCATCCATAGGAATTATTGTTCCTTGTGTGCAGGCCTGGACACAGACCCTGATAGATAAATTCACTGGATTGATAGGAACTGCGAAGAGTGCAGACGCAGCAAACCCCCACACAGCAGCCCCCCTGACAGACATCAACAAGATGAACTGATACATACTAACCGGGAAGACACGTTCAATGAAACCCGCTTTAAATGGCTACGTGCTAAGGAAAATAGGAAATAAAAATGTTGAGGTGGAGATGGTGCTATGCTCCTACAACTGAGATTTCTAATGCATCTCGCCCAAGCGTGATCTAGATAATTGGTGTTGGGTTTTGGATGGTTTATGTTCATTTGCATAATTAAATTGTGGAATATGGAATTTTCACTGCATCAGGCTTGCAGTTTACGGTTTGTCTAAAATGAAAAAGCCCTGGGTGATTTTACAAGATGATGAAAATCGCCTGCACTGTGCAAGATAGCTCTGCCTTTTAGCTTTAGTTAGCCTGAAAGCTAGCGCTCTGTTGCATGGAAGTCAGTTGAGGCCTGTGCACGCAACCACTGTTGCCTCTCATCGAGCTGCACATTATTTGAGATATTTTGACCCAGAGTTGGCTACCTGTTTACACTCGACCGCCACTATGCACCTATGGGAAGTGATATTTGGCTAAACAAATCTGTCCAGTTGCTGGTGTTTGCATGCAGCTTAGCATGCATTTGCGTCGACTTGCACGATCCAGCTGTTAGCTACATTAACATAATCAATGGCTGCAGACAAATGAGTCGTTTGTCTTAGGCATAAACGGAGGAAATTGTATTTTTATCACTTGGCTTAAGTCTGCACATTGGATGCTGATGGTTTATTTACACGTAAATGACTGGCCTTCCAGTTTGGGCCTAGTGTCTGCATTTCTACCTTAGCTGCTGTGCATTGCTGCTAGGCGGTGCTACCAACAGCAGAAATGCTAGCATGTTATCTGGACAGTCAGCCAGCCAGCCACGCATTTCATCTGCCTGTGGTAACGCAAAGTTCTGCAACTGGCAAGTCCTCAGTGCTGAATAAGAAGCTTACCAAGTCTGTGCATTTCTAAATTATATTGTGGTTGGGTCTTGTGGGTTTGTTATAATAATTGCAAATTAAATATCCCATAATTTTTGCATGCCACTTATAGTGCTGGTTTGACAGATTTGCATCCACTGTAATACACTTTGTTTATAGTGCCCAAGTTTTTATTCAGCCATGGATAACTTAGATATTGATCGGAAAGATTTCAGCTTTAAATGGAAGTCAGATTCCTCAGGGGTTTTGGGTCTCACTGTTGAGAGGTTACATGTGGACACCAAACAAATGAACAGCCTGGAGTTGATGTGTTGATTTTTAATTGAAGAGCAGTTTACTTGCATGTCCTATTTTGTGAATTGTGAAAATGACCCAAGCCTAGACAGTCTTTTCTCAAGGGTCACATTTTGGAAACAGATTAATTTTATGTAAATGTACTCTGAAATTAATGACACTTCACAATCCCCCACTCCCCTTCCTCTGTAGTCTTGTATATGGGAGTTCCAGATCATCCCACCCTGAGTCTGAGCTCCTTCACCGACAAGCCTACGCCACCCCACACCCTCTGCAGGGCTATGCCACCAATCACCACCCAGGGAGCTCTGGCCAAGGCGGGGCTTGGGGAGCAGCTGGACGGAGTTTGGGTGAGATAAATGTCATACCTTCCATGTCACCACCATAAGGGGCCCTGGCAATGAATTATTGTGTCTGTCCTTGCAAACCCTGATAGATTATTGTCATTGAAAAATGTGCACATTATAGCTCAATTGAGCTGAAGCCCGAGATGTGAAAGCCTGATTTCAGGAAAGGCCTGTAGTCAAAGCATTCATTCTCATACAGTTCGCTGATATCTCAAGGGCTTTCAGCAACAGGGGTTGATATGCTTACAGTTGCACTTAGGACTACTGACATACTGATTTGAAATTGGTATGTAGGACTGAAGCCTCGCTAAATAAACATTATTTTTAGAGATTAAACTATATTCTAAAATCCTGTATATTATATTGTTTATTCTGATTACGCATGAAGATTTCATCAGCATCTCTGTGAGCGGCTGTTAGTATTTGCAGTCTTTTCATCGCTTTATCTTTCCTCCCAAAAGGTCTGTCGGGGCTCTTTGACACTGGTCTGCACCATGCCAGCCCCTCTGCCCCCGATGCATCCGTCATGAATCTGATCTCAGCCCTGGAGTCCCGGGGTCCCCAGCCTCCACCCTCCGCTTCCTCCCTTCTCTCCCAGTTTCGCACACCATCCTGGCAGACAGGTGGGGCTGTGTTAGATCTTCCCTCATGTGTTGACATTCAAACAGGCCCCACAGTCAATATGACATTTAAAGAACCTCACAATGTTTGGCTGCATTATTATTCTGATGATGTTGCTATATAAGTGTTTTTATATAAGATTTACACATTTTATTGCGCTTGTCCTTTTTCTTACTGAATACTTTATAAATAGCGTTTTTGCTTTCATTATTTCATAATTTATATGAGAACTTGATGAATACTGAGTAATTTTGCAATATGTCTTCCTTTTTCCTAACAGCGATGCACACACCTGCTCCTCCTGAACTATTCATCTCTGGAGCCCTTCCTGGCTCTGGCTCCTTCCCTTCCTCCTCAGCTCTCTCAGCCTATCAGCATCCAGCATCCTTCTCCAGCCGCTCTTTCCCTGCCGCCTCCCTTTCCCTCCAGGACACGCCGACGTTTAGTCCCACATCCAATGGCCTGCTCTCTCCACATGACCCTCTACTACACATCAAGGCCCCTTCCCAGTCTAGCCTGGGTTTTGATAGACTCCTGTCCTCGCAGGGTGCTGCTGCAGCTGCCTATAGGGGCAGCCAGGATCCCACGAGTGCCACATCAGCCCAGGCGTCCTCTGCCAGGCACCTGCAGTCACACCAGTTCAACCTGCTGTCGTCACAGCTCCAAGACCAGTCATCCCAGCTGTACAATGCATCAGTCTTTTCCTCAGCCCAGCCCCAACCTCAGTCCCAGTCCCAGTCTAATTCGGCTCAGGAACGGGCTGTGCCCCGGCAGGACAGCGTTATCAAGCACTACCAGCGGCCGACGCCAGCTCAGTCACAGCTCTCATCTTCTGCTGCCCACTCCCTTCAGCACTACCTCAGCTGTGGAGGGGCGGGGTACCAGCAGATTGCCACACACCACAGGCATGCTGGTCTTTCTTGCAGTCCCTTGGGTGACCAGAGCCCCTCATCTGATCACAAGCCCACCTCTCGCACTGAACAGTATCGGCCAATCATCCAGCCTCCCTATTCCTCCTCCTCCTCCTCCTCATCTTCTTCCTCAGCTGGGAAAGGTACCAAAAGCAGTTCCAGCAGTGGCTATTCTTCTGCCAGTTCAGCGTCATCTTCAAGAACTCCTCACACACCTCCTTCTGCATCCTCTACCTCCTCTTCCTCCTCATCTTCTTCTGCCACTTCTGGGGCTCATCCTTCCAACTCAATCCCCACCTCCAGCTCCAGTGCAGCCCCTTCCAGGCAACAACCACCCCCTCAGCCAGCCCCTCCTCCCCCAGCCCCTCAGCAGCAGCCCCCTGCCACCTCCACCTCAGCCCCCCAGTCTCTCCCCAAATCTTGCCTCTCAGGCTATGGTTCTCCTGTGCCCCCTGTGAAGACCCCCACTTCTGCTCTTACTGGCCAGACCCCACCCCAACAACAGACACAGTCATATTCCCCGAATCAGCCACCTACTTCCCACCTGGCTCAGTCCTACGGAGGCTTTAGTTCACCACAAGCCCAAGACCTGAGCTCAGGTACGGGTGGGAAAGGCTATGGGAGTTTAGGGGGGCGAAGCCAGTCATATTCCACTGATATATATGGAGCTGACTCTGCTTATGGATCACTTCCATCCTCTCTGGGAGGAGCTGGAAGCCCGTCACTTGGCTACGGAGCCCCAGGTCACTCCCCTGCCCTTTTAAGGTCAAGTGGTTCATCAGGTAGTGGAGCATCTGGGGGCGGGAGCAGTAGTGGCACAGGAAGTGGGAACTCTGGGTCAGGAGGAGGAGCGGGAAATAGTATGACCAGTGAGAGAGGTGGAGGTGGTAGTGGTGGAGGGTCTTATCATATTCCAGACTCTAGCCCCTCTCCATCAGGCAACTCAGGCATCATCCGTCCAGGGTTGCACTCCCCAGTGCCCTCCTGCCCCACACAATCTCCAGGGGGTGCAGGCTCCAATAAATATATTTCCTCAGTTCTCTCCCCCACCTTCCTAGCCTCCCCACAGGGTTACCCCGATACCAGAGGCCCCAGCTCCCAACCTCAGTCCTATCATTCCACCTCCACCAAAACAAAGGCGGACACTTCCATGTTAGGAGTGGGCTCTCAGAGATCTCAAGAGGAAGTAGATGACGACGATGAGTTTTTGATCCAGCACCTGCTGCAAGCCCAGGCAAGTCCTGCTCCTCAGGCTGCTCATCACCACCCACAACAACAACCCCAACAGACGTCCCAAACACAGCCTCAGCCCCAGTCAGTACCCCCAACCACTGACGCAGGCAAAGGCCTGAGCTATGACATGGGTAAGACCTCTGAGGAAAGATACCACCCCCAGAGTGTCATACGTACCCACAGTGCCACATCCGCTGCTGGAGTAGGTAATGCAGGGTCTGCAGGGTCCATCTCAGGGTTGGAGAACCAGCTGGAGATGTCACTAAAGAAACAACAGCAACAACATCAACAACACCATCATCAACAGCAACAGCAGCAAAGAAACGAGAGGTCTGTTGGAAGCAGCAGGAGCAGCGGAGGGAGAGGCAGCGCTGAACAAGTGCACTCCCACCTCCATCACCATGACAACCTAGGCTCGGTTGTCCACTATGGGCGGGGTGATCCATACACCCAACACTCCCTTGGTCCTCAACACTCCTCACATAGTCAGCACGTGTCCTCACATACACAGATACCGTCCCACACCCAAATGGAGCTCCAAAAGAAGCCACAGGAGCGTGCTGAAATCCCTTATCCTCGGAAAACACCAGAAGTCCAGCAACAGCATTCCCAGTCTCAAGCTGCTGCCTCCCTCATGGACTCTCCCACTGATCAGTCTCGTCAACCACCACACCTGCTGCAGTCAGTCCTGTCTCACACCACCCGCAACAAACTGGAGCCTCATCAGCAGCACCACAAGATGGACTCTCATCGGCAACACCAACAGCATCACAAAATGGACTCCCACCAACCACATCAGCAGCACCCGAAAATGGACTCCCACCCTCAACATCAACAGCACCAGAAGATGGACTCCCATCAGCATCAGCGGCACCACAAGATTGATTCTCATACACAACACCAACAGCACCATAAAATGGACTCTCACCCCCAACAGCAGCACTCTATTAGTCAACAACAAGCTGTAATGGAAAGTGCTGGTGGGACACTGGGCTCAAGTAAACATCAGGCTCAGCCTCAGTCCCAAACCACCCAGCTCCAGCTTCAGCTCCAGTCCCAGGCTATGGAGGTGGCCGCGGCTCACTACAACCATGGCCCCCCTCCACATCAGCACGAGCAGAGCCAGGTTAAACAAAGCTCAGTGGTGTCTTCCTTGGACATGCTGGAGCGCTCCCTTTCTCAGACTTCCAGCACAGACGTAGCTGTTGCAGAGGACAGACGCGGTGGAGCAGGCGGCGGTGGAAGGAGTGGAGGTAGCAGTGAGCGCCACAGACAGCAGGAGCAGCAGCAGAGGCAACACCCATCCCACCACCACTCACAGCAACACTCTGCCTCTGAACTCCACTCTTTCCTCTCTGAGCCTGATATTGGCTTGTCCACGCCATCTCACATGCACCATCTTTCACAGCACCACTCGCAGCAGCAGCAACAACAGCAGCACCCCAGCTCTCAGCACCAACAAACCCACTCTCACCACCCTCACACCCAACCCCACCCTCACCATATACCCCCACCATCTGCCTCAGCTCACTCTCAGCCTCAGCCTGATCCACAGCAGCCACTCTCATCCCAGCTCACCCCTCAGCAGGGCCAGATGGACCAGCAGCGCTCAGAGCAGCACCAGTTTGACACAGTCAGCCCAGTGGAGAAAGCAGACCAGAATCAACAAAGTAACCGCTTTGTACCCCTGACGTCTATTTGCTTCCCAGACTCCCTGCTTCAGGATGAGGACCGCTCCTTTTTTCCAGGAATGGAAGATATGTTTTGTGCAGAGGACTACAAGTCAAGCTGTGTTGGAGGTGCAGGACCAGGGCAGGAGGAGATGAATGAAAGCCACACTGGGCAAGAGGGAATGGATTCCATGAAAGCTGGACAGAGTGCAGGTGGAGCAGGGGGGAATAGTGGAGCCAGCTATGACATAATGGGTCACCATGGTGGAGATCAGGGTTATGAACCATACTGTCATGGCCTGGAAGAACCAAGCAACAACACCATGACTCTGGATTTAGACTCCCTTAAAACCCACGAGCTTCCTTCCACTGTCAACACTGAACAGCTAGGATTGATACAGTCCCAGGCCCCAGCTATGGGGATGGGCTCCAATGCTGCTGGTCCTAACAACTCTGGAGCTAAACTGTCCTCTGGGCCTGGAGGCGCTAGTGCAGGACCTGGTTCTGGAGGCCTCCAGTCTCCCATTTTCTGCTCATCTCGTCCCAAGAAGCTCCTCAAATCCAGCTCTTTCCACCTGTTAAAGGAGCGCCGAGACCCAAACACACTGCCCAAGAAAAGTTATGCTCAAGAATATGAGTTTGAAGATGATGAGGATAAAGCTGACCAGCCAGCTGACATCCGGTTAAATAGCCGCAGGCTCCCAGACCTACTGCCAGACCTGGTGTCCAGCTGCAGAAAGGGAGGAGGAGGAAGTGGGTCTCTCAGTCCTTTAATGGGTGACATTGACTTCTACCACTCCTCTGGCTACTCCTCTATGGGTTCACACTCTCTTCTGCCTCAGGATGGACCCAAGAAGAGGGGCCGAAAGCCCACTAGACCCAAGAGAGAGGGTCCACCAAGGCCAAGAGGCAGGCCTCGCATCCGCCCAATGCCTGAGCCTTACACTCCACGGGGGATGATGGGGGAGATGGGTGGAACAACAGTAGGAGGGGGATTCAGTGTGGAGGGAAGAGGTAGGGGCAGGGGCCGCGGAAGCCGAGGTAGAGGAGGAAGGAGAGAGGATATGTACATGGAAATGAGCGGGAAGGAGCAGGATCAGATGCACCACCATCACCTCCATCAGCAGCAGCCACAGCAGCTCCATCACCAGCCTCAACAGCAGCTGCATGAGCCTATTCCACCTCTGAAGGTCAGTGGCATTCGGTCTAGAACAGGCTTGGAAATTTTTAAACAAGCTGCCATTTAGGTACTGATGTGTGGCTTATAAATGGAAAAACAAACACTGGTTGTTGAAGTTAAATGCGGTGGCTAGTGTAGTCTTTGCAAAAGCAGATAAAACAAGTAGTTTACTGTCTTTATATTAGTGAGGATCTGCTTGTGTATACATTCAGGCAAAATCACTTTAAATCTTACTGTTTTGTTTCTTTTGCTTTAGATCAAGTTACCGATTGGTACCATGTCCTCCTCCGATGCTTTGCTGAGGACGGACTCTTTGTCTGGCACGGATCCTGCTTTGTCGGATGGCTCAGTGGGCTCCGCTCCATCACTTGGTTTAAGTCCTGGACCGCCCTGCAGCACTGACAGCACCAGAAGTCAGGACAAAAACAAGCAGAAAAGCCAGATGATGAGTGAAGGAGTTGATGAGGAGGGGCTGGAGGACAGGGTAAGAGCTACAGGATTTAATCCTTGCTGTGTCAAGCAGAGAATGCAGACAAGTTACATTAAGATGAATTAAAAATGATTTGATTCAAGCTGATTTTCTTGATAGTTGTGGAGTTCAGTACGTAAGTGGTGGATTTTGGTTGAGTGAAATTTCTTTTGTATGACTTGTAGGGTGATGAGAAGGACTCTGAATCCAAGGCTGGCTTTGTGGCTTCATTCTTGGACTTCCTCAAGACAGGGAAAAGACCTCCAGGCTTGGACATCTCTCCAGGAATGGAACCTGACAATGGTGAAAACTCGCCCTGCAAATCGGGTGGTCTGCGCCCTCTGTCTCCCGCACCACCTCCTCCTCCACCGCCACCTCCATTTGGGGACAGTGAAGGAAATGGGGGTCTGGCTCTGGGGAACTGCTCCAGCCCCAAACGCTTGGAAGATGAGCTGAAGAGGAACCTGGAGACTTTGCCGTCATTCTCCTCTGATGAGGAGGACTCCGTTGGAAAGAACCAGGACCTCCAGAAGAGCATCTCCTCAGCCATTTCTGCCCTGTATGACACTCCTCAGCTAACCTCAAACATCCAGCCTCCGCTGTCTCCTCCACCTCCCCAGCCACAGCCTCAGCCTGCTCAGTCCCCACTTACTCCCACGCTGCAGCCCCCCACGCTTAGTCCACAGCCCACCATGCATACCCCTCATGCCCTGCCTCCATCCAGTGAACCTGATGTCCTCCAGCCAGAAGATGGAGACATGGATGAGAGCAAAGAGGAGGAGGAAGAGGAGAATGAGGAGGAGAGGAGCACAGGAGGGGATGAAGAGAGTGATATCATAGAGGAGAGAGAACCCCAGCTGGAAACCCTGGGTGCCCCTAATCTTGACGGTAAGGCTGGGAGTTAGCTTTTTATTCATCTCATGTCCCATTGGCACATTGATTTTTCTGCAGCTCGGCTTAAGAAAATTAATATTTTCCTGTCAGGCTGAGCTATTGCTTTATTTCTAGTCTAGTAAAATGTCCCATTATGCATTTGTTACAAAAATCCCCCCTCCAGTCGAAAATGTGTTTTTCTTCTTCTTCCTCCAGTTGAATGTCTGAGCTTCACTGTGTAGAATGATGTATGTGCAGAGTTTGACACTAGGAGGCTGTTTTCGCATTCATCTGCTGAAAGTGTACGTTTTCTGTGCGCTCATTGAAAATCTGATTTTAAGAGGTGGCCATGATTTGTGACACCACAACTAGTTTGGAAGCCAGTCCAGGTCCAATGTTCTGCATATACAAGTGTGATGTGGCAACGTAAAGCCAGTGCACAAACACAAACAAGGACTTACTGCTGGGCGGTATGACCATAAATGTATATCACAGTATAGGTTTCATGGTATGTGACATTTGTTTTTGTTTTTTTCTTTCATCTGGAAGACAGTAAAAAAAATTAACATTTTTATCTCTGCCTAAAAAAAAAAACAACCATTATTTAGAGTGAAAACCACCTTTAAATCATGGGATAGTTGCCAAATTAATCTAGGAATTAGTAGATTAATATCTGATGAGTAACTGTGAAAAAGTACATGCTAAAAAATGAACCTGAGCAGTTTTACGGATGTTTTTTAAACAGGTATGTCCAGGCGCTCATTTGGGCACATCTGGGCAGAGTACCCTTATCTCGTCTAAGCATACGGAGAAACTCCTTTGTTGAAAACACCTTTTCAGCCTTTTTTCTGATTGCTGTTGTTCTTATCTCTCATAAAAGGACGAAATGCAAATAAAACAGTAAAATAACACCTCGGGCTGCTCGGTAGAGTCCCCTGTGAGCGCTCTGCTAATTCATGTGTAAATGAGATGGAGCGGTGAAACTGCGCACTTACACCGGTAATGTCTCAGCAACCAATTGGTCAATTTTGATGATCGACACCTCTATCAACCAGTTAGAGTCAAGAGAATCGAGGGGCAGCACCCAAATTCACCATAGAAACACCAATGACGATCCAGAAGGAAGTATTCCCAGAGATAGTATATCGCATGAAGATATACTCCCCCTACTCTAGAAACCCCCTCCTCTTCATGTAAACAACCAGGACCCTCGTGATTGATCTCAAACTAACACAGAGTCATAGGAGCAGACATTAGTAGCGTTTTTTCGAGCTGGAATATAACTTTTGGCCACAAAACAGCAAAGGTAAGACTTATTTTGTGATGTTGCGAAGTTTGTGTTTTTCTTTTACTTTTTGCTACTCTTAGGCTGCTAGCTCGCCGAGCTTCCGTCGCACAGTGAGGAGGCAGACATGTTCGTAATCAGCGCAGCGGACTCTGCTTTCATGTGAAATCGGGCATGTGGGGCTTGCGTGAAGTGGTGAAATGAGCAGACGTTCTGGTGTGGACATACGCTATTTTCGTCTTTTTGTTACATGCGCATATAATTTCTTGCTGTATTAATTATGTTCCGTGAGACATGCTTACGTCTAAGGTGGTGGAGCAAATTGCTCGTGTTGCCGGCTCCGGCGACAACTTCAGCCCGATAACACTTGCATGACATGTTTGTTTGGTCGACGTCGGATTTCTTGAAACCAAGAAAACTGCAAACATCATGCGTCATCATGTTCTAGTAGTTCTGCAGCTTCGATTTCGGAACTTTCAGTGTCCATCCCATCCATCTTCACCGTAACGTAAAACCAGAGCACTCCAGTTTACCCTCACCACGCCTCGCACAATGCGTGTTTTGAAGCGCAACATTTAAGAGGGTCCCGACTGCGTCGCGCAGCGCAGCGTTCCGACCGTTGTGTAATGAAATACACCGGTATGGCGGTATATTAAAAACTCATATCGTAACAAAAATATACACCGTTATTCGGTGTGAACCGGTATACCGCCCATCACTACAAAAACTTAACAGTGAAGTAGGAGACATCTTGTGTCCAGCAGTTAAACTTGTAAAATAAAAAATGTTTGCATATTGATATATTGTGGAATTGTTATGTACGTCTTAAGACGTGTGGAGGTGATCTTTAAATTTGATTAAATTCTTGTGGTTGTTTTGCCATTGTGGTAAATTAATATTGAAAATTTACTGTAACTTTAATCGTGCCCCTCCTTCCTTCCAGCGCCCCTCCCTGAGATTCCTCCAGCACCAGCAACTCCTGAACCCCCCTCTGTCCCACCATCTCCCGCCTCATCCTCCTCTCCTTCTCACTCCCCCCTCCCTCCCCTCTCGCTCCCCTCACCCCTACCTCCGCCAGAAGAACAACAGGAGAATTCCCAGCCCCCGAGCCCCGTCGTTCCCACATCCCCCTCTCCACCACCTCCCCCACCCGCCACTCTCCCTCAGCCAGCCACTCCCCCTCCAACTTCCCCTCCTCCCCCATCTTCACCGCAGAAGGAGTCTCCCATGCCATCTCCAGAGTCCCCCGCCTCTCCTGAAGAGCCCCCACCTCCTAAGATCACTTCCCTGCACCTTGCCCAGAAGCAAGAAGATGCTGCCATTGCTGGAGAGAGTGAGGAGGATGAGAGCGAGAGTGGAGGGGAGGGCATCTTCAGAGAGAGGGACGAGTTTGTGGTGCGAGTGGAAGACATTCGAACTCTCAAGGTATTTGTTAGAGAGAGTGTGTGTGTGTGTGTGTGTGTCATTGATAGGTGAATTATCACAAAGCACTTTGTTTGGCCGAAAATAGAAAAAAAAAGGTTGTGAGGCAACAAACTGAATAAATTATTGTAACTAAATCATTGCACTGATATGTAGGTGTTGGTACAGGCTAAAAATAGAGTAAGATTAAGATGACTACATCCAAGGAAAAATCATTGGGGACAGCCACTTTGTGCTCCTTTTTTAATGAGTAAAATGAGTTGAGACTTGAATCCTTCAGTAGCTGCCAAGTTCCAGAGACTTACCTGTGTGTCGTGTGTGTGGGCACAGCTGGCCCTGCAGACGGGCCGCGAGCCTCCACCCATCTGGAGGGTGCAGAAGGCCTTGCTGCAGAAGTTCAGCCCGGAGATCAAAGATGGACAGAGGCAGTTCTGCGCCACGAGCAACGTGAGTTTTGAGTTTGGATTCTTTTCACAGCTGCGTCGTAGCATTTGATAAAAATACTGTAGTATACGCGGTGACATACGTATACAGGCTATCAGTCAAAGAAATAACGCTGAAAGTTGTGGAATTGTACAATTGACTCTTTGCAACCTGTTTCTGGCTCAGTATCTTGGCTACTTTGGAGATGCCAAGAGGCGATACCAGCGAATCTATGTCAAGTTTCTGGAGAACGTCAACAAGAAGGACTATGTCAGAGTCTGCTCTCGGAGACCTTGGCGCAGAGCCACACCTGCTCTCAGGTACCAGTATTTACCATATCAAAAGTCTCATTCCTGTTGAACTGAGGCTTGCTTGATTTAGTTGGGATAGAGTTACCTTGCCCACACGAGGGAATCCTAGGGCAACCTCCTAGAGCCAGGCCTGGAAGAAGAGCTCCCAGTTGAGAGCCAGGAGTCCAAGCTTAGAGGCATAGGGCTGGAAATATGTAGCCACTATGTGGGTGGAGGTGCAGAGGCGCAGAGGCCTTGGTTGGCAGAATCCTGCCTATACGTTTTTGGCAGTATTTATACATTAAACTCAGGTTGTTTCACGTCTAAAACAATTTTTTAATGTGCCACAGACGCCAGTCCCTCCCCAAAATGGCTTCCCCTCCTGCCAGCCAGGTGCCACCAAGAGTAGTTGAGAAAGAGGAGAGAGTGGCTCCACCAGTCCAGCGCGAACAGAGGGAGAAAACAAGAACATCAACCGCATCAACAAAAGAACCACGGGAGAAGAAGGAGGCGTCAGCTGCTGTGCTCAAAGCTAAGGAGAAGGAGAAAGACAGAGAGCCGGAGAAGGAGAAGCGAGTGCAGCTGCAGCAGGAGAAAGCGGAGAAACGCGCAGCGGCAGCAGAACGAGGTAGAGCGAAGGAGGAGAAGAAAGCAGTGGAGAGGAAGGAGAAGGAAAAGGCTGAGCGCCCGCCCAAGTCCAAGCCAGCCAAAGTGAAGGCAGAGCCACCGCCCAAGAAGAGGAAGAAGTGGCTGAAGGAAATACCTTCATCGTCTGACTCAGACTCATCGGATGAGGCAGCTAGCGAGAATGAAAGTGAGATGCCATTTTGATTCTTTGTGTTTGCATCTTGCCATCAGAAGCCCTTGTATTGAAATTTCCTTTCTTACCTGAGGCCATAATAAGAGAGCAGTTGTTCTTTGTGTCACGTACCATGGCAGATGATAAGTTGTGTGCAGTTTGAAACTCTGGTTCTCGTCCACTCAGTGCCAGTGAAAGGCGGTGTGAACAACCGTGCCATGAGGGAGATGTTCAGGAGCTACGTGGAGATGCTGGTCAGCACGGCTCTGGACCCCGACATGATCCAGGCCCTGGAGGACACAGACGGTGAGAAGCAACACACTCTGCCTCCTCAGCATTTTGACAATTAAAGTTTCCTTTAAAAACCTACTGACACGTAGGAGACCGAAATAAAGCCCTGTATTGTGTGAGAAGATGTCTCTAACCTAACCAGACCTGCCTGCCTGGCAGCATGTTTCTGCAGCTTAAATGTCTGCATTGAGGCATTTTGATGGTATTGCAGTGTGCAGTTGGGGCAGGTTGAATAAACATCAACACCACTGACAAGACGCAGTGGAATTGTTAGAGAATTCTGTAGCATATCGAGATGAATCTTTTAATGGTTTTGGAAATCCAAATAAACAAGGTGTGACAGGCTGAAGGGAAGCCCCGGGAATGCTGACAGATCAGCAGCCAGCAGAGCTGCTTTGAATCTGCCCTTGGTATTAAAATGATTGGCAGCTACATGAATGATGACTAATGAAACTTCCTCCACCTTGATTGGCCACCAGATGAGCTTTACCTCCCACCGATGAGGAAGATTGACAGCATCCTCAGCGAACAGAAGAGGAGGTTGTTGAGGAGAGTCAGCATGAGCTCTCAGCACCAGGTAATCTGTCCTCTCTCTCTCTCTCTGTGTCCTTCATGACTGAAATAACATTTCAGTTTTTATTTTGCATTGCTGTTTTTCCTCCATTTTGATTGAAACTGCTTTTTTATATTCTGTAAAATCTGATGCTAAATGGCCTGATGGTGCTCCATCAGAACAACACTAGCCTCATTTATAAGATCTATCATTATAATAGATTCCACGCTGAAGCAAACAGTGCATTAATTGGTTAGAATGAAAGTTGATTTACAATAATTAATTTATCATTTCAGTCATCTATCGTGCAAACATGTCAAGCGATTGCGGTTTCCAGCTTCTCAGGCTTGAGGATTAGCCGCTTAGCTTGATGTTGTAAACCATTTCACACCCTAAATGATCATTTGAAATAATAATGGACAGATTTATGATCTAGATCTTCTTTTTTCTGCATCTTTTCTGTCAGGAGGTCCTGCATGCTTATCCTCAGATCATTGTGGACCCCCTGGACTCAGGAGTGGTGAGGGTGCGGCTAAGCGGGGATGCTTACAACCGCAAGACCCTCAACAGAGTCAAAAAGACCCTGCCTAAGCCACAGGTGTGTGTGTGTGTGTGTCTGTGTGTGAGATTAGATTCTCAGTGGGCTCCTAATAGATAATATAATGTATTTTAAAAAAGCTGCAATACCCTTTCAGCATTGCTCCCCTTTCTTCTTTTATTTGACTTGTGTGATATTCATGCACTATCAGGACCTCTGTGGACCATCGTGAGAGATTTTCAGCCTGTAATCAGGTGATTCTTCTTGGTTTCAATGTGACACTGAAACCACAGCAACAACAAAATTAAGCATTACTGTAAAAAGCTGGGAGCAGAGAGGGCAAAACAGTGCGAGCTTCCCCTTGAACACCTGCTGCAAGTTTCCAAACCTGCTCCACTTTCACTCTGTCTTATACAGAACTGAGAGAGTAATTCTCGCTGTGGCTGTTTTTCCTCTCCATTGAAGTTGATAAGATCGAGGGAATCTTAATCTCATTTCTTTTGTTTTTTGTCTCTTCAGGACCTTAAACTGTCAGCCGATTCATATCGGATCTACAGTCTCTACCACTCCCTGCATCACTATAAATACCACACCTTCTTACAGTGCAAGAAAGAGGTAAGCAATCGCATTTCCAGTTCTGGTATAAGCACGAGTCACGTTCAGGAAGTTTTTTGACAAGATCTTTTCATTTTGGAGCTTGAGCTGTCACTGCAAGCATGCTTGAAAATTAAGTGCCATAGCATGTAGCTGCTCATAGCATTTATATGCATCATAATCGTCTGTGTTTCCGTCCTGCTTTCCCAGACCAACACCATTGAGCAGGCAGCTGAGGACCCGGGCCAAGAGGAAGTGGTGCAGCAGTGCATGGCCAACCAGAGCTGGCTGGACACCCTCTTCAGCTCCTTCATCGAGCTGCTCACGCTCAGCACCAAAGCCTGAGGCGACCGCGCAAAGAGAGCGGGAGGATTTTTAAAAAAAATACAAAAAATGGAAAGAGAAGGATCCTACTGTACAGCCCCCAGACCCTCTTCAAATCTCTAAGATCTGAGGATGAATTTTTAAGGCCCTGACGAACACGAGGGGGTCTGTTCATGTGACCTTGGACACTGGCCTCTGTTCTTTTTCTTGTTGTTGATCAATGACTAAAGAAATGTCTTACTTTGTGAGAAGGAGGGGACCCCACCGTTTCAGGGGTCACTGGCGGGTCAAGAGGGAATCGACCGTCGGTGAAAAAGGGAGCAGCGTGAGGCGGAAGGACAAAGACGAGGAGCCGCAACGCCAAGTCGACGGAGGAGCCACTGACGTCTTGTTAACTGTGTGTCATAAAGACAATAGTTCAAAGAGATACTATTACCACTTAGTTTTTACATAAATTATTTTTTGAAGACTAACATCCGCTGTTGGCTTTTGAAAAGAGTGGAAGAGGGTGAGAATGCTTTTTAAACTGCGTGTAGAGTGTGCCGTGAGCAGCGTGAACATGGACTCGTCCACGGTTAGAAACATGAAATGTGATAATAAACGCTCTCTCTCTCGCTCTCATCCTGTGCCGTGTGAAGGGCAGCACCAGTCCGCTGTGTGATAATATATAAACACATTTTTATTATTTATATGATGAGGTTTTTAACTTAAACTCTCACGAGCGCTGGGTTGCTGCCCTGACATTTTAAATACCTTTTTATTTCCCACAGGTTCAGTATACAACCGTAACCCACATATCCAAGCCGTCTTCCCCTCTATACGAAAGAACAGACGTCGCAACAGAAATCTTGGGTGGAACACAGTGGGTGTAAAATAAAAAAAAAAAAAAGGAAGAAAAGAAAAAAAGAATGGGAAAATTTATTTGAAACTTAACATTGTTGTGCTTCAGTTCAATCATCAGTCATGCAGGTGCAAAGAAAAATAAGTAAACTATCCATTTCCCATGTGGGAAGAAGGAGTATAAATAAGTAATATTTAAAGAGGAAATAGTCATTTCATTTTTATCATTTTGATGTTTGTGCATACTATGACTTATTTTGAAAACAATCTAATTTTCCATAAAAAAGGAAAAAAAAGCGTGTAAATATTGTACAGTTCTTGATGAAATTCTTTGTCCTTCTGTACATTAACTCTCCTGTATTTGAGAAACAAATAAAATCTGCAAAGAACAAACGGTGTTTCATTTCCCTGCAATGAACACCGAGCAGCCAAAACATTAAAACCGCCTGACTGATATTGTCCAGATCCCCATCATGCCCCCGAGGCAGCTCTGCAACAGAGACCACCACCAATGTGGATGCAGATCAAGGTGGCAAGAATACCAGGACCCAAGGCGTCTTTGCCATTCACTCCACCTGTCAGCAGGTTGAACGCTGTGGCTGATTACTGTATGTGTGTGTTTTTTTTCATCCATCTTTGTGAGGAAATTTTGACTTTTTTGACATTTTGGATGGTCCTCAGTTATTCAAAAGGCTGGGCTTAAGATGTGATTTTGGGGTCAAAGTTAAAATTAAAGTCCCCCTTCACACAAATATGCATTTCGTGTGTTGATCCTCCTTTAATGTGCACTTTGATGCCTAATCTCATCATATACAATGCCAAAACAGTAACACTGCATTTTTCTGCAGGAATATTATTTTTTATGCTTTTGTACATTTTGATTGCACTTACACACTTTCACTTGAGTTCTTCAATGCATGACTTTTACTTGTAACTGTTTTTTTTTCTTCTTCTTCTTCTTCTTTTTTTTGTTACAGTGTGCTATTAGTAATTTAGTTAAGTATCTGAATAATTCCTCCACCACTCTAAACACTCAGGGGTCGAGAAATATAAACGTGCGTGCATGTGCGCTCGCGCGTGCGTGCTTGACCCCACCTAGCGGGTCCGGCTGGTATCAAACTCTCGTGTGACGTCACATTTGGAAAACGAAACTGACGTCTGGGAGTTTCCTGAGAAAACCTCGGGCGGCCCGAAAGCCCCGGCTCTCTGTGCCGTATTTAAGGAATGAGCAGCCGGGACGGAGCGACGGTCTGTCAGCCAGCCGCCTGCATCACGCCTCGGCCTCGTTGACCCTGGACCCCTCGTTCGTGTGGAAGCCGTCATCTTTGTTGACTCGTTTCACGTGAGTTCAGTCATCAGCTGTGAATTAAACAACAACAACAACAAGAACCAGCTGCTGTTTGTGAGCTCCTCTGTCACATGTCATCACACAGGTACAGGGATATTTAATGATACTGCATCTGTACACAGGAAGAAAGTAACTATACTCTATTATATGCTTTACGTACTACGGCATCCGAGTATTTCCACTGTATGTAACTTTATACCCTATTTAACTTGTGCCTCAAGGCGGCTATACACGAAATGCTGAGTACTTTTACTTTTCATACGCAAATTTTACTGTGAGAGTTTAAGTGTTTTTAGGTAAAACTGGGCAGTTTTTTTTCTAACTCACTCTGGAGTATTTTGGTCCTCGGGGCTGAAGCAGATCTGGCCTCATCTTCTCCTGCTTCCTCTTTTTTTGCATGTCAGAAATCGCTCAAACAAGCTGATTTTTGCAGCTGCGCTGAAGCACAGCAGAGGTCAGGCTGGAGATGCTCAGTGTATGTCTTATTTTTATTGATTTAGTTTTAATCCTTCCATAATTTAGTGTGTGTGACTAAAGATGCCCTCATTCCAGTAAACTGCGCTTGCATCGGGGTCTTTTAGAAATAGATTCTACACTTTAATGAACAGTTAATTCAAACATGCAAGGTGCTTTTTACTGTATTTATTCCCCTTTTCTTATGCTACTAATACTAATATTTGTCGATGACTCTTTTTCTACACGAATCCGGTTGTTGGATGACTAAATAGCGCCATCTATACGCAAAAATAATATAGATGGACCTGAAAATTGTGGTAATTAATGCACATCTGTAAATACACATGAATAATTGTGGCGATTAAACATTCAGCCTGGCTCAGCTGCTTTTATTGATGAAAAATTGTTGCACCACAATTATGCAGTCTTCTCCTCTGATTCTGCGCTGCTGTTGCTCTCAGTGCAGAGTAGACTGGATGGTGATACAGCCACAGGACTAAAATACTGGTTTGGATGATCTGAGAACCACGCAGCTCTTCAGTGGAAAGGCTCAGCCCTGACGTATTGTATCTGACAGCAAACCAATGCAGCAGCTCTGTTGATGTGACATTGTTTTCTTGCTCTTGTAGAAATGTCTCATTCCAAACCACTGCTCATGCCGTGGCTGCGGGCCCACATTGACAGCAGCAGGTATCCTGGTGTCCAGTGGACAAACCCGGAGCGAACGGAGTTCTCCATCCCGTGGAAACATGCTTTAAGACAGGACTCCTCTGACATCGACATTCTCATATTCAAAGTAATTCTCATGCACAGTTTAGAAACATCAGTGGAAGTACAGGACAAAGTAGTCATGAATATGAATTTGACATAACTTGGTGTCTGTAGTGTAATGACTGTTTCCTCCCTGCAGGCCTGGGCAGAGGTCAGTGGCAATGGCCGGGCTCAGGGAGACCCCTCGGTCTGGAAGAGGAACTTCCGCAGCGCCCTCCGAGCCAAAGGCTTCAAACTGGTCTCTGACAACAAGAATGACCCAGCTAACCCCCATAAAGTGTTTCACTGGCCAGAGGAGTCAGGATCAGGAGGTGAGGACCCACCCGGGCGTCCATAGACAGTCACCATATGGTCCTTTATTTTAGTGGATACCAGGCAAGTTAAAAAAAAAAAGAGATGGGCTGTTTCCTCTGATGTACAAAAAAAAAAAAAATAATGACGTGTATTCATTGGCACCTGGCATTAAAAATGCACAAATAATACAAAACACAGTGTTCTCTGGCTGGCAGGATCCAAACGCACGCTTCATTTCTCTTGCAGTTTTATTCATGCAAAATTATTCAGCTTGTGTATCTTAACTTTAATCCCAGGAAGGGGGGAGGCATCATCACTCTGCTGTTGAGGATTGCAAATTAGATAAATACAAAAATCAGATAATGCAGTAAATTCATCACAGATGCTGCTGATTTATGCTCAGGTGTGGGTTACGTGTGCATTTGATATGATAAAGCACCTTTCTGTCAGTGTGGCCGCACGTAGCACATATCAGATCACCTCTTACCTTCACGTCACTTACCTTCCATCTTGCATATGTTTATGTCCGGATTTGTGCTCCTGTGGCTGAGATTTGCCAAGGCAGTATGCAGCTGCAAAGCGTGCAAGTCAATGCCATTTGCAGAGGGGATTATAAGATTAAAGGGGTGTTTCTGAGGAAAATAAATGATTAAAAGATACTAAGCAGCAAATCATAACTGAGGTCTTTGCTTTCACTCTCAAAGCGAACTCTTCTGCTGGATCTCAGGACCAAGATGACCCTGATTTGTTTGAGCATATTGGCCCTCCTACACAAGAAGTAAGACTTGCAGGGACGCAGGAAGTAAAATGTAAATGCTGTGTTTTTATATAACTGCGTATGAACTCATTCAGATGTGTGTTTTGTGATATTTTAGAGCCAGGTGGTCTCGTGCTTTGACGACTGTCTCTATCTTCCAGAAGAAGCTGTGTTCTCAGGTAAACCAGCCCCTCTCAGAAGCTAAATTTTTCAAATCCTTAATTTGATGGTGAGCAATGTGGAATCACTGCTGATCAATTTTTGCCTGCAGATTCCACTGTCAACCAGGATATCCTCCAGGAGTGTCTCAAGGGACTGAACATCGGTCCTGAAACAGGTACACCTGTCAGCTCTGCTCATCATTTCCTCCTCACTGCTGCAGTGTGAGCAGAAAACAAGAGTATCCAAGGTACTTTTCCTTGAAAATAGTTTTTCAGTTTCTCAAACTTTTCCACAGAGGGCACTGCAGCCTTTGAGCCTCCTCCCGAGCAACAGCAGCTCCAAAACCCAGTTGTGATTGGTGGATGTGCGTTGCCCGGGCAACAGCAGTATCCAGTAACGTTTGAGGGTGCAGTCGGTGAAGCTGGGTTGCCTGAGCAACCGGCAATTCCAATGGAGGGAGTCGTGGGAGGGGTCTGTGGTGGGCAGTTGGCGGAGCAGTTCCTACATACCATGAACAAGACCAGAGATGGAGATAATTTCAGTGAGTTGATGGGTGCTGCTGTAAAAATGAAATGGGGAATTTACACAGACACTCAGAAATGCCTTCCCCCACAAACTGTTACAGTGGAATACCATTAAACAAGGTGATCTGTCAATATGAACAATAGTGATAACCAAGAGTCACTCAAATAAGGTATTTTAAGCAGGAATACAGTTAAGAGTGAAGCTGGTGAACATTTTTTTCTCACACACTTCTCCTCTTTGTGAATCCTCAGAGACTCAGTTCAGGATATCAGTGTACTACAGAGGGGTGAAGGTGTCAGAGCAGCTGGTGGAGAATGAAGCTGGAGTCCGTATCGTCTACAGGTAACATCAAAATGAAGCTTTCATCAGAGGAGACGTGTCCGGCAAACTGCTCGTTATCCCTAGTGTAGCTTCAGATTGAAAAAATAGTTTGGTGTTTTGGGAAATTTGCTGTTCTTTCTCACAAAGAGTGAAAGACATGAGAAGATTGACACCACTCTCAAGCATGTATGTGCCTGGAGCCAGGAGACGGTTAGCTTAGCTTAGCATAAAGACTGGAAACGGGGGGAAACAGCTAGCCTGGCTCTGTCCAAAAGTAACAAAATGTGCCAACTAACCCCTCTAAAGCCAAAATGCCAAACTCTTCCTTAAGCACTCTCAGTGCCTTTTCCAGGATTCGAACCTGCTATTCAACTTAAAACCCAATAAATGTCATCTTCACATTAGCCCTGAACTCGTCGGGACAGCGTTGGATCCAGAGTCAGGCCTCTCCCTGGTCTCTCTGCCGAGTCCTGGAGTAATGCTGGATCAAACCCAGGTCAATCTGACCCAACGCATCCTGAACAAGCTGGTGGGTTTGGACTTGAGGGTGTCCGGTCATGTGGTCTACGGCCAGCGGCGGGGCGAAAGCAAAGCGTTTTGGAGCTTCTCCAAATTTGACCGAAGCAAACAGCCCCAAGAGGTTTCTAAACTGCACCCTCAGCCGCTGTACCTGTTCAAGGACTTCTTGCGAGGTGGGTGGAAGGAATCATTACGCAGCTTTTTATTAGTGTACCTGTGAATACATGCGCCGTATCTTGTGGCGTGTATGTGCTGACGGATTGATCGTCCCTCCAGGAATATTGGACTTCATCGACGGGAGAGACTGCCCTCCCTGCTCCCTGTTCTTCTGCCTCGGTGAGAAGTGGCCAGATCCAGACAACAGGCCTTGGGAGAAGAAACTCGTCACGGTGGAGGTGAAGGAACCTTTAAATTATTAAAACTCACAGACAGTGTTGTGCTCTCAAAGACCTTAAAGCAGTATATCAGTTTGGCAGAGAAGGTTTTTTATTTTTTTTCCCCGCTGCACACACCTCTATCAAATTTCATGAGTGATCAAACCGCCAAAATTGCCCACTCAAGGGAGCTGCAGTCAGCAGCACTTTTCAAGAGGCAATTTTGTCTCAGTATTGATTAATAGCTCTGAGGGAACAAAGCCTGAATACCAGTGGTGACAGCTGATTCCTCTGGCGTAAAAAGGTTTTCCTGCCCCCGAGCCTCCGTGGAGGAGCGCATGCTGAGAAATAAAAAGCTTATACAAAACTTTAAAGGAAACCAGCTTGACACGTCTCACTGCTCCAGCTTTCTCCAGTTGCATGGCTTCTGTCAAGCTCACATTTGCCAGCTCGCACGAGTCATTCTTGTCACTGCATCTGCCTTCTGCTTTTTTTTTTTTTTGTCTCAGGTGGTTCTGACTTCAATGGAGCTACTGAAGAATATGGCTGTTGGAGGCGGCGCCTCCTCCCTGCAGTCTGTGGAGCTGCAGATGTCGCTGGAAGAGATGATGGAGATGTACTGATGCGCTTTGCTGTGCTGAAGAAAGTCACTGTTTACCTTTTTTTTGTGATCTTTGACCTTGAGAAAAGCATCTCAGAAATAATAATGTTTACATGTTTTATATCTTTATTCTACACAAAATAGAACAGATGAGGTAATAACACTGTTAATGATTGTTCTAGGGTTGGATTTGCTGGTACTGCATAAACGAACAAAGCAAATGTATTTAAACTGCAACTTGTACCATGTTTAAACAAAAATCTGCTTTAAAATGAATTGAATTTTTTACCTAAAATAATGATGTGATTTGATTGGATCTTTCATACATCAGTGATGTTACTGGTGTTACTGTTTCTTAGCTGCTTTCAAGAAAAAGAAGAAAATTTCACTCTTTCTCCATTCTGCCGCTGCGAGTTAACGTGCTCATGCTGATGCAAGTGCACTTCTGTTTTTTTACTGTAAAGAAAAACAGCAGATTTCGTCAGTCATGTCAGCCTGTTAATGATCTTATTTGTTCATTTGTTTGACAGTAATGTGTCAGAATAAAAGTGATAATCAGTTAACGAAGTTCCACGTTGCAACATGTATAATCAAATAAAGAAGTTTCATTCTTAGCATCATGATACTGGAACAATATGTAAAACCTCCACTAAATAAACATTTTAGTAAAGCTTTGAACTCAACTGCCAGATTTAACAGTCCAGATGTGATCAGAGCATCTGGAATCAGTCTAAATGTTTTGATCTTGTTTCACATGAGACCATTTCAGCACAATATGCTATATGTACACCTGAGCTCTATCTCAGACAGTTACGTGCCACAACACTCCAGAGACGGTACACAAAGAGTAAATATGCTGTGCAGATGTTTATTTCACTTATTCTCATGTATCAAATATTAGCTTATCCCAAGTTTACTCTGAAGCTTCTCTTTAGAAGAGAGACTAAATGGAACTATACATCGAAATACACACAATATCAGTACAAACAATAAGATATCAAGATATTCAGTTTCTATCTGTTCTTGAATTTGTTCAGTGTCAGAATGGCTGACTGGTGTTCCAAATTGCAAAGTTTTTCTTTCTCTTTCTAGTCTGTCCTGCAGCTGCCCTTGCAACAAAGGTACTGTTGCATGCAGTATGTGTACAATTGGGACATACTACTTCATCATAACAGTGCGTCTTGAACTTTGACCTTCTTGCCCTTACATCTGCTAGAGTCCATAGTGTGAAAAGACTCAGCTCTTGGCAGCTAAGCGATGTGACGTATCTTCCCGCAGTCAGATTTTACAAATGGGATATTTACAAAAGGAAATCAATCAACATCATGAATAACTGACATGTTTCAGTTCTTCTCGCCTTCTTCTGCTTCTCCATCATTCTCTGACCCAGACTCCCTCTCCTCAGTGAGGGAATTTTCCCTCAGTCCTGACATCGGGACCAGCTTCCCCTCTGAATCCACTCCCATCGGCTGGATAATGTTCCCTCTGCGAAACAAACGGGGGTAAAAAACATCGACTATTAATCTGTATTGCCACTGCTGTTATTGAAAAAATTGAAATAACATTGAAAATGTCATTGATAGCTGATGCTGTTTGTCATTTCACTGACCTGGACAGCTTGTTAAAGAGCATGATCAGCCTCTTGGCCTCCTCCTCCTTCTCCTCCTCAGTCATGCCCTCCATGGGGTCCGGCTGCTCTGCCTCCACCCGCCCCGTCACCGGGTTGATGCGATCTTTGACCTGCCGGTACTCCTCGGTGTCCGAGTCAGAGTCGCTGGAGTACTGGCCGTCAGAGCTGAGGGTCCTGGACCCCTGGCCGCCCAGCAAACCTCTGGTGGCCAGCAGGCCCGCCGCGTTGCCGTAGCCCGTGTACTTGACAAAACGACTCACTGGAAGAAGAAGTGAGGGTGGTGAATGGTGGAGGCAAAGTATTGTATACGCAAACCATTTATTTTTTAGTGTTAATTCGAATCAGGTGAGTGAGCTATGTACAGGAAATAAGAGATGAAAATCAGATGGGGTGTCAGTTGAATTTTCAACACTAAATACTTAATTAGTAAGCAGGAGTCACTGATTACTAACGCATGCTTTGCAGGCCAGCATCGCTGGAAACCAACGAAAAGCATATTAAATTCTAGTGCCCGGATATGTCTGGCTCACTTTTCAAGAAATGAACACAAAATCACACACAAGACTATAATTAAGAATATTTTGCATCTTTATCGTCCACTTTTAAGCAAAGTACGTCCTCGTTAATCGATAGAGAGAGATAAAGTCTGCTCTTACCATTTTCCTTGCAGAGGACAAAGATGAGGTCAGCTGCGCAGTGTTTGACGTCTGTGTCCAGATGAGTCATGAGACGGATGAGACGACTCTTCACCGTGGAGCCTTCCTCTGGCCTGTGGGACACGTCTCTCAGAGGAGGCAGGATCTAAAGACGAGGGGTAAAGACATTTGAAAGTTCCAAATATCATCCAAATATTGTGAGAGGCAAACTGTGAGCTTTCTTCCCACTGTTTTTGGGGGTATTACATGTTTCCTGATGTAGTGGCGTGTTTCTCTGTGCGCCCTGCAGCTCTCTGTCAGCAGATTGAGGATTGGTGTCAGCTTCTCTTTGATCTTATCACCCTGAGAAGCACACAAACGAGGAACACCCCCTCAGGTTATTTCAGTATGAGCAAACACTCTGTTTTTAGGAGGAAACTCTAAATTTTAAGCATTCTGCCTCCTCACTGCAAATTACTGTCTCCCTCACCGACTCCAGGCGTCTCTCCATGAACAGCACGAGGGTGTGGACGCAGTCCATGTTGACCCCCTGGCACTGCTGCGAGCCCGGCTCCGGAGGCACCATCAGCAGCACATCCAGACACTGCAGAGGCAGCGCTGACAACAGGTTGACTGTGTGACTGTGGGATTGGAAAAATACAAACATATACTGCCAATGAAGCATCACATTAACCCATAAGAACCCGGACCCATTTCTCCTTCAAGGAAAATTATGGGGGACATAAAACAGACTAAATAGACCACATAGAACACATTTCTGACATTTTTGTCAAAACAGCGCTCCCCTAGTGTCAAAGATCTGTAATGTTACATATATGTCACATTAGGTTTTCCGTGACAATTTTAAGGTTAAAGGCCCGATGTGACATATCTGTCACTACGATATTTATCTGATTTGTTTTATATCAATTTGTTCAAGAAACGTGTTCACAACAGGTTAAATGTAGTAAAGGACATGTTATGTAAGCATTAAAATTCTTAAATGGCTTGAATCGTACATTTAGCAACAAAAAACAAGCTTTTTAAATTTAGCTGGTTCGGTCACATGTGTTAACCTGGCACACAGACATCTTGGAAATGTTGTTATGGGAACACAAAATCACATGACCTGTCACATAACCAATCAGGATGTTCAGTATGTGTCACTTAGGGACTTCATGAGTTAAAGCCAAGGATAAAGCTGTAGGAGGAACTTTCCAGGACATTTAAAGGACTTGTGACACCTGTGTCACTGTGGGTTCTTTTAGGTTAAACATTATATTTGTTTAGACAAGACTGAGTGGGGCTTGAATGTATTATCAGCCTAACTTTTCTGAAAACATGATTAATGACAAAGGCTTTGCAGATAACAGGGGCTTCACAGTTAAAATGAAATAAAATTATAAAAGAAACAAATCCAGGCCTCAGGAAAAATAGATTTATTATTCTAATTACCTGAACTGAGTCAGATCTGCTGAAAAATTTAATCTGTTTGTGCCTCAAGTGAGCAAGCAATGAGAGGACATGTGCTATTAAAGCTAGAAGTACTTACTTACAGATGAATGACTATCATTCTAAATTTCAAAACAATGCGTCTTTATGAAAGTGAGATTTGGAGAGGATTTTACAACCTGGGATTAAGGTTTTATTGAATACAACCAAGTGGATTTTATAAAACTCCTCGTGGAAATCCAGGGTACAGTTGAGAGTGGTCAATGAAATTTTGTACTTTATGAATAAAAATCTCAATAAGCTTTTACATCCACTGACAAATGCACTTTTATAAAAAATAGTAAGAAACTATAAATAGCAAAGATTATGCTATTGATAATTACTGATGACTGTCACTGCTGTTTTCTTTCTATCCATCCCCACTGTGGGTCATGCTCACCCCTGCAGTTCGTCAGTGTCGTCTGAAAGCAGACACTTCCTCATCAGGCAGAGACGTAGGAGCGCCACCAGGTGTCGGTAGAGAGCTGCATCATCCTGAGGAGGGAGGACACAAAACACACATGGCACAGCTCATTTCTCTCTGATGACATGAAGCACAGCTGAGAGATGTGCTCTGTTGCAGACGCCAACATTACACCTGAAGGCTGACAGGCTCACTCTGGACTCACTGACCTCGCTCGGCTCCTGCCTGTGGGCGCTGTATGTGATGTTGAAGAGGATTTTGAGGATCTCTACGATACGCTGAGAGGCTTCCAGTGAGATGGGTGGCCTGTCTGGTCCCAGCACACACTCGTACTGGTCCTTCCACTCAACGTCCAGGCAGCTCTCCAGAGCTGCAGTGAGGAGGGACACACCTCCCTCCTGGAAGAGCGACAAAGTGTGAGTGAGAGCTGGAAGGAGGCCAGTTCACATCAATATTAGATCCCAGCGGATTGTTAAATCAGAGTGATCTACCACGTATTTTAACTACCATAACATATATTGCACTACATACTTAATTCTTTGTCGTGACTGAGGTTATGTTACCTGTTGAAGCTGAGTCCTGAGCTCCGGGCGCAGTGCAGTAATGAGGAACAAGAGGCGTAGTTCATAGAACTGAACGCTGGAGGGAGACGAGCAACTAATACTGGAGGACAGACACTCAACGAGACCACACATGAGCCTGAGGGAAACAGTGAGAACGGGTCAGCTGTCTGGAAACATGTTCATTTAATCAAAAGCCAAATGAAGGTTATGACAAGTCAGTGAGATCAGACATACACGAGTGTGTCTCAGTCTGCTCCATCAATTTCCAGTTCAGTTTGGGATTTAAATTTCTGAGAACAGGCAGGAACTTGTTGGGTGTATGTGTATAAAATTAGACATAAGCAAATAGTTTGTGAACACTCGGGCATGTCTCTGCCTTTTCTCACTGAGATTAAACAGAAGCATTTGCTCTTGGACCACTCATGTATAACATGGATTCATTTACACAACTTTTCCTGCAACTGAACTCGATTGCTGCATCACTAGAAACACCTTGAAGTGTCTATGTTTTGGACCATTATATTCAGGAAAAAAGCAGCTAAATTGACTCAGAAACACAAGTAACAAAGCCAACAGCTGCCTTTGACAGTATGTGTGTGTGTGTGTGTGTGTCCTGTGAGGAAGCCCACCTGAGAGCGCTGAACCTCTCCTGTGCCCAGGTGCTGTTGTACACCACATTACACAACACCTTCAAGGCCTCTTTCCTCTGTGCCTCCTCTCCTGTATCTCCCTCCTCTTCCTCTTCCTCCACCTCCATCTTGCTCTCTCTGCGGTCCCTCCTCCCTCGCTCCAGCACCTTGTGATGGATGCTGCCTCTGTGCATTTCGTTGATGCTGGCCCTGTGGCTCCCAAACCAGCTGATGCTGTCCAGATCTCCGCTGTTGGTGATGCTGATGTCGCTTTTGGCGTCCTCATCAAAGGCAGCGCACTCTTCGTTTTGGTAAGCTTCAACGTCGCCTTCGTCCTCGTCAGCGCGACACTGCGACAACAGTTTGGCCTCAGCGAGTGAAGCGATGATGTTGTCGTAGAACTCAGAGTCAGGGTCGCTGGCTTCGTCGCCTGCGTCGCATGTGGTCAGCCCGGCCAGTTTGGCCACAGTCAGGAGAGCAGTGTCTGTCACCAGAGGGCCCAGGACCTTTTTGTCTCTGGAGAGGATTCTCAGGGTGCGTAGAGATACTCTCAACAGACGACATTTAACTCCTGTTCTTATGAATCTCAAGAGGACAACAGCTAAATTCTGAGGACAGGAAAGGAAAAACAGACATTTAACATCAGTCTTCAAAGGAACAACTTACTGCACCTCTGGGCAGCAGATACCTGTCTGAGGAGGAGGCCTCGATCCTCCTGGTCGTACTCGTCACAATCAGAGTCAGAATCAGTGAAGTCCCTGACTTTATTCTTCTTGAACTGGAAGGCAAATGAGAAATAATATCAACTGTTTCCCACTTTATTACAGTTTATTAATGAAATTCTCATGTGAAACCAAAATCTGTACTTGAAGATTATTTCTAAATTGTGGCAGTGCTGTACCTCTTCTAACTTCTTTTGCTTCAGGAGGTGGATAGTCCAATTTCAGTGAGCAAAGCAGCAGAGGAGGAAGAAAGAGAATCAGTACAGGTTCATCTCACCTCTGTGAACCACGGGCCACATCACACATCTATTAATTAACTAACTATTTACAGCGTCCACCCAAAGTGATCCCATTCATGACATTGTCCATTCAATAACCTCATTGAGTTGGTTTCCTGCTGAAAGTTCAGAGCCATTCACAAAGCTGCTGAGCTAAAATATGAGAAGGAGACCCTGCTGCTATGGAAGACATCATATTTCTGACTTAATGTACTCACTACGTCTACAGTGATTGGTTGACAGAGGAGCAGTCTGTGTCAGTGAGTGTGAAAAAAAAATACTTGTCAGTACTTATAGGAGTGTGAAAAGGAAGATTAGATCAAAAAAGCTAAAAATAATAAAAATGTAATTAACTTAGAAATCAAATAAAATTTAGAATATATTAAACTTTTCATTCAAATATTAAATGCAAAAATGTAACTATTGATATAAACATTTTATTTCACTAAAGTAAAGAGAGACTGAGTGTTGAATAGATGAACATGCAGTATGCTGGTTATTCAATCACTCTGCCTGGGCTCAATCTGCCTGAGCATGCAAGGAGAGAGGATCAGGGATAACTGATACAGCAGAATTACTAATCACAGACAGACTGTGGAGCAGGGGTGGGGAGGGGTGGATGAGATGGACGAGTGGGGTGAGGTGGGGTAAGAGAAGCTTGAGGTGAGCTTTAAGGAGCACAGAAGACAACGTAAACCAGCTTACTTTCCTCCGCTCCCTCTCCTCTGCATCAAAGAAGAAGCACTGGGCAAACTGCAGGATAGAGACGACAGAGCGAAGGTTTGAAAAGGCATCGTCCACACACAATAGTGTGTGAGCTTCTGCGCGGTGGCGTTACCTCTTTGTTGAACTCCTGCAGCTGTGTCTGAACACCTTTCTCATCCCCCTGCTTGATGCACTGGATAATCCCCTCCAGGTCCATGTCCATGCTTCCTGCGCACACATGCACACAAACAATCACTCAGGCCACGACAAAATGAAAGTTACACAACAATAAGGATGAGGATGGTGGTGACCGAGGTCACGCATTATTAAATACATTTTAAAGTGTCAAAATGAAGGGACAAAGAAATACATCATGTACAGTAGGTGAACAAACATGACATTAAAGGGCAGAGATGATGACTTTCAGTAAAATGCACGACAGCCACATCAGATT
Organism: Chaetodon trifasciatus; assembly: GCA_037975065.1. Lineage (NCBI taxonomy): Eukaryota > Metazoa > Chordata > Actinopteri > Chaetodontiformes > Chaetodontidae > Chaetodon > Chaetodon trifasciatus. The sequence goes on along the minus strand of JBBMOE010000014.1, from coordinate 5,652,266 downwards.
GATCACCACTAAATGCTTCCTGGCTAGCGAAAGCTAACTCTCTTTCATGATGATTGTCTGTTTGTTTAAACTTACCTTGTGCAGTTCACTCACAGAAATCAGCCAGGTGATACCTTAAGTCTGCCAACCCAAGAGCTGTCACAACTCCAACTTTCCAGCACACAGCTTCCCAAAGTGTTTCTCAGTCCACGTATGCAGTATTCTACGCTCTGCCTCTGAATTTGCTCAATCCACTTGCTTTCCAGCTACCCTCATGCACTCAGCATGTCTCTCTGTTGCTCTCTCTCTCTCTCTCTCTCTTTAATCCAGGAGAGATGCAGGAGCCATGGAGTGGTTATGGTTATAATCCACTAATGGACTCTCAGCTTATATCTCTCAGTGTTAACCCTCTAACCTACAGGTTTTCCAGACTTGTGCCGCACACTCTCTCTCTCTCTCTCTCTGTCCAGCTTTAACACACTCGTTCACTCAAATCTCTTAATAGCTTGGGAATCAGTGGAATAACCATAAAAGATTTAGTTTTTATCATGGCTCTGTTACATAACCTCACTGGAACTATTGATGGAAATGCATCTGCGGAGTCACCTGAGATAACATTAATATTTTTGAGTTTATGGCTTAAAAATGTCTGTTTTTTTGATCAAAGTCCTTCCATCATGTAAATGAAAAGGTGCAGTGAATTGTGCGTGCAGCATTAAAATGATGTTTGCCTCCACGCCCACAAGATGGAGCTATTTTCCTGATTGAGTCCATCCGAATATGAAATCTGAAGAGGTTATGCATCTCTTGCACAATATGTGTGAACTATAGAATGTCCCCATTGAAAGTGAATTTAAACCTTTACCAATTTATCAATCAGATCAGCTGCAACAGAAAACAATCTGCAGTTAAGTATTATATATCATATATTGATCACATTCAATCTATACTAGTACATCAGCTGTTTTTGTTTTCAGCTTAGCTAACTTACTTTCAACTGTCATACACAGTGTGTAAGAGAGCGTAAAGTTTACACACTTGTCTTGAGTGTCCCGCAAGACGTAATCTGTGGGAAGATGATATGCGGGTGAATGACAGGCCTTCCTGGCAGGATGCTCACTCTTGTGCCCAGTGGGTAGAGGAAGCAGGGCCTGGAGACTGAAGTGGCCAGCTGGTGGCTGCACATTTACAACAACAGGATGCACACGATGTCAGCGATAGTGGGAGAAAAGTCAGAGGAGTGCTGATAAAGTGCTCTCATGGAAGTAAACGTATATTCCTCCAAGATGATTTGTGGGGAATCAACAAGTCAGAGCTGCCAGAAACCAATGAGTCTCGATGACCCTTAAAACCAGGGGAAGAAAACAACCAACGGCATTGACGTACACAACCCAGGACTTCTGCTTTAGTCATCCTGACACAGACTGATGTCATGTCTAGCTGTCATAACGGCTGAAACATGATATGCTACATGTAGCCGAAACTCAACTGACCTGTTAGCTTTGAAGGGTCAGTCCACTTTAATTGAACAGAGTATGGATCTCCATGTTTCTGTTAGAGTGTCTGTTTGTAGGATGCACTTATTGTCTGTAGTGTCATTAGCAATTATTAACAACTTAGCAATACAGACTAATTACATCCATGTACTCATTATTTGATATTTTCTTAAAACTGCCCTCCACCTACAGATGTGCTTCATGTCCCTTCACTGGGATGTTTGACCTTCACTGTGCATAGTGATGCATGTGCAGTTTGACACCAGAAAACAGTTCACATATTCATCCCACCTGAAATCTCAGTTTACGACTCGAACATATGAGATTATTTTGTGACATTTTGACTACTTCAGAATCCAAACATGAGCCAGTATTCAGCTTACACAAGTGCCACATGCATATTTCTTAAGTATCTATTAAACAAAAGTAAAATAAAATAAATGCAGTATTTGCCAACAATTCTACCTTTGCCTATGAAGATGTATTTTACATTATAACCTCTGCCAGGTAGGTCATGTTTTCGGTTTGATTTGTTTGTTTTTCAGCAGGGTTGGAAAAACTGCTGGCCTGATTTTCATGAGACTTGATGAAAGGGTGCATGGGCCAAGGAAGCACCTATTATATTTCGGAGCAGATGCGAATCACAGGGTGGTTACACCAATCATTTTTCACTTTTGTTGACATTGCGAGACTGGACCATACATCTTAAAATCCAGCAGATGGTAGTAAGTTCAGTAATGACAAAACATAGCCAATTGTATAAATACGATGACTCCTCTTCACGGTCGCATTCACAGGTACCAGCAAACCTCTGAGGCAGTCTACACATGAAGCTGCTCAAACTCTCAAACACTTGTTATGGAGCATTCTGTGGTTTCATGGAAGAACCAGTACAACTGTAACAACACCTTTTTCTCAAACAAAAGCGTGGCTATGGAAATGTACACGTATCATGGGAATAATTATACTGTGCATAATCCAAATGTGACAGACATAGACAGTGGCCGCACTTCCAGATTTGTCTATCATAGAAATGTGAACTACTGGCCTTGGCAGAGGTCTCCGCTTTTCAGTTACAAGGTGCATTTTATCATCATGAACTGACAATATGCCAGCCTCCAATACAGTAATAAACACTTATATCTGCTTACAACAACATTAAAGTGTGTTACAAACCAGTTCTTGAATGTTTAAGTGCTTATAAATGTTAAATGGGGGTTAAAACAAAGGGCTGCCAGCTTCAAAAATGAAAAATATTTGCATAGTCATAGCTTCTGGATTTTTCAATGATGTGAGAACCAGTAGATGTAGTTTTACTTTATTATCAACAAAGAAAATCGGACAAAATGTATTATTATTCAAAGCGATAGTATTTGATCACTGTAACAAAAAAAAAAAAAAAAAAAAAATGCTGATCACACAACAAAGTTGAAGGTGATCAAATTATTCATTGTTTTGTTTGGTCAAAAACCCAAAGATATTCAGTTTACCTTCACATATGACAAAGAAAAACAGTAAATTCTCATGCTTGAGAAGCTGGAAATAGGGCCCAAACCATTAATTAACAGTTCATTTGGGTTTACGGCATTCTCGTGTTTTCAGCAGAAATAATAAATTTGGTCACAGCTGTTCAGCAGCGGATGCACAGGAACTGGTTTACCAAGACACTCTGCTTTCTTACAGCACGTCATCCTCGCCGCCGTGTCAGTTGTAACCCTTAAAGAGAATTTTCTCTCTAAAAAAATCCTTCACGTAATCCATGCTTCATCTAATGCAAAATCACGAGACTGCCTTATCATTTGATTGCCAACGCTCTCGTGTGCACGCGCGCCTGCGATGACTCAGTGCACGACTCTGGCCAGATGGTAGTCACAGGAAAGGTACACAATAGACTCCAGAGGGGAAGTTGTGATTCAGTGAGAAGGAGAGAGGCTGGGAGAAACACAGTGCGGAGATTGGAGACCATTAAACGTGAAACTGGCTCCCCGTGGATTTACTGTATTATTAAAAGATTAAGAATTATTGGATAATTTCCTCGAAAGAGGTTCGAATTTGGCCATGTACCAAACCTGAAAACATTTCAGACTTCTGTGACCATTTGTACCAAAGCTATGAACCCTTCCTGGATGCTGTAATTCAGTCAGATTCTCTATTAAATCTGATTTCTTATCTTGGAGGAAAGGTGTAAGATTGAGAGGTTGTTTTCGAAACACTACTCTGGGAGGTTGCTGGGGGGGGGTGGATGTGAGTGAAGGACATTTCAGGAATAAACATGGTGACGGCAAAAGTGACTCAAGGGAAAAAGGCACAGGAAAAATGGGGCGATAAAGAAAAGCCTGGAGGAGAATTGGGGTTATTTTGGGCCCTGCAGGCTTCCTGCAGGTGATGAAGATGAAAGAATGATTTCTGGAACAATTGCTCAGCAGCAAGTGGAGTGCAGGAGGAGAGGGATGGAGGAGGATGTGGACTTGGGTGGGGGTGGGGGGTCGGTGGAGCAAACAGTGAACATATGAATCAATGTAAACATCACACAAGGTACAAGGTCAACTCAAGTGTAAGTACAATGTTGACGCTCTTGTTTAAAGGTTGTTTATGCTTGCATCACATCTCCTGTAAATAGAGCATAAAACTGCCACCATAACTGACTGATTACAAGTGTGGGAGTTGGTCTGCCAATGTGACTACCTTACAGACACACCCCCTTCACCCTGTCACCACACTATAAAGGACCAGAAGTGGAGAGGGGATGACAGACCTGGGCACCCGATAATCAGCAAGAGACCACGAATGGTTCACTCAAAAAGCCACAGCGGGATTTTGGATTTTCTTGGCAGTAAGTTTCATGCTGGACTCATGTTTATCCTATTTTGAACAGGTCTCTAATTCATAATTGTAATCTTTATTGACTCTTCATCTTTGTCGCTTATTGATATTATTGATTTGTCTGGTCAGGACAGAATGTTCTCCTCTTCATCACTCGTTTTTCTGTCACAGGCCAGTGCGGTATGGAGATAGCTGTTCTGTTGCTGCTGACTGTGCCTTTGACTGCCACCACACCACTCAGACCAACTCACAGGTTAGTGGAAAAACCCCAGTAAGTATGCAGCTAATGATGGAAGAGATAGATAGATGATGCATCACCCACTGCCTCCCACTCTGAAAACAAGATATCAAACCTTTTCAGCCTCAAATGTAGAAAATGCCTAATTCATAAATACCGTTTTCCGATCGACCCGCAGGTCAGACGTAGACGCTGTCTTCCAAGGGGACACTGTTGGGACTTCAGAGGTGAAAAGGTCAGAGGACACACAGGAGCAGCATGTGCAAGCTCTGAAGATCATCCCATTTCACTCAGAAGACAAACATCTCAACATGGATGCCCTGAAACACAGGTACAAAAGAGCACACAGCACAGTGTGTAAGAGAGTAAGAGACAGTAAGGGACTACAGAAGCGCTGCCAGTACAAGATATGGTTGAAAACACTACTGTAGGTTACTGATGGAGGATTAATACAGCATACATACTGGACGGTTTGTGTCTGTTCTATTCATTATAGCTCAATATGTTTTAAAGGCCTGAACATTAATCCCCCTTTCTCCTCTTCCTCACTGACAGCATGGCAGCGCAGCTACGTCCACGGCGCGCACCTCAGCGTGGCTGCCAGCTCGGGACGTGCCAGCTTCACAACCTGGCCAACACTTTGTACCACATCAGCAAGACGAATGGAAAAGAGGAGTCAAAAAAGGCCCACGACCCACGGGGATACGGCAGATAGGGCCAAGAAGAATGAAAATTGTTACGGACTAACGAGGCGGAGAGCTCTCAACATAGTCTCCATCTGTTTATGTGTATGTTCTGACTGACTGGTACTTATTATGGATTTATGCTCTGTAAGCACATAGAATGTGGATGTTTGAATGCTGCGTGAAATGCTTAATCGTATTACTTTTTAAAATAGAAATTCCTCTATATTTAAATGCATTGCACAATAAATATTTAATATAAACAAGTGTGTGGACTTTGATGCATACATAGTTTAAGCTGCTAGGGTCTTGAGGAAAAATGCAACATGGTCCCTGACAGGTTGAACGCTGCTTACATGCACACTTTCCGTGGATCACTAGCTTCAGTTTTTAAGGGTAGAAGGACCCTGAGACATTTTTCTCAGACTAGAAATTGCCTTATAGGGACTTTGTGTTAAGTGCTGCATAATTTCCCTTTCACCTGAGTAACCCCATATCCTGATTGAAATATGATGTTGAAAATTCCTGCACGCGGTTAAGTCTGACCTTTGTTGGTGTGGGGATGATTGAGGCATTTGCCCCACTTGCCCTTTTGGAGATCCAGGCCTGACTGTGTGATATTTTTAGCTAACCACGTTGGCAGCAAATTGGTCACTGCACAGTTGAGTGTCTTCAGTTGTCTGTCTGCTACAGCGGTGTCAAAATAGGTGTCATCAGTGGCCAAGAGCACGTCCTCCTCCTCCTCTGATATCACTCACCCAGAGGAGGAGATCTTTGTAGTGGGGTGAACTCAGGTTGTAAAGGGATTATACTCAGCATTGTCCCAGCTCACGCCACAGGTATGAAATGTATGTGGTTTTGACCAGCTCCTCCTACATTTTCAGAGCTTGGAGCACGGTATTTGAGGGTTGAGTGCCTCTTGTAAAAACCACACCCTCACCTGTGAGGAATGTCAGCCCTGCACCTTTCCTCTCCGGCTGTTGAGAGGCGTTAGGAAATGGCATTTCCACAGTTTCGGCCAAATTCAATTTTAGCAATCCAGTGAATTAACCTCCTCACTGGATAATGATCAGACAGAACCCCTGAGTATTTCCCTCCTATCTCTCACCGAGCCCAGCAGAAAGGGAAAAACAACATGAGAGACACAGGAGGAGAAAGAGGGGGAGGCGGCGAAGACAAAATCTGTAAATCTGAGAAGGACCAGGTGGGTTGGCTTTCCATTAATAATTATGTTCCTGTAATGATATCATTGTTGTGTTTTGGCAAAAACTCCAGCTGTGAACGCTGTAATAAAACAATAGTCTGCAAAGTGGAAGTTGTAATGAAAGTTGTGGCTGGCAGTTATTCCCCGAGGTTGAGTCACAGTGACGAGCGATTTGCCTGCTTTGGACAGCACGTATCAAGTGGTCTTGTAGTAATGTGATACTCACAGTTTAGGGTCTGTTCTAGAAAAAACCAAAGGCTTTGAAGCCCTGCCGCTGTCTCTGTAAACGGACTCGCATTTTGTCCCAAATGTAGCAAAGGCAGGTCGATGTCTGCGGGTGTTTGTTGACACTAACCTACTTGCCAAGCCGGACGTGAGTTAAGCTAGCTTGTTTGCGGAGAAGACACATTCAACAGATCCACTTGTAACACCAACCGCTAATAAACCCGTCAACGCGATGGAAACATGGGGAAAAAGCTTCGGTTTGACATTTTCTAACATAGCAGCTTCGTTAACGTTTACGGAACTAACTCTAACTGTAAAAACAAAGAGGTGCACACGCCCATTATTTTATGTAGCCTTAGCATCTGCTCAGGGTTTCTCTAACGTTAGCATGCTACATCTGGCACTCCATAGCTTTGTAAGGTTTGTGCCCAAAGTTAGCTTAAACTGTAACAAACATAACCTCCGTTAATATCGCGATACCAACAACCAAACGATAAATAATGTAAGATGTAGAAAAAAAAGGCTCTACCCTCACTGTAAATATTTTCACCCGACAACCACATATGTCTTTAATATAACATTAATAATGGCTACATTCCGTTTAGGCGTGCCAGTTCGTGTACTCCGGTGTTGTGGTCCGGGTTGACTGACAGGGCGTGCTGGCGCAACTAAATGGAACGCGACCATGATGTGATCCGTTACACTTGCTTTTCCTCACTCAGAATGCACTGAGATAGATGTGTGGACTTTGTCACACAGATATTGTTGTGTGGATTAGAAATTTATTTATTTAAATGAACAGAAACTCTTAGTCGTATAAGTTTGGTCTAGAAGTTGTAAACAGAGTCTAGTCGAGTTTCAAGTTGTAAGATTCCAGTGGAGCCTCTTAGTTTGACAAGTAGGTTTGCAGGTATCTGTATGTGCCCACCACACACACACACACACACACACACACACTTAAACTACAGCCCCACGTCAGAAGTCACAGCCAGGTGTTCATCTCACCACTGCATCACCAGACACTTCTCTCAGCCAAATTCAACATGTCTCATCTGAGCGGTTCACCCTGCAGACACATGATTTCCAGGCATAGAATGGTAGGATCTGAAAAAAAAGCTCCTTAAAATTGAAACAGCGTGTATGCGTATTCACTTTGTCAACATGTTTAAAATGTTTTCAGAGTTGGATCCCTAAAATCATCAAGAAGAGAGTGTGCACCGCCTTCGTAGAAGATTCCTTCAGGTACTGTGAGCTCTGCGGAGCACATTCCTCTGTGATAGCAATGTCTCCACTGACTGTGGTGCTGCAGCACAGGATGAACACAGCCTCACATGCAATTACCATCTCACCTCTCGCAGTAATGGTGCACTGTGCCAGTGTGGGGGTGCGAGAGATGCCCATGCCTCTGTGGCTCTCGGTGACTACTTCAGCACTGCGATCGTCAACCACTGGGACAGCGCCCAGCACTCCTCCGAGTACCCAACTGATGCCTTTGGAGAGTTGCAGTTTGCAGGAGCCAGCAAGAGACATAGCTATGTGGGTGGCCTCTCTGTTGGCTCTGAATGCCTCATTAGATTCTTTATTTCTGTAGAGTTTCTGATCAAATCTGTTGTTTTTTTTTGGTTGTAAAGGTGAGACAAATAATGATTTAAGTGAGGAACTTTTGCTTTTCCTAAGCTTTAACCTACTACAGCCCCTGAGTAAACAACACTCAGGTGACCGTGAGGTCCCATATCTATACTGACAAGCTCTTTTTCTTTATAATAACTAACTTACTTTTTAATCCATAGGTTATCTTTGGAAATGTGCTTGTCCCTTTCAATCAATCAAATGTCCGTTTTGTCTCACTGGGATCACAGTTCCTGCGTTTGTCATGGGACACGCCCCCGTCTATGGTGTACACCCTGATGACAGCCCACTGGGGTCTTCCAGCACCCAACCTGGTGGTCTCTGTAGTGGGCGGAGAAGGCAGATCAAAGGTGAAGACTTGGGTACGGGAGGTCCTCAGGCAGGGACTGGTGAAAGCCTCACAAAGCACAGGTAAACATATCATTGCAGGTCATAGGTTACATGTCATTTAACAGTATTGTGAAATGCATATGCACTGTTTGCAGTATCACTGTAAGATCCGTTAAGATAAGATAATCCCACACTGGGGAAATTAAATTGTTACAGACAGAAAAGAATCAGAGACATAGAAAAGAACTAAAAGACAGTAAAAAGCTGTGACATATAAATGAATTGTTTTAACTGGTGGCCATTTCATGTCAGCATATCTGCAAGTTAACTTTAACAAAACCTTGAATTAATGATTTATTTTTATTGGTTAATTCATCCATGCATTTTCTCCTGCTTATCCAGGTCCAGGTTACCTTTGTAAAATTGATTATGTTTTTAGAAATTACTGCTTTATACCTTCTGGAAGAACTGACTGACTAATAATGTCAGATAATGCATCAGTGTTTTCTTCGAAGACACAGCCACTCGTGATGGCTTTAGCAGGAAAAACACAGCTGTTACAAAATATAGTACCATTGCACTGTATGTCTCCCTGGGGTCCGATCCTAATTTGGAACTACAATGGTCATTTCCTCCTGACTACTGTGCCAAATGCAGGTGGCACCCGGTGATACTGATCTCTCGTGACTGAGGTCACTTGTACTAGCTGTTCTCTCGGACTCTCCTGATTATAACAGAGATAATAAGACGTGCAAAAACATTCAGGTGTGTACATGAACACATACAAGGTGCATGTATAGACACAGGCCGCTAATGCTTGGCCTCAGTACAAACGTGGTTGTAGGGAAGTGGAGAACAGATGTGCGACAAGCTGTTGTTGCACATAGAAACATATCATGACACCTTTTCTTGTACCTGCTTTTAAACCACATCTTCAGTGGATGAGTTTGAATCTCTGTCTACTTAAGTTAGACCTGCAGTTTGCACTCTTGCAGCACATATATTGTCATCACAGCAGATTTACCAAACTTATAGTTTTCTTCTTACTTTCACTGTTTGTCTGTTCTACCCAGGAGCGTGGATCCTGACGGCAGGCTTGCGTGAAGGCGTTGGCAGGTGCGTTGGAGAGGCGGTGAGGGATCACGCCACTGCAGCTTCGTCGGTCTCCCTCAACAAGGTGGTGGCGCTGGGCATCGCTCCCTGGGGCCTGGTGCACAACCGGCAGCAGCTGGTCAACCCTCAGGTAGTACAGGCACTCGCGTACTGTAGCTTGTTCATGTGTATTGTGCAACAATCAGGGAAAATGTATACGTTCCTCAGCTTCTACAGTCTGGGCTCTTTATTCAAGTGGCATCTCCTTCCTCTTTCAGGGAAGCTTTCCTGCTAAGTACTACGTCCAGAACACGTCCCGGGACTCCTGCTGCCTGGACAACAACTACCAGGCCTTCCTGCTGGTGGACGACGGCAGCGTGGGACGCAGAGGAGGAGAGACGGGGTTCAGGGCCAAACTGGAGGACTACATCTCCCACCAGCGCACAGGCATCTGGGGTGAGAGATGGGATCATGAAGTATAACATTTTGCATTGTGTGTAGAATCAAAAAAGACAAACTGGAAGAAACTGGTTCCCCTGTATAAGAAAGGAGGGTGTAAGAAAATAGCACAATGCTCTTATAATCATGAACATGTTCTTTCACGTTCAACCCTGATTACAAGCTGTTTGGCCCTCTTGTGGTGATCTTTTATTAGTGCATAACAGAAGGCAGTCCTCTGGCATCCACAGGATGAAAGCCATTGCATGCCACTGCACGAATCTGAGACACTGCTCTTCAACATGTAAAATCAAGCAGAGATTTGTCCAAAATGTAACTGGGCGCTCTGTCTGTGTCTGTGCCATCTTTGAGCTCTTGCATGACAAGAAAAATGTGTAGTTTGATTGATGTAAGTGTGCAAATGTTGATCATCATGTCTGCATTAAAGTGAAGTCAGTATAAACAAATAATTTACCAATCCAGGTAAAAATTGTTTGTGTATTTCTTTAGGCAGTGGCAGCATTGACATCCCCGTCCTCTGTATGCTGGTGTCAGGCGAGGCGAGCATGCTGGAGGTCCAGTCACTTTTTTTTGTATATTAAAATTAACTTTTGACTATGCCCTTCTACTCTGTTGACAAACATCTCTCTCCCTTTTCTGTCAGAGGGTGGATCTTTCTCTGAAAACCTCCATGCCCTGGCTGGTGCTGGCCGGCTCAGGAGGCCTGGCTGACTTCTTGAGCGACGTCTTGGAGAATTTGTCCTCGGCCCCGGTTGTCCAGTCGTCCGGTGAGGGAGATGGCGAGGCGGGTCCCAGCGTGGATCTGAAAGACCGAATGGCAGAACGGGTTAAAAAGCACTTCCCGTCGGAAGTGGAGTCAGACAAACTAGTTGAACGGGTAAGTGCTGCGGAGCAGACAGAAGCTGTAGATTCAGCAGCTGCTGGATTGGCATGAAATGTAACAATGACATGTATGAGTTTGGAGTTTTTCACGTATTCTCTGTCACTTTTCTTTAAAAGCTATGAATACAAGTCTATTCATAGTAGACATTCCATAGCATATTGGGCAGATCACCAATAGATTTGCTGCATGTTTATGCTCCCAAGTACATGAAGTCTTTCTTGTTCCATAACCCTGAGGGCAAGTTTTTACATTTTATAGCCTGCTGCTACGGAGGCTCACAGAACAGCAAAATTCTCAGTGTGTTGCTCATGTCATTCAACACAACATGAGCCATTATTGAGCCCTTGCTGCTCCTGTGAACTTCACGCTGTTTCTCCAGCTACTTCCTGTTTCAGCTTGACCCAGATTCCTGCGACTGCTGGCTGTTGCTCTTGCTGCTCCTCAACAAAATCACTCATTCACTGTGGAACTCAGTTTCAGGTTTCATTTGGTGTAATAGGGTCATTTCTGTAACACAAAGCATTGAAAAAGGATTGTTTGTATCGCACGACTCTGATTCCAAAAAGATTAGGACGCTGTGTAAAACATAGATGAAGAGAAAGTGATATCTTGCTAATCCTTTTTGCCATATTCCTAATTCATTCCACAGGTAAACAGGTTCATTGGTAAGAGGTGATAGTATTACGATTGGGTATGAAAGGCTCAGTCGTTCAGAAGCGAGGATGGAGTGAGGTTCACCACTTTGTGAACACATGATTGGATAAAGGATGTTATTACATGGGCTCAGGAACGCTTTAGCAAACTGCTGTCGGTAAACACAGTTTGTTTGCAAATGGTTGCATCCTGTTTTTAATTGACTGAGCCTCGAAATCTCTCAAAGACATCTGTTGTCCAAATCTATTCAGTGCAGTAGAAATGTGACTTTCTGGAAAATTCCCAGAATGCACTGTAAAAAAAAAACAAAAAAACAGGGAGCATCTTTGGCCAATAGCCTAACTGCAGCTGCAGCTTTAAAGATTTTTGGTGTGAGTTTGATTGTGTGAATGTAACATTATCAGCACCACATGCTGCCTTGAAACAGTGAATCTGCTTATTGACTCATTTATCCGTGCCAGTCATTAACGTAATCAGCACCCAAAATCCAATTCACTGTGTTGTTGAACAAGGGAGTGATTGGATATACGCTTAATCTTATTCTTTTCTACTCACTGGTCAATTGTTACTCTTGTTGCTTAACTTCAAATGCCCTGATCAAATCTGTGAATGCCAGATATCTTGCTCACTCAGCGTAAGGAGGCAGCGCACTGAACGACATCTTGGATGTTGCAAAACCCTTTACGATCACCAAGTTCTCTCATTCTGGAATTCAAGATTCTTGTTTTTCTTGTCTTGTTCTGGGTCTCAAGGCTTTGAGCATCTACCAGAACAGAGACTTCATCACAATCTATCACGGAGAGCAGGAGGGCCCAAACGACTTTGACACAGTCCTGCTGAAAGCGTTGGTGGGAGGTACGTACGACTTCATTCAATGTATGAAAATCGCTGACATTACCCGCGACGGCACGTCTTTATTTTGATGTTTTGTGGTGTGATTCTGTGTTTTACAGCGAGCAAGCAGCGTGCGTCAGTCGATGCCAGCCCTTACAATGAAGAGCTGAGGCTGGCGGTCACATGGAACAGGGTTGACATTGCCAAGAGTGAACTCTTCAATGGAGACATCCAGTGGAGGGTGAGCGGGGGGAAAAGATGTCACATCAGATGCCACATTCAGAGAAATACTACCACTCTGAAGTAGATGCATTATGTACAGTGTGTTGTACAATAAGTGTTGAAACCATCACTTTTATCCAAATAAATAGTATGAAGACCTGGAAGACTCCATGACAGATGCCCTGATCAATGACAAGCCTCAGTTTGTGCGTCTTTTCACTGAGAATGGCCTCAACATCCTGGACTACCTGACGTATGGCAGGCTGGAAAGCCTGTACCGCTCTGTGGCTGATGGGACCGTGCTTTACCAGCTACTTCAGCGCCATCTGGTGGAGCGGCTAGGAACGGCAGCCCCTGTGGCCGCATCATCAAACGTGCAGGACAAAGTGGCAGCGGAGAACGTGCAGAGGGGCCCAGTGACAGAGATCAGCCTTTTTGAGGTGGGTTTTCCTTATGAGCGAGACATCCATGCCTTTGCCTCTGAAAACATGTACATGCTTTTGTTTGATTGTTGCTCTACCTCCTTCTCAGGTTTCAGGGGTTCTGGAGCTGTTAATAGGTGATGTCTGCCAGCTGTTTTACTATGATGCTTTGGGCTTAGAGCAGATCTCATCTAAGAGGAGAGCTCTCAGGGTACTCTTAACTTTTCTGAATATGTAGACATATATGAAAAGTTCAACTGGTTCTAGAAGACAGAGGGAATCTAACACTCCCTCCTCTGCTTCTTTGCATCCATTGCAGCGTGCCAGTAAGCTGCTGCGGGGAGACTGCTTGTATCGGGAGAAGCGCTGCCTCTTCCCGTGGGCTTCGCTCTTCATCTGGGCCGTCCTGCAGAACCGCAGCGAGATGGCCACTTTCTTCTGGGAGATGGTAAAGCTTCTGACGTTTCCAGAAAGCACCTTTGAGTAAAATGACGACTCCTGTCTGAGGGAACTGTGTGTGACTCTGCAGCAGATATGAAGGAGTTTGTACGCCCTGTTGTCTCTCCAGGCAGGGGAGTCTGTGCTGAGTGCTCTGAGCGGCTGTAAGATGCTGAGGGAACTGTCCAAGCTGGAAGTGGAGACTGAGACCAAACTGTCCATGAAAGAGCTGGCTCAGAGGTTTGAGAACCTGGCACATGGTGAGACCATAATACATCATCCATCATTAAATATCACAGCCTAATTGTTGTACTCTGTGTTATTTGGCCATTCTGTCCTAGTTAATTATGTAACACACGAAAGTCTTTACTTTGCTAGTGGTGATGGGTGGGAATTTAAGAGGCTTAAATTGCCTCAAATGAAGCAATAAATGCATTTTTTTCTGAAGAGAACTTTCATTTTTGTTTTCTTAATGGCACCCATCCAACCAAACTCTTTCTGCACGCGTCTTTCCTCCTGCTCAGACGTCTTCAGCTCTTGCTATCGGAGCAACGAGAGCCGCTCTTTCACCCTGCTGATTAGGAAATCTCCAGTCTGGGGGGGCACCACCTGCCTCCAGATGGGCATGGGCGCTGACGCACGACTGTTCTTCAGCCATGATGGAGTACAGGTGTGTCACTGTTTTCACAGCTGTTTGACTGACATTTTAAAAGACAGCAGTAGAACCAAGTCACTGGTTTTACTGTGGTGGTTTAACCAGTTGTATTTATCCTTAGGCTTTTTTTAATTGTATTTTTTTTTTTTTGCTGCATCTGGAGCTTGCTCACCCAGATTTTCCAGCTAAGGCTTTATTCCTTTATTAGCTTAGAGAGTTAACTATACATGATCTACCAATGCTTAACTTGTAATGTGGAGTTTAGATCACCTTTTCTTCTTTTCATTTACATTGCTACCATAATTGAAAATAATAGCACTTGGACATAATAAAGCAATAACAGTAGATCAGATACACACACAGCCCTTTTTCATACAAAGCAAATGAATTGCAGTTGGTGAAAATGGTCCTACTTTCTCTTCTCCTTCAGTCGTTGTTGTCCCAGATCTGGTGGGGTGACATGAAGAGGAACACAGAGGTGTGGAAGCTCCTGCTCACCTTCTTCTGCCCCGTCCTCTGCTACACCAACCTCATCTCCTTCAGGTAAAATCCACATTACTATCAATATTTCTTTTCCAGGAGATTCAGATTTCAGAACTACAACATACTTTACTTCACAGGAAAGAAGAGGAGCATCAGCAAGAGGAGGAGGGGAAGCCGAACGAGGACGGGCTGGGCAGGGACAACGACAGCCTTTATGGCACCACCATCTTCTCTTTCTCGGACATCAAGCACATGTAAAACCCTTTAGTCTTTATTGATTTAGCGTTTGTCTTTTCTAGTGTGTTGGTTCATTAAAAATGTGTCATTGTTGTACCAGTGAAGCTGACACACAAGGACTAAACACTCCCAGGACGGCAACCATCAAAGGTGAGTCCTCCTTAAACGCTACACCTCTGAAGAAGCGTTGGAAGGAAAAATGAATTGCAAAAACAATTGTTTCCTCCTTACAGGCATACCTCGCTCTCACAGACCGCCAAAGCGTCCGTTCATAGTGTCAAGATGGCGTCAATTCTGGTTTGCACCCGTCACCTCCTTTCTGGGCAACGTCCTGATGTACTTCCTCTTCCTTCTGCTGTTTGCCTACGTGCTGCTGGTGGACTTCAAACCCCCGCCGCCTTCTGGTCCGGCCATCACTGAGTATGTGCTGTACTTTTGGGTATTCACCATTGTGTGCGAGGAGATCCGGGAGGTGAGTGCTGATAGACGTCTTACTGTCTTGCAAAAACAGATATGAAATTCAATACTGAATTTTAATCTAATGTTTTTCTTCTTCAAGACGTTCTTTTTGGGGGCGATGACTTGGCGCCAGAGGTTGAGAGTGTACATCCAGGATGTGTGGAACAAGTGTGACCTCACTGCCATCGTGCTATTCATCATTGGACTAATCTGCAGGTAGGGACTGCAATTATGCATGGGGTCTGCAGTATGTATCACTATTAGATTACACTAAAACCTTCATAAGATTATTGTTCAATGAGACTCAAGTTGAATCGTGAGTTTCGAGTAGTTTGAGTTGATGACTGCAATTACTAGAGAATTCAATGCTGGATGCAAATGAGACAAAAGTTACAGAGATGTCTCAACTGTCCCATAAATCATCTCAAATGTCCCTGTCCTCAGTCCTGTGAATTCAAAGGGTGCATGTCCCTCACTTCCAAATCCAAATTCCAGTTGAGAACCTCTAAAGTGCAGTTATTCTCCAAGTTGTCCACCGGGTGGTGCTGTTACCTGTGTATTTGCTTCACTGTGTTTTAGGATGTTCCGGTGGTCGTATGGATTTGGCCGGGAGGTCCTGTGTGTGGACTACATGGTCTTCACCCTCCGTCTCATTCACATCTTCGCCATTCACAAACAGCTGGGACCAAAAATCATCATTGTTGGCAAGATGGTGAGAAACATAACATAACATAAATTGGCATTTTATCAATGTAACCCAGCAGGATGTTTGGATTATAGTGACAGAAAGACAACCATTTTCTCCTGGTCAGATGAAGGATGTCTTCTTCTTCCTCTTCTTCCTGGGGGTGTGGCTCATGGCGTACGGAGTAGCCAATCAGGCTTTGCTTTACTCTTATGACCCTCGCCTAGATCATATCTTTCGCCGGGTTTTCTACAGGCCGTACTTGCACATCTTTGGACAGATCCCTGTAGAAGAGATGGATGGTATGAGTGCATCATGCATATATTGAGAAAATAATAGTTACAGGTCTTTGGCAGCCTGTCCTAAACTTTTTTTTTGACATTCAGCTTTTTAAAATTTACCACAGCAATTTGAATGTGCTCTTAAACTTTTATCTCTTTCGTCTATATTTTCTTGTCCATCCCAGTGGGGAAGCGATGGGACATGGAGTGCACAGACAACGTGACATTGATTCAGAGCGGTGAGGAGCCGTGCAGAGTTCTTTATAGTAACTGGCTGGTGGTGATTCTGCTGGTTGTTTATCTGCTAGTCACCAACATCCTGCTCATCAACCTGCTCATCGCCATGTTCAGGTAAAGAGCGAGGAGATGAGTGTCCACCAGACTGAAGTCTATCAGAAGTCTGCACGGAAAGCCTGACGCTCTGCTCTCTTTGTGTCCAACCAGTCACACCTTCTCCGAAGTGCAGGCGAACAGCGACATCTACTGGAAGTTCCAGCGCTACAACCTGATTGTTCAGTACCACTCCCGTCCTTCCCTGGCTCCTCCTTTCATCATCCTCTCTCACATCAATCTCTTTATCAAGAGGAACATCCGCAAAGTGCCCTCTGTCAAGATCCACCACTTTGGTAAGTTTCTGAGTACTTGAGTCTAATCAGTGTGATAAAGTTAATGACAATAAATGCTGAATGAGATGTTTAAAACCAAAACTGTTGGCAATTTCTAAACATCTCATATGTCTTCTACTTGGCCTGTGAATTTGATGTTTTCATTTTGAATGGTAGTAATGATTAAAAAAAAAAAAACAATTGTCTTGTCTATTAGTGTTGGAGTTGAAAGGGAAAGCAGCTAATAGGCTAATGACCTGGGAAACCATTCAGAAGGAGGAATTCCTGACTGCCCAGAGCAAAATTCAGAAAAGCAGCGACTCGGAGAGGCTCAAGCGGATGTCTGTCAAGTGAGCACAGCTTCCTACACCAACACTGTTGCAGCCAAACTGCTCATTTTTTTTTGGCTTTATCATACTGAGGTGAATGTCAACCTTTTTCAGAGTGGATGGTGTGATTAAACATCTGACTGAAAGCAGAGACTTTGAACACAGGCTGAGGGCTGTGGAGAATGAGGTAAAATGAAAACACTGAGAGCTAACAATCTGTTTATCATTCTGTACCATTATCAATGAATCAATCGATTCAGAGACGAGTGGAAACAGCTATTGTATCGTATTCTAGCATAAGTTAAGTTCATAGGATGACAAAGATGTACAGTGAACAGGATATGTCAATATATACTGCGTTGTATTCCCAAATTACTGATGCTTCCCTTAGGTGAGGTACTGTATGTCAATGTGGCTCTTCTGATCCTCCTTCTCAGATGGAGTATTGCTCGAATGCTCTCAGCTGGATTGTGGATACTCTGGCACAAGGCAGCACCTTCAAACCTCCTCGGCCTCCACCTACATTAAGAGGTACTTGCAAGTCAGAACATACATGTATGTTCACAGAAACAGGAAAACAGTCAGGATGTACTCCCAAAGTTTGACCTTATTCTGTCTCTTCTTCTACGCAGACGCTTTCCCCTCTTCTTCCAGTTCTTCGTGATTCATCCTCGCTGATACCTTCAGTTGCTCAGGGTAGCTGTAAAAGACAATAATGAAGCACTGCTCCCATGCCACCCACACACCCACCTGCCTGTCTTATTGTTTGCCAGCAATGTCCATCACTGGACTCAGTTACCAGCTAGATTCAATTGTTCTGAAAACAGTCAAAGATTGGCTGTGATCACTACTTGTTACAGTATTGAGTGAATGCAAAAGCTGATATTTTAAGTGTAAATCTAATTCAAATGCCAAAGTAAAGTGTACTGTATGTACTTACGATGGAGCATGATATGTTTTATTTGCCACTGCTATTTTCTGTATTGCTGTAAGTCGACAGCAGGAATTCTATTGAACGTTTTTTATATTGGTGTTTTTACTGTTGTATTGAAACTTATAATGTTGTTTACAGGGGTTATATTCAGTGTACGTTGTAATACTTTTGAATTCAGCTTCTTTGTGGCTAAATGGTTGCTTGTTACAGCCCTAAATGTTAAATCATGTAATTGTGTTGCTACGTTATTTTATTCTGTTCAATAAATTGTATGTAAAGTTTCATGAATGAGTTCTTACTGTTACTATTAAAAGCTAGTTTGACATTTTGGGAAGTACGCTTCTTCACTTTCTTGCTGAGAGTCAGACTGATACCAGCAGACAGTTATCTTAGCTTAGTTTAGCATAAAGAATGGAAACAAGGGGCAACAGCTAGCTTGGCTTGAGGTACAGTATAACATGTTAATTAATGTCAATTACAGGTTAGTTAATTACAAGTGCTAGTAGGTGAATTGTGTTACTTTAGGTCAGAGCCAGGTTAACTGTTTGCCTGTTTTCCAGTTTTTATGCTAAGCTAAGCTAACTGGCCGCAGACCTCAGTTTTTGTCTGTTTTGTACATAATAAAAAATTACATGTAGCTTGATCAATTAGTAAGCATTACATGTGCTGGTATAGTTATACATTTAGTTATGTATGAGCAGAGCCAGACTAGTTGTTTCCCACTGATTCCAGTCTTTATGCTAAGCTAAGCTAGCTGGCTGCTTGTGGTAGCCTCATATTCAACATAGAGATATCAGAGTGATATCTTGCTTGTCATCTGACTCTCTGTAAGAAAACAAGTAACTGTATATCCCAAAACCTTTGGCTACTGATTGAATGCTAATCTGGATTCTCTGTTGTCAGGCTCTTCTTCTTCAGGTATGCTGACGAAACACTGCAGCCAAGAAAAAATGATAAATGGAGCTATGATGCCAAGAATAACAGCTCCTCGAGAAAAAAAGCCACCAAAGGGTAGGGTGCATCGACTCTGGAGGATGACATGTTTGTGAACGCGGCCAAAGTCAGGAAGCTGATTACAAAGAAACTAAGTAAAACTGGTAGTTGGACATACTGTAGAGAGAAGGGGATATGGATAGTGTGAAAAGTGCCCCATGGTGCTGAGTTTCAGTATGCCAGAGCTCTATTGAAGGTCACAGTGGAGGAGGGCTATTGAAGGAGCCTTTACTGTAAATAGCAAGCTGGGCCACCTGTCAATTGCTCCAGTGGCTCACACTGGGAGAAGCGATGTCATCACTATGGGCCGTGTAGCCCCCTTGCTGGATGACAGTTGCATGTGCAAATATGTGCCATGTAAGTGAGCACGTATGTGTCACTCCTCAGTGTCTGAATGGTTTTGATTGAAATGTTTTAACACAACTTGCAGTGCTGCTGAATCTAAATCTCTGTCATGGGGCTTCAAAATCAAAACTGTGCAATTAAAAACATTCTGTTCTTCAAATGTGAACCATTTCTGTGGAATGCCAGTAGCCCACCGACATGTGCACACAGTTATCTCAGTTTCCTTCTATTTACATCTATTCCATACATAACTGACATGTTCTCCTCTGCCTTGGGATTGGAAGTAAATATGACCTTTGCTGTAGAGACAGTGTCTGAGCAGTGTTGGTTTAACCCTGTGGTAACTCAGCATCTGCTTTTCTTTGTGTCATTTCTTATCTTGTCCATAATGTTGTATGTTATAGACATGGGGAGATTTCACATAAGGAATAAGAATATGAGAATAAAAATAATAACAGTAAATGTAATAAATAACATGAATAGTCATACAAATAGAAGTGCAAACATATACGTGTATATATGCACCCATATATGTATCTAAGTGAAACTTATCCATCAACCTCAATTGCAGTTCTATAAACTCAGTAATTGAACTTCTCCCTCCTCCTCATTTCCATATGCTCTTTGACCTCTCTTTTCCCCACCCTCCTGCAGTCCCCCCCCCGCTACCAATTGCACACACCCGCCTCCCGAACACACTGGGTTAAGGGCATCGAGAGCATTCTTCCTTGACATTTGCCTCTGTCACTCATGCAGCCACACAACTACACCACACACCCAGTGTCCACTGTGTCCTCTGAGTTCCCAGCACAAGGCTGGCACACTGCACTGACAGTCCTGTGAACTTGGCCTTCTTCTCCCCGTCTGTCTGTAGCTTGGAGCAAAGACCTGAACAGTGTCCCTGAATCATCTGCAGCTCCATTACGTCTTCTGTGGATTTAATGGTTTTGAAGTGTTAAAAATCTGATTGTTTTTGTTTTTGGTGGAAGGACCAGGGTACAGACATTCATCCGTGTGGATTTGTAGTTCAGAGGTCTTCATCATCCTGTGTTAAGTCTTCCAAAATGGCACCTGTGAAAGGCTGGGTAGTGGGGCTCCTGCTGGTCCTCCTGTGCCCATCCCACATCCCCCACGCTGGTCTAGTAAGTGCCCAGGAAGTGGCTGAAGAAGACCTCCATGCCAGACTTGTTGAGGAGGTTGTGGCTGAAGAGGGTAAATCCGCTGAGGGTGATGATGGGGCTGCTGAGGAAGGTGAACAGGTAGCAGAGGAGGAAGGTGATGAAGATGAGGAAGAATCAGATGATGATTCAGAGACTGATGAACAAGAGGCAGAAGAGGAAGAAGGGGAGACTGAGGAGGAAGAGGAAGAGGAGGAGGGGGAGGCTGTCGATGAGGATGAAGAGGAGGCCGCTGATGAGGAAGAAGAGCAGACGGCTGATGAGGAGGAAGATGAGGAAGGGGAGGCTGCTGATGGGGAAGCGGAGGAGGAGGAAGCTGTTGAGGAAGATGAGGATGTGGAGGAGGAAGCAGTGGAGGAAGATGAAGAGGCTGCTGAGGAGGACGAGGAAGAGGAGGAAGATGCAGTGGAGGAAGCTGAGGAGGATGAGGAAGAAGAGGAGGAGGAGGATGCTGATGAAGAGGAGGCAGCAGAGGAAGATGACGATGAAGAAGCAACAGAAGAGGAAGAGGAGGCAAGCGAAGAAGATGACGAGGCAACTGAGGGAGAGGAGTTAGCTGAGGATGAGGAGGCTGATGATGGTGAGGAGGAGGAAGAAGAGGAGAATATTGCTGAGGGTGACTCTGAGGAAGAGGATGCAGCTGAAGCAGAGGAAGATGACGGTATACTCACTTTTTAAACATGATATTATATATTATCAAAACAGATTTTGAATTTATTTATTGGTTTACTGTTGAAAATACTGAAAACTGTGCTGTGATTCAGTTTAAACGGTTATTTTTCCCGACCTCTTTGAGGGTTTGCTAACTCCACGGGAGCCTTCTGACTTTGTTAGCCTAGCTGCAGCCACACGGTCACACATATCAGTCCTGAAATAGACCGGCTTATCTATGTGGTAGCTGGCATCTGGCAGTGTCTAAACCATTCATGCCTTTATTTGTTGCACCAATGTGGCTATTTTGAGACTCACAAACAGGTAATGCACTGTTCAAGTGTGTCGGTTCATAAAAAAACATTCAGATTGAAGCAAAAACACAACTGGTGGTGCAAAAGGAGTAAAAACTTAAAATAATCAGTGAGTAAACTCAAAATACCCAATTTATTGACAGTTAAGTCCCTCTCAATTCCCAGGCTTTAAACATCTGATTACAGCCGGCAGACCAAAGTCAGACAGTTTGTTGATCATGTGCTTTCTTTACAGTGAGACCAGGATAAGAGCTTAATGCCCATATCAACATGCTAACATGCTTACAATGAGCATGCTGATGTTTAGCAAGCATAATGTTTCTAATGTTCACTGATGAGGGCGTACGTGGTCATAAGATGTAAGGGTAAGATGAAAAGTCAGGAGATGAAGTTGTTACAAGTCATCCTCTGGGGACCATGAATGTCTGTATGGAATTTAACAGCAATCCATCCAGCAGGAAAAGTCAGGGATCACCAAAGTCAGTAGGACTCATAGGTCCTATTCTGGGGATCATGAACGTCTGTACAAGCATCCCATAGTTGTTAAGATATTTCAGTCTGGAACAAAGTTACTGACAGACTGACATTAATATCCCTGGAACTGCTTGCAGGCAAGTGGACAAAATATGTAATGGTGACACTGCTTCTAAATGACCTCAATGGCCTTTCGTCCCTTATTGGCTGACATACACACACAGATACTGCTATATTGGCAGTAAACTAATTTCAGCTAGACTGACATATTAGTGCAGCTCTGGAAGCTAATCTGTTGCCTGTTGACTTTGTACAGACAAGCCTGAAGGTGACGATGCAGCAGAAAACGAAGATGACAGTGATGAAGAATCCGCCGCTGGCATGCTACAGTTCCGCCCTGGCTCTTTGTGTAGTGTTTGCTCCATCTGCGAGGTAAAATTATGAGCAAATACTTTGATAAATAATCTGTGTTGATTTCAAATGCTTTGATAACTTTTCGTTTTAAACTGAACTTTTTGTTGTGCGTCCCCCTCGCTCATTCAGCTCTGCTCTAATAACTGTGACAAGTGTCCCTGTGAAGAGGGAGATGAGTCCGATCACTGTGAGCACTGTGAAGTAAGTATCTGTCCAAAATACTGTTAATAATACACATTAAAGGCGGCTTTTCTCTGGGACAAGAATCAGAAAGACATGTAACCCTTCTCGTCTTCCAGGGATGCTCATCCTGCTACCTTTGCCCCATCCTGTGTGACACAATTTGCACACCAGGTAAATACTGGCAAATACTTGCACTGTGCATGTAAGATTGCTTATTTACTGCTTTACTTAACTTTTACATGCATCCTTTTTTTCAGGTGGCTTTGTTGATGAGCTGACTGGATCCCTCTTTCAGTAAGACTTCACATTTCTCAAAACACATTGATATTTAGTGCTATGCTGCCACTGTATCCTCATTTAGTGATACAGCAGCAGAGAAGCACATGTTGGGAGATACTATGTGGGTAATAATGTCTACCTTATTTAGACAGATAATGTAATTTAGACATGACATGTCATGACAGATTTACTGATGCCCAGGCTTTTATTTTGCAGGACTGTTGCCTCTCTACTCTGAGCAACCTTTTAACGCCACCATATGGTTGTACGAGGTGCTGCGCTCAGGATTGGAGCCGCCCGGCTGTTCATACCTCTCCAGCAAACATGAGGACTACATGAAGCTGACAGCTGACAGCTAAACTAAAAACATATTTAGGTTTTAACTTATCTTTAGGTACAATTTTCAGCCTGGCTTGTATTGAGAGCTGAAAAAATATTATTTTCTATTCCTTTATTTTATGAACTGCCTACTGTACATTTTCAATGCAAAATGGATGATATTACATTGCTAAGGCTTTTAAATATATTTAAGTTTTTTTTTTGTAGGAGCATTATTGTAACACAGTGTTAGTTGAACACAAGGTCATATCTATCACAAATTTACATCCAACTAGCTGTTTCTTATTTCTGTATCTCATTGTTTACTGACTTCTAAAGTATTGCTAGATTGATCTTTGGCTTATCTTCCTCATTAATGCTGCAGTTGATGTCAAATAAAGAAATACCAATGACTTTTGTAAATAGGACTATAAAACTACAACTTCTGAACAGCTTTAAGCCACAGCTGTGTGTAGAAATTAAAGGTAAAAAAAAATATTCTGAATGATTCATAAGAATAACCTAAAGGAAGTTATACAAAGAAATGTGCCACATATAAGCTAAGATGCTAACTAGGTGAAGTTGCCCTTCGCCATAACAATCCTTTGGAGTGCTCCAGCAACTTTATGTTACGCTTTGAGGACTTTTGAGAGACACATTAAAAAAAAAAAAAAAAAAAAAAATCAATGTAGAAGAGGCAGAGGAATCCGTTTAGTCTCTACTATGAATCAATTTTCAAAAACACTGAATCCAAAACTTCCCATAATGCTACTTGACACCATCATCTTTCATCTCCAGTGCCACAGAGGACATTTACACAACTGTTTTCAGGCTGAGCAGTGCTCACCGTGACAAAAACTTAATTTAATGTGTAAAATTGGTGGAGTGTACTCAGAAGTCAAGAGTGGAACAACTGCAGTAAGCTACGTGTGGTGTTGTTTCTTAAATAAATCACTTCCGTCCACCTTTTCTTCTCTATGGTTGAGGTCCTGCTCTGTGTCATGGAGATGGTCCCTAATGTGTCCTTAATGTGTGATTGAAGCCTGGTGGAAGAAGGGGGAAAATCACTGAATCAGCACAGACTGAGCCACAGCTTTGTGCCGGACAAGTATTGGCCTCTTATTATCAAAGTATTGATACAGCCGACTGAATTTTAATGCAGCAATAAAGATTTTTCTCGGCCATAAGATGACATGCCTCTCATAATCAACGTTGTGAACTTTTGGAGTATTTGAACTTATGACAGCTCTACAAAGGGACTAAATAATTTTATATCTCTTGTGAGTCACTGCATTGATTCACACGCCCTTGATTCTTGGTTAACAATCATAATGCCACCGCCTGGTATCAAGTCACCTACCTTGACGTGCTTGTCCTTGTTTTGGAAAAGGTGTGCACAGTGTTTGTTTGGGAAATGACACATAGTGTTTGTTTTTTTCTACTTTTTTTCTTTATGAACATAAACACAGACCAGGCTTGGCGTAATGAGGTGTGATGATGCTTTTGAAGAGGACATGGTGAAGGACAGGAAACCTGTTCTGTTGGCTCATATCAGAAATGTATAAACACAGGATCAATTACAATAAACATTGCCAGGTCATGAGACATTTGGCTCTCTTGCAAAGAAAACATACCAGGTGTTTTCGCCAGGTGAGTCCAGGTACATGGCCTAGATTTTTACTTTAATTAGGGACATATTTTTTGATTACTTTTTTTTGCCTTTGAACTGAGCCAGGCCAACTGTTTCCCCGTGTCCAGTCTTTGCACTAAGCTAAGCTAAGCTAAGCTAAGCTAAGCTAAGTGGCTGGTTGCAGCCTCCCATTTAACAGGCAGATATTAAGCAGTATCAATCTTGTCGTCCAACTCTCTGCTAGAAGGCAACTAGGCTGATTTCATAAAATATTGAGCTATTCCCTCTAAAAGTATTTTAATTCAATATCCTGCATGTTCATTTCATGAAAAAGAATAACAAATTCCCACGGCCAGTTTGTCTGACTTGCAAGAAAAGATGCTAACCATGCAAAACCACATAACCATCCAACAAAAAGTGGCTATTAAAAACCTCACCCAGGACTTCCACTGCCTTTGAAAGACCTGCTGAATTTTAATCACAGGTATAATGACACAAATGGCACTGACCCAGCAAACATGATAGCATCACATTATTGTGGTTTTGGCATGTGAAAGCTTAAAGTCTGGCAAGCCAATCAACAGTCCTGTGTATGAACACCAAGTCCTTTTGTTCAGCCCGCCAGCTTGCAGATTTACCTGTCATCTAAGAGCTTAGTCTAAGTGTGTCTTGTGTTTGAAAAGGGATTATGTATTAGGCTCCGGGGTCATCTAACGTTCTTTATCAGGATAGTGCTTTTGTGTATTTGTGTCTATTGTTGGTGAATACCACAATAAAAGAGGTGTCAAATACCCATTTTTTGTCATGATTTTGAGTGCATCCTGTATTGAAGTTTGTAAGATTGTCTGCTGGAGCTGATAGTTTGGCAATTTTGGGTCTGAATCTGAGGATTTTCCTAGAGTAGTTGTTAAATGATTTAGGTGTTTTGTACTTAAACACAAATAAGTAAGTACTTCACTGACAGCAAGTGCTACCAATATAGCAAAATCATGCTTTCAGTTTACGGGTTTAGGATAATTCTGCTCAGCTATTTCAGCTTTTATAATGAGTCAGCACTGTATGTGGAGACTTGGGTGCTGTGTCATGGAGCAGGATTCATTTATAGGTGGCTAACTTTGCTATGTAAACGCCCCTTACCATGTTACCAGACACAGCCTGTATTTTGACTGCAGTGTCAAAGAGGCCTGTGGTCATGTTACATGTCACCCCCATACTGATTTAGTGATGTATACACAGTGGGCCCCCCTCCCATTGCATGTCACTCCGACTCTATATCACTGGCTTGAAACATACTGGGACACTTTGTCACCTTCTCCTCACTTATTTGGAAATGTTTTTAATGTAACACCTCATTCTGACCCTAACCCTTTTTCAAAGCCTCCAGGACTTCAGACAGTAAGGTAAGATGATTTAGCAAACTTTAACACATGAATTATCAAATAGCAATTTTTTAATCTTTGACACCTTGAATGCAGTACTTCAAGTTATCTGACATCAATCATGTCCACATTAAAGAACGCATCACAAATCTCTTGATGCCTGCCTTTTTGATGCTCTGGCAAAGACCTCAGTTTATTCTGACTCAGTCAACTTAAGTAGGAATTCAGGTCAATGATGGACTCTGCATACCTGACGCCACTGCAGCAAAAGCACAGAACTCCTTGTGATATTCTTTGACTTGTTAAACAGTAGAGCTTCATCATTAAGTAAACCAGCTACACTTCACTGAGGCTGCCATAGAGCTTTTTCCTCTTTCTCAACATTTGGTTGCTGGACATAAGAAATATATTGTTCAATTCCTATAAAACTGTTAAGAAATGATTGATAAGATGTTTCCCTTTTCTCCTTAAGATGTATCTTTCCTCCCTTCTGCTGTGCTTGAGCTTGGGAGCTTTGGTAAAATGTGGTGAGTAAATTTTTAAATGGAAATATTTGTACTGATGAGCGCTATCTGTTTCTGACTTCCTGTTGTATAATCTGTGTTTGGATTACAGGGCAGGATACACTGCCTTTTCCACCCACACGTCATAAATTAAATCTAAGATACAATGCAATTTATTTATGACTGTTTTCTCAAATTCAAGCTATATAAAATTAATCCAATATAGAGAGCATACACGATACCATATCACCGTAATCCATAGTATGTTTCTGAACAGTGACTTTTCTTAAACAGCGGTGAAAAAGCAACTTATATTTATGTTAAATTAGCAATATAGAAATGTTCATATAGCCTATAAAAAGTAGATAAAACACTGTATATCACATTGATTTAATACATTATGTGAGTGGAAATTTGCTGCTGTAGCTGATCAATCTGGTCTTTTTTTTGTGAAATGTGTAATTGTATCTCTTTAGACCTTAAGCTGTTATAAAACTACATGAAGGGGAAATGTGAAGCACTGACAACTTAAAGAAACATGACAAGCGGACCCAATAAAACAGCTTTGTTTTCTTGTGCTCTCCTTCTTTATGCTTCCTCTGGTGGGAGAAGCAACCTTGCTCCCTTCTAGACGAAGGGTGTGACTATTGCTTGATGTAGTGCCTTAAGTTAATGTTCATCTGTTGTTTGTCAGATTCACTTTTGATTTCAATTCAGTAATTCATTCCTTGTTTATGCATATACTGTTTATGCCCCCCTCCTCCTCACCTTCTTTCCTGTTAGTTCAGTTTTAAGTGTGTAGTGTCAGGGAGATCTTATTTAGAGCCGCGCCCAGGCCCAGAGGACGACCCTGGTCCTTTGCAGGTCTTATACCTGGTCCTGCCTGGGACCACTCACAGATTGATGGAAAGGAGTCCGTCCGCTGAGGAGTGACAGTCTTTGTTTTCTTTGTTTGATTTCAATTATCTGTCTCTCTTGGTGTCTGTCTCTTCTATCTATCTCCATAAAATAACACTTCTTTAAATCAATAAGAATAAAAAGAAAAGAGCAAGAACAATATCTTACGAGTGCAATGTACAGTGGGTGTGTGTATCCATATTTATGTGTGTAAAATAATAACAGCCACAATAATAATAATAGTTAGGTTTTAGCAGAGTTTACAGGACCCAAAGTGCCAGGCTGAGACAGATGAGGGAGGAGGCGGAAAGCAGTTTAAACAGTTTCTATGAGCAATGAGCAATGAATGAGCTCTGAGGAGGCAGAGTCTATTGTACTGAGCTGGAGTGTTGGCTGATCCAATTTCCTCATAAATGTTGACAGACTGGTCCAAGATCTTAGGAAGAGCTGACTGACAGGGCATGGACAGAAAAGGTGTGGACTAGGCACCTGAGCACGACAGGGAAAAACAGTTCAGAGCGCAAAAGGCAGGCAAAACAAAAATACTGACAAGAATGCTTAATGTGATCTTCAGGTGTGGTCATTACCACACAACAAGGTAGACAATATGATGAACACTGGTTGTAATCCGGGTGCTTATATACTGAGTAAGCAGGTGGGTCTTAATTGATGATTGCATGCAGGTGTGTTCAGGGTGCCGGTCCCAACCTGCCGGCCATGACCTGCAGCAACACAGTCACAGACAAGACAGACAGGGACAGACAAACAGGAGACACCAGGAAAAGGAGACTGCAGATCTCCACAATAATAATACAACTGGAAATATTGACAAGAAAATAACATCTTGAGAATAATACCATTACCATCATCACCAATAATACTATGAAGGTTGAAAAAGGCTGCTGAAAGTGGTTCAGTGACGATGGGAGAGTGGGCATCCTTGCCCAGGACCCCTGTACGAAGTGAAACGTTGTGATAGCAGTCCATTGGTGGTGATCATGGCCGTTGGTGAAGTGTCCTTGGCGGCCCAGTATTTCATCACATAATGCTAATAAAGCCATATTTGATGCTTTTGGTATCATTTGGCTCCTGCAGTATTCACAGTGCATTGGCCATATTTCTGTTTCAGCCTCTGGAAGTGAATGGTGCTACACTGGCTGTGGTGAGTACGAACAAAAACCGGACTTATTGAATGATTTAGATCAATCCGTCATTCACGTACATTAATTTACATTAAGAGCACCTCTAACTTTCATAGACGACACCCCGTCCCATTGGGGGGACATCTCCGGTTCTTCTTGTGGAGAAAAAAGGCAGTCTCCTGTTAATATAGTCACCGGCCATGTTGAGACTGACAGCAACCTGCATAATTTTACCTTTGTCAACTTCAGCTCTCAGCACGTCATCAAGTCCCTGATAAACAATGGACATACAGGTAAACAAACTGAGACTTTTTTTGTCCTTGCCTTTTGAATTGTACAACAGACCACATACTGTTTAGAATATTTGTGACGGAAGTGTAGAAAGGGCACAGACCTTTATGTGATTAACTACATAAACGCTCTCCTCCATCTCTTCCATGTGTAGTGAAATGCAAATTGGAGGAAAATCAAGTTGAAGTGAGTGGAGGTGGACTTAATGACACATATTCTACAATTCAGTTTCACTTTCACTGGGGCGATACAGAACATCATCCGGGTTCAGAGCACAAGATTGATGGGCACAGATACCCAATGGAGGTACAGTATTGTTCACTGGCATTCACTATAAACTAAACACTATAAACATGCCTCTTCACTTTATAGACTGTGTGGCTTATTCTACCCAATTCATGTAATCTTTTGTAGATGCACATAGTCAGTCTGAAGAAAGGGCTTACTGTGCAGCAGGCCAAGGAGGATTCAATGGGAATTTCTGTTCTTGGATTTCTCATAAATGTATGTCAGAAGAAAAGTATTATAATTGCTAACCTTTCCATAAATATGTATTGAAAACATCATTGAAACGTTTATGTTTCTGCAGAATTTCAGATTGCTCACTGCAAACAAGATGATAGGGATGTATGTGTAAATGTAAGAGGGCTGGTTTCCACATTACCAAACTGAGATTGGAAGTGTAATTATGATGTCTTTTCTGTGAAGGCAACAGAAGATGCGGAAATCTCGGAACCATGGCGCATGCTCACATCTTACCTAACAAACATCACAGGTACAGGAAATGTCTCTTTCGCTAAGATTTCATCTGTGTTGTTACAAAACATGAGGCGGAGATATTATGGGAGCACGGTGTATTGTTGCTGCTGTATGGACTGGAATTTACTGTATGTGCTGCATGTGCATACCTTTACATTGATGGGTGTCATTTGAAGCTAAAGAAGCATGAGAAGTAGGATGTCACCATAATCAAATCTCACATACCTGTGTCACAAAAATGTTAACCTGACACCTGTAGATGCATGTGGGACATGCTCAGTGGCAGCATGTTTGAATAAAGAAGCATTATGTGACTTTGGTATGCTGAGCCATAAGTTACTGTTTATGTAATATCTGCCACTCATCTGCTCTGACCTTCTTTCTCAATTTTTGGTCACGTCCTGCTTGTTTGTAGAGACACCTTTATGTAACGTCACTCCTTTTATGATAATGTTCATGGCATCAAACTTTGGAATTAAATCCACATGACTTTCATTTAATCACGGCCATTTTTCTTACATCGTTTCACAGACACTGAGGTTCATATAAACCATACCATCTCCATCGACGACCTGATTGGAAATGTAGACTGCACAAAGTTCTACCGCTACATGGGCTCCCTGACCACCCCCAACTGCAGCGAAGCAGTCGTGTGGACAGTCTTTCAAGAGCCAATAAATGTCAACAAAAATCTGGTGAGTTGGGCAGCCTGGAAGCCTTTCTTTTGCAGGATAAGAAGAGGAAAGACTAGTGGTAAGAGTGAAACACAATAATAAGTCGGATGGCTACATGAAAAGGGTTGTTGAAGCTGATGAACCTACCTACAATCATCGCCTGAATCTGCCATTCCTCTTGGCATTACAGTGCTTTGCAGTGACTTTTGTTTGTTTAGCTGTGCACTCTCATCGCTCCCACAGACTCATTTTCAGCCACAGCAGACAGATGTTTTCATTGAAAAAGCCCTAAGAGCCCTAAAACACCACCTGCTCAGTACCAAACTGCAGACAGACACTGTTGGTGACTAGCTGGTGAACATAATGGAGCACGGAGAAGCTAAAGAGTCAGATATAGGTTGGTGACGACCAAATACAGAGCTACAAAAGAATGAATATCACACATTTTAATTCAGGTGGGTAGGTAATGCAAACAGTGCAAAGTTCAATAAAGCAATTTTGCACTGGAAGAGGTGAAAAAAATCTGCACAACGACCAGTCGCAGTTGAGATCCTGCTATATATTCATTGTTACAAATCTGCCAAAACTATCTGCTGAAACTCCTGCGCTGACCTACTTTCCTGGTGAACAGCAGCAGAACAGCATTTAAGTGTCACTTCTCCACACCCACTGGTGACAGGTTGATGGTCCTGAGCATCGCCTGCGAAGACAAAATTCCAATCACAGTTCAGCAAGGTTGAACTCCACATGATGCACAGATGGAAATTCACTTCTCTGTGTGCTCCTCTAATTCTCTGCATGTGTGGCTGTGTCCGCATGCTCTGTTTCTACCAACCACAAAAATCACATTAATTGAGTTATATCCTCTCCCTGTCATCACCACACATGTAACTAGGTTAACCTGTCTGAGCTGTGTACCCGTAAAAACTGCAATGACCTACGTATGGTATGTGGGATTGCAGACTGTTACACAAGCTGCCATGCATGAAAGCAAGCATCACGACAAACAAGTTTCAGTGCATACTGGTCCGATCTGGTTTGATCATCGTGTTTGATAATGTCGTTTTATTTTGTGTTGACTGTAATGACAAGAGAATTTGTTGGGCGAGCTGCATGCCACCATGTGTGAGTGCAGAGAGAGAGAACATCTTAATCAATCATTTGTCACATGTCATCTTTCCATCTTATCTATCACACAGCCACCAGCATTTACCTGATTATGGGTGCACATGCCTCTGCATGTGTTTGAATGGCCAGCAGGTGCATGACTCTTTTATCTCGACTGTTCCTGCTGCTAAGAAATGCTACGAATCATGAACAACTTTAAAACGTATGTTTGCCTGTAACTTGACTGTGGTGATCTGTCGTAGGAAACATGTTTTGTTCTGTTCTTAGATTCAGCAGTTTCCCATGAAGACAGGACTCACCAATATTTATCGGCCCACACAAGAACTTAACAAACGTCGAGTGTTTGCTTCCCCTGCGACTCCTTTACCTCCCAGTGAGTTGGAGTGTCACGCACATGTAGGACCCATAATATTTATGGCTCTGAGTTGACACATGATGACGGTTCTGTTGTTCTTTAGGTCTTCCATGGTGCTATGATGATCACTGTGGTATGTATCATATACAAATACGATGACCGCACAGTTTTTAAATAGGGTGATTTGAATGGGATTTAGACTTGTCTTGCAAATGCTGGTTTTTCTCTCTGCCCTCAGATCACCGTCCGTCTGACTGGTACCTTCTACCTTACTCCCACTGCGACGGCCAACGCCAGTCACCAATCAATATTGAGACAAAAACCGCCGTGGTGGACGAGCATCTCGGGGCCTTCAAATTTACAAAGTTTGGCGACAAACACGCCATCAAGGGCATCACTAACACAGGACACACAGGTTTGAGGGTTTTCTTTCATATCACAGGCTGTTTTTTGTGGACATTGAGTCTTAAATCACGTAAAGATGAACTAACTTTATTAAGCTTTGGTTAAACCTGGGCATGCACATAAACTACAATAATGTTTGATAATGAACAGGTAATGCTTCCAGCTGCACAAAGCAGAAGTTACGTTGCTTTTCTCTGACATATATCACAGTAAATATCTTTGTTTTTTGTATTTTGGGCTGTTAGTGGGTCAACACAAACGATCTGAACACTTCTCTTCAGGGTCTGGGAAGTTGTGAAGCACTATTTTCTCCAAATTTTTACAGACTAAAAAATTAATTGAGGAAACAATTGGCAGATGAATTGATCGTTGAGGTTATAATTTTGTGGTGGTCTCCAAAATGAAAAGTGTAGAAGTGTTGTTGACATGGAAAAGGAAGCACGATTGTTACATTACATCATTTTATAAACCGATGCTTAATTAGAATAGGAGAAACTCATATAAGTCTGTGAAAGCAATTTACACTTTTCCTTGTGGTCTCGCTCAACTCCCAGTGAAGTGTATACTAAAGGAGGGTGTGGTAGAGGTCTCAGGAGGAGGTTTGGGATACGTCTACTCCACCCTTCAGTTCCACTTCCACTGGGGCTCCACATCACATGACGGCTCAGAGCACACAGTGGATTCACACAGATACCCAATGGAGGTAGTTATAAGTAGCGGAACTGCTGCATTGTTCCTGTGAAGATATTGCTTGCCAATACACTTTGCTTCAGCCAGTGTACTGTACATATATGTCATTAATGGTGTCTTTGTCTAGATGCACATAGTGAACAAGAGGAAGGATTTGAATCTGACTGAGGCGGTACAGACTCCTCATGGACTGGCAGTGCTGGGATTCTTTATTGAGGTAACATTTAGAGCATTTATGTAGTGAGTCAATAGTTGTGATTCAAATCCACACAACAGTATGTGCTAACTAAAGAAGCAACTTCTTAAGAAAGATGTGACTGAGACACTACAGAAGCTGAAATGTCCTCAGTGGGCTGAATATTTTGATGTTTGAAGTTTCTTCGTTGAAAAATGTGGGAGGAGTTGAGTGCCAAAAAATTGCTGTGGAATAATGAAAATAAACAATTTTATGCATTGAAGAACACACCAATTATAGATAGGGTTTGGTTTAGCTAAGATAGCTGAGATCTACACTTACAGTTTGAGAAACAAGGAGTCAGAAATGATAGTATCTGGTCATGATGAATGTCACTCATCAACACCTATGACAAGCGAACGCCAACACATACTGTACTGAAAACTAGAAGTAGCACAGTCATGCAAAGGGGGAAAAGGCCTTAAAAAAGCACCAATCTAGTTCAGCCCAGTTTGCATTATGCAAGAGATTACAACAACATACCAGCATTTGATTGAACACGAGACAACGATGGTGGAACAACTCGCTGCTGTCATTCATCACTAAACCTTTTAAGAGTGTACCTGTCATTACAGTTCTATCTTTCACATGTCTGATTTACAGTATGATTCATGCCTGATGTATGGTTCCTCAAACATGTCATCACAGCTAAAAGATTAATTAGATCAATCACCAGTGATTCACCTGCTTCTTCATCATTTTGCAGTTTGCTTAAGTTAAGTCAACAAAACTACTTGGTTAGGTTGAGCCACTGAAAATACAGGATTTGAAAAGGTCATGGTAAGAGTGAAAATCAATCACTCAATCAATCAAACTTTATTTATATAGCACTTTTCATACATAATAAAATGCAACACAAAGTGCTTTACAAGAACAATATAAATGAAAACAGAACAACAGTAAAAACCCATCCCTCCCACTTTCCGTATGTACTAACACACACCCTCAACTACACACACACACACACACACACACACACACACACACACACACACACACACACACACACACACACACACACAGAGACATTCTCAACACAGACAGTAGCGGAAATAACGAGACATGGCAAGGCACTGAGGATTGAAGAGAAATGAGTATGTTACTCTTACATACATTAGTTGAAATAAGTTGTTTTCACATGGTACATGAGCAGCGGTCACCTGGGTGAAAGTCCTGTGTTTGTTTGACCCATCCGTCCACTTTCTTGCTCTTTAAACTACATTACCTGACAGCCTTCTTTGCTCTAGTCAGAATTACTACAGCCACTAGAGTTCACCGCCTAACTCCTGACCTATACGATTGTTTTCCTGGTGAGGACGGGCTGTACAGTTTGCTTATGCAATTCTCATATGACAAAAACAAAACTTCACCATTTTGTAAAATGTTTTGTCATATAAACATATACAAACCCTTATGAAACCTCAGTGAAAGGGGCCATAATCATGCGAGTTCAAATGCAAACCTTTTGCCTATTAGAAGTGGCAACGCATGATAGATTTCTTTGCAGTTGGTTAAGAGTTTTCACAGTGCATATTAGCAGAGGCAATCATGCTTTCGTTTCTCTCCAGTCTAAATTTGAGAACTTTCAGACAATGGCCTCACTTCTTTGCTTTGTCATCTTTCCAGGCTATGGATACGACCAAAAGCAGCAGCAGCGCCTCAGATCATTCCGAGGTAAAGGGTGTAGCTTTCTTCAACCAGCAGATTTCGCTGCTCTACAATCACGTCCCTTAATCATTCACCATGTTTATCTCAGCAGACAAATCCCACATCCGATAAGGGCGCCTGGAACAAACTGATCAAGTACCTTTCAGATGTTCAAAACATCAGTGAGTGTCCACTTGTTTGTCTCTGAACACTGAATGTGGACACACAAACTGGCCACTACACTTTGTGCATTTGTGCTTTTGTATAGGCTCAGAGGTTGAAGTTACAGAAGAGATCTCCATTGATGACTTGCTTGGCGACGTGAGTCGAGCTGCATACTACCGCTACAATGGCTCTTTAACTACTCCTTCATGTAATGAGGCAGTAGTTTGGACAGTCTTCAAAGAGTCTATCAAGGTGGACAAAAATGTGGTATGTGCTACTCTTCATCATGGTGTTGCTGGTGTGTTAAACAGGTAGTGTGCCTCAGTGACGTTGAATCATTAATGTTCCATAGAACATTAATTAGCATTGCTCTATGCAAGACTATTCAAAGACAATTCTCCAGTAGTTCAAAGTTTCCACTGAGATATATGTTTAAAACATTGTAATGCGTAATTAACACAGTTGGTTAATGAACACCTTTGACAGCTAGCAATTGCCGCATATAATGACCTTTAAACAACGGAAGCATCTGTACCCGCAATCCATCACCCTGTGGAGAGGTCATTGTGTGTCATTACAGGAAAACTGTTCTTCCACTGTATCACAGAACAATCAAAAATAACAATGATCTGACAGGTAGATTATATCGAAACGCAGTGTCATAAGAGTTATCTGAGGCTCCCTTTTGTTTGGCATCTCTCGCATGTGGGCACGTGATTCTCTGATGTAAGAATCTGAACTGAAACAATGACTGAGATTAAATTTCTGCCTCTCAGCTGCAGTTTCGGGGCATTTCCATCCACGTCAAACGGAACAGTGGAGGAAGTGTAAAGCTTTTCTCTGTTTTTACGTGTATGGCGGATGATTAAGAGGTCGAAACGATTAGTCAGTAATTATTCTATGATGTTAGCCAGGTTTCTAACAAATAACAGGATTAATGATGACAGGTAATTCTTAATTGCACAATGTCTTCTATATGAACAAAATCAAATTTTGTTGACTTTAATGCAACTACTTGTGCTATCAACAGTCAAATGCGTCTTTTTTTCAAAGTCCCTCGCTATGATGGGTGTTTTCTCCTCCTGGTTTATCCTGTTTAGAGCCATGGCATGAATGACATATTCAGACATAACTTCTCAAATAAAGAAGTGGCCTTTTGACGGACGTACAAGTCAAAATATAATGGATTTAACTGCAATCTGTCCTAAACGATGACCATTTCCTTTAACACCACCAGATGATGATGTTCCCGACTCAGACAGGATATCACAATGTGTTTCGGCCTGCACAGTCTCTTCATAACAGGACAATCTACACCAGCGCGTCGGGATCCTGTGCTCCTGGTCCCACCATACTGTTTCTGCTGCTGACATGTCTCTGTGCCTTTTTCATATAATTTGCATTTGTGAGAAAGTTTCCTAATTAGAACCACTGTGAAGAATAAAGCATATTGCACTAATCATCTGTCTTGCACTGCAAAATAATTGGTGTTAATAAATAGTGTTTCACTGGTGATTGTTATTCCTGTACATTTTTAGTATTAGTATGCAGTTATATAATCTCATAATCAACTATAGGCAGACCTACAGTCTATTGTTTCATTAGCAAATATCTGTGTTATTGAAATCCAGGGTATTGTTAGGCCCTCTATCCACTGTGCAGCATGTTTGTATTTTGGACCGGTGAGTAATGTTATTTTGACTCCTCAGCCATTTAAACTCCCTGTTCGCTTTGCTTTATCTAAACATGTACAATGTGGAACATCATCTCAGGTGACAATTGTGTCAGTGCTCAACCACAAATTACAGTTGTTGGACCGCCCAGAAGAGCCAAAAAGAAATTATTTTTCATTGCAGTGTGTTCTTGTGAGAGTTCTTATGCTTTTATCCTCGGGGAACGTATTGTTTTACTCTTGATCCAGGGGTTTTAGCCAACTACAGACCGATATCCAACCTTCCCTTTCTCTCAAAAACTCTTGAGAAAGCAGTTGCTAATCAGCTGTGTGACTTTCTACACAAAAATAGTTTATTTGAGGATTTCCAGTCAGGATTTAGAGTGCATCATAGCACAGAGACAGCACTGGTTAAAGTTACAAATGACCTTCTAATTGCATCTGATAAAGGATTTGTCTCTGTACTAGTCTTATTAGATCTTAGTGCTGCATTTGACACCATTGACCATGGTATCCTATTGCAGAGACTTGAACACTTCATTGGCATTAAGGGAACTGCGCTAAGCTGGTTTAAATCCTACTTGTCAGATCGCTCTCATTTTGTACACGTTAACGATGACTCCTCTGTGCTCACTAAAGTCAGCTATGGAGTTCCGCAGGGTTCTGTGCTTGGACCAATTCTTTTCACCTTATATATGCTTCCTTTAGGTAAGATTATCAGGAAGCATTCAATAAATTTTCATTGCTACACAGATGATACCCAGCTATATTCATCAATGAAGCCAGAAGAAACCAGTCAGTTAACTAGACTACAAGCGTGTCTTCAGGACATAAAGACCTGGATGACCTGCAATTTTCTGATGCTAAACTCGGACAAAACTGAAGTTATAGTAGTAGGCCCTAAACATCTTAGAAACTCACTTTCTGATGACATAGCAGCTATGGATGGCATTGCGCTGGCCTCAAGCACCACTGTAAAGAATCTGGGAGTTGTCTTTGATCAGGACATGTCCTTTCACTCCCATGTAAAACAAATTTCAAGAACTGCCTTCTTTCACCTGCGTAATATTGCAAAAATCAGGCATATTTTGTCTCAAAATGATGCAGAAAAACTAGTCCATGCATTCGTAACTTCCAGGCTGGATTATTGCAATTCCTTACTATCAGGCTGCCCAAATTCGTTGCTGAATATTCTTCAGTTGCTCCAGAACGCTGCAGCACGTGTTCTAACAAAAACGAGGAAGAGAGATCATATATCTCCAATATTAGCAACTCTGCACTGGCTCCCTGTAAAGTTTAGAATAGAATTTAAAATTCTCCTCCTTACTTACAAAGCCATAAATGGCCAGGCACCTTCTTATCTTAAAGAGCTCATAGTACCTTATTACCCCACTCGAACACTGCGTTCCCAGAATGCAGGCTTACTTATGGTTCCTAAAGTCTACAAAAGCAGAACAGGAGCCAGAGCATTTAGCTATCAAGCTCCTCTCCTCTGGAACCATCTTCCAATCTTTGTCCGGGAGGCAGACACTGTCTCTACATTTAAGAGTAGGCTTAAAACTTTCCTTTTTGATAAAGCTTATAGTTAGGGCTGGCTCAGGCTTGTCCTGGACCAGCCCCTAGTTATGCTGCCATAGCATTAGACTGTCGGGGGACCTCCAAAGATACACCGAGCTCCTCTGTCCCTCTCCATCTGCACTCTTTCATGTCCTACCACGGTGTGGTACTAATTTAGCTCCTTCCCCGGAGTTTCTGTGCTTTGTCGTCTCGCAGGTTCCCATGGACAGTGGCTGAATCTGGATCGTGGATTACAGCTACGTCTCCTACCATGGCCCTGCCTGACATCCACTGCAAATGCTATTACTGTTATTACATCCACTGTCACTGTTAATGTGACTGCATGTCTGTCTGTCTCTCTCTGTCTGTCTGTCTCTCTCTCTCTCTGACTGCATTTCTGTCTGTCTCTCTCTGTCTGTCTCTCTCTCTCTCTCCGACAGCATTTCTGTCTCTCTCTCTCTCTGTCTCTCTCACTCTCTCGCTCTCCCTCTCTCACCCAACCGGTCGAGGCAGATGGCCGCCCACCCAAAGCCTGGTTCTGCCTGAGGTTTCTGCCTGTTAAAAGGAAGTTTTTCCTCACCGCTGTTGCCAAGTGCTTGCTCATGAGGGAATTGTTGGGTCTCTGTAGATAAAAGAGCTCGGCCTGTACCAGCTCTATATGTAAAGTGTCCTGAGACAACTTTTGTTGTGATTTGGCGCTATACAAATAAAATTGAATTGAAATTGAATTGAATTTTAACCACAGAAAGCTAAAAATAAAAGATGTATTGATACGGTGTGTTTTCTGCCATGTTGTAGACTGTAAGAAGAAGTTCAGCTGTCACCTCTGCTTGTTCTCTTGGTTGAAATCACTGCTCTGCAATGACTAATGACACCACTCACACAGACCGTCTTTGTGGCCACACTTTATTGCCATACTGGTAGTTTTAAACCTTAATTTGTTTGCTGTTATTTAATGTATTATGAGAAGCTGAAGAGCTCCAAAGCAACCAATAAATCAAAAGCGGTTTAGATTTATAATTAGAGATTACAGGCTACCTACATTTATGCAGCTTTAAATGTCACTTTCCTTTGAACTGTAACAGATCTTTTGTTTTATGGTCTTGAAACTGAAGATAAATGGCACTTAATACTTCATGCCATTCAAGGCAATGTAAGCTTATTTATATAACACATTTCATACCCGAAGGCAACCCAAAATGCTTTAGAGTTCAAAGGCAAAAACACAAGAAACAATGATACAATGATAAAACAATTAAAATGTAAAGCACACAGACTAAAAATAAAACTAATTTCATTTAAAGAAAATGAATGAAAAGCAATGACAAACGGGTCTTAAGCTTGGATTTGAAAGTAGTCAGCATTCGTATATCCTCTGCCAGTTTGTTCCAGATTTGAAGAAGCCAAAGGCAAGTTCACCATGTTTGGTTTTGGGGACCAGCAGTAATCCATAACCAGCTGACCGGTCTGCAGAGGCCTGCAGGGTTCGTACAGGGCCAGAAACCCAGATAAGTGTCTTGGATCTAAACTGTGATGTATGGACAAGTAATACAGTTTTGAAGTTGAGTCTGTGAGAAACTGGTTGCCAGTGACCTAAAGAACTGAAGTGACCTGAATACAGGAGTTATGCTAAGCACTTGCTTCAAACAATTAGGAATGTGACTGACTCGTGTCAGTGTGCATTTCAGTGGAAAACTTATCTTAATCTCAGTTGTTATGCAGAATGATGTCACTCCAGGCAAGAAGTTCTGGCCAATGTCTCAAATGCAAAGTATGCAGCTGCCTTAATAATATGTTCCTGTGCTGTTGTATGTCAAAATAAAAACCTGTTACAGCAAGAGCAAAGGTTTCTCAGTTTCAGTCCTTTTGTGTTTGTGAGATTTAGAAATGGTGTATTTATTCAAATTAAACACTTTTTAAGGACATGAGTCAATGCAAGCTGATAAAGCACCACATCTGGTAAACATTACCACACTTTGTAAGAGTCAATATATATATATATATATATATATAGAATCAATTATCTGGGCCATTGCAATTACAAAAGGTTGTAAAAGCACTCCAATCGGTAAGATGAATGAGCAAGCGGCCATTAAAAAAATACCATAGCTTCTCAGTAAGCCGTGCCATTGACAAACATGTTGAAATCTACACAGACCAGAATATAAACATAGAAATCAGGGAGTCCGAAAAAGGAGGTATCAGTCAGTGTCAGATTCGATCCTCAATGTCCAAATGCAGCTGTTTCCAAAAAGCTCGCTGTTTGCTACCAGCCCAGCACTGACTGTTTTTGGAGTGTTAGCTAGTTCAAAAACAATGACAAGCACCTGCTGGTGGAAGATGAAGGAGAAAATAGTGAATATTGGACTTACATGGTCAGTTGTTAGCTAACATGTTATCCATTACAATTAAATATGTGGTCAAACACTTGAAAATAGACAAATTCAGCTTCAATAAAATTTACACTGCATTAAAGAAGGACACTATATTCTGGTAACTCACCTGTGTTTGAAGTTAATTAGGAGACAAAGCATGAACTGAAAAACCTGTCAAGTCAGGTGACTTACAAGAAAGCTGTTTGTGGCCTTGGTGTTTGGGTAAGTGCTTTTTGCAACTTGGTGAAGACGCTTTTAGCAAAATAGTTTGCGTATCAAGAGGAAACAGACGGTCAGAACAATGTTTCCACAGGTCAAAGGTCAAACAACAAAGGTAAAACCTGCTTACTGCGTTTACCTGCATGAGGAAGGAATGCAAAGAAGTACAGATGCCAGCACTGATTTGAGTGAGGCTGGCGGGAAGAACAGGGAGAACACATATGGGTGGAAACATTATGACTGAGCTTAGGATACAGATTGCACGTCACTTTTACA
The DNA here is from genome assembly GCA_037975065.1 of Chaetodon trifasciatus. Classification (NCBI taxonomy): domain Eukaryota; kingdom Metazoa; phylum Chordata; class Actinopteri; order Chaetodontiformes; family Chaetodontidae; genus Chaetodon; species Chaetodon trifasciatus. Next base: position 5,610,839 of record JBBMOE010000014.1, on the reverse strand, counting down.
AAATGACGCATTATTTAAACATGAACAAGACTGGGCTGAAGCTCTGAAGTACTGAAACACTGAAGTATATGGTCAGTAGTAGTGTCCATAATGTAAATTCACCTGCAATTTAACTAATCACCGATGTAACATATCACATGACTACACTTGAGTCAAAGCATTTTAAATGCAACTGCAAGAGCAACAGTAAATGTTTGATTTGAAAGAGAGCTAATTATCTTTTATGCTCCCTGCTCTGCTATTCATTTCTGTCTTTTGAGTTTCTATGACTCACTGTTTCTTCTGAGTGATTGTTACATGACGCTCTCTCTCTCATGCCTTTGGGCGCATGCAGAACTCTTTCCTCTCCTACTCTGCTGTGCTGGACTGTTTCACTACACAACCATCATCTCCACTTCTCTTACTGGATTTGTTCATTGTCCCCACGATTCATATTCGTTCAACATTAGATTCACTCAACATTTTTCTCTCTGGTCTCCAAGAAGTCACCCCTGTTGTCGATTCCATACCCTCCAGTTTGAGAACCGTTGAGCCTCAATGTGAAGGTTGCCAGCAGTTCAATCAGTGCAAAACTCAAGTCTTGATTTCACATTACACACTAATCCTGAGCAGGTTTTGAGTGTGTAGTCAGTATGCAAAGCATAAACTAAAAACACTGTGAGTGTGCTGTTGATGAAAACCACAATCCATTGCACTGAAATGAAGGTACCACCCATGTCATCTTTCGGATATAATGTCAGATTTTCTGAGCTCATACATGCTCATCATCACTGATGACTTATTGCCACTGACACTAACATAATCAGAAAGAAGAAAAATAATAACTTTATTTATACTGCACCTTTCATTCATAAAATGCACCTCAAAAAAAAGAAGAAGTGATATTTACTGTAATAAATCACAGAGGACGTTAATGATGTTGTTCCACGGTCAAGTTAGGAATGACAAATATGCAAATCTGTTTGCACTTTCAAAATGAAAATAAATGAAAATATGTAAAATATCAGTAAAATATGATAAGCACTGGTCATTTCCTTGAAATGGCACTTCTTTTTCAGATAAAAAAGGAACTCAGAACACCTGTAAACATTTTAGTAATTCATTACATTTCATGATTGCAGGCTCACAAAACCTGATTGTATTTTTACCTTTCGAGGAAGGACAATGAATTGGATTTATGAAAGCAGAGACGTCTCTGTGAGCACTTTAAAAACACCTGTGGGTGGGGCTGACACCTCAGGGCTTTAGATGGTGGAGGAAACAAGGAATGACACTGACATGTCATTATGCAAAGCTCATATATGCTGAAGTAATGTGTTCAGCATGCCATCTATTATTCTCCATTTCATTCAGGTCTGTCTGCCTATATATCTCTATGTGTGTATTTATCTTAAACAATTACATAGTATAGTCACATGCTTTGTACACCCATCCACTCTGAGCTCCTCCCTGGGATTTTCTTCAAATGTTATGTAACACCACTTCAACTTTTGCTCATTATTTGAACATCCATGTCAATTTACTTGTCAGTTGATCTATTTTGAACCTTTGTACAAATGAACGATGTTCTCAAGCAAACATGGTTTTCATGGCATAAGTCATCTGTCAGACCTGCAACAGAACTTGCTGCATGCTCAGACGCTAATGATTGATAAGTGAATCTGACATTCTCTGACAGGACTATACTCAGGAGTTAAAGCCGGAATTAAAGTACATTTTAAGCCAGACTTTTCTTCAAAGAAAAACGAGAACATCAGATCTGCTGCTCCGCTTGACTATATGGAGCTTTATAACGAGCATCAGCTCACGGCGTCGCTGTCAAGCCTGCAGCTTCACTGTTGTCCTTCTGTCTTACCGCCCTCTGAAAGCGATTGTTTTCAGTGAAAACGCTCTAAAAACTTGCGGTACACTACCTGCTCAATGCCAAAAGGCAGAAAGACACAGTTTGCAGCTAGCTGGTGAACACAGTGGAGAATTTAGTGGCTAAGAGGCCAAATATGTCCCTCAGGAGTTGGTGGAGACCCATACAGAACTATAAGAAAACAATTCTCCAAATAAATTATCATGTTGCTGTGGCTGCAGGGTGTTGAAATAAGCAACAGTTTGCCAACACATTAGCCATATCGACTTAAAAGATGCTGCGTCGTTGCTGTCTTCACTACTTTTTTTTTTTTTTTTCCGATTGACCAACACATAAATAAATAAATGACAATAAAATTAGTGCAGGTTTAATGAGATCACTTTTTCATCTGGTTCATCGTGCCATCAGATAAATGAAAAAAAAAAAAAAAAAAAATTCATTTTGGAGGTGATTTTCTTGAGTTTCTGAACTGCTGTTTGAGTTCCTGCAAAAATCCAGACAGAGGAAACAGACGAGAAATCCAAAACTCACCTGTGTTTGGACTGTCTGTCTCCAGAACATTGTGCAATGTTATTTCCTCCTGGTGCATAAAGCAACACTGGCCTGCATTGTTTTGATGCAGAAGAAATACAACTTCAACTTAAAGACCCTTACTGAGACAATGGAAGCATACCAACGAAAAAGGCTCAAGATTAAGACAAAACTTGAGTTTCTTTTTAAATGGCTTTATTATACAACAGGCTTAATACATGTATTGAATTGCGTGTTGAACCCAAAAGTTGGCTAATCATTTCTGTGCAAACTCCTCCTCTGCTAATCAGCACCTGAATATTTTTGCTGGGAGGTAAGACTCAAGTCGGAGGTCAGAGAGAGGCGTGTCAGTCCGGCTGCTGGATGGCCTCTGGGCCAATAAAAGAGGGAGGATGAGGCTCCTGCTGTTAGCAGACTCAGAGGAGGCACAGGTGCGTCAAAGGTAAAGCTGCTGCTCAGAAGTGGATTCAGCTGCGGCCGAAAGACCCTATGTACTCGCCTGAAACGGTGTGTTGTCTTTGTTTGTTGGTGTTTTTAGCGCATTTGGGGGTCTTTGTTGTCTTTTGCTGCATGTTGCATTAGTTCGTAATTGTTTGTTGAAATGTGTGTTTGTTTGTGTCCAGTTTGAAATCTGCTGAAAATCAATTACATTATCAAGTTGAATTTAGTCTCTCATTCACAGTTTGCATGGCTGTAGATGCGTCGTCTTTCCCTGTATTTAACGCGTTTTTTTTTTTAATGCAGTTGACTGATTTTTTTTATTTTTATTTATTTATTTTTTGTCTGTTTTCTTTTCTTTTCTTTTTTTTTTTTTTTTTTTTAGATGAACTGGATCGTAGCTGCCTTTGCTTTGTGCGTCCTCGCACCCAGCGTTCACTGTGCAACTAGCACACTCGGTAGGTGGCTCTTTTTCACGTTGCATTTACATTACCTCTTTGGAGAAATTGTGCCTGTTTGTGTGGGCTGTTTGTATTGACTGAGCGGGTGACAAAGTGTTCTTTTCCTCCTCCAGTGTGGTGTTATCACCTGGAAAGCTGCAGTGAGTATTCTTCTTTTATCATTAAAATGTCACCTTAACCTCCTCACTGGCCACTAAAAGTTTTGTTCCTATTTACAGGGGACACTCAATGGCCCACCATTTCCACTTTATTTTGCAATGGCACCAGGCAGTCACCCATTAACATCATCTCATCATCTGCGGAACCCAACGACAACCTGACAGCATTCACCTTTCACAACTACAACAGCACCAGTGGCCTGACAAAGGTTGAAAACACTGGAAAGACAGGTGAGGTGGGAATGTGGACAGAAAGCTGCTCCTGATACCAGATGCTCGAATCCTTTCAATATTGTGCTTTTGAGGAATTTGCCTGCAAGTGTTTTTTTTTTTTTTTTTTTTTTTTTTTTTCCTGGCACACACAAACACAAAAATGATCCAGTATTCAAAGTAAATTCAGTAGCTTTGATTTAATTGTCCATGTTTTTTGTTTTTCCAGTCAAAGTCACCTTGGACAGCGCTCTCGGCGTTTCAGGAGGAGATCTGTCCGAGCGCTATGACAGCCTGCAGTTCCACTTGCACTGGGGTAACGGCTCCTCTGTCCCCGGCTCTGAGCACACCGTGGATGGCAAGCGCTATGCCATGGAGGTACTACAGTCTCTTTTATGTTGAGCCATAAATTAGAGTTTTGTCAGTACACTCATATTCAAATATCTTTTTCGTTACCTCCCAGTTGCACATTGTAAACAGCAAGGCATCCCACAATAGGAACACAACTCTTGCTCTTGCTGACTCTACAGGACTTGCCGCTCTTGGTTTCTTCATTGAGGTGAGAAACGGAAGCTTTTGTAATGCCAGTAATACTTAAGTTATCGGTCCTCCACTGATATGGAAAAAACTATTGGGCCTAATTAAACAATGTGTGCACTATTTATAGCCAATGACTGGTAATGAGACACAACAGCCTGTAAGCTGGCACAACTTGACCTCCTACCTGGCCAGAATCTCAAATGGTGGTAAGGAGGTTTTGTTCTTTTCATGCAGAAAATTTTCTTTTTTTTTTGAGTAAAGTGTGTCAGCTGCAGTCCCTTCAGAGGTCATATTTCTGCCCTCAGGTGACTCTGTTGCAATAACACCTGGATATTCAATGGATGATCTCCTGGCTGGGGTGGATCGCACCAAATATTACCGCTACCTTGGCTCCTTGACCACCCCCACTTGCAATGAAGCTGTGGTTTGGACTGTGTTCAAGGATACAATCAAAGTCAGCAAAGATTTGGTGAGGTTTATTTTTTATTTATTTATTTTTTTTATTTTTATTTTTTTCTCTCTCCTCTATGTATTTAAGAGCACCTGCCAGGAGGGTCAGCTCAAATACCCTTATCAGTGCTAACTGGCTTAATATCTTGTCTCCAGATCGACCTCTTCAGCAAACTCCACATCTCCAACAGCTCATCACCTTTGATGACCAATGTCTACAGAGAAATCCAGCCAGATCAACCGGTCACAACGCAGCGTTCCAGCTCTACCACAACCTGCTACTCTCTGGGGCTGATGGCGCTGAGTCTTGTTCTCGGAAGGAGTTAGAACTAAACAGAGGGGGGGAAACAGAGCTCAGGCTGCTGTGGTGTCTCAGCAACTTCTATTGTTCTTGGTAAACCTGTTGGTAATGAGGACACTGTTTTCTCCATCCTTTATCCCCTCCCCATGTGATTTGTCTGACTTTAGCCTCATCCAAGTTGTTAATACTTAAGTATGCACCGATATGTTCATTAGTACCCTCAAATCCTCAAAGGATACAGGAGATTCTTCCATATCCAAGCAAAACTGAGCCTTAACACCACAAGGAAGTTGTTGCTTTCCCCTTAAGCTGTGCATATTGACACTATGATAATGAAGTGGTTCAAAAACCTATTAAATGTGATGACTGCCTTGTTTTAATGTGGTTGTCTATCATATGGCTTCCAGGGTTATGATGAGCTGTAGATTTATCCATTAACTGATTTTAATCTGTTGTATGCATTCTTGCATCGCTTGCATACTGTATTTATTATACATGATCTGCACAAGAATTAACTTTGTTTTTCTTTCTCATCTGAATAATTCAGGGACAAACCCTTGCTGTTTTTGAGCTGCCAAAGCTGCACACGGGTGCCTGAGTAAGGGATGCACTTGTATGTTTACTGGGTAGATGAAGTAATGGTAATTTGGAAATATAGCAATGTAATGAGTGTGACCGTATTTAGTTAATGTTAGTGTGTATCTGTCTTGGAGTACAAAACTCAGTCTCTACCAACAGCAGTTGCACAATGATTATTGTTAATTTGATTTTTATTTTTCTATTTCTTTTGTTTTGTAAAGGGATTGGTTTTCTTTTTGTCCTCAGTGCAAATACATGTGGCCCTATTGCCATGCTGAACACTCAAAAAATTAAACCTATGCTGCCTCTTTCAGCTGGTGTCATGAAGGCTTGATGTGCCGCTCAGTTGAATGAATGCCATTATTTATCCTCTCACTCTGTGTTGCACTACTTGAACATGTAACAAAACTGTGACCTCTTATTCTTGTTAAATGTTTCTAAAATGAATTAAAATAATTTGCTGTCAGTCTTTTCTCCTCAGTTGTCTTATTTTTACTGTGATAATATGGAACAAACACAAAATTCTGGCAACTTTGCACTTAAAAAAAAAAAAAAAAAAAAAAAAAAAAAAAAAAAAGCAAGGAACACCCTGCATTGTGTAAAGGCATTAACTGTAATCCCTATTGTTGCACTTCGACTGAACTTGAGCCAGACACTTGAGACGTGCTTTTGAGAGTTTACCACTATAGTTTACAAAACATTAGATGCCATGAAAGCCTGCTATACTCAAAGTGGGTGTATTAAGGATAACCCTTTAATTCCAAGTCACATTTCTTCCTTATAACTGATTTCTGGAAGGATTCAGTGGTTTCTCATTGTGCTTTTAACTGTACCTGTGCCACTTGGCAGCCTACCTAAACATTTCCCACTTAAAGAGCTGAATAAATACTCCTGTGCAAACTTCCTTGATCAACTTGAATGTACTTTGAACAAAAGATTAAATGGTTAACTAGATGTGTTATTGATAAAATACTCCAAGTTGTAAGGAAGTTTGCATCACTTTACTGTTAAACCAGAGCTGCCAGTTATCAAGCCATCAGAGTTTAAGTCACTACAAAAACAGCGAGGAACAAAAGACAGCAGTCCATCAGGCTGCACGCACTCTTCCTGCACTATATGACTGACGTACTGTACCACTTGTGTTTTGTGTCACTGAGATAAGCCTGTCATAGCCCAGCAGGGCTGGTACCAATGAAGATACCAATCAATGATCTATAGACTGACGCTTCTGGGACTGCCACTGGAGAATGACGAGCATGCACTGTTGTGCTAAGATGGTATCATGTTATGTTACATGTTATATTGTATCATGTGAGACAGACATGTGAAAAATGAGATTAGCAAGAACACAGCCTCAACAAAGGTGCCCCGATCAAGAGATAATTTTCTTTTTTTTTTGTATAGAAGTTGTAGCTGGGGACAAAGATGCAACACAAAAAGGAAACTAATATTAAGAACTCTGACATTTTAATGATGATTCCAACGGTCACTTAAAAATTTCTTGTGTACAGACCTGCAGATACAGTACATCAGACCTTTAAGGTATCTACAACTGGCCTCACCTGAAAAAACATTACATTTTGATCAAAATCCCCAAACCCTGCGAACTTTAAGCATTAAATGATTTACTGAATTACAGCTTTAGAGCTCAGCTCCCCCTCAGAAGCATCACAGTTACACTCATCAGCAAATTTGAGTAATCAAATAAAGAAATTAAATAATTTTTACACAATAGTAATAAACACAAGTATAAAATAATTCTCACAACGGCTCTTCCTGTTTAGTTCTTCCTGCTCTCAGTCATTAACATCCCCTGTCATTTTAGATATCTGCCATTCCCCACCTGCATAGCAGTTGCGCCCAGTGTGTTCCCACCAATTCTTGTCACCTAATCTCCTCACCCACCAGCACAACTGTTTCCCATGCCCCCTGCTTGTGAGTCCATATCTGTTTGTGCAGAACACGTGCAAAAATACTTTCAAGCATAATCACTTCCCTAATTAACAAAAAGGTGATTTTTCTTCTCGATCATTCCAGTATCCATGTTTTGAAATTATTTACATGTACAGCAGCAAACTCAAAACCACAAGACAAAGCACAGGTCCTTCTTCACAATACACTGTCTGCAAATTTAATCTATCAAAGCACATATGTATGTATGCACACGCACAAATCTACTCTGAATTCTAAAAAATGAGCTCTGATTAAGAAATTGACAATTGTACTTAAGTGTGTTTGTGTTGCCTGTTTACTATGCAAACATAAGGTGGTTGCAAAAGGCCTCATTATGAGGGAGTAGCCTGCGTGCTGGATTTCTGTGCTGGATTTCCATGCATTCTCCTATACAGCCTGTGTAATCCAATACTCTCTCAAGAGAAAGGAGGGGCTGAAATCCTATACCTAGAAGGAGGGAGGACGCAAAATGTACTCTTTCCACAGATCAGCAATATGCTCTGTATCTATGGTAGCCTAGGCCTTATGGTGTTTAACATTGGCTTTTTATGACACTCGTGTGTAATTTGAAATGTGCTAATGAGTTGTGCTCTAATATGATTAATGATGTCAAGAGCCATTTTTACTCCCCTGAAGCCACACAAATTTCAACCTCAGGCATCTATTTTCTAAAAAAGTCATCCATTAGAAGTAAAACAGAGATCAGGAGGAGCCAGCTGCCTCTTAGGAGTGAAGATGATCCCTTTAAGTCACAGCTGCACTCCTTTGGGATTCGAGGATTGACTGGAGTGGTGGTTGCGGGCGGAGCTGGACATCTGAGCCAGTCCACAGCGATGGATTTAGGAGTGACGACGTCTTGGTTCAGGCCTCCGCTCTTCAGCACCCAGTAAAGGTTGTCCTTGAAGAAGTAGGCATCTCCTAAAGAGCAGCAGCAGCAGCAGCTTGTTATTACATTGTTATTGCCATTTTGGTACAATGTCTATGTTGATGGATTTGTTGGCCGATCACTGTGTGTAATGATTTCTTTACAGCCAATAATTCCTTGCCATGAAAACAACACTGGACATGTACACATGGGGATCCACAAAGAGAAAAAAGAGCAAACTGGAGGAGAGATGTTGCACAGAAGCAGCAGTGGACCGTAACTTTACTGAATATTTCTATTTTCCTTCAGCTTCACTACATTTCAGGGGGAAATATTGGACTATGTACATCTATCTGACAGCTATACTTTTCACTTAAGGAGGCCACTTCTAAAAACACTTCTCTGTAGTGCTACTAGTGGTCAAAAACTCCACAGGGTCCCTTTACATAAAGCACCTGAACACACCTTCCAACAACATAAATCAAACTTGTGGTAGTTTCCTGGCTCTGCCTGTCTTTTATGTTTCACCGTGTGGTATGCTGTTAATCAAGTCAGGTGATTTTTGTGTTCAGTGCCTCTTGTTTTGCATTACATCAGATCTCTTCCATAACTCTGTCGACACTTGCGGTTTCTAGCAGCTTCTACAAGCCTGTTAAAGAATTTCATGACACTGAAGTAAAAGTTTTGCTCAGCACTGGTCTCAGATACTGATCACAATGTATCATCATATTTCTGCCACTGCACACTGTGTTACCTTCTCCCCAACTGATGATGTCATCCACGTGGGAGGGCACGCCTGACCACAGGGTGCTGTCCCGAGGGTAGTCCGGCTCCGGCCGCCGGCTCGTCTGTTCACTCTTATGGCTCTCATCAAACCTCCAAAACTCCCCGCTGCTGAACAGGTAGGTCTTGCCATTGTGGGCCCAGATGAAGGCTGCCTCCACCCTGTCCACCAGCATCCCGCTCTTTGTCCTCATGCCCCATTCGGAGAGGGGCCGAGGGTAGCCGGTCATGGCCACCGTGTCCTTGAAGACCCAGTACTGAGATCCTGGACAGAGTTTCAAATATAACCCATCTCCACTGGTTACTGGAAGTTATAACTATACATTTTCATTTACAGCAATTTCTTCTGCTGTTCTGTTGAGATTATAAGTGTAATAATTGCTCAGCAGGGACCACGCTCACATCACCACAGGATTATGTCTCTCACCAATAAAGAAGATGATTCTGCTGTCACTCTTCCTCTCATACACTGCGTCGACCTTGTTTGTTCCTGGCGGAAGGCCGATCCAGAAGTTTCTGATCTGAGCCGGATTGAGTGACACCAAAGACCCGTCTCGCTTAGTTCTCCAGAAGTGTTCACCTTTCCAAGAAATGAGAGTGAACATGACTCCATGTGTAACCACACACAGTGCAGATGATGAAGGGGATTATCAAGTGTACGCATAAAACCAACATACCAGCCAATTCTGAATATCCTTTTGTCACATGAGTAATGTAGACAATATACAGGATTTTGGGGGATTTTAAGTAGATTTTAATTCATATTCTGTGCATCCCTGATTGTCTGTTCCTACCTTTAAAAAAGAAGACCTCTCCCCTGATATTTGCCACTGCGTCAAAGCCTCCCTGACAGCGGTCGTGGAATGAAGGGTCAGAACTGGGACAGAAAAAGTCAAAAGTCAGACTCATATTATATTTTATAGGTTGCAGTGTTATAAAAACAATCACTAGAGGGTGCAACAAGGCCACAGTGAGGATCGATCAGAGGGCTTTCAGCTGCATCCACTTGTCTTGAATTACTCATCATCATCGTGAGTGAGTGCATGGATAGGATGTTCATCGTTTGTAAATGCATATGATAAGTGCTGATTGTCTGGATGGACGCATAGCAGTTGTAGTTCATTGGTCTGGTTCTACTCACGGCTGTGTTGGTCTTGGAGGAGGTGGAGTGGGCAGGCGTGGGAGGTCAGGATCAACACCACCTGGTGGCCAGCCGCCCTTCACACCTACAATGGTGACAGCAGACAACATTGAAGAGGCGTTGAGGCCGATGACAGCATGGGAAAAATTGTGAAAGCAACCCACATTCTTCTCAGTAACCAGGGGAGTTTGACACAGGATGCAAACAGTTTCTGTTAAGGGCACGGAAGGAAACAGCTGAAATATCCTGTGCATGAGTGCACCTTTACACACATTAGTACTACTCTGATAAATTATTCTATCAGAGGGCAGTTTTGATTGTCTTTTTATGACCTTTTATACCCTTTGTGGAATGCTTTATTGAGCTATAACATAATACACTTACAATGAACAATTAATGGGTAAGACTTTGTTCTTAAATTTTAACTTGTAATACAAGCGATCATCACAAACAAGTAGTTCAGTTCAGGGCCACTTCTTGTCCATTTTAGGAGGAAATTACAAAGCCATAGCATGCCACAGACCACCAGAGGTAGCTTTTTATACCTCAATACATCAAGTAATATGAAAATTCTGGACAGGACCTGAGGTCAAAAGGGAAATAATCTCAAATTATTGCTGCCTTGTTTCGTGTCACATTTTATGAATTTGCACAACTATGTTTGTCTCCTGCCTGTTCTTTGAAGATTAACTTCCTTGTCTGTACTCTCATTAGTCAAAATAAGACCTTTGAGAAAAGCAGGTGGAAGACTGCAACACCTTGTACAATGGCGAAAATAAAGAGTGAGTCACTCCAGAGTCCTGACACTGAGCTTACCTCACTGTTTTCTCAAGTTTCATCTCTCTACAGAATGCAGTACAGAATGCAGTTATTCCAGCTGGTAACTGACCATAAAGCTGCTGGATGGCCAGCTTGTCATCCAGGGCCAGCTGGAAGCTGGGAATGTCTCCCACAGCACCCTGGTAGTAAGGCCTCATGATGGACGGATCAGTGGACGAATGGGACAGGCCCAACGCATGGCCAAACTCGTGCACTGCAACTGTGAACAAGTCTGTGCTGCTGCTGTCACCTGAGGAAGTGTGAAGCAAAAGTGTTGCTGGATCACACAAACAACCATGAATTCAGAGGAATTAGAGCACAGACTCTGCTTCCTCTTTTGATAACAGATAACAGATACAGATCATTTCCCATCACATGTATGTCAGTACACAGTCTTGTCTGGTCTTCTATCCATCATATACCATCCATCATGATTTCAATCAGTAAATACCTCCATAGCTCCAGATCTCATGATCGTCAAAGTGTGTGTCCCCCGCCACTTCATCCCTGCCGGGGAAGAAGGCGTGGGCCAGGGTGCCACCCTGCCCGTCAAAAGGGTACCCGTCGTCATGAAGCAAGCGGTTAAAAGACACTCTGATGTCCCCTCCAGCTGCCGCCCCCCTGCTGTCGCTCGGCAGCCGACGGAAATTCAAGGGGGCCGCGTCGCTCCAGGCTTTGAAGGCGTGAGTCAGGATGCTGTCCACCAAATTGTTAGGCAGGCTGGGTGAGAGGGAGGGTGATGGGTAGCTGTGGACACTGCAGACAAGAGTAGATTGTGCATTCTAACAAAATTTTATGTTAAGTTTTAATTATCCAAACACCAAAACCAACAATGAATCCTATGAACAGCTATTGACTGTGTGTTCATAACCTGATATAGCTTAATGCTCTGTGCCATAGACTTCCACTGCTGTCGAAAACCACTAAAAACACGTCAAGGAGCCACACAGTGGGACATGTTCCTTCATTACTTTGAACATGGACACTATATTTTATTTTGAAGCAGCATCTTGTTGCTGTAAAATCTCACTGGAGTGCCAAATGTGTATTAATCTGCAACTGAAAATAGTCCCCAAGAAAGGTACGATTTTCTTTGTTTGAGAAATATTTGGTAAAAACTACAGTGCCCATCTGTTTTAGGAAATTACTGACTTTCTTTAAAATGAAACGATAGTGTCACATTTTAACCATTAGAAAAATAAAGAGTAATGCCAATCTTACTCTTTTTTTACTCTTGTGTCTTTGTATATTTCCCAACAATAATAATAAATAAAGCTTATCCTCTCATGTGCATGTGATCAAAGACATATCTTTCTAATTTCTCCAGAGATGGTTTCTGGTGTGCTGCAAGGCGCTAATTTCATGATGAACAAAGAAATTAGATAGGTCAAACTTACAGTCGACACAAAGCTTAAACATGCTGACAACTACAGTACTAGAAGCAATGGATCCAAGCAGTTCGTATGTGACTGTTAAATATTTGTCAGATTGTTGGATTCAAACACAGATTTCCAGTTTTTGAAACTTATGCAGAGACAAAAAGAAGCCTGAGAGCTTCCCCAAAGAGGGCACTTCCCCAAAACCTAAGATGATACATAAGCCACAATATAACATGACAGGAAACACACCTCCATGTGAGGTCTGTCTTATGCCACTTGAGGCCTGACAGGGCATATCTTTTCCTCCTCCTCCTCCTCCTCAGCATGTCCTCCCCCCCAACAATATCAGGGAGGGAGCACCGTGGTGTGGACATGAGTTTCAGGGTTTCACTGTCTGGAAGAGAAGTTGATCACACAGTGTGTAATGAAGTGCAGGTTACAGGAAGACACCTTGTGACCCACAGACATGTGAAATATAATATAGGCTGCACATGATATATTGTCTTGATCTTGATCTGAGTTTAGTGGTTGTTACCAAGCACTCCCGTTTCCTGGACCCCGCCAAATCTCTGCATGACACGAATGGCTTTCTCAATCCCATCTTTGCTCTGTAGTTTGCTTGTGCGCGGATCAGGAGGTGGAAGGTAGCCGTACCTGCTCAGCCAATCCTGGAAAGAACACAAGGAAACCAGCGGAAATGTGGTCATTGGGGCACCATTAACAAGCTCCTATCACCGAAATCCATCTCTTACATGAGTTGGCTTAAAGGTTACCAGCAAATGCTGAAACCGACCCAGCATGTTCCTCACAGTGCAGTGTGTCAGCACTTTTCTCATTAGTATTACATGATCCTGTCCTTGTTCAGTAAGATGCTTGATGGGGTAAAGGCAGAGTGCAATTGACAATTCACATAATCAGAATAACCGCATGGAGAACGGACTGACAGATCTAGTGTGGTGTCTTTCCTGGTAACTATGTCAAAAGAAAACAGAAAAGCGTTTCTTAAAAGTGATTTTGAAACCTACCCTTCCTCCTGCATTGCCTCCACCCTTGTGCTGTATTTTCAGTTGAAAGGAAATAGTGTTGGCTCACTCACTCAACAGTTGTATTTTTGTGGGTTTTATACTGCAGAAAACATGGTTTCATTTTCTTCTTAGTCCTTATGTTTATTTCCAATAAAGCTTTTTGTTGCAGCAAATTTCCTAATATTTGACTGATATTATTTCGAGATGGGTCGGTCACCTGATTTATTTTTATTCTTGTTAAATTACTCAGACACCAACAGCATCATACAGGATGCCGGCATGTTATTAACAGAAGTGAAACATTTTTTTCACACACGATGCACTGACATTCATACGCGTGAAATACCACAAAATAAGCAACACTGACGTAATGTTTGAGGAACTGCGTGAGAGAAGTGGGCATTGGACACTGTGTTGTGTTTAATGATTTTAAATATTTGATAATCATTAAAACTTACATTAATGTCTTGAATATAGTGTCATAGTGCACTGCAAGAAACATGATGACAACTTAGGGTTGCCACCTGCTCTTCTATAAAAATGATATGGATTTGAAGCCTTTTCTTTTGGTTTTTAGAAACCTCGTGAGTCACCTGCACACTGCCTCATGTGCATCTTTGCCTGATGCAAAGACGATCAGTCAAACATTCACATTTGAATACAACAAGCACATACACGCAGGTATGCGATGTGATTTTTCCCCAGAAGAAATCACTCTCATTGGGTGTATAAACATGTGTTTTAAAATTGACATGACTGCAGTTTAAAATACTTAATGTCACTTAAGTCAATAACAATGAAGTGATACACATCCTCGACTGGCCTCATTATTGGCCTCAGACTGAGCAAAAACAAGGCAAATGTAGTTTTTCTAATAGGAAATTAGACAATTATGATGCCAAGTAAAGACAGCACTCACACAATGCATAATTAATGAATAATTGAAGGGCAGTGACAGGATGGCTGCACACACTTATAAGAGTATTAGTTAAATGACATTTTTTCTCTCTTCAACACTCACCACTGCTCTGCTGTACTGGTCTGACTGCGCTGACGCGTTTTCCGTTAAGGTCAAAACCATCAACAGCAGAAGACTCAGCTCCATTCCAGTCACTGCAAAAAAACGCTCCGTTATTATCAGAATACTTGCTCTTTGCACCAAACAGAGACATTCCTCGCTTTTAACTGCAGCAGCTTCCTCCAAACCATCCCAAAGCCAAGAGAAGGGAAACAAAGCTCACCGTTGTCTCTCCTCTGAAGCTTCAGTCTCTCTTGGGACTAGGCTGGGCTGATCGATCAGTGAACTCTCTCTGGCTCTGCCCTCCCTCACTGAAGGCAGAGCGAGTCGTTGGTTGGGGTTTTTCTTTATACGTTATGTGCGTGTATCAAAGAGGCTACAGACTGCTGATCAAAAGCAAAACTCTGATATGACAATGATACAATATGAGACAGTCATTGTGATGTTTTCATCTCTAAATTAATCCACACTGGATCTAAATGGATCTAGTTTCTTATATGCTTCCATTTGTAATGGGTTAATAAGGTGGTCTTATCAAAAGTCTGATAAATGACTTACTGATGCTTTATAGATCTGTTATAAGACATAAATGTTAACAAAAATAAAATAATAAAAGAGCTCGGCCTGTACCAGCTCTATATGGAAAGTGTCCAGTGACAACTTTTGTTGTGATTTGGCGCTATACAAATAAAACTGAATTGAATTGAATTGAATTGAATTGAATTGAAATTTCTAATCAGCCAAGTGCTAAAGGCTTATTAGAGTTGTCCATGCGATTGTAAACATGAATCGGTTGTTAAATGATAAATAAATGATAAATGAATGGATTTTGGTCTGTGTGCTCTGTAGCCCCTTTCCAGAAGGTAAGTGGTCCAGCTGTAAATTGGATGGATCTCCTTAAATGAATTCAAAACTAAAAAGACAAAGCAAGTGCCATGTTGAATTGATTTGCTGATGGCTGTTTTGGGGCGTGGGAGCAGATGTTTGTTGCTGTTGTTCAGTTTTCCCGGTTGATAATGCAGCCAGGCATTTACATCGACCAATATAAGCTTAGTCCAGATATATCAGAGTATTGGTCAGCTGATAAGTAATAAGAAATGTCAGAAATGTTTGAGTTTATTTTTCTAAGATCTTTTGGTCACAAGTCCTTAAAAAGCACTAGGAGGATTGTTATCAAAAAAGTTAATGTTTTAGTAGAAGCTTAGACTCTATACAAAATCATTATTTGGGTTTAGCGTCGACGTCAACTTGCTTTTGGACACAGCAGCAGTTTTCATGACATACTGACTCCTCCACCTCCTCTACCACCCATTAACAGTTGTTCACCTGTTCAGCAGGTTATTGGGTTGCTGAGATTAAAAGTACTGAACAACACTTGGTGCAGAAGTGTGATCTTATTGACATGTTGAATCTAAATTGCTTCAAACAGGCCTCTAAATACATGTAAATGTGGTTTCCTGGAATAAGAATTCGGTATGCTTCTGAAGTCATGCTGATCACCACTGTTTTTAATAGTCTTTGGTTGAATAAATACTTTGTCTGTTTGCGCTGCATTTGGTATCTATTGCCCCCAACATGACATTGCATGTCTGCATTTCCACCCAAAGTACCCAGAACTTTTAATCCCAGGGACCTCTTTGTAAGGAACAGATTACTTCAGCGCGTTGTTGTCTGTGTTTCCACTGCAGTCTAAAGACCTACAGAGATTAACCACATTACTTGCAGTTCAGCAAAAGTTTCCGGTGTAATGGTAAAACTGACTGCAGCTATTTCCTCACAGCATTGTAAATATTAGAAAATGGCAATATAAGCATATTATTATGCACCCTTTTACATATATAGTGGTATATACTTATAGTATAGTTCCCACATTGTTAAATATATTATAACATTTGAGCCGCCCTTCATGAATACCCTCATGCATATAGATATCTGATGCCATTGTTTCTTTTAATATTGGAATCATAAAGAATTGCTGTAAAGCACAATGTACATTTTCATAGTGTTAATCTACAGAAGATCTGGTCAGATAATATTAAAATGAAATTACATTAAAACTTGAAAACATTCAGAAAACTGAACCTTCATTTCCAAACAAGTCTCTAATTCTAATTTTGCTGGCAATTGTGAATTTTCATACATTTCAATTACATTTCTACATCACACGCAATTTGAAAATAAAAGAGAGATGAGTTTATTTTAATATTGGCGCCCCTGGACTTCCATGATTATCAGTGAATTTACAACCATATCAGTTGAAATTGAAGCTTGAAAGGTAGTTTTCATTTTCAACAAGAACTATTTTACCAGTGTTATTCACATCTGAATCTCTGGGAAACTGATGACGCTGCATTAAGCTGGAGTGCACCGGCATCTCACATCCCATCTTTGAGTCCCATTATGACTGTGGGTCATTCTCTCTGCAGACCATCACTGGTGTTATCTTTCCCTCTCTCTCCCTCCCCCTCTTCCTTGTCTTCTGTCTTTAATTCCTGTCCATTCTCCAGGGAACCAAGTGAGTCATGCCATTAGCACTGCCCTGCTAATGGCTGGCCAGTTTTCACTTCATGTCCACTTCATGTTGCTGCACCAATAGACAGCGTGGAAGTCTTTAGTAGTGTTGATTATAACGGACGCCATGTCTATGCTGTTGTTCCTTTGAAGTTCATTATTTGTCATGTGCGCAACAATCACACTGAAGCGGTCATTGGCAATAAAATCCTTGTTCTACTATGAACATATTGGATAATTTCACTACTCCACACTGACTCTCAGATGTCCAGAAGGTGGACTTGGAACTCTGGGAAACTGAGAGACCACACAGACTTTCTGGAACAGACTGCTGATGTTTGCATGCTCATCAGATTTGCAAGTTGTTTGTTTGGTCCCAAGCTGAAGCCAAAAAAAGTACCATTTAAAATAGGACATCTTAAACCTGCATTAACTGATTTTTGTCCACTTGGGGGCAGCAGAAACAAGCTGTAAACACAACATTGACATATTTTTACTCTCTAAGAACCAGTGATGGAGAAACATTAACATTTATGTGAAGTTGTGTTTCTATCCACCTGATGTTTTTTATCTTGAACCACATGGATGGTAAAGAAACTGTAATGTAACATCAGAAATAAACACTTTGGAATTTCTATTCATTACACACAGTTTTTATTGTCATTAAAGGGATCCAAGGCCTTCACAAAAGGGTTGACTCTTGGTAGCTATACAGTACTAACACAACACACAGCAACAACAGAAACAACACAGAGGACTTATGTGAACGAGTGAAAAGACAAATTTAAATAAGAGTTGAAAGACATGTCATATAAGTTTAAACTGAGATGCATCAACAAAACCAGTAGTCAGAGGAAAGTGAGCAGAGGTTAAAACCCTGCAAAGTACAGTAACGCCTTTGTACAATACTCGATTCATTTCTTGCAAGTAGCTGATTGTCTATAGCGGCTTATTTTGGTCATGCACAGTTGATAATGTCACTTCTATTGTATGGACGGTGTTGCAAAAAAATCTTTTTCCATTTTTACCTCCCGTAACTCCAGCTTTGATTGTCAGTCTCGCGAGCAAGTGTTTGCATTTGGCGGTTTTTAGCTTGTTTGCTGTGTAACGCTGCTTGATTGTCGCTGGCTGATGGATGTGGTTCATCAGTGATGTACAAAAAAAAAATCCCTGCCAATCCAAGTATGCATCACTGCTGATTGCGTTTTAATCTTTTGATGGATCGGATAAAGAAAACGATGTACTCCTATATACTGTATATAAAAACTGTTTTACTGTAGTTTGTGGAGAAAATCTGTGATGCCTGTATTGTAAATATGTAGCATTTTCATATTTAGCCTTGTATCAGACAATATATAATACCATTACTGATATGGTGCATCCCTAATGATTTACCTTAACAAATGAAATTTGTGCTTTGAGGATGATTTGAGTCCACGACGTGCTACATTCTTCCCTCCGATAATATCTGACAATATTCCAAAGCTATCTTCATCATACACAGATGTCTGTACAAAAATATGCAGTATCAGTCTTAGTGTAATGCTGGCAGGGTAGGTAGGACTTTCTTTTTTTATGGTACATTTTTAAGTTTTAGTAAAAGTGATTGCCGTAAGCAAGTCAAAAATCTTCACAGTAGCCTCACACAGCCTAGGGAACACGCTCGCTATCACAATATCACTGAGCTGCTCGAGTTACAAGAAACATTGGTTACACTTCACAATACAGACATCTGCTGGCATTTACTTAGTACTGCGGAATCACTTCCTGAAGCAATTCTGTACGGCAGAACTAGAATCATAACCCTGCCATTTTCTCAGCTTTGGATATCTGTAAACTTCAAGGCTGCAGCTCATGATGCTGTTTTTTTGTTTTTTTTTTCATTCATTTCTTTAAATACCTTGTTTATTTTAAGTTTATGGGCTCAGAGGGATGTCAGGTCTCAAAGTAGCCACCTGTAGGGACAGCATTTGTTTAAACAGGTGTAACGAAATAATCCAAGCCAAAAGTCCACTTGCTGGTCTTTTAGAGCTTTCAGCCACATCTCACAGTGTATCACAGCGCTGCATAATAAAGACTGTGCTTTCTTTTCCCCTCTTTCCTGTTGTGTTTAGTTTTTGGCTCATGATTTGGATCATTGAATATTTGACACAATAATGAAATATGGAAAACCTTTGACGTTGGGTCAAATGACAAAAAGCGCTGTTACTTGTTGCATCTGTGTGACCCCAAACTCTGACTTAGCCTGATCCTGACACCATTTTTAATCCTAAACACACCTCAAACTATTTACAATACTGACCTCAGCCCTATGATTAACACACTACCCCCCCAAAAAGGGCGCAACCTGATAGTACTAAGCAAATACCAACATGACCAGAGTAATGCCAAGTGCAACCAAAGCTGCTCTTGGCTGAATTTGTAAACATTTAATGCATTTGGGGGTCTGCAACTCATTGAGGCCCCTCTATAGCTCAGTCCTGTGCTTCCTTAAAACCTGTGTGTCCCCCATAATTGTTTTCTTCACACTTTTTTGTTACATGCCCCTTTTTTCCCCGTTGTCTTTTGTGTTGGCAGCGATTGTCTGTAGTTCACTGTAATCTGGCCCAGTACTGACCCAGGTTGTGACTCATGCCCTGCTGCTCAGATCCTGGAACCTGGACCGGCACTGAAACGCCAGGCGATATGAGCCCTGGGTGGACGAGAGGAAGAAGAAAACAGGGACGGTCAGTCATTTATCATGCAGCCGTCCAAGGTACAGTCAGATCTAAGGCAAGTCAGTACACTCACCAGTGTTTGAGTTGGCCGAGGGTGGAGTCTGCAGATGAGGGGAGGAGTACGCCGATGAGTCAAAGCTGCGCGGGGCAGAGGGGGATGGAGGTAACATGCAGGAATAGGAGGAGGCCGACTGCGGAGGAATAGACTGAGAGTGGAAGTAAGAGCCAAGGAGTGAGGGAGAGGAGAGATTTGAGTTAGATTTATATTGAAACAACAACAAAAAGAGCATTTTCTCTTATCTTTAAATGTGAAAATAGCCCCTGCTGTGTACTACACCATGCAGTGTAAAGGCAGTGTGAAGCAGTGACTGCATGGTTTCAGTTTATCCACACGGCGGTGCTAGAGTAGTGCTGCATGGTAGGAGTGAAGCACAGCAGCAGCACTAAGAGAAGCAGGAGCGCAGTCTTACGACCAGAGATGGGCAGTGTTTCCGTTACTTTTGAATATTGTGTAATTTGTATTTTACAGGCCTGACAAAAATTTAAATATGATTTGTAATAAGATGCTTTTAGAGCGAAAATCAATTTACTGCACAGACATTAAAATATATTTTCAGCATAAGTCACAGCATGCAAGCTTTTCCGTTTATCTCTTGTTTCTCGTTTATTCCTGACATTTCAAAGAAGAAGAAGAGAGTCGAGCACATATTTCATTGATATAAAACTAGAAAATGTGTGTTTTCATGCTGCTGTGGAGGCTGGGATGATTCTTGTGTGCTGTGTGTTTGTCCCTAGCAAAGGAAAAATCTCAGCGAGTCCAGTATCCCAAGCTCTTCTAAATTCATCTCAGTTAAGCAGTTTTAGAACTGCTGCTTCTGTGAAATGCTGCATTTAGTTTTAACATGATTTCATTACAGGTGATCCTCAAACAAAGCAAAGATCGTCTGAGCGTGCTGACAGTGTTCTGCAGAGCAAACAGTGACGTGAGAAAGAGAGTGTTGTAAGTAGTCACAAAAACAAATGTGCGTCTCCTGTTTCTCGTACTTGGAGATTAATTTCCATCACGAACATCATCTTTCCTTACTGAGTGATGGCTGAGGCTAATTTACTGTGTGAAGGTCACAGTTAAACCTGACCACAATCAAGATTTGAGAGATTATTTTTTGGTGTTTAGCCCCTTTTTTGCCTCTTCAAGAAATTCAGTATAAAACTTAAAATCACTGCATATTTCACACATTTCCAGATTTGCTTACTTCTTCCTCTTTTTTTAAAATTTCTTATTATCATAGCTTTTGTTGTTGTTGCTGTTATTAGTAAATAATAATGACAGGAAATGTGCTATCATTATTGTTAGTATTTTGGACTACAGCAATATGAAGAGTTTTGATGAAAAATAGATTGTTATTATTTTTAAGAGTAAAAGCGGCAGTAGTATTAATACCTACAATAGCGTTTATTTATTTACATATTTATATCATGATCCTGTGTTTTCTACCCTTGACGTAAAGTTCAGGTCCTGCTCTGAGACGATGACCTGCTTTGGTAAAGTTTGGAAGGTGCTGATGAATGATGAATGATGATGAATGTCCAACCTGGACTCCAGATGAGAAAACTGACAGGGAGCTGTAGCTGGGCAGGGACGACTCAGCCTGACTCAACATGGACCCTGGAGAGAGACACACAGAGCGAGATAGTAAGCACGCACGCACGCACACACACACAAAAACACACACACGATGGGAACATCTCGCAGTGGAAATGTTGTAATATAGATGTGCTCTAATGGAGAAACTCTAATGGTTTGCCTGCCTCCAAATGTCAAGCAGCAGCTCTGAGGTTTGTAATTATAAACTAGTAAAATATTTCTGCTACCAAATCTATAAATCATAGAGAACCTTAAGTACCACTGATGTGCTGTATGAATGAGTCAGCCCATAAACTGTAACGATGGAGAGTCATTATGACTACAATTACACAGTCACAGTGGTGTTTACCTGAACTGCTGCCATGCTGTTGATGATAGACAGACGTGTTGAAGGAAGTGGTCAGAGGGGCTTGGTTCTGCGAACAGGAAGTCACGCCCCCCGACCTCCTTTGATTGCGCAGCTTCTCCTCCCTCCTCCACTTGGCTCTTCGGTTTGAGAACCACACCTGTCAGTCAGAGAGTTCTCTTTATGGTGCAGGAGCATATTAGACAACGAGGCATGCTATCACAGGTGGAGCATCAGGGTTAAACAAGTTAAGAGCGCTTCCTCACCTGTATCCTGGCCTCTGGTAAATCAATCTTGTTTGCCAATCTCTCCCTTGCAAAGACATCTGGGTAATGTGTCCTTTCAAACTCTGTGGAAGATATTAACTAATGTCAAACACGCAGTGTGAGTCATAATCAAGGCTGACAGGACGACTGGAGAGCAGCTCTTCTGATAACCCCGGCTGTGTGGTGTTAACGCATTTTTCATCTGCATCTGTCTTTTGTTGTGAAAAGAATTCAAGCCAGATTCAAAAGAGAACGAGTCTTAATCAGCTGATTGATTATCTGATTATTTTCCTGCATATCAGCTAATTGCTGCTCAAGATCAGCATCACTAATTATGTTGCCATGGGATGTACAAATCCAGGAAGCTGAGATGTATCCTTACAACCATACTTGAAATATTTATCTGTTGCACTTTGTATAAATTATTTATTATTATGGAACACGCAGAAAGTTCAAATGAAAGGATTCAAGTTGAGATGCCGTCTAAGCACTCAGGCTGACTAAAACTAAACCGAAGAGGAAGAACCATTATAGGTTTTCATTTTGTCATTATTTACCCTCTACATTCTCAGAGTAAGCATGTTATTGAACTGATCAGTATTTCTATCTGGCATACTGACTAACAGCCTATAACACAGAGGCTTGAGGTGGGTTCACTCCTGACTCAGCGGCTGTTAAAACAGTGACTTTGTGTCACTGAGACTTTCTGTTTCCGAGTATCACTTCTCACTGTGGCAGTTCATTTATAGTTGACAAACTGCTGACATTTTTGTTGTTGACAAGTCGAAACGAGAACATGCCTCACCCTCTAAATGACAGTCTGACTCATCCTAATGAACTCTGAAGTTTCAGGTCTGGTAATGGAGACGTCTTTATAGATTTAACCATCTGCGCTTCTGATGGTAGCTTTGCATGCCAGTAAAAGGAGAAACCGAAACTAATGAATCAGTTAAAATTATGATCGAAATTGCTGCAAATATAATGTTAACAGATTACCAGCGCTGTAAATAAGTGAAGACTAAAGTTCACGCTGGTGACACATGGTTAATAAATCCATATTGCACAAGATAACGAAGCTGGCTCTTTGAATTAAGTCTGTCTCCCAAATTGTTATAATTGGCTTGGTTATAATTGGCGTCTGTGTCAACACATTTGTTATTGTGCTTTGGCCGTGCACTGAGGTCAGTGTACCTCATTAATGTCATTTGCACAGAGTGACCACACTGATACTCTTCCACTCGGCTGCACAGTGGACATTGCGTCCTTATTTAGCTCAAGGGCCTGCTGCAGCCATAGCCAGTCAAGGGTGGCTTTCTGATCCCTCTCATTGGATATCAGGGCTACGAGGGCCAGATCTCACTGCATAATACAGCCACAGTAATGATGCATTATCAAAACTGCTTTACACACTGCCACAGGCTTTTTGGAGCAGATCAGGAATATTTGAGTTGAGATTCTGGATAATTTGCATCTGGAAATGATCAGGGGTGGCAGTGTTTGCTCTCTCTTGCATGGACTGATACAAATCCAGGCACGATACAAAATAAACAGCCTGATTTTGGGGTGAAATTTCCCAGCTATTTAGCAAAAAGCTGTAAAAAAAAAAGAAAAGAAAAGAAAAAAAAGGTGTAAAGGCTATAATCCAATAACAAAGGTGTTGGCAGGGGAAAAAAGCAGCAGGATAAGCTGCGTCATGACACACTCTGGTCTGGCTGGTGCCCATGGAGGGCAGTGATTGGCTGAAAAACGCTGTGCGTGCTTGCATGGCCTGACCTTTCTCCAGAGCCTCGATCTGCTCCTGTGTGAAGCTGGTCCTGTTCCTCTGCAGCTTCCTCTTGAGCTGCAGCCTCAGCTGAGACTCCTCGCCATCGTCCCTCTCCACGGGGACTCCTCCCCCTCGGCCTGTTCCCCCTCCCCCCGCCTCTCCCCCCATGCTGCCCTCGGTGTCCAGCAGACAGCCCTCAGACACTGGCAGAGAGGAAGGTGACAAAAGAGATGTGGGAGTGTCAGGGGAATTGCTACCACAGATGCACGGAGGGACACAGTTTCGAATGAGATTCATGCTTTGACAGGAAGTTGGTGCGACAGCCACAAGTGCCACATTTAACTGATGATCTGTGAGCATTGGCGTGTGTTGAGAATTTCCCCTCACCTGTGCTGTGTTGTGTCTGAACGCCGGTGGGGTCATGGTACCAGTTGTTAGGCCCGCTCCAGTTTGAGCCGCTCTGCAGGTTCAGCATGGTTAACTTCTCATACATACTACGAGAGTCCAAACCACCATGAAGAGAAATAAAGAGTCCTGCACTGTGTGTGTCCGCCCCTGATTAGAGTCACCTTTGGCTCTTATCTCCCTCCTTTGATCCTCCAGTCCTTCCTCTTGGGGGGGTGGGGAGGGGGGTTGGAGAAGAGAAGAAGAAGGAGGGGTTCATATCGCATGAGTTCACACATGGTCGGCATTGTGGTGAATTAGCCTCATGATGACAGACAGAAATGGAGTTAGTTACACGCCCGCTGTCGTAACGTGTGTGTGTTATACATTGGTATGCTAGTATACCATGGGGAGCTAAGGTACATTAGAACCCACTCTGAAAGCCATGACATTTATTATGCTACTTGCTTTTAGCTCTATCTGTGCTGATGAGCCTGAGCACGCATGCACACACACACACACACACTCGCACACACGAATGCATGAAAAGACACTGCTTTTATATGTAGCCACAAACTGGCACCGCACACACACACGCAGAAGCTTCATGTTCGAGATCTCCACAAAATGTTCGAACAAAACCTGATTTCATTTTCAGTATCAGACATGAAGTGCCCGAGTATGTCCGTAAATATCATCATCTATACGAACGAATGTATGCCTCAGTCAGAGATGAATAAAAGCATTTTTTGGGAAATGTCCTCTTTGCAGAGTCAGAAAGGAATGCAAAGGTATGTCAGTACTGAGCCAAATCTCACAAACTACTGCAGCAGCACGATGTCAGAGGTCAAACTTCATTCATTTGGACGAAGCAGCCCCCGGACAAGAATTTGTTGATCCGATTTTCGGTTAAATTCCAGAAATTATTAACTTATTGTCGACCCCAAAGCCTCGAACAAAGTCCATATTAGTCAAGTGATCTCAGCACACACACACACACACACACACACACATGAAAGCGCTGCAGGGACTAGATTTTTTTTTTGCAAACTTACCAAATGTCCAGGTGAGATGATGCGGGGGTCCTGTGTGTTACTTTCCTCCTCTGTGGACCTTGATTCCCCTGTTCCCCCCACGTCCCTTGTTCTCCAGCTTTGTTGACAATACTGTGTGTGTGTAAAGGAGAGAGTAGGAGAGAGATGGAGAGAGTTAGACAGGGTGAGAGAGAGTGAAAGAGGGAGAGGGGGGGCTCTGGAGAGAAATGCGTCTGCGGGCACTCTTGTCCTCCAAGCGATGGAGAGAGAGAGAGAGAGGGAGAGAGAGAGAGAGAGAGTGAGAGTGAGGGAGAGAGAGAGAGAGGGAGCCACCGAGGGGTGACAAAGTGAGTCAACATCAGTGTCAAGTTTGAACTTAATGCCAGCAAGAGGAGGAGGGGAGGCCGAGAGAGTAGAGCATAAAGCACAGATAATGGAGAGATAGTAGATGATAAATAGATGATGGAAATCAAAAAATTGCACATAAATACTGAGTGTAACTGGCAGTCAGGTGTGTTCGGGGTTTTTTTACACAAACACATGTGCAACCAGACAACTGACATTTGCAGATTAAACTCAACGTTCACGCCATTTTTTATTGATACTTACAAGAGATGCTTTAAAACTTTGATAAAGCTGTGACATATTCACGTGCATCTGCTATTGTTTTGTATTGTTTTGTATTGCTGTTGTAAATATTGCATTCAGCTACTGGATATTTTTAGCCATTCGTCCAGGGATTATCATGATTATTGGGATTGTTTAAGCCACTGAACTTTGGGATAGATTTCCACATCACAGTAAAACAAATTCATGAAATAAGAGATATTTCTCTGGAATTAGACTTAGATAAGCAACAATATCATGACGATATTATTGATTTATTTGAGACACGATGAAGATGAAAAATCAGAGGATCATATTAATGTATCATTAATGATTAAAACATATTTAAACTTCTCTATAACCAGATATTTGTATGGTAATTAGGTAATTTGCCAGTAATAATTATCTTATCAATAACTGTCATTGAATTATTTTATTAATTTGATGTACTGATGTTATAATGATGTCAATGATTAAAGGAATAATATTAAACCCTATTGAACCCCCAGATATTTGGGATAAGTGATGATGCATAATTCCATTTGATTTTTAACTCATTTAACAGTGTAAACAACAGCAACAACAACAACGACAATAATAATAATAATAATAATAATAATAAGAAGAAGAAGAAGAAGAAGAAGAATAACAATAATAATAATAATAATAATAAATAAGATCATTTCTTTTTATGGACAGTGTCAATTAAAATTGCTGTTTTATAAGTGCATGTCTTTAAGCCTGGGCTGCAACTTTTTTTTTCATTATCTATTAATGTTGTGATTAATTTATTAATTGTTTGGTCCATAAAACCCCAGAAAATACTGCAAAATCACAATAAAATCACAATTTTCTTCTTTTTTTGGTGATCAATTCAAAAACCAGAGATTGTAAATGCATTTACAATATTGTAAGAAAATAAAGCACATTCTCAGATTTGAGAAGCTGAAAACCAGCAAATGTTTGGTATTTGTGTTAATCAAAGGGATGCATCCATCAAAATAGTTGCAGATTAATGTTCCTAATCAATGGACTGATTGTTTCTTTTTCTTCATCAGCTATGTGATATCGTGCTCATATGAACTAAGTATTTAACCCTGCACTGCTGTAGAGATGCTGTCGATGGGCTTAACAAAGTTTTTTTTTTTTTTTCTTTACACGGGGGCTAAAAAATGCAGAGATTGAATAATAGCTTTTCCCACAGCACCTATGCATTGTTCCCTGACTACAGAGGTATTGTTCTCCTGCTATAACACACTGGCCTTAAAGCTATGGGACAATAGACAAAGGCATCATCTGGCCCCATAGCAGGTTAAAGGAGCACCACACAGGAACCCATGGCGATGGACACACAAGGTCTGATGTGAAGCCTAGGTAATGACGCAGGTATGACGGTATGTATGGGAGAGTCAAAGAGCGAGAGCAGAGTAGAACCGGGGTTTAAATATATCTCTTTGCAGCGGAAGGGAGAGAAGAAGAGAGAGATGGAAGATGGAGGCAGAGGAGAGAGATAGAGAGAGTGAAGAGGAAGTATGTGACTTTGGGGTGGGTGTAGGGGCTTGGGGATGGGGAGGGTGCCAGCTTGTTTTATTTCCGGTTGACAAGACTTTGCGCTCCCTTTCTCTCTGTCGCTCCCTCTCTCTTTCATACTATGCTATTCTTTCTCCGCTGCCCCCATTGCTCTGTCTCTCTCTCCCCCCCTCCCCTCCCTCTTTCTCTGTTACTTTCCTCCGAGACGTGCCTCGGAGAAAGGAAAGGACTTGACAAGTTCAAAGGTAAAAAGGAGTAAGAACGGCAGAGAAAGAAGCAAATAAAAGTACCAATATCACACTGGGGAAGTACTCATTAAAGTCCTGCAATCAACATTTCACTCAAATAAAAGTACAAAGTATTATCAGAAAAATTTACTTTAAGTATCAAAATTAGTGCTAATTATACAGAATGACGATATCATATTATTGTATTATTATAAGGGATGCATACAACATATAAACAGCATATAAACAGCATTTTACCATGCATGGCTGCGACTGTATTTAATGTTGGGTACTGTCGTCTGCTCCAATGCTTCATATTTTACAAGATCATCATATATTTTACATCAAACCAGAATCTGCACAATAATGAGTGACTGTATCTGTCAAATAAACATCCTGGAGTGAAAAAAGTAACATTTCCCTCTGAAATTTGGTGCAGCAGAAGATTAATAAAGTCATTCAAAATGGACTCTTGCATAAGTACCTCCAAACTGTACTTTTGCAGAGCACTTGAGCAAGAGTGAGTGCTTTGAATGTGAGGGGAAAGAA
This sequence comes from Chaetodon trifasciatus, assembly GCA_037975065.1. Lineage (NCBI taxonomy): Eukaryota > Metazoa > Chordata > Actinopteri > Chaetodontiformes > Chaetodontidae > Chaetodon > Chaetodon trifasciatus. The sequence continues at coordinate 5,582,747 of JBBMOE010000014.1, read as the reverse complement.
AGAAAGTGACGGGAAGTTGAGTAACAAAACTGCTTGATTAGTGTAAAACTAAACCTAAAGCCTTGGCATTAATCCCCCATCACACCCTCCACATCCCGCCCCACTGTTGTCTAGCTGGTTACCCTTTTGTTTTTCCTTTATTCACAAATCATGGTTGCATCTTATTGTGTTCCAGTTGTTGGAATGTGGCTTAACCTATGTGATCCCTGTGTGCTGAGTGCAATAATGTGTGTGTGTGTGTGTGTGTGTGTGTGTGAGTGTGAGTGTGAGTGTGTGCGTGAGAGAGAGAGAGACGGCCGCGTGCTTCGCTGCAAAGATTCATGTAGCTCCAGGACATGCATTTTTTTAGTGCATCTTGTTAGTTCATTCCTGTCACCTCTCTCTCCCTCTCTCTCTCTCCCTCTCTCACTCGCCATCCCTTGCTTTTTCAGCGCTGAAGGGGGGATGGGGAAGGGGTGGTGGACAGGGCTGGGAGAGGAGGGAAGGGTGGGAGGG
>JBBMOE010000014.1:5458390-5581883 GCA_037975065.1 Chaetodon trifasciatus | reverse complement strand
CGTCATACCCCCCCCCCCCCCCCCCCCCCCATCTCATACCTGCGCTCGCCATGTCTGTTGTTTCTTTGTCCACCAGGAAAACAGTAAAATGTACTCTAAGCTAATCCAATAAGACGTTTTATATGACAAACTGTAAAAAAGTTCCGTCTCCTCCCTTTTAGTGAACCAGGAGTGTCATTTCTGTCATTCGTTTAGGTATTTTGGCTTCATACGCCCAAGAATGTGGCCGACCACCGCTAGTGGAGAACAGGATTGTGGGTGGGATGGACTCCAAAGAAGGGGCTTGGCCGTGGCAGGTGGATGTCCAGGTAGGTCAGACATGTCTGTGGGTGGCTAAGCAGGGCTTTAGTCTGGGTCTTGTTTGTCAAACTGACCTGCTGAGAGAGGGGTTTGCCTGTGATGCGGAGGTGACTCACTCTTTTCTCCCCTGGGCTTGCAGACATCGGCCGGTCATATCTGTGGAGGCTCCATCATCTCAGAGAACTGGGTCCTATCGGCTGCTCACTGTTTCCCCAAGTAAGAAAACTCTCCTCAGGCCAAAAAATCAGCAGGTGAACTCACAGCTGAGGACTCGTCCATAGGTGCTCTGCTTCTTTTTGAACCATCTGAATCATTTAGTGGAATTCCTAGTAATTTTGTTAAAGCCCTTGAGGAAAGTCTTTTTTATATCCTTCTTCACCTGTTCAGGAAAATTACCTCCATCATATTCAACATGCAACTGAAGAGCCTTCACTGTTTTTTGTCCACAGGTACCAATTTCTTGCACACCAGAAAGTCAGCACTCTAACTGTAAAGTGCCAAATATCCTGCAGACCATTTGTCATAAATTTGATTATTTTTTGATAGTTGATAGTTTGATAGTTTTACTGCACCAATATGTTAATATGAGCACAACTGGAAATCTTATTTTTATTTTTTTGCCTTGAACGCCAAGTCCATTTCAAGGAGCGCCCACTCGGCATAAAGCCACTCAATAACCATTTCCTAATCTAAAGTATGAGAAGGTTTCACATTTCCAATGTAACAGGTTTCATTTGCTGTCCCCTTTGTCTTCCTTCAGTCCGTCTGATGTGAGCTCTTACATCATCTACGCTGGCCGGTACCAGCTGAATGGCATCAACTTGCACCAGTCAGCGCATCGTGTGAGCCGGGTGGTGATTCCATACGGTTATGTGGAACCTCACAGTGGGAAGGATTTGGCGTTGGTGCAGCTGTCCAGCCCAGTAACCTGGTCAGATTATGTCCGTCCTGTCTGCTTGCCTGCCTCTGGCACCCTGTTCCCAAGTGGCATGCTGTGCTCTGTCACCGGCTGGGGGAACATCCGGGATGAAGGTAAGGCTTCTTCACATCATGTTAGCATGTGCAGGTAACTTTTATTCAGCATTTAAATGTCTCCAAAACCTTGGACTCTGGCAAGCAAATACATGAATTATCCTTCTCATGCATGTAAAAGAAAAGAATACCAAGACTGAAAGGAATTAAAAAAAATACCTGTCTTGAGCTTTACTGCTTTTTCAACATAAGAACGTTGAAGCTGCTATTGAGACTACTAGTCTCTGCTGGTTTGGCCAACATAAATACTTGTTGGCATTCAGTAAGTTTTGTTAGTTGGAAACAATCCTGCTCAGCCACCACTGGAATTTCATTGTACAAATAGTAGCATGTTAATAATGTTAGTGTAGCCTAAGCTTTATCTGCTGCTGTGAAGAAATTCTGATTTTAAACAGAATGAAAAGACTTGCTGAAATGCAGCACTGCAGCATTCAGATGTTGATTTGAAATTCAAATGTCAATGTTGATGTTGTCAGAACTAAACAATTGGCTCAATGTGGTCACAGTATCATGAAATTGTGATCATAAAATAATTTGTATGGCTTGTAGCTTTACATGTACGCTGTCCTCGAATTCCCCTCAGTCCCTCTGTCAGGAGTCGGGACCCTGCAGGAAGTACAGGTGCCAATCATCTCCCAGAGTTCATGCCAGGAGATGTACCGGACGGACCCGGTCAACCAGGTGGACATCCTGTATGACATGATCTGCGCTGGATACCAGGAGGGCGGCAAGGACTCCTGCCAGGTACTGTTGGATCAGCTGTTTGCACTGCTGCGTTTACATTCACAAATGCACACTTGCATACACGAACAACACAAGAACCTGCATTGAGAAACGACTCGGCTTGCTGCTGTTCTGCTGTCATCCACTGTGTAGCTTGCAAGACCTTTGTTTTGAGCACTTTGATACCTCCCAGTGGTGAAAGCTGAATACATCTGTGTGTTTGTTTCACCTGTTCAGGGTGATTCAGGAGGGCCCCTCGTCTGCCAGATGGTAAATGGGACGTGGGTGCAGGCCGGGGTGGTGAGTTTCGGACTGGGCTGTGCTCACGCGAACCAGCCAGGTGTGTATGCCAGACTGACCAGCTACTCAAGCTTCATCAGCAACACAGTACCAGAGATCCGGCTGTATGGCCGAGCTCATCAGAGCTGGTGTGGGAGGACTGCCGTGTTGATCAGCTGTCTGTCCACTCTACTGGTCCTGCTTCACAGTTATGAGACACTTTGAAAATTGGATTCTGGAGGGTAGAATGCCAACCAGGAGAAATGAAGGAGGCGATCAATAATATGTCCAACTGAAGACCCAAGTTTTTCTGAATAGAAAAACTATGCCTGACATGTACATGAAGCCATATTGAACATGAAATGTAATATAATCTTTTAGAATATAACTTGATTCAAAGTAGTTTGGATAGGTTTTGTATTTTAAATCCGAATTATGAGCTAAATAAATCATGTGTTCTGTATCTTAAATAAATAGTTAATTTAATTCTGAAAATCAGGTCAGTGCTCAGTTTAACTTCTGATAGGTGGGTTTGGAAATGTGTCGAATCAATACGGATCGAAGCTTCAGCTTCTTGAAATACCACAACAATGTACACAACACTTCAAAAATGCAATTTATGCCATCCTTTGTTATTTAAAATGCTCTTTTGCTGTAATCTAATTTGAAACCGCCCCTCCTTATTGAAAAGCAACTCAATCTCATCTCTGAATTGAACATGCTCATTTTACTGTCGTTCACTGAATATCCAAAGGCACAGACAGGTGATGATTTCTCTTTATTATAAAGAAGGCCAGCATGTCATAATGGTAAAAAAGACAGCTTGGTAGTGCCTATTAAAAAAAGCTAGCTTTTAAATTACTTTGATAAGTCTTCATCCAAAGTTCTCGTGCTAAAAAAATTTTAACGTTTACACAAATCCAAGTGTTGTCTTTGAAAGTCCCGGAGGGGAAAGTCAGGCATCGGGGGGGATGGTATCAGAGAGGATCATGGGGGAGCCGAGCTGCAACTCCTGCTGCAGTGATTCCAGATCAGCTGGAGTCATGCGGTGAACCTCGCTCCAATCAGATAAGAGGGAGGCCGAGAGGGGGGCCGAGTCGTAACTGATGGAGGAGAAGGGAAATAGAGAAAGCATTAAGAGCTGCTTTTTTTCATCATATATTAACTTTTTTCTCAAACAGAACCGAGTGCCAACACTGAAAGTCCTGAAAACTACACATGCAAGTCTGCAGCCTACTTAGTATTTAAAGACCCTCTCCACTCAGATGCGCTTTGCTTCTTGTTACGTCACTTGGACGTTTGACCTTCACTGTGCTGAGTGATGTATGAACAGAGGCCATTTTATCTGAGCTCACCTGAAATCTGACGTAAATCTGACTCTTGAAGACATTAATGATTTCGCTGCAGGTGATAATTTGAGTCTTTGGACACCTCAAAAATATTTCTTATATCACACTGTCACCGTTGATACTGTTAACACAAATGAAACATTTAATAAAGCAAATGACAGAAAGTTAATGTGCAATTATGTTGACAATTGATTCAATGTTTCAGTCTTTTTTTTTCAGCAAAAATGCCAAAATGCCATTGGTTCCAGCTTCATAAATGTAACTTATTAGATATTTTTATGTGCTCACATATGAACATAAACTGAGCTTTTGGGAAATGCTGATTGGCATTTTTCACATTTTGTAAGAAAAATGATTAATCAAGGAAATGATTTGCAGATTCATTGATAATGCCCTACAAGTAAATATTCATGGCATTTGAGCCAAAAGAAAGTAAAAAAAATGCATAATGTCTACGGTAAGGTGAACCTGTGAATTAACTTGTGAGTTAACTTGTGCTGCATCCATCATGATGAATCAGGCATGGAAACATCACGAGGCAGTAATGTAAGGCTGTACAAGGTCTAATAAAATTCTGAGCCACGTTTGCCAAACAGTAACTACCAGATGATATGCACAGCTACAGAAAATGGTCTGATATGAAATGGCAAAACTTTAAGCAGACAGCATGTTTTTTTTTCCAGTATCGGACTTGTGAAAGCAATATCTGAAACCAAGCTGACCCTGGATCAGACCTTACCTGTCCCGGTCACAGTGCTGCAGGTCTGTGAGAGACTGGTTGAGAAGGTCATCCAGGTCAAAGCCCACTCCGTACCCAGCACCACTGCCTTTAGGGGTGACCGAGAACACAGGGGGTAAAACGTCCTCTACCTGACAGGAGAGAGGGGGGAAACATTGGGTCAACTGAACTTTGCATCCTTAAGAACGTTTAGAGGCAAGCAGATGATTATGACATTTAAGCCTGGCATGTATGGACAAGAAAATGTTTTTGTATCGCTTCTCTAATGAAAGCAGCCTCAGTGCTCTGGCAGTACATGTAGCTTGTCTTGGTAAAATGCTACCTGCAAACAGCAACAGAATATTGTACAAGGACGGCACAAAGCAGCAGAAGAAACACGAGGCACACCTGGGACTTGGAGAGCTGCAGTGTTACTGTGTGGATGTCAGGGGTAATGGAGGGCCCTTGCTGTCCAGTGTCTGTGAACCCTAAGCTGGGATGAGGCTGCGAGGGGACCCCTAAAGCCCCACAGAGCGGGTTTGTGGTCTGTGGCCCGGATTTCTCTCCTACAGAGGGACACAGCTTCTCCATCGGCCTGGCACTTGTGGTTGAGGGGTTAGGGTGGGAGTTGAGGTTATTTTGGCCTCCGATATCCACATTCCCATTTGTCTCTCTGGTGGTTAACGCTGGAGCTTTGGTCAAAAAAGTCTCCAGAGGGAGCAGCTGCGACTGAGGTTGGGGGTCAGGCTGGGTTTGAGGCTGGAGTGGAGGCTGAAGAAAGCTGGACGGTGTTGGCTGCGGCTTCCTGTTTGGTTGCGGTTGTTGTGGTGGCCTCGTCTCTAATTGCTGCCCGCTCCAGTTCCCCAAACAGTTGAAACCACTTTGTCCGTTGCTCTCGCTGTGAGGTTTGAGCGTGTTGTTTTTAACAAAGCCACTAGTGACAGTCATTATGTCTATCCCTCCACTTACAGCAACAACTATGTCCGCTGGAGGCTTCCTCTGGCTCATGGAGAAAAGTAATGATGGTTGCTGGGTGCTGGGAGGCTGAAACATGCCCTGCTGGCTAGCTTTAACATGAGAGATTAACTGTTCATGAGACTGGATCTTCCTGGCCTCCTTGTCCGTTTTATTGCTCAGTGCTCCTTGAGTGTTATCACCAATAGCAACACCCCGGTGCGGGTTGACACTGCAGTTCACATTACAGTCCTTATTATTTGCTCCGTCATTATTGGGAGTCTGAGATCTCTCATTGTGTCTGTCCATCATCTTTGTCCAACGCTGCAGAAGGCTTTTGTCGTTGTCACTCAGCAGAAACCCACCCAGCGAGTCCCCCAGCTTTCCCTCTCTTCTCTCCTTTTCCTTCATTTTCCTCTCCCTCTCTCTTGCCCGTTCCTGCCTCTTCCTTCGTTTCTCCTCTCTTTCTCGTTGACGCTCCTGTGCTGTGACAGGCCGACGCGACTCTGCAACAGAAGACAGGGAGGACGGCAGACCTCCTCCTGCGCCAGCGTCAATGCCCAGAGCGGAGGTAACTCCATCTGCAAAGAAGAGATCAAACAAAGATAAAGGTGGTCTAAAGCACAACATGTCAGTGATATAAGTAGATGTGGAAAACTATGAACTCACCACCCCTGGCTTTATTTCTGAGAGCTGATTTCAATAAAGCTGCTTTGAGTGCGGCTTTAGTATCCTCAGAAATGGCGCCTTCTTTTCTGGTTCCCTCACCGGCACCTGGAGGAGGCCTGGCATTCTTGGACAGTGACTGTGAAAGGGACTGAGACAATGACTGGGCCTGTGCCACAGAGAGAGAAAGGGAAGGCACAGTGGTGGGCAGGGGTGTCATGGTCTGTGCTGGCGTTGCAGGAATGGAGGTGGGAGTCTGGGTCATGGACTGGCTCTGGGTGGGCTGAGTCAGAGAAGCCTGACTGCTGGTTAGCTGCTCCTGTACTTCACTATCTCTCATTGTTTCTGGTGGAGTGTCCTGACTCGAGACCGGTGTTGTTAAATCTATAGTCTCTGGCTGACCGCTGTCTGAGTTGGCACTGGGCATGTCCACATCAACTGGGCCGCTTTCACTTTTAGAGAGGAGAGGCAAGTTGTGGGTCACATGAGGCGGAACAACTTCTAGAAGGGACGCGGGCTTATTAAAGGTTTGCATCTGATTTGTAAATGTGTGGTTCACTTCTGCTGGTGTGTGGTCTTGTTGCTGCTGCGATTTCACTTGTGCTGCTTGCGGGTGTTGTGTCATCGGAACCAGTGTTGATTTGCTGAGGTTTACAGTTGAGGGCTGAGCTTTACACTGGCTACTGCTTTGTGCCACAGCTCTGCCGTTCGCCCTCGGCAACGGCCTGAACTGCAGTCTTTGACGACAGGTCTGTTTTTTTTGATGAAAGTCTTGGATCTCCATCAGAATCGCCTCTTTGATTTGTTCCTTGTTCATTGGAAGCTTGTCAAATTCAAAGTCAAAAGCTGGCACGCAAATCGGCTCATCGTCTGGGTCGTGGTACTTGGCCAAGTAAGGATGCTCAAGTGCTTGCGTCACACTGATTCTCTCACGAGGGTCAAAGCGCAACATGACTGCCAGCAGGTCCAAGGCCTCTGGTTCTGCTTGTGGGTAGAGTTTGGCCAGAGGCACAGCAGACCGTGATGGAAGACTCTGAACATAGGAGCGTACTCTGTCAGCCCTAATAGCACCAATCAAGCCCTCAGGGGGCGTGCCTAACACGGACAAAATGAGCTGGAGCTGGTGGACGTAGTGCTTCCCAGGAAAAAGCTGCTTCCGCCCCAACATTTCTGCAAAGATGCAGCCCACAGACCACAAGTCGATGGCCAAACTATAGTGATTCAGAGACAGCAAGAGTTCAGGAGCACGGTACCATCGAGTTGCCACATATTCGGTCATGAAGGAATGAGACTCTTCAGGGTGTGAACTTAGACCCCTCGCCATGCCGAAGTCACCGATTTTTAACTCACAATTCTCATTCACCAGCAGGTTGGAGGGTTTGAGGTCACGGTGGATGACGTTGGCAGAGTGCACGTACTTAAGGCCACGGAGGAGCTGGTACAGAAAGTAACGCGTGTGCTCTGAGGTGAGGGTCTGGGCAGAGTGTATGATCTGGTGCAAGTCACTCTCCATGAGGTCCAGCACCACGTACCTGCACACGAGGAGTCGGAAAAGTGAGATGAGCTCACGACAGTCTATTTGTTCATCTCTCAATCAGAACAGAAGTCATCTCAATTTACTGACTAACAGAAGTGAACTGTGGCCAAACAGCAAGACTTCAAACAGCAAAGTATGCTGCAAGAGTTCCAAAATTCACCCTAATAACCAAATGTATCTCTCATCTAAACATGAATCTTCTGAACAATCTCAAGTCCTTTGTGAGGGCAGTTTGTGTTGAGGCCTGTGATGTGTGTGAGTTTTCAAAGTGAATTTTCAAAATGTACAGCTTGTAGGATATGTTTGATAGCCCCTGATTTCCACCAGCAATGAGCCATAAAGTCTTAATAAGTGTAACAATCTACAACTGAAAGATGTCTCTCAGTTACACAGACCTGTTCAGTACAACTGCTACTGATATGATGTTAAATATAAAGTAATACTTTCTGGATTTTTGTTTTAAGCCCTGCTGGAATTGGCCACATATTTTCAATGTCCACAATGCACGTGCTGTCTGCCACCAAAGTTACCAAGAAGATTAAAAAGTACATACACGGATTTGAAGGCGGAGTGAGGAAGGTTGGGCTGCAGGATGTCTTTGATGGCGATAATGTTGTCGTGTTTGAAGTGCTTGAGAATCTTCAGCTCTCGTAATGTGCGTTTGGCATTTGTCACCACTTCAAAAGCATTGGAGATCTTCTTTATCGCTACCTGCTGGCCTGTGGAATGAAAATAAGCCCCAATGGAAAATCACAGGACAGGACGTACAACTGAGTTTGAATGACAATGTTAACTAATGAACGTTTAATATTAAGCACTGAATGAGTCGTGTGATTTCTGCATCAAATCAGACCTACCGTTGTCCCTCCTCCTGGCAGATGAAACAACGCCATAGGCCCCTGTGCCGATGGTTTCTATAACATCATACTCCTCTCCGACGTCGAACTTCACGTCCAGAGAGTGTGCTTTAAGCAAAGCTAGGTTCTTCGCTGTGGTGCTGGTATCTGCAGGGCCTCCCGCAGCCTCGACGCCACGCTGGTTCTGGTTTTCTCTGCTTTTGTCAGTGGCCATTCTTTCAGGTGACATGGCCACAGGTTGACCATTTTTACCTTCTCCACCCTCCTTAGTTGACATTTTTCTGAAAAGAATCAAAAATGGCAAAGTTAGAGAAACTGCAGAGATCATTTTCAATCATACCTCTTTCATTTGGACAAGAAAAATATACAGTTTGATATCGTAATAGTATGATTCTGCTGAAAATTAATAAACATAAATATCAAATTGTTACCCAGTCCATAATATACTAAAAAATAGAGCTGAAACAGGAAATTAACTAGTTTGATAACTGAATATTTGTTTGAGTCACTTTTCAATCAAAAAAAGCCAAACTGTTGCTTGTCCCAATTTCTCAAATGTGAGTATTTACTAATTTTCTTTGTCCAATGTGAGCGTCATTTAACAACCTCACCTCCACTTGTACAAATATGCTTACAAAACTACACATCAATATCATCTGACAACGGTGGGAAAACATATGATATGCTTTAAGAAATCACACTGGCCCTTTGCTGACTGCTTGTCAGCAGCATTTGTGTGGCCCTGCACTAATTAATCCTCCATATCATCCACACATCATACAATCTGTCAAAAAAGAAAACCAGCGATCAACTGACACCAGAAGGCCAGAGCTGAGGACCACTGATGTGAATCAAACAGGTAATATTTCTGTTATTGGAAGCTTACTAATTGGTAGCCAAGCTTAACTCCACAAAAAACCCTGTTCTCTTATTTGCAGAGCCCCGGGCCCCCAGGAGCCACCTCAAGACTCTTGACAGAAGGTCAGTGACATTTCTGAACAGTTACACAGGATCAAGACCATGATTAAGTCACAACACTGACTAAACAGACGTATTTATGTTAAAATGCTGATAAACTGACTGTGAAGGTTAAAAGAAACGAGGCGGGACCATCGCGCTGCCCAGCAACTTCACACACGCTAGGCCTGTCAGTCAAATGGCCAAACCTGTAGCTCTATCCAAAGACGTCTCTCGATTACAGCTGGACTCTGCTTACACATAGAAAGAGGGGAAAATCCAGGAGGAGCGTCTGTAAGAGGCCGCTGGCTATCGCACTGCAGAGTAATTAAAATACACTAATTACACGTTGAAGACGCAGCCTTACCCACTTTTGGCGCAGGGGCGTAGGCTAGTTACCTGAAGCTCAGGCTTTCTAGGAAATGAAACCATTAAACATGTCTTTCTCCGTTTATATAACGAAACCGGGACAACACAGAGTCGTGTTTCTACGTAACGGACTCGACTATCACCTTGTCAGCCATCCACAACATCCGTAATTATGTCTTTAAGCTCGTAGTAGCACGGCTATCTCTTGTTTTTGTCTGCCTCTTCCTCATGAGTTCCGTGTTGGGTTTGAGTGCCATCTGGCGGACCAATGAGGCGAGATGACGTCCGCAATACCGTCCAATAGGAGCGGAGATCGTGTGGTAGGCGGGACATTACGGCAAACAGTAGGGTCTCTGTTTTTGGGTGGTGGTGACGCTGTTTTCCAGAATTGAATTATTTTAGGAGGGGCCAAAGACAAATATTACCTGCACTTAAACCTCTTTATGGATGATGGACTTTGCTAAAAAATAATACTTGTGTAGATCAAAAAGTACTATTATTACTACCACTATTACAACACGGGGGCATAGATAGATAGATAGATAGATAGATAGATAGATAGATAGATAGATAGATAGATAGATAGATAGATAGATAGATAGATAGATAGATAGATAGATAGATAGATCGTAGACTATGTTTTTGAAAGCACATGCAAATGAATTATGTACAGTGATGGAAAGTGTATTTACTCAAGTACTGTGCATAGTACAATTTTGAGATACTTGTTCTTTACTTTACTTTCACATCTATCTTAGGAGACATAATTATAGGTTAATTTGCATCTACCAACGTCAGGGATGGATGAATCAAACACAACTTTAATTCAGAATGTGAATCAGTTGAGCACAGTGTAAACTAAAACTACAACTTAAATGAAATACAGCAAACTGATGAACAGTGAACCTGGAGCTTTTGGGGAACTTTCATCCTCTTTGCCTGGTTGCTAATCCAGTCTGTGTACATTTCTCTCATAATACTTCTTTACTTTAACTGAAGTAAAATTTTAATTGCAGGCCATCTAGTTGTAATGGAGTAGCCTATTTTTACACTGTTGGTATTAGTACTTATACTTAAGTAAACCAAGTGGTTGAATGTAACTAAGTAAACTTACTAAAGTACTGTACAATTTTTCAGGTACTCTGATTGAGCATTTCTAATTTTTGATACTTTACATCTAGTCCACTACATTTTGGAGGCAGATATTACTTTTTTATTCAACTGCATTTATTCGACAGCTTTAGTTACAAGTTACTTTGCAGATTTAGGTGATCATTGCAAACACAAATGAACTAACAGATTATATTCTATTACAGATTCAGCTATCCAACATATAAGTATAGTTTAATGTTGATGTTTTTCTGCTTTTACTTAAGTAAATAGAGTATTTTTTCACTTAACACTTTCTTTTATTACAATTATGAGCAATATTACTATTATTCTATACTAATCTACTATCATTCAGTGATTTTATTACCCAGTTGCTGTTATGCATTCTCTTTATTCTATTGTCATCCTTATTTTTATATAATTTGGACTATTATGAAGTGGGTTTTATTCTCTGTCTTATTTTACATAAATGTTATGTCCCTGTTTTCATGTTTGTTCAAGGTGCTACACAAATAAAGTTTATTATTATGACTTTATGGATTTTATGTTATCAGTAAAAAGCCTGGAGGAAAGTGTGAACACTTGTTCCACCACTGAGCGAATCTGAGCACCTCTTCCACCACTGAGTGCACATTAGGCATAATGTGTTCAAACTGCAGATTGTATAATAATCATTTATAAATAGATGCATGATACTGGGTGAAGCTGCAGTGGCATGACATGAACAGAGCAGCTAACATTTCCCCCAAAAGAGACACAGACTGAAGTCCACAGTTATTGCACAGTAAACAGCCCCCTGCTGGTCCAACATCTGGACCCTATTGTCCAATCAGAGGCAGCGACCGAAACCCACCAGACCAATCAAAAGACAGAATCTGATTTTTAACACGTCGCCTTGACTGGCTGGACCACTGCTGAACTTTGAGAGTAAACGGAATCAGATTCAGGCTGTTTTCTTCATCTTTTAGCCCACGGGAGACATTTAAATTCATCTCAAAGTGTGAGCGGAAGGGAACAAACATGGCGCTGCCGACTTGGGAGAGAACAGCTCGTATTTTTCTGTGCGTTTTCGGTTTGTGTTTGTCTGTTTACGCTCTTCACGTCGAGCTGTCCCGAGAGAATGACCCAGCTTACAGAGCGATGTGCGACCTGGGGGAGTCTGTGAGCTGCTCCAAAGTCTTCACCTCCAGGTATGTTTGTTTTCTCTTCCTCCTTTTGTTCTAGCGGCTTTTGCCTGCTTTACCTTGTGCTTTAAAGACTCTTCCATCATTTCGAGTTCAGACTTGTTAATCAGGTTTCATGCAGGTCAGAGCCCCCCTTCACTGCCACGTGTTAAAGCTCCCTGCAGCACTTCACATCAGCTACTTTTTGACATCATGACAACATGAAGTTCATATTCCACTTTTGACATTTCCTGTCAAATTTTCCTTTTTCTAAGCGTTCGAAGCCATTACGATATGTTGTTCTGACTGTTTCCCTTTCTTTTTTGTCACAGATGGGGACGTGGTTTTGGCTTGGTCCAGTTCTTTGTAGCCAAAGATAGTCCTCTGAACCAGCCCAACAGCGTGCTTGGCATCATATTTTACTCTCTGCAGATGGGCCTGGGTGAGTCAGTCATAGCCTTCTGCAAATTACAGAGCAGGCTGAGTGTTTTTAGGAAAAAATGATACTGTTTGCAACCCAGAATGCAAGTGAACCACAGCTGGCCCTGCATTCCAACTAAATTCAATATACTTGTATTTTCTAAATATTGCTCATGCAGTCTTTTATTGATGGACTGAACTCCTCTGTCTTCATTGCAGGATTGTCTCTGTCCAAAAAGGCAGCCATGTTCCTGGTCTTCTCCTCCTGGGTGTCTGTGGCCGGCTCACTCTATCTCGCATCTATTCTGGCCTTTGTTCTGGGTGATTTCTGCATGGTCTGCGTGTCAACATACATTATCAACTTTGCATTGCTCTTCACCAACCTGAAACGGAGGAGAGCAATTGAGGGAGTGAAAGAAAAGGCTGGATAGAAAGAGTCACCTGTGAAATTTAACACCTTCGTGTTTTTTTGTTTTTTTTTTTGTCTGCTGAACTGAAGTCACACTGGACCTGAAAAGTAAATTCTCTCCCACAGTATTTCTGTATTGTATAAACCTGTTCAGACTTTTCAGAGAAACAGGACAGGGGATGCACCTCAGATGATGATGCACAGAAACTTGATACAGCAGCAATCATTGTTGTATATCAATGTGCATTTGTGACGCTGATTACACATTTTTGAACACTACCTCTTGTCTCATTTGATTTAGGCCCTGCTTGTGAAGTCAGCAAAAATCCTTAAAGTGGACATACACTAGTCTACAGAAAGTTACTGGGTGTTCTAGTGAAACAGAGCAGAGCAGTTACTCAGTCTTACCAGTAGATGGAGCCAAACGTCCAGAGGTGTCTTGTATTGCGTTATAAGAGCTGGATATCCGAAGAGGGTTGAATCAAGGGCGACTGGACTCTGTTGAAGAAACCTGAAAGTGTTTTGCTTCTCATCCGCAGGGCTCTTTCAGTTCTAACTGACTGATGGGGATATACAGTCTGTGCCTTACTGGATTAGATTGCTTTCCCTACATTGCTTGTCTTGTGTTTGGGTACAAGGTCGCCTGGGTGAAACAGTTTGTGTAAAAATATGCATATGATAGTGTTGTTGGAAGAAGATGACTGAATTATTATTATTGTTATCATTAGGTAAATGTGGTTAATTCCCCTGCACAAGAAAGTGTAAAATAAAACCTCAGAAATTAGCTAAAAGGCTTCATATTTAAAAATGTCCATAATTACCCCTCATGTCACTTATGGGTGACAGTAGATGATGATAAAAGCAGACCCCCAAATCCTGAGTGTCTCATTCTGCATATTTACATAAATGAGAATACAACACATCCTCATACCTAAACGACTGAACAGACTGGTTGTTAATGACTAACGATCCTGTGAGTTTTCCTTTTAAGTTTGTATCTTAAAATATAAACTGATGAAGTTCCTAAATAAATTAACTGGGTGTCAGGACCCAGAGGTTTGGAAGCAGTGGATTAGACTTCATCCAAGAGAAACAAGATCCAGAAAAACGATCGCTTCTCTAAAAAAGCATATTTCTGAAGTGGGGAATGTGACTCTTTACTTGCCAAATTTCTTTTCACCATTTGCTATCACATTGCAGATGTCAAATCGCCTTTAATTAATGGAAAAATATTCATATGTAAGCACACAATTGCATTTAAATTGATGATGAAGATAATATACGTAAAAGTTTATTTTTGAAGAAAGAAGTTGCCAAAGCTCTTACAAAGGTGCAGCGCGCTGACATGACAGGAGAGACGATTGGCTCACCGCAAAGGTGTGTTCCTGTGCCGTTGCATAGATGTAACCAGCAGATGAGACCAACTAATATCTTAATTAACAGTGTTAGCAAAGAAGTTATGGGTGAACATGCCTGAGATGAGTGAGTATGGTATGCAGTATGGTATGAGAAATAAGATACAGGCCTAATGCAAAACAATCGACTGATAGTCTTCTGACTGAACTTGCGCTAGACCTTTGTTTTGCAGAATCCCCTTGAAGACTGCTGATGGCTGAGATGCCGTAACAACCGGAAAGGTTTCAGCAGCTTTTGTCTGTGTTTCTTGTCACTGACTGACGTGCAAGCGTGGACAGATGGCACTTTGAGAGCAGATAAGCAAAGACTTTGTCACAACAGAACCAAACTGACATTCTTGTCTAATTTTAGCTTCTTTTCTTTTTGTTATCAATGATCTCATCCCCCAAAATAATTACCTAATCTTTCCCCGTCATACTTCCTCATAAGGTAGTTTTCCACGAAATGCAGTTAATTTTTAATAACCAGTGACTCAGCCAGCTGTCATGTTTAATTTGTCAGGTTCCTTGTCAGGGCTGCTTCTCCTCTTTACAAATGATGACCAGAGACAATGGTTGACTTAGGAAATAAATTTGCGACTTTAACGTGCTTTGCAGACATCCGTCTGGCAGAATGAAGGTAGCATCTTCCAGTACTTGAAATAAAGTAGACAGACGATATCCTTCCTTCATTTGATCTGTGGGCGCACACATCTCCTTCAAGTTTAATTTGCAGGAATGTTCCAGAGCGTAAGTATTTGTGAGTTACGTACAGTAAATGTATCACTACTGTTCTATATGCTGTAATAAATATATTGGTTGATATGGTTGACGTTAAAGTCAGTGTATCAATGCTCTCTTTGTACACTTTGTACAAGTATGAGATCAAATCATGAGCGTCTTACCAGGTTTAAATAATCCACTTCAATAAATACAAGGATCACGAATTATCAAAAATTACATGGTTCTTCACTATCGTTCCAGGAAGTGGGATTAAATCTTTTTACTTATCGTTCAACACTGGCCGGCAACCAGTTAAATGTACTCAGGAACATTTGTGAGAACAAACCACGTCAGTCATCATTATTACTTAATTACAAAAGGTATAATCATCTTGTGGAAAGATTTAGCAGCTTTTGATTCTTAGAATTCCTTTTTGCATCTGTGTTTTAAATAAAGCAGCAATGGGTTATATATAGTGCCTTATGTTGTCACTGGAGGCTCAGCTGGCAGAGCTTTAAACTGTTTTGTACTAAATGAGAAAAACGGTCGTTATAATGTCCAAATGTGACACTTAATGGGCATAAAATCAATAAAGTTTCACAGAGAAAAAGGGTTGAAAAATGTTAACCATGGACATGAAATGCTTTATTGCATAACTGCATTCGAAAAGGTCTTTCTTCTTACTGTCAGAATGCATATTTGCTCTTGGAGAATGCAGGCATAATGATGGATGAGGTGTAAAGGTTGCAGCACAACATGAAAATAGAATGTTCTTGTTACACAAGACATGTCATCAACATGTCAGTGCGAGCCATTCATCACTCTGGTTGAATTATTTGCATTTGTGATGTGGTTTTTTTTTATAGCTGTACTGAAAGACATGTCCACTAGCTATCAGCAGTGAGTTGTAGAGCAAAGGTGCTGGTGGAAGTAATAATAAAGCATCTGTGAATGATACACTTATCCACTCTTCCTGCCCAAGAAAGCCCAGAACCCTGTCTGAAAATTGCTCATTTTAATTGCAGTTAGTGATTGAAGTGGTTTCTGTTGTGAGTTAATAATAGACTTCTTTGGATTACTCAGCAACCATGAAAAGAGTGAAAAGAAAAGTAAAGCATGCGTTACTAATTCAGTCAACTGACATCACACTGCTGATAAATGCTATGTATTCTGATTATTTATCTATTGATATTATTTATTTTTATTTTCTATCTGCACAACATTAGTAATGTATGTATTTTCAGACACTAAGTGTCAGCCAGTAGCCTGAGTATTCTATCCTGTCAGCTTGACAATAGCTAGTGATGTGATAAGCATGTGTTTCGTCTCTGAAATACTATTTGGTTGATACGTAGTGAGCCAAGGTGCTGAAATACCCAATTGTTCTACAAACAATGACAGCGGACACCTCTCAGTCAGTTACACTGTGTGAAAATGTTCCATTGCTGACTGTTTCTCAACTGTGGGATATGTTAGGTATTTGCACTTTCTCAGAGTGAGTTTAGAAAAGTCCCATATGAGACTAGTTTCTCAATCCATGTCTTTGATGGGGACACAAAAGAAGTGAAGGCCAGCGTCAATATTTATCCATCAACGGAGCTCCACTGAGTTCTGTTGACTGTGAAAGGGCCAGTTCTCTGGCATTAAAACCATGAGTCATCACATTTTATTACATCAAAAAAGATGGGAAATTAAAATTCTAATAGTTCTTCTACACTTTGTTTTAATCTAGTGGTCTGTTTGTTTACCTCACCACTGCCCTCACAAGTCCTTCAATTCTTTCTGTTAAAGGACTTAGACTGGGGACTGTGACCACTACGCTGTGTATGTAAGGAATGGCTGGGTTGCTGTTGTCGTTTCAGCAGACACGCAGCAAAAGGAACCAGGAAAGTGTTCATCTTATTGAATGTTATGCACTCTGGGGGGAGGCACACCTCATGGCAGGTGTATATAAGGACTGTCAAACGAGGACTACGCAGTCACACAATGGCTTTGAGGAAGTGGATCTGCACAATTCTGCTGACGAGCCTCTTACCTGCAGGTAAATAGTTAAACCACTTACTCCTACTTTCAGAAAGAGCAAGTATGGTTTTATAGTTTTAAACTTTGTATCTTGATTTACTCATAATAATACAACGACGTGTGAAACTGAAAAAAATTTTCAATAACCCGATGAATATGATGATAAAGAATATAGTGGAGATAGAATTTAACCACTATTCTGTATATAGATGAACACGTCAACATCAAAAAGCCAGTTTTCTTTTTTCAGTACCATAGTTGATTATTTTTGTGTGAAAAATATTGACATTAATACAGTAATTGTTCTGTCAAACTGGCAATGTACTTGATCTTTTAATGCTGAATGTCAGTGAATTGAAATTGATTTTTCAAGGCTCTTACATGTAGTTTTTGTCTTAACATAACTTTTTCTCATGTTCCATATCATAATTCTTATCCGTTTCATAATTACTTTGAATCAAAGACAATTGTATTTGATTTGAAAGCAGGGAACAGCTGTCACCATGGATGCTGATAGACGGTCATCGTTCAGTTTCTGGCACTGTACGAAACGTTATCTATTGCTGGTGCAAAGACTTGTTAACATTAGCAACTGCAGATGAATGAATAACTTTTCATTTTGACTTATTAGAAACCTGTGACCCTTAATTAGTGATTTTATTAAACCAATGAGTGTTTGTTTGTTTGTTGTTGTTGTTTACAAATATTCTCTTGTGGCAACAGCCAAATGTCTTATCATAATTAGGCACGCCCAGTTATTCTTATTAATAAGTTATAGATGAACTATAAAGCATTAGTATATGTTTTACTGACCACTAATAAAACTATGAACATCCAGCAAATAAAGCTGGTATGATGGAGACATATGGAAGTCCTGTGCAAAGAAATTATGAAGGGACACAGATTACATGGAAAGTCTCATTTTTTCTGAAACAGGTGAACGTAATCTGTTTCTATTCTTGGCACAGACCACTCATGCTGATGACTAACCCGCTTCTGTTGTTTCTTTCACAGAATCACATGCTCAACTTGATGGTGAGTTGACATCGGCTGTCTGTTCAAATCCCTATGTTTCAACTTGCATGGACATAACATTAAAGTTTTCCAACGTGACCGGAAAAGGGATTTATTGACTTAAAAAAAAGTAACAATTTCATCAAGTGATGAATTAGTGGGCCCAGATTTGTGAAATAATTAAAGTCTAGCCTTAATTATCTCTTTTCCAGTGTGTGGCATCACTCCCCTGAACACCAGGATAGTTGGAGGTGAAGACGCTCCACCTGGAAGTTGGCCCTGGCAGGTTAGTCTGCAGAGATTTGGTGGCCATGTTTGTGGTGGTTCCCTCATCAACAGAGAGTGGGTGATGTCTGCTGCTCACTGCTTCTCCAGGTGAGTAACTGTGATATAACAGAGGATGAGGTTTCCTGTGTCCACATTCAGTTTTAAACCAACACATTTTGTCATGTTTCTTCTAGCACGAGTACGTCCGGATGGCAGATTTCTCTCGGTCGTCAGAACCTGCAGGGTGACAACCCAAACGAAGTTTCCAGAACTGTTTCCACAATCATTTTGCATCCAAATTATGACAGTGACACCAACAACAACGACATTGCTCTGCTCAGACTGTCCTCACCAGTCACATTCACAGACTACATCAGACCCGTGTGTCTGGCAGCTGGTGACAGTGTGTTCAACAACGGTACTGATAGCTGGGTCACTGGCTGGGGCGCAGTGGAGGAGGGAGGTGAGTCTGCTTGTTGTTTTGTCGGAGTTCAGTCTTCATGTGATGTATTGGAGCAGATGTGTGAATTGTCTGTGTTCTCGTTGCTCCCTCAGTGTCATTGCCGTTCCCTGAAACTCTCCAAGAAGTGGAGGTTCCAGTTCTGGGAAACAGACAGTGTAACTGTCTCAATGGAGTCGGTACAGTCACAGACAACATGATCTGTGCTGGGGTTCTTGCAGGAGGCAAAGACTCGTGTCAGGTAGGCTGCCTCATTTCATTTGTCTCTTGTTGCTACATGACTTTAGGAATTTTGTGAAATCCTCAGACGTCTCCTCTCCATCTCCTCAGGGTGACTCAGGAGGTCCAATGGTGAGCAAACAGGACAACATCTGGATCCAGTCTGGAATTGTTAGTTTTGGTTTTGGCTGTGCTCGACCCAATCTGCCGGGGGTCTACTCCAGAGTGTCCAATTACCAGTCCTGGATCAACTCCCACATCAGCTCTGATAAGCCAGGCTTTGTACAGTTCACCTCCAGTGGGCTGGATGCTGACAGCAGCTACGCCTGTCCTGGTCTGCCAGCTTCCACAACAACTCCACCAACAACAAGACCAAGTCCTGCTACCCCAACTCTAACCAGTCCTGCAAGTGAGTATCCTGAAAAATGCCTTTAAGTCCACTTTTTCCACTCTTCAAATTTTAACGTTATTTTGCTGTCCTTTGTTATTTTATGAAATGCTCTCATTTAGGACCAGTGTGTGGCAAAGCTCCAATGAACAGTCGTGCTGTTGGTGACAGCGGTGTTGTACCTGGAGGAATGTGGCCCTGGATGGTCAGTCTCCACAAAAATGGTGTCTTCACTTGTGCAGGAACCCTCATCACTAAGAAGTTTGTTCTCACATCTGCCCGATGCTTCTCAAGGTAAGTGGAAAAGCATTTTCCATCCATTGAAGACATTTAGGAATAGATAATGACATTGGTGCTTTTTACCCTCTTGATAGCCCCAATCCAGATGTCAGTGAGTGGAGTGTGTTTGTGGGCCACAGACGTGTGAACAGTCTTGAAGAGTTCGAGATGTCTGTTGGCATTGCGAAAATTATCGTGAGCCAACTGACTAGTTTCAATATTGCACTGGTGAAGCTGGTTAAGCCCGTCAGCTATAAAGATTATATCCAACCTGTGTGTATGGACGTTAGCAATTCCAGATCCTTCCCCACTGGAACTCGATGCTGGGTGGCAGGCTGGGAGAAGGCGAGCACAGGTAAGGGTTTATCAAGCTTTTCTATTTGTTGCTAATACGCTAAGTGTAATTTTAGTAGATCTTGGATAGACTGATGATTCACAAAGAACGTTTGTATTCACATGAGCAAATGTGATTTTTCCATGCACTAATAACACTGGCTCAGGTCTACAAGACCTTGAAACTCAAGTGGCAAGTTGTGGCAATATTTCTGATTCGGAGAATATTTGTACTTCCGCCATGGACCTTCAGCAGGTAAAATATAGTTTTCCTATCCATAAGTGTTCCTGTATGCCTTTTCATCGGGTCACATATTTTCAGACGGGGAGTGACAGTGTTGATTAATCCTCTGTTTTTATATCTGCAGGGTGATCAGGGCAGTCCTCTACTGTGCAAGTCAGGTACATCTTGGTTCCAGGTGGCCGTTGTATCAATGAGTAGAAGTAAATCGGCCCGTGCTGACATTCAGGTCTTTGCCAAGACATCAAGATTCGGGGCCTTCTTAAAAGAAACAGTTGGTGACATGCCTTCTCCTGCAGAAACTGCAACAGGAAATGCACCACGTTTCACAATTTCCTTATTCCTTTTTATTGCTGTCCCCATTACCTCAGCGTTCCTGTTGTGAGGATGTTCGGTCTATTGTCATCAGTGTGACTGAAGTAGTTAATCACTGCATCTAAAGTCAAGTTAAGTGACAGGTTTGAACACTCCTCTCATTTTATATTCTGTAAATGCACTTAAGATACTCAGGTCAAACTGCTAAAAACTGAATTTTACTGTCGTACAATAAAGTTTTTATGGAAATGAATGAAATAAATATGTTTCACTGAATCCAGTTAAATGAAGGACAATGTTATGTTATTTATTCTTTATTCCAATATACCTCTGTTGTCTTTTGACTTAAAAATGTGATGACGACTCATGTAAGAAGTTATCTGTTATATGTTAAGACAAATGAAATGTAATTTTAATCACATGTATATAATAAATACTGATGAAGCATAAAATAAATGTCTGTTTACGTAAACTCAAAATACTTCGATCAATATTGCACATTCTATAATTTATTCCTACACAGAGCAATTCACGTTGTCAAGGAAAATTGTATCAGTTATTTTTAACAAGTGTGCATACAACATAGCATTTCAGCAGTTTGACAGGACAACATATGATGAAAAACAGAATCCGGCTGATCACACTGCTGATTTCTTTTCACCATACTACAAATTGTACAAATTAACATACATAGTTTGCAGAAATATACATGCAGAAATGTTTCATTTTGGCCCAGTTATTGGACTATTCAGTTCAAAAATGGGATTTGAAAAATGTACAGTCATTCTGTAAAGCTTCTCTGAAACTCCTGCCACATTACGTCACATGTCTGGATCACTTAGGCTGCGTCAGAAATTGGGTGAAATGTATGCTTGATATAGAACCTGAAATCTCAGTTTACTGCTCACTATCAAGTCCTGAGTATCTAAAATATAGCACAGCTGTTCCCAACCATATTTTACTTATTACCTGAACCAACTGGGTGCATATCTGAGATGTGAACACTTCAACTGATGAGTAATTTCCCCCACTTGGACGGATTCATTTGAATATTTTTTTAGGCCACTGAAGAGATACAACTATGTAATATTCACTTATTATTACTCCATAACCAGGAAATCATCTTATGACTCCTTGTCAAGGCCTTCACCCCCAGGCTGGGAACCTCTTTTAATGAAAATAGGAAATGAGTGAGCAAGGGAGTGATTTCATACACAGCCAAGTTTTCTAGTTCAATGAATCGAAAGGGGTGGCATGGATATTTCTTCCATACAAATCATGTACATTCCTGAAAATGGCAAGATGTTATTTATTTTCCATTTCAGATTAGAGATACTTCAACTTTGAGTAAAGGTTTTGTTGCTGTCAGCTGCAATCAGCAGGTTAACCAGCTGGTGAGACATTAAATGATTTTATTCTGGTGTGGGTCCGCCTCCATCAACCTCTGGATCTCCTGCTTCTCCTGACGAATCATTAATCATCTCCTTGTATTTACTCTTGAAAAATCCAGCCTGAGAGTACAAAACAAAGAATGTCATATAAAAACATGGCAAAAAATAATTGACAAGAAGTAAAAGATATGAAATAATAGCTGCAAATATATTAAAATGCATGCATGTGCCCATAAAGATGTATAATAAACTGAAACGGTGTATGTACATTGTCTCACCTTATATAGGCCAGCAGTGGCTAAAGCCAGGAGAGCCAGCCCTCCTAGGGATCCTCCAGCAATCTCTTTGGCGAAGTCTGGTTCAGGATACACTTCTACCACTGACTCAATCTGAGAGATGAATGACAGAAAGTGGGTCAAATTCATGCTCTTTCAAAGCATAAGTAAGTGAAAATAATATGTCATCACCTTGCGAACAGGAGGGTTGTTATTAGACCCTGTTGAAAAGAAGATATACTGTCCTCTGTCATAATCCAGACTGGCTGTGCTGGTCAAAAGAAATTTGGCAGACTGAAGTCCGATCTGAAAAAATGGGGACTGGGATGAGCCTGTTTGTATAATCTTTAGTGATGTTAATGTTTTTACTTAATGCTTTACTGATATGTAGTCAGGACCAGTTGTAATAATTTCTACCAAATGCACTTAAAATGCAAACTCATAAATCAGTTTGTTGTATATCGTAACTAAACATGAATTACCTGTTCGATCCATCGAGAACTCAGGTTGGCAGAGATTTTGTATGTTTTTCTCTCCAGTCTTCCCATGAAACTAGTGCACTTGAACACTGAGCACCTGGCTACAGAGCAGTCCTGTCGGTGATTTTAAGAAGGCAGAAAGAAGAAAAGCTGTAACTAGGCCTGCAAACTCCTGTGGAATGAAAAAATAGTTACAACGATGTAACTCCAGTTCTATGAGTACACACTTAGACCTCTAATCGGCTTGGTTTACCCCATCAGGGCCTTGGCACCCTAAGACAGAGCTTTACACTCACTGCCCAATCAGGAGGGAGAAACCACACACAATAAACCACCAGTGCACCTGCTGTTCATCTCCACTTTGAACTCAGCAAAGGGAATCGAACAGGGGCCAGTTGTAGCTCTTCGGATCTATGTAAATCACAAGGGTGCCATATTTTTCATTGAAAATTATGAATTTTACTAAGCGAATTTGTAGCTATGTGACCAGTGTAATGTAATTACTTTTAATTTGCATCTAACAAAAATCGTGGAGATTTTTAAAATATATACTGTCACCAGGCTCAATTGTAACTAAAATAAATGGGAGACTTGTACATACCACTAACTTATTTTTCTGTATCTGAGCAACAAAATCTGTGACAGTAGGTTCTTCATCATTGTCTCTTTGGCAGTCTTGAAGCTGAAACAGAGTCAATTCATGTCAGTGAAAAAGAGAACAAAAAGTGCTCCTCATCTAACCACATCCATCCATGAGGCTGTAGTTGCATAAAAACAGCTAAACTTGAGACATTTTTGGGTTCAGTAACTACAAGTTCCCACATGTTACCTGCAAACTGCTTGAATCCGCCCAGATGTCTTTATCGCCAAGCTTTACTGGCACCCTGATCACCACAGTGAATTTTAGTGCCCTGATATCATTTGTAACCTAATAGAAAGGAGGAAAAGAAAAAGGTGGCCTGTATTGTATAGACTAACTGAGCATTAAAGTGAAATCTGAATCAAGTTAATTAACTATCACTGGTCTTATTGTAAAATATCTTTTTTACCACAATTGATTGTTGGACTGGTTTCTGCAAATTATTCTTTCCGAAAGTGAAATTGTTGTAGCTGAGGGGACTAAACAGACATAATGAACATTCGATCAATATTCGGTTATTAAATGTCAACTTCAAAGTCTTACTTTTTTTCACTGTTTATTTTACTTCACATAGAACGACACCAACCTTTCAATTGAAGCAAAAATGCTGTACTTCACATCAATCTCTTTCATTTTGTAGAGTTCGCTTGAGCTCGAGTGCTCCTGATTCCCACTAGACGAGAGGTGAAATTATTAGTACAAATGGTAATAGGACTATTGCACTATACACACTTGCATACTGTCATGCTTAAGGGCAGACAGCTGAACAATACCTGGTAGCATTTGCGGTGATAAAAATTCTCCTGTCAAGTTGACTATTAGTTTCGATCCCATAGGAGATGATGAAGAACACCTAAAATGAGATGAACGTGAGAAATGAACTTTTGGCTTTGCAGCGCTGTCTCTGCAGCACTTAGAAGAGATCCTCCTGTGCAAACAACAAACCTTAGAGCTGCTCTTAAAAATAGGCTTGTCAATAGTACACTCTGTCCTTCCTCGCAATAAGGCACCTTCACTGTCCAAAGAGTTGCACTCAATTCTTCCCTTCATTAAAAAAAAAAAACACAAAACACTCATCAATCAGAATAGCTGTATGACCTGAGAGAGCAGTTAACTGGAGATGAACTGAAGCAGACTTGATCCTGATGCTTTACCTGCAGAATCGTGAATTTCCTATAGGACAGTCCAGGTGGGTATGTGACAATGACACGGCTGTTGTAGGAGTTTTCCTCGCTGTTCTCCACTGACACAGTGACATCTAACAATTCATCAATACCCACTTTAACCTCTGAGGATCTAACAGATTATGAGGGAAGAGAAAAATGAAGGTAGAGGAAAACATGACTGAGAGTCTACAAGCTATGCTAGCAGCTCTGAACAGGCACAGCAAAGCTTTGAGCCAAACACTAACATCAGCCTGCTCGCCATGTTTACCGTCTCAGTTAGCTTGCTAACATGCTAAATGCTAATTAGCACAAAACACAAAGTACAGCAGAGGCTGATGGGCATTATTATTCGTTATTTAGGTATTTGGTTGTAAAGTACAGGAAAAAAACTGACTTGATGGAAAGTCAGATGAAAAATTAAATTACGATGCATCAAATATATATTAGTGGACCAAATGGTGCTGTAATCCATCCAATAACTGTACAGAAATTTCAAGTAAAAGCACAAATTAAAAGCTCAAAGTTTTAATTTGTGCACCTAAGTTAGGCTGCACCTGTGTAACTCACCTGGTAAAGTTGAAATCCACTTTCAGGTTATCTACACATTTTTCGTCAATGCCACAGTTGATTTCAAAGCCTAACTGTGGAAGAGAGTGTGAAGTAAAGCATGTCAGAAAGAGTGACAGCAAACAGCCAACAAAGACACGGCAGAAAAAAGTATGACTGCCTACTCTTACAAATAAATAGAATTATAATCCAACACTGTTGAGAAGGCATGGCGATTCCTGCGCATTTTATAGCCCTTCAGAGCTCCAGTAGCTAACGTAAAAAGGTCAAACGTGGATACTATTCTCACAAAAAAATGAAGACCACATGTAAGAAGCTCAGACTAATGAGGGTGTCTTTAAAGATTACTTACAGGATGAAAGGATGTTGTCTGAGCCTGCAAGGCAAGACTTGGCCTGAGATTTGTGTCCGAAGGATAGCCGTCAAAGGTGAATCTGAGTTCATTGGAAAGTTCATTGAGAGCATCATCTGGACAAGCCTGCACAAAGAGGACACTGATGTGAGTTTTGGATGCTTTTACTCAACACGGGCGTCAAATATGGCCTGTTTCTATATGGGAGAGGCTGTGGTTTTGCATGTTGAAATTAAGTGTTAAGGTTCTTTTGATGTTATTCAAAAGCCCAGAATATCTGATTTTTAGCATGGTGTATATCCAACAACTCACCTCAACAAAAAAATTCACTGTGGGGCACTGTGCCTTTGTCAAGTCAAGATCAGTTGATCCGGTCTCCACTCGTTGTTTCTCACTGATGTAAGCGCGGTTGTTCGGGGCTTTGCGGGTAGCATCCAGCGTTAAAGTATAGTTAATCCTTGCTCGAGCTGGAATAGATTAGAGTTTCCTTAAGAGGTTATTAGTGTGCACACATACAAGCATTTCAATGGATAGACAGGAGAGAATCAGGAACCTGTGTTTACTACAGAGTGTCCGGTCATGATAAGGCAGATTTCAGCTACGATCTCCAATGGTTTACTGCAGTCTGAGATTTGAGTGGGGATGCGGTTTGGACTGAATGACATCTTAGCTTCCACCATTACTATAGGCTTTGATCTGGAAATGGACAAAGTGCGAGAATACATGTAAAAAAAAAAAACCTCTGGCTTTATTATCAATAGCACAGAAAAGTAAACTGACTGGTATGTCTCAGCTGCCTGATGCAATCCATTATTGAACTGCTGTGACCTAAATTACAAATAAAAATATACAAAGAGACTGGCTATTTTTGGTCTGCACACATTGCAAAGCTAAAGTTTCATTCTAGGTGTAAACGTAATGGCTATAAACTAAAGAGTCATATTTACTCACCTGAGCAAGACAACTTTTCCCTTTGAACCCACTGCTAAGTCAGGCAGATCATCGTTACTAAGGTCAAAAGATGACTGACTGATTGACATGCCGAAGAACATCAGGTCTGAGTTGACCTCAGAGCCAGCAATTCTCTATATAGATAGAAATATTTTAATTAATTGATGACTCAATTGTATAGATGTTTTATTAAACAGAGTGACCAACAGGATGCAATACATACTGGATCTATTAAATCTTTTTTTGTTTCCAATGCCACAGTTATGCTAAAATTAGCATGAATATGCTGTTTGTTTAAATGTGGGTAAACTGGCTAAAAGCATAGGCGGTTGACTCTTTCCCATCACCAGAGTTTGCTTTAGTTTTTTCTGGTGTGTCACTCTTGATGTCACAAAAGCACCAGAAAACAGAAATCATGATCCGCCATGTTTCCTACGCAGTCATTTGACCCAGGAATGAATCCAATTGAAAAGCCAGATGTTAGGGGAAAAGGTTTTATTTGATCCCACTCACCTGTGAGTGAACAAGACTGATTCTACCTCCTCCCTCGCCATGGAATATGTAAATGCTGCCATGACCGTCATTTTCCAGAGGTGCCCCGATAGCCAAATCACTAAGACCATCAGTGTTAAGATCAGGCAGCACAGCAAGGGAGGATCCAAACCTTCCTTTGTCAGATGCGACCCCTCTCAGTACTGATGGAGAATCAAAGTGGCACTCGACATTCTGGTGAATATATATGACAGTCAATGTTTGCATAGTCAGTAAAAAAAACAAATAGCTTCACATAATGCCACTGGATAAAACTGTCATTTACCAAACCAGACAAGCTGCAAACATAAACTCTTCCCTCTCTATCAGTGTCCATGTACATAGGGGCAGATATGAGGATCAGGTCAGTGAAGGAGTCACGATCCACATCCATGGCACAAATCTCTGCCCCAAAATATTCACCAATCTGAACCTGTTAGCAACAAATTATTGATGAAAATAATTTCTTAAAAGAAGAAAACAGCAGTTTTTTATTTGAGAGAATGTTTTCCGATATGCTTCACGTGGTCTTTCAGGACCACACACCTGCCATGAAGAGGGATCAATCTTTTTGTTTTTGCCATTTGTGTCAACTGTCATCGCAATTCCTCGGTGTTGATATCTTGGAGCACCAACAATTGTCAACTGGCCTTGCCTCGTTTTCGCAACTGCCATGGAGTAACCTAGAATTCAAAGTCAAATCCATACGTTTAAGTGTCCAAAGGTTTGGCACAACTGCGGACAAATTGCATATATTTTGCTATTTCATTCCTCATTGGCCTTTTTTTTTTCTCAGTCCCTTCTCTAAACTCTCATGTTTGATACACGTGTTTCCAAAAGATTGCAGGAAGGACCACAGTAGAGCAGAGCGTGTACATGGCGACATCAGTATGTGTATGTTCGTTATCACTGTCATATTCATACCAAGATAACTGTCAGGCTCCATTTGTACAGGCTCATAAGAGCCCCTCTTCAGGCCTTGACTGGTGTATTGCAGGTAGCCTCCCTTCCACTGGTTGGCACCAACAATAGCCATCTGAATTCCCTGTAATTTAGACAGATTTATTTAAAGACAACATGTTTGCCACAAAACATCAGCCAAACATTCAAAGTCTGCATTCTATATGAGTCTGCAACTGATTTTTAATTACCCCAGGCACATATGCTGCACTGAATCCCTCTTGAGCCATTTCCATTTTCAGTGACTCTCCACCTGTTTGAGATCCTATAACAGCAATAA
The DNA here is from genome assembly GCA_037975065.1 of Chaetodon trifasciatus. Lineage (NCBI taxonomy): Eukaryota > Metazoa > Chordata > Actinopteri > Chaetodontiformes > Chaetodontidae > Chaetodon > Chaetodon trifasciatus. The sequence goes on along the minus strand of JBBMOE010000014.1, from coordinate 5,553,793 downwards.
TAAAGCTTTCTTAATGCAGTGTGACACTATGGCCTGTGTGTGAGTTGGATTCCATCGCTTCATAAATACTTCAACAGTGAATTTAGAGCTGGAGACTAAAAATTCATCAAGTTCATGTTTAGACTGAAACAGCAGTTTGTTTTTTAAGGTGGTGCAAGTATCTTCTTATTTTGTCCTTTTCACAAACATAAACTGCTAATTTCTCTAATAAGTGACATTAAACAAATAATAGTTTTTTTCTTCTTCTGTAATTTCAACTAAAAATGCAAAAAATATTACAAGTTGATATGGTGAGTTCACATCTGTACCTTCAACAGAGAAGATTTTGTCCTGCAAATTCTGTCTTATTATTTCAAGTGCATTAAAGTTGACCACTTGAAACACGTGGTTTTCCGGGGGAGAAGATGCAATGGTGTCCAGTTCCTCTTTTGCTCCAGTTTTTTGAAATGCGTCCCCCACCTAGGGATGATGAGAGAAAGTGTTGGAGGTGTTGCAACAGAAATGATGTGTTTAAATGTGAAATACTGAGCCCATTTATATTGCTAAATCTCAAACAGATGGAAATTCTTTAATATGCAAGAGTTTAGATAGCTAATGTAAACATTTCACATTGTTCAAACATTTGGAAGCACCTGTTATATTGATGTCTTTCTTCTTTCCGTCAATAATGAATCTTGAATAGGTTTAAACTGTGATTTGTCACTCCATAGTATGCTCAGCTAACAGTGCCAGTCCAATAGTGCTAACCCCAGACTATCTTTCTATTTCTATTTTGACATTTACCAAATCAAGCTTTTGTGGCAGACGATTCTAAACTTTTTAACAGTGTTTTCTGTCATGTATAGATACCATGTACATTTACATGTGCATACAACTTACCCCAATAGCAAACCGGACAATGTTTTTACTCTCAGCTAAATTTGCTGCCACTGGCAATTCAGTCCGGTCATTAGATTCTCCATCTGTAATGACTATCAAAACCTTCTTCACATTTGGCCTGGAACCTCTATTTGTTGAGAAGACATCGTTGCTGTCAAAAGAAAGATCTGTTTTCAATGCATGTTCTTGTAGTACGTTCTGCAGTGTTAAAAAACTTATTAGGTAATGAAAATAAACAGTTGTGTTGGTTCACCCAAATTCCAAAAAGATATATTTTCCCACTGTACTGGTATCTAGCCAATGCAATGCATCATTTTGGCTTTATTTATACAGAATTTCAGATATTCACCTGAGATTTATGAGTAATGTGAACATTGTTATTGGAAACTTATGTTTCTGTTCTATTTTTTAATGCTGGGAGCACTGCACATGAAGTTTCATTCACCTCCACTCTGCTGGGTTGGTGGCAGAAATATCAGAGACAAAAATGTCAGAACATAAACAAATAAAACCACAAACGTCTGCATGGATAAACACCACTAGCCATGGCATTTAATTGCTTTCTTATTCCTTCTCCAGAGTACACAGGCAAAAGAGACCCTGTGTGTCCAAACTCCAATTCTTCAATGAACTTTCATGGTGAAATCTATGAAAACCATATTGCTCACTTCCTGTCTGTGTGTAAAATCAGTATTAGGTAGTGTTGTGCATTTGCATCATGACGGTACTTACACAACATGTTGGATGGCAGCCGCTGTGTAAGTCCATCCACCTAACTGTTTTATTTTATCAATTTGAGTACTCCAAGTATTAACATTAAATGTATCAAAGTAATAATGGATGGTGGATCCTGTGGAGAACTGGGCAATGGCAAACTGCAAAAAAGAATGAAAAAAATGTAAATGTGTGGATATAAAAGAAAATTTGTATTCAACAGTCAAATGATCCAATTAATATAAAGCACCCTCACTGTGGTCGACAATTAAGGGAGGGTACAAAAATTAGATGGAGGGTGGAGGGGTATTTGGTAGATGTTTAACCGACTGTTTTTAAATTTAGCAATCACTAATATCACTTTCGTAATGGACCCATTGGTGGCTAATGTAAAGATGCTTTCTCTGTTAAGAAGATACAAAGGTTTTTTGGTTCTTAAATTCTTTATGCTTTGCCTTATATGTGAATAGAAGTTGTAGTATATGGTTACATTTTGAGATATTGGGGGAAGGGTGCATGTTTTCAAAAGGTCCAAAGCAGAGGAGGCCTTTTAACAAAAAACAAAACAAAAAAAAAACAGAAATACATTTCATACAGTGCCTAATACTCTAGTCATTCTATGCTTCAAAAGTAAAGCAACCTACCCTTGTGTCTGTTCCCAAGAATGAGCTGACAAGTTTTTTCACAAAATTCTTCATTGTTCGAAAATCTCCTGTAAATACACTGCCTGAGCCGTCCAGCAGAAATGCAATGTCTGCTTGGGTTCGACATTCTGTCAGAAAGAAGACATGAATTAGGGTCTAAATAATCATTACAGCTTCCCCCAGTAAAGTTAGCTGAAAAATGTATTAACGTCTCACTTTACTTCAGCATCATACATGGGTATATATGGGCCTTTGACTCCAGACATTGATTTCTGCCAACATGCAATATTAGCAGACCTCTTCTACTGCCTCCTTTATTACTGATATGTTTTTTAACTCAACATGCTCACCTTCAAGAGAAGAAGGCACAGAAGCGCCAATACCATTAAGTCCGTCTATTTGAACACATACACCGTTGTACAAGGTGATACTTTTGCAGTCCTTTGGGATGGTTGGACCACATGCCTGAAAAGAGACATGGTCAGTGCTAAATAAAGAAAATTGTTGATTATTTCCTTTTCCAAAACAATACATTTTTAGGCTGCAAGAAGATTGTTTCACTCATAGAAAGACAAAGAAATGTTCAAGAGGATTTTCTCTGACCTCAGCATTGACATCATCAATGTACTGTGAATCTTTGCAGTTTACCAGCTCACCAAGGTGTTTCGTGTGGTGGGATCACTTGTCATTGTCAATCCAAGGGACATGTTGACTGCAAAATCGGGCACTGCAGTGACAACATTTATCAGTCATGTTAAAACAGTCATTTGGGATTCTTTACAGGTACAGTCTCAGTGACTGCTGCAAACCACAGCTACCACTAGGAAAGCACCTCCTGATGGTGATCTGATAAATATCAGCAGCATTAGCCAGTTCATACTCATTGTGCCCAAACTATAGAGCAGCATCCCACAGCCTTTTTTGTCCTGTAACCACTCCCAAAACACTCATGACCGAGGCAATTATCACATGAATATACATACTTTTGTAATTGTTGATTTTCAGCATTAAATGAGAAACATTTCCATTCTAACAAGTGATTTTGTCTGTTATGTCAACGTATGTCTTGAAGGCTGAATCTTACACCAAATATATTTTTATCTCAGTATTTTTTCTACAAATATCTGGAAAACATATCCATGATGATGAACATGAAGTCCTGACCCCATCTGCTGAACAAACCCCTCAGAATCTGCTCTTAATGAATCAACAAGCGACCCCTCATGCTTGTACTTTTCTATAAAGATAAGAGGTAATAAGAATTCTTATGCTAACAGTCACTTTTCTCATTTAACTTTAGTTTTAACAGTTCATTTAAAACATTTCGAAATGAGAAGCTGCTTACGTGGAACTGATAGCTGACTGCAGGTTTCAGTGGAGCACTTGTATATTTGCCCCCTTCCTTTTGGTGAATACTGTGCAAGAGGAGCACTCACCAGCAAGCTGAGGAAACAAGCCATGTGAGAGAGCACAAAACCAATCCCACACATTGTCTATAGGAAAATGCTACATGCTCAGTTTCTCATTACTGTGAGATGACCACAAGACAGAAATGCTGGTTAGAAACAAATGGCTGTAGACATTTAGCTATTGTGAACCCATGCTCCACAACAGCATCCATGCTTTGACTTACTCTGTTTGTCTCTGCACCACCTGGTATCCAAAACCTGCAGCGTTGTTTGTCAGGAGCCTCCATGCCACGGGATCGATATTAAAACAAAGTGCAGCTTTTAACACTGTGGAATGGAGAAGAAAGAATGACATTTTTTCTCAATTAAAGCCAACATGTGTCGAATGTTAATGTGATTATAGCAACTTTAAAATGATTCTTATAGCGTGTCTTACTTAGCTGAAAATCTTTGATGTGTTACAGGGTGAAGTGCTGTGAACTGACAGTGTCTTTTTTGATAGTACCACAAGGGAGCGCCAAAGTTATCAATTTGTATTCTAAACATAGTGGCCCCAATCATTTATTCATTTTGAAGACATATTCAAGATGACTATGTCTATGTCTGATTTTCTGTTATGCTTCCTCCATTCTTTTAGAGCAGAAATACAGCTGTTATTAAATCAAAAACGTTGCTTTCGCATGGGATTTCCTGAATTTGAGTGACTGTTGTGCAAATAAAGCCTTCCCTTTGGGGCACAACATGACATTTTCTAAAAATGGTCATTACGATACATAGAAATGGTGTGATGAGATAACAGTGTTTATTAAGAAACAATACCTTCCTCTATCTGCTGAAAGTCACATTAACACTGGTCTGACAGCTCTGACAGGCAGTAATATATTTTGGTTTCCTGTACAAGTGTTACAAAGTGATATCAGTCATAGCTTTGCTGTCATTGTTTCTCCAAAAAAATAAAATCCATCGCAAAAAATAATGATTAACCACCATGAGACTCATGCCACCAGATATTGCATTTTCTTGTCAACAGCATAGCCTTTGTAATAAAACAAATGCTCTATTATAGATAACATCAATTCATCTTTTCCTGTTCTAAGTTACTGCCCATCATTTCTAAACCACCAGCTACAGGAAGTCTGTCTTCTGCTCAGTATAAGTGGGATGTGTCATGTTGGTCCTGATATGCTTCCCCTTGGTCTCACAAGTTGTGTGGGTTTAGCAGAGCCCTCATGTTAACTCAGGGGCCGAGTGATGCATGTTGCTGCTTGTTTGTGGTTAATTCTGTGGAATCTGTCTCTAAAGACCTGTGCCCCTGCAGCTCTGCACAGGCTAAGCAGACGTTCTGTACATAACGAATGGATAGGTTGATCATAATCTAGGGTCTTACATTACAATTACACAGGTGGTTATGGACCATGGAAGTAGTAGTAGTAGTAGTTTTTTGTTTTTTTTGGCACTCCTCCTCTTCACCAAATTTGGTGCATGACATATTTGAATGATCCTGACAACCGATGTGGTCACAAGTCTGACCCAAGCCATTTGTATACCTTACAGTACGCCATTCAGTATTTAAAAACTGCAGTTTCCAAGAGGCAGAGCTTCAACCACCATGGTGTGCACAGGTGTATTGCTTACTGCCAATGATTAGAATGGGATTGGTTATTTGTACCTGCCTGGACATTGTTGAATCATGCATGAGCGTAGCGGACGCGGGGTACACGGGGGACATGTCCCCCGCACTTCCCGTATCTATGCCCTCCGTCCCCCGCACTTTTTTACAGCCATTACAAGCACTTAATTCATTTTTAACATGTTGGGAGGCGTTTTTCCGAGCCGTCTATAAACGCATCATGAGTAGACGGCGCTTAACACCACTGCCGTGTGTCATCAGAGACAGAGGTTGTGCTTCATTCAAACATGTTCAGCAAACCAACCAAGAGGCAAAAAGTTTTTTCCACACAAACCGTGTAAGTTGAGTAATGCTGTTACATGTAGATAATGTTTAGCTAAAACAAAGACATTCTATATTGTATATTATTGCCAAGGACTTTGGCTAAAAGATGACAAATAGATGTCAATTTAGTTAGCAAAGGTAGCTAGTTATAAACCCACTAAGCTCACTATTGTTTTGCACATATTTTTTAATCTTTATACAATAGAAAGAGCAGTGTATTATTTGACTACTTTATTAGGCAGCAGGCATAGGTCATACCATTTTTCTTAATTAATTAATTAATTAATTAATTAATTAATTGTGCTGTTTGTGGTTATGTGGTTCTTTAGCTGCTAAGGAGAGGTGCAATTGAATGTGAGAGGATGATAAATCACTCAATAGACTTCTGAACAATTTATCCCCCCCACTTCTAAAATGATGGCTACGCCCCTGGAACCATGTGTGCCCTGATGAAGTTCTGATAGACCGAAAGCTCAAAATAAAGGAAAATGCTGCACAGATCTAAATGTGCAGAAATGACTTCTATCAGTTTAGACTCGCTGATGCCTCAGCAAATCTTTAGGAGGCTGGAGCGGTGATCACCCTGCATTACATACAATACTTGCAACTGGATTAAGTGTACAAAACCTTGATGTTACCACACAGGATTTAGGTGTTCTTCAAAGATCATTCAAAATGTTTTGTACTATTAAAATAAAGAGGGTTTTGTATAAGCTTGTTTTAGCGTCACACTCTGTTTCCTCTGTAGTTCCATTCATAGAGGAAACGAAATACAAAGGTGGAATTGATCATCTCAGCTGTTTTTCTACATAATCTTATCACAGTTATTAATGTTATTAATTAAAAATAACACAGATGATAATTGCTGATAATAAATTACTATGCTTCCAGCATCGGGACATACCTTAATGCTGCTGTGAACAAAATCATGAGATATAAACTTATCTTACCTGACAAGGATATTGTAGTGATAATTATCCAGTCCATTGTGATACTCCCATGGACAATACTAAGTGTGATGTGTTCTCTGAGCTCATACAAATTTGGAAATTGTTGTGCTTTCTGGCGACCTACTAACCGTTTCTATTACCAAAGCCGTCAATCTGTCAAAAGCACAATGCAGGAATCTACTCAGCAAGTCAAAGCAAAGGCAGCCCGTTAGAGGAACTCTTAGGTAGGCGGGGTTGCAATGTTGACACACTTGCTGTTTAATATGGGCACAGTGTGTTGTCACTTGATTGCAAAAAGCGTTGGCATTGTTTCATTTTTATCTAGAATGATGTAGGGGATACTGATGCTAATTTGGATGGAAGGATGATTAATAATGCTTTAAAAAATTAAATAAAATCAAACCTCACCGCTAACCACTTCTCTTATCAGTAGGAGTTAAAGTCAGAGGCTCAAAGTGGTTTTATTTAGACCATTCATCACTTCTGTTATATGTATTAAGAAATGCCAGTATAAATTAAGACCATAAAAGTTCCTTTTTCCTAACAATGCTGCTTTTCTGTTCTCTTGTCTCCTTCCAACACCAGCTGGGGAGAGAGGAAGTTGCAGTTTACATCATGAGCTCACCACTAGTGAGAGGGTCTGTTTGAACAAAACAGTGTTCTCCTCAAAAACAGAAATCCTAAAATAAAAAGTTCCGCTTCTTCTTTTTGCCCGACTTCCTCTGCAGTGTCTCATGTGTGAGCCATAAAATTTGACAGTGTGTCAGTTTTATAAGGCACGCAATGGGATTGAGTATGGGCTGACTTTATGTCTATCGTTGCCTGTTGATGTATGATTTCGAAATAGAAAAAAATATTGTAGTTGTTCTGTGGGAGTGCCTACTGTGAATGATAAACATCAGTTAAAATTCAGCTGATCAGATTTTGATATAATCATGTATAGGCCGTCTTATTAAAAGCTCACTCTCTCTGGCTGTGTGAGATTTCTGTTATGCTGCCTGCCTGATAGATGATGAACAAAGTGACCTTACTTATTTTCTGTCCTTTTCACAACTCTGCATGTTGACTCATTTAGCCCACAGCCTCTGTTCAGGAAGTGAACATCTTTTCTCTGCTACTGCAACTATTGATGCTATTGTCAGCACAACCCAAAGCCCACTCTGACCATCTCTGTGGTGTGAAATGCACATCCTTTCAAACGTGTGACTTGATTTTTGCCCGCCTATATGAGTGAGTGTTTCAACTTAGAACGATGTGCAAGCACAACCTTTGCCAAGCTCCCCAGTTCACCCTTTTCTGCCGAGCAAAGACGATCGAGAAAAGTCATGAAAAGGTCAAGGATCAACGCACTGTGTTGCTGTGTCTGGATTAGATTTCTAAGGGCAGGTTAGCAATGTTGTCACATGCTGTCCAAGCCTCTGTGTGAGTGTGTGAGTGTGTGTGTGTGTGTGCTCGTGCTATTACTGCATATACCCAAAGTTATCATCCTCCACATACCCTTTCAAATGACCTCTGGGTGCTGAGATGCTCTTCTGAGGCAGCAAATTTTAATGTTATTGCACGTGAATGGTGTATGAAGTCTATATTTTTATTCACTACCACATAGTCATAAAATGACTTAAACTGCACAGGGTGCAGGGATGTGCTTGGAAGATGCATAACTTTGTTAAAGGAGGATGCAGGGAGCACTGACATCAAGGTGAGGCAAATTCTCCCTCGTCATTCTTTATCAAATATTTCTGGGTAATATTTTATACCCATCTCCATAACTATGCCTTGGACCATACCTTTATTCCACATTTCTACTTGTTTTTCCCCTATACCTCCACCCAAAATGTCCCTTTCTGTGCCATTCAATGAAACACTCTTTGCCCTTTCACTGGCTGCTCACCACTATGTTACTCCAGCCTCAGTCTCTCTGAATGTCACGATCCATCTCTGGTTGCGTCCTGTTCTTTTTATAGCTGGGCAGCTGAAATGTGAGGGGTCACAATGGGAGGATAAATACAAGGACCAGCAGGCTGGGGGGGTGTCGCAGACGAAGGCCGGATCTTCCTTACTCTCTCTTCTCCCAGCTCTCCTCCTCACCTCAAAGGTAAAATGAACAGAAAGCTAACTATGAGATAAATGCATTACTTTAATTGGCTTTATGTGCTATCCGTTGAATAGTTTGTTCTTATACAGTATGAGGTGCGTAACTTTTTCCACATGAGAGAAATATGTTTCATCTGTTCTTTTTACTGAACCACATTTGTGGTTACTGTGACAGTTAGAGCTATATGTGTCGCATTTAACCCACACACATATGTCCTCTCACCTAAAGCCAAGTAAAACTGACTGAAATATCTCAATGTTTTCAATACTACATTTAATATTCACTAACGAACAGATTCACTTGCCCTCCAGTTCACACTGTGCTTGACAATTCAACATTGGATAATTTCACAAACAGCATGCTGTACTATTACACAGCAAAGTGACTGTGCAGCTCATCTATTGTTGCACCACCTTCCTTTATCTGATGCAAAGTTTCCAGTCAGTCAGTGGTGATTCAGCTATTTGAGCAGGTTCTTATTAAAACTATCTAAATTTGTCCAGGCTGTGTGGTTATTAATCTTCCTGTTAAGTGCATGACTTCTAAACAGTGAAGTATGAAACTGTGCACCTCTGTTTTATATAATGCCTTCTTGCAGAGCCATAGTGCTTTCATTGCCTTGCAGTGATACACTGTTTATATTTAGTTCAGCCTATTGATAGTTGAGGCACAAACAGGGAGAGAGGGAGGGACGTGTGCAGGAGGTGTGGGGTAGAAGAGCAGGGAAGAGGAATGGAAAGAGAAGGGGGCAGTGAAGGGGAAGGGAAAGGTCAGGGATAAGAGGCTAGAAAATGGAATAGGTCATCCACATGCTTGTCATGTATTTTCAAGGGTGGTTACATGAAGGGTGGGGCAGTGGAGGGTGGAGGGCTCTCTGACACTGGATCCCCTGTGCCACAGCATATTGTGCTCGGGGAATAGCGTGTAACCCCGGCACATAAAGTGCTTTATGATACTGCAACAGTTATAGCTGCAACAACTGCAGTCACAGTCGAAACACCAGCTTAAAAAGAGAGACAGGAAAATGTCAAACCATACAGTCAAGCTTCTTTCACCACTTCCCTCGCATAGTCAACTCAATGTCATGTCCCCGTCTCGAAAGGCAGTTTCCCATGCGTTCATAAGAAGAACCACAAACTCAAATGCAAATCTTTGCAGCAAATGTTTCGTTGAACTTTTCCCCTCACCACCTCTGCCTAAATGTAGCCCTGTGTCTTTCCTGCTTCCTCATTATCTCACCTTGTGTCTTGCTCCTCCTTCTCCTCCTCCTCCTAACAAGAGTCAGGATGCCTCACGCATACCCCTTCCTCACTCCTGAGCAGAAGAAGGAGCTCAGTGATATTGCTCAGAAGATTGTCGCTCCCGGCAAGGGAATCCTCGCTGCAGATGAGTCCACCGGTAAAGCATTTTAAGAAAATGGATTTAGTTTATATATTGTTTTTGACCATTGCACATCCTTTTGTATATTTGCACATCCTTTTGTATATACTGTTTATATTTTCTCAGTATATATATTTTGTTTTCTAGTCTGTTTTATATTTTGTGGTATATTTTGTTTATATTCTGATTCTGAAATCATTAGTCAGTCATGTAGGACAGCCAAAATCTGAAAAAGGAGTGTATTACATTGACTCATTAAACTTTCAACAATCTATAAAGCACACAACAGAGCTGACAGAGTATAGGTGAACTAAATCGAACATTTTCTGCAACCATCTGCAAATGCTTACAAAAAGCACACTGGTACCATCCACAGATGGATCCACTTTTTAGCTATCTTATATCTCCACAACTTCTAGGCAGCGTGGCCAAGCGCTTCCAGAGCATCAACGCTGAGAACACTGAGGAGAACAGGAGGCTGTACCGCCAGCTCCTCTTCACCGCTGATGACCGCATCGTTCCTTGCATTGGAGGCGTCATCCTCTTCCATGAGACCATGTACCAGAAGACCGATGACGGCAAGGCCTTCACCCAGTACCTCAAAGACAGAGGCATGGTGGTGGGCATCAAGGTCGATAAAGGTGTTGTTCCCCTGGCCGGAACCAATGGCGAGACAACTACACAGGGTGAGTGAGAAACAGATGTAGACACAAAGAGAGCAATGTGTGAATGTGTTTTTATACCTTTGTCTAACTTATTTGGTGTGTCCTGTCGCTCTGTCACAGGTCTTGATGGACTGTATGAGCGCTGTGCCCAGTACAAGAAGGATGGTGCTGACTTTGCCAAGTGGCGCTGTGTGCTGAAGATCACCCCCACCACTCCCTCAAGACTGGCCATCATTGAGAACGCCAATGTGCTGGCTCGCTATGCCAGCATCTGCCAGATGGTAAGACACATCAGTTAGATGTTGAAATCATTGTCTACGTAATTATACTTCCCCATAATTTTACAAACGTCATGGCAAGGGCAGATCTGTGTATATAAGTTATCAATAGAAAAACATACCCTTTCAACAAAAATGTCTGTGCAAATTCCAAATAAATCATATCATATCACCTTTCACTTCACTTCACATATCACATGCACTTAGTGTATCATGAAAAAAGGAGCATTACTGCTGTTTTTTCTTTGCATGATATACATTTTATGTTATCCTATCACTGACTTCCTGCATGGGTGTCCCTGTCTCTGAAATGCTCTCATAGCAATTTCAGTACAGCGCTGCTGTTGCATTAGGTCTATTTTATTGATAATGAAATCATATTAGCTTTATCTATTTCAACTGTAAGTGGAGAGCTGAAAGTAGCTATTTTAATCTCAGATCTATGTTAATAGTCTCTAAGACTGGTCAAGATTTATACATATTTAGTCTTTGGTGTGTCTTTGAAGAATGACAAAACAATTCAATAAAATGTCCTCAAATCTGGATGCAGTTTAGGAACCACTGAAACAATAAGAAACTAATGCATAATGCATACTGCATGTCCACACTGTGATTCTACTGTTTTGCCTCCTTATTATGAACTTCCCTCTGACACCCGTCTGTCCTGCTAACACAGTCATTTTAACTCCTTTTGTCTCTGCTGTCCTCAGCATGGCATCGTCCCCATCGTTGAGCCTGAGATTCTCCCTGATGGTGACCATGACCTGAAGCGGTGCCAGTACGTTACTGAGAAGGTCCTGGCTGCTGTCTACAAGGCCCTGTCCGACCACCACGTATACCTGGAGGGCACCCTGCTCAAGCCCAACATGGTGACCGCCGGACACTCCTGCTCACACAAGTACAGCAACCAGGAAATCGCTATGGCAACAGTTACTGCCCTGCGCCGCACCGTGCCCCCTGCAGTCCCTGGTAAGCGAGATGCACAAAATACTTGACATGCAAATGTCTTGATTCTTCATTGAATAGTTGCACGACATTCATTCTTGTCTAGAGAAACATGTTGCTAAGCTCTCATGTTCTTCCTGTGCAGGCATTACTTTCCTGTCTGGTGGCCAAAGTGAGGAGGAGGCCTCCATCAACCTGAATGCCATGAACCAGTGCCCTCTGCACAGGCCCTGGGCCCTGACTTTCTCATACGGCCGTGCCCTGCAGGCCTCTGCCCTCAAAGCCTGGGGCGGCAAGAAGGAGAATGGAAAGGCATGCCAGGAGGAGTTTGTCAAGAGGGCTCTGGTACGTGCGATTCTAAAAATAAACATGCTAATTAAAGAAAGTCAAATATGCCGTCCTGTGTTACATATATGCTGCAGTAGAGTTTTGTTAAGCATCAGACTTCAGTGCTGCATTATACATTCAATAATACTGCCCTTTTTGTCTCTTACAGGCTAATAACCAGGCCTGCCAGGGCAAATATGTTTCCTCTGGAAGCAGCTCTGCTGGTGGAGAGTCACTGTTTGTGGCAAACCACGCTTATTAAGCATGGACACTCACCAATTCCCTTTCCACCTTCTTCCCATCATTACTATGTCACCATGGAAAAGGCCATGACCTCTTGTGCACCGTCTGACCGCACTTTCACAGAATCTTGGTAGAAAGCGAAAGAGAAAGATGGAAAAAAAAACTTCCTCTGGGTTGTTGCTGCAGCTAGGAGATCCTGAAAGAAATGTTCTGCCTCCATTCCCTTACCTTTTATTTTTAAACACCTTTTCTCAGGTGAAGATTCCCACAATCTTTTTACGCAACTTGTACTATTCTTTTTCCGTGGTCTGATTCCACCAAGTGCAGTATATGATTTATACTGGTACCATGGAATAAAGTATTTACCCGAATATGTTGCTTTAATTTTTGAGTCTTTGCACATTATTATAAGGTCACAAACAACATTAAGAAGCTGCAGCCACTGCAGCCTGATAATATCACTATGAGATGAATAACATTAGTAGCAAAAGAAATATATAAAAACCAATATATAAGAGATCAGCACTTTTTCCTGTAAATATTTGGAAAGCAAAACAATATACTTCAGTTACGATGAAGGTAGGCTACATGTTGGACAAACTCTCATGAAAACAGTTATCCAAAATGTTAGCAAATAAAGTGTGGCTGTATGGGTGTAAATTATTCTCAAATTAAAAGCTGCACTTCCCATTACAAGATGTTTTCCACACTGAAATAGAACAACTGGTTATCGTTAAACTGTATGAACAGAAATGGTCTTTAGCAATGTCAGTTGGTAACATTATGTCTGCTTGTTCAACACTTTGTCCAGATTAAAATAACCGCTAGCCATTAAGTAACTTACAGCTTGACTATTGGTTTGACTGGCATGAAATTTTATATACAGTATATAAATTACCCAAAACAATGAATCATAATGGCTTCAATTGGTATCCTGATCCCCTGACATCTAACTGTAATGTAACACATTTTAATATGTAGACGGCTAATAGTCTTCCATAGCTATCTGTTATGTTCCAATCAGCCAATGTAGGTGCATGTTAATCTTCATCTGACAAGTCCTTGTAGCACTTATGATCAAACCCATGTAGTACTTTTGATCAGATAATCACTCTAACGTCAATTGAATGTATGTCCTGTAATACTATGAAATGTAACTCTGTAATATCCCAAGCACATTTAGCTGATGTCTGTCGTGTAATTACTAATAACTGTAACTGTATAGATGCATAGTTCACACAGGTTATGATGGTTAAGATCATAAAATATGATGCATTATTACAGCTTGAACTACAGCCCTGATTGCAAAAAATGGGACTGTGTTAGAAATTAAAAACAGAATGAGCTCATTTGCTCATCCTTTTCGACAAATATTCATTTGAAAACAGTACAAAGACAATATATAAACATCTTCAGGCTAATATAGGCTCATTCTGAATTTGATGCCAGCATCACGTTTCAAACAAGCTGGGACAGTGCCAACAAAAAACTGTGGCGCAACTGCTAACATGAATAGTTTTATACCATTACCTACAAAACTGACTGACTTTTTAGAGACAATGCAAAAATCTCTCACCATGGTTTTTCTTGTATTTAGCCTTCAATAACTTAAAATAAATTACCACTATCAGGCTCATAGAAACCACACACCAACATACAGAAGAACAAAATTTTACACCTGCAGCACAAAATGCTTTATTCTTTGGTTTGCAGAAAGTACTGTGCAAATCTGGAATATGAAGGTTCTGCATTGAGAATGCAGAAGAGCAGCAATTTTCTTGAATCATCTATCAGTCCCCTTCAGCACTATGCTCCTCCTGAGGGGATGGGATGCTCTTCATTGGGTAAAATCAAATGCAATGTATGATACATGGGCATAAAAACATGCATCATTACAAACTAGAATGATGTTATATCCAAGTATAATCTGAAATGCGATTAGATAAGATGATCATAATGGAACACAACAGACGAAGAAGCTGAGAGGTTGTTAGTGCAAAACCGTTAAACAGCTAAAATGTGCTGCAGGAACACTGTCACTGAGACAACAATGCACGCAAGCTCAGTTCCAACAGTGGATGCTGTTGAGTTGGGACACACAAAGCTGTCGTCTTGGTCGGTGCCAGTGGCCGTGAATGTCACAAAGCTGACATTTGCCCCAGCCACTTGATCCGTGATCCATTTCTGGAATTCAGACACTCGGGCATAGACTTCAGGAAAGCCAGCCAAGGCACAGGGAACTCCAAAACTGGTGATGCCAGCCTGGATCCACACTGACCCTTGTTTGCATTGCAATGGTCCACCAGAGTCACCCTGAAAAAGGAGTGACAAAACACAGAAAACAGTTAATTGATACTGCTGGTAGCATGTGCAGAATAAGACTAGAATAGCCTCCAGTCTGGCACATTCTCAATGATAATAACATCAGTGAGTTATTATCTTTACCAGGCATGCTCCTTTGCTCTCTTGCCCCCCACAAATCATTCTGTCTGTGATGTTTACTTCTGGTTTCGAAAGGTAGTTGCAACGGCATTGCTTTTTTCCAATGACAGGAATCTGAACCTCCTGCAGTGGGTAAAAGCTTGGCAAAGAATCTGTGGGAGAGAGAGTGTGAAATCAGAAGACTGTTTATTTACCCATCGTTTGCACAGTTTCCGGAGGATTGTTTTCCAAATGAAAAGCCTGCAGGTTACTCACCATTCTTTCCGAGTTTGCCCCAGCCAGTGGACCAGCAGAGAGTGGAGTTGTGGAACTGGCTGGAACTACTTGCCAGGCAGATTGGTCGGATGTAGTCAGTAAAATTGACAGGGCTGCTGAGCTTCATGACGGCAATGTCATTGTTATACAAAGTGTTGTTGTAGTCAGGATGGACGATGACCTGGGACACAGTGCGGGACACTTCATGGACATTGGGGCCACTCTGAGTCTCTCTCCCTAAGTAGATGGTGTATGCACTAGGTGATTTTCTGGATGAAAGAATAGATAAAGACAAATTAAATTAGTCAGTGTAGGCAGATTATATTGCCTAAATGATTTCAAGAAGATATTTCCTGTATTTGTAGATACTTGGTGGAGAACACTGAGTTCCAGTTTATTATTGCTATGATTGCTAAGGATTGCCAAGACGATTCAATGATCATATTCTCTGTGAGTTAGATAAACAATGTGTGCATGTACTGGAATTCAGTTGAACTTCCAGTAAAAACACTGGACCATTCAGAGCTAGTCAAAGCAGATATAGTATGGATCGCATGCCTGCTTATTACCTGGTCTGCCTCAGCGGGTGTAAGATGCACAGACAGATGGACAGTACACTTTAAAATGCATAAATACATGGTTTAGACACAGCACAGTAATAGATGTAAGTTAAACAAAGAGGGAGCTGTTTTCTGAGCCAGTGTACCATGTATCAGTTTCACTAGTTGGACAAGTCACTAACAGGTTGCATCAAATTTCAAGTCTTATCAGACTTAGACTGCTGGTGTATCAGTAAATTTCATTTCCTCAACTCAGTAAAGGCAAAAAAAGTGAAGAAAAGCAGAAGTCTGAGCTGCCTGTAGACTCCTGTTTCCCAAGAAAGGAAAGAACAACTTCAAAATAAGAAAACCAGAGGGCCTGGGCACAAATTCTAGTCCATATCCATTGTAGGTTGGGTCAAACTAAAATTGCTGCAGGATCACAGCAAACAACAAACCCAACAGGATCTGAAAGGAGAAGAGAGAGTCGCAGCAACACATGCTGCTTATTTGGTCAGACGGCCAATCTGCCACCAACGCTTGGTTTCATTTGTGTGTTGCGGTAGCACATAGTGTTTAAGGTTTGACCGACACGTTACATTCAGCCTTTCGTCGGCTCAGTGACCAACCGACAAGCATCTTTGACAGTAGCTCCTTCTCCAAATGTGTTTTCTGCCCATTATCTGTGGGTACTGTTTTTATGAGACTTCTCTGTTGCTTCATGATTCAGTCGAACTTAGTTTTTCTATGAACATTTTACTACTAAACGAGTCAACTCAGCTTGTGGTCTGAGACTTATGTGTTGGTGACATTCTAAGCTAACACTGCTAACGTCAAATTATTGTTGGGCTGGGCTGTCAAAATGGAAGAAATGATTAGCCTGAAGTTACTTCAATTACTTTAGTGTCAGAGCACTGAAGAGGAGGCAGTCTTACTGGCTCCAGGTTTTCCCTAAATAAAGACTTACACCAAGATGCAGTGGGCTGTTATGAGCACCCACTGGTCACTGATGAGAGTCCCTCCGCAGATGTGATATCTCACAAAATTGAAGTGCACGCTGACCTGCCAGGGCCATGACCCTGCTGTGGCATTCTCACCACCCACAATCCTCGTGTTCAGAGGCGCCATCCCACAATCTGACGGAGCACACACAAACATGTCAGTAAAGTTAGGCTGATTCATGTGGTCAGCCCAAGCCGTGTTTATTAATGTTCAATATGAGTACAGTGCATGTGACTATATGAGCATTTACATTGCTAAGAGCAATTATTTGGAATATATGAAGTGTGCTTACCCTGAGCCTCTGACCCTGGTGGAGAGAGAGATGGAAAAAGTTACTTACATTTCTATGCCTTAGTGGGTGGGTGCTTAATGGTTAGAGCCAGCACATTTTTCCTGTATACTGGAGGTATTAGTAGTGCTGTGTGGACACTGTATGTGTCACTACAGACACAAGGTGGCCCCAGAGTTCCAGTTGCTCCTTTTTACTCCCTCATCGGCTTACTTACAAACACAGCGCTGTGCAACATTCCTAGAGTATTTTGTTTGTCATATTTTATTTTGCTCATTTACTTAGACATTCACCAGAGTGGTACAAGACTTCTTCAAAGTACTACACATCACTGCAATATTTTGGTTTGCAATATTTAGGTGTGTTATTTGGTTCATTGAAGCTTTTTCTATTTTCAGTTGTTATATGTCACAATGTCCATTTGATGTTCAAGTCCACAATATGAAAAACAGGTGTGGAACAGGTGTGTTGACCGACTTCACCAAAGCACTGTGCTAACCAACAGGAAGAAGTACTGCTCAGTTTTCCAATACTCACACCACTGTTACTCACTGTCACTATTTCCCACATGATGCCTGACTTCATTCTGCATTTCCATCTTTACCAGAAATGCTGGTGACTTGTCAGATTAATCAGAGAGTTACACAAAACAAGACATAACCCAAATGAATAAGAAAATGAGCTTACATCCAGTTTAACCCCCGTACAGTAATGTTGATATGACAGATAGATGTTTCTCATTTTATTTGTCTGTGAGTTCTTTCTCCATATTATTGCAGTATGATTACATACCAATATTATACATATAATGTGTTTTGAATAATGAAAGAGAGAAGTCATTATCCCAAGCTGCTTTACAATCGCTGAAACACGTGAAACAGTGAGTAAGTAAACAAACCTCTCAATGATTTACAGGTGTTCCATCACTGATAATTATCACTATTGTAAAATCATCAATTGATGGCTCTATTCAGTACAGCATTCCTGTAATAAACCATGTCTTTGAAGCTATATTCACATCATATTTACAGGTGGTTTTAATATTCTCCACTGTGTGTAAAAGAAAGAGAAAACTTCAGACATTAGACACTCCAAAAAATACACCCTTGAAAATGGCAATAGAGTTGGATCAAAACATCTCAATTATTGATAATGGAAACTAAATATAAGCTTTAAAAAGATCATTTATTGGGTTATAATAGATAATAAACTGGTAATCAGAGTGAAAGCTCACCTTGCCGAGTGAGGACTGCACACATCAGGAGTGTCCATACAGTCCAGGCTTCCATACTGAACTGTAACTTTTTGCCTTCAGCAAGCGTAGAGTCTGTCTGTAGCTGTGTCATTCATCAGCTGAACTCATATTTGCTATATGCGGCAAACACTCCCTACTCAAACCTGTTTTTCTTGATACCTCTGACAAACACCATATTCACCCACCCACACACATGTTTAATGCCAGAAGAGTAATTAATTAATGTACACTAAATGATCAAATCTGTCTTGATCACCAAAATATGACACAAATGGTGGGAGGAAGGTGTTCAAAGGTGTTTTGGTATTCACTCTGATGTCAAAATAAAAGCCTGTATATCACAGTCATGGATTATACTGAAGTTATTGATGCATAAGTCTGTAAGCATCATTTTGATGTTCCAGCTTAATATAAAAAAAACTACATCATAGTTCATTTGTTCAGTTGATTTCACTGAAAAGTAGTGGAGCAGAGGTATAAGTAGCAGAAAATGGAATACCTCAAAAAAAGTACAAGTACCTCAAAATTCTACTTAAGTACAGTCTCTCTGTCGCTCTCTCTCTCTCTGTCTCTCTCTCTCTTTCTGTCTGTGTGTCTGTGCATTTCTGGCACACACACACAGGCAGTATTGGAAGGCAGGCAGTATTGGAAGTTGATTGAGTGTTTAAAGTGGAAAAGTCATCCAAAGCATCCACCTCTCCATTTCACATACTGTCACAGACATACATACAAACTAGAAAATTCAGTACCTTTCCACATTTTTGAAATGACTCTAAACTAATTTCTCTGTCTTGACAGCGGTATGACGGGAAGATTGACACATCTTCATATCTGTCCAGTAAAACTGAAACTCAGTTAGCTTTGCTGAGCAGAAAGACTGAAAGTAGGGTGAGAGAGCTAGCCTGGCTCTGTCCGCAGGTAATAAAATCTACCTACCAGCACCTCTAAAGTTGACTGACTACCACATTATACATATGTGTAATTTGTATAAAAATCAAGGTACAAATGACATGTTGTGGACTGTTGACTTTGGACAGAACCACGCTAGCTGATTCCTCTATTTCCAGTCTTCACGCTAAGCTAACTGCCTGCATCATGTTTACAGGACAGATATGAAAGGGGTATTCATCGTCTCATCAAACTCTTGTCAGTTGCGAGTAAGAATAATCACATCTCCCAAAATGTCGGAATATTTCTTAAAGTGCATAAATTACCTGTATGTCAGTAAGTAGTGGCATAATAAATTCGTCACTCTAAGCTTAAAATTTCCAAAATTTGTTCTTTAGAGACTGATAAAAATTCTCTTTTGGGGGGTCTATTCTATCTGTTTAGATAAATAGATGTTATATAATAGATCATGCCATATACGCAGTGCACATAAGGACAGTGGAATTCTCTGAGGTTATTTGCTTGTCACTGCGCCTCCTTAATCACTTTCATTTTAACAGAAGTCAACACCCTCATTCAACCAGTTCATAAATGCAAGATGCAGAACATTTTGTACTCCTTTAGTTAGAGGTCCAACTCGAAACAATAGACAGAGTGAAGTCGTGCTGTCTCATTCATCGGTTGACGAGTTTCCAAACTGGTTTATGGTGTCACATTATCACACTAATTTAGGCTGTCATATGTAGCAGTATGCATTATGTCTGAATAAACGCCAGTCCACAAAAACCCTTAAAAAAATACAATGCTGAGATAAAACTCCCATTTCAAGGACAATAGTGTGTGTAACCTTGACAATGTATACGTTCCAAAATGTAAAGAACATGCTTATCTAATCTCACATTATTCAAATAATATGCATTGCTGTCATGTTTCTGACTATAATGCACAGACTTCAGCAGTGTTTGTATGCAGACATGATTATCACCTCAAGAAACGTATAATCTGACAATGATGTCATGATTATACATACTAATTCAAGGCATGACAATCATGAAAACGTCTTCACAATAGTTGAGTTATCCCAGTCCTTCAATCAGCTGTTAGGGTTTGGTTCGGTGAGTTCCTCTTTTTCTAAAAGCATCCTGAAGTGCACTCAATCTTTCAGCCTGATTAAAGGAGCTAGAGCGTCACAAAAAGAAGAGAATCAGAGAGAGTCATGTGTGAGCACAAACAGGGAGGGGAACACATTAATCACCTCTTTTAATTGTTTGTAGACTCCCTTTTGTTTTTTACCAAAAGCAAAGTAAAGCAGAGAGGGAAAACTGACAGAGACAACACTTCAACTCAGTGACATTAACCCATGTTCACTGACTGATGTGTGTTAAGACTAATTAGAGTGAAAAGTCAAACAATTCAATGGATAATCATGTAAACGACCATTCAGCAGGGGATGAAACAGACACATTTCCTTGGAACATCAAACACTTGTTCTGGCTAAAAATTAACTTCAATCAGTGAGAGCAATCATAGCAGGAGCTTACTTGAAAGATAGAGGGCCCGTACAGAGGAAGGGAAAAAAGAACCACTGATGTGTTTTTTTCCTCTTTTTCTCCAAATTCAACACAACACTAATGTTTCTCCAGGCAGAAAAGAGTTGTAGTCTCGCCTGAGTGTTTGCCCACATAAGCTCAGTGGGATCCCCCTCTCCGTTTGTTCACGGCAACACTGCACCAATGTAAAGTAGCCCCAAAACCTTGGCCAGAGGCCTGTGTGAATTTTAAGTTTGCCCACTTGTGTGTCCCTGCACATCTCCCTCCTTCTCCCTCTCGCTCGATCGGTCCTCTAGGGCTTGCTTGTTTAGGAGGACATACACATATCAAGGGCCTCCTTTCACTCCTCTGAGGCCTAGGGACAATATTTCTTATTTCCCATTTGGCTCGACAAACCCGCCCACTGTCAGCTCTATATAAGACAGCGAAAGGACCTGATGATAAGAAGTTGGTCTCAAGACAAGCCTGGCCATGCGGTGTAAAGTCCTCGTCCATATCGCCCTTCTGACTCTCGTAAAGCATGGTGAGTAAAGTGCCATTGCACACACAGGCTGCACTGTTGTTTCTTCACCTGATGACCAGGTTTAGTTTGACCAGGTGAAACTGGAATGACTGATTCTGAACTATATTTTAACAGTCTTGTAACAGGGACGTTTACTTACAGTATATAGTCCTGATGCAAGTCATTAGTTTGTGTTGACCTTACAGTGGTTTACGGGGTGGGAGTTAGATTAAGTCCAAAAGTACTGATGGCACATGTTGATCACATTAAGTCATGTGTCAGCATGCATTTGACCTTTATTTTGTGTTGATTTATGGTAAACTTCAGAGTGTACTGTATGTCAGGAACACGATATGCATTGAGCATAACAGGTTTGGGCAGCATGATAAAACATGAAGAATGAGACATTCGCGTCTCTCGATTGAACTTCCAAAAAATATGCAACATCAAATACATATGCCACATGATATATGCAGAGATACAAGATTTTGTCCACTGGAGTTGCACCTCCGGTAATTATTTAAAGTGAATCATTTTCTGTATACTTTACCACAACTAAGGGATTTGAGGATGATGATTGCTATGGTGAAAAGTATATTCTAATTATGATTTCTTTTTTTTCTTCCAAATTAAAGCAACTTAGACTTAACTGCTTTGGTTTGAGCTGAATGTTTTAAACAACTTTAATTAATCAAAATATTAATATAATAATATACTGTGCTGGTGGAACATCATCATGTTCGTTGTTAACTAATTCTGACATTCGGGACTATTGTATTCTAAAATAGAAACGTACCTATGAATGTATTAAAGTGTTAGTCATGTCTTTTTAATCTCGTGTTCTCTTCCTGCCTGGCAACCTGCTATTATTGGCCCATCAATCACATAAGAGGTGCAACATAAACACTCAACACTAAAGCAAGTTTACAAGTACTTGGAATTATGCCTGAGAGTATTTATTGTACTAGTTACTAATTAAACTGATGGATTGGCCAGGCCTTACTGAAAGGCTTTGTATTTACCCTGATTTGAAGAGGTATACTGAGATTATTGATTTACGATTAGGGGTGAAAAGAAAGAATGTGAAGTGGAGAACTTCATGAAACTAAAACCCCTGACATCAAATCACTTATCACTGCTCATTCAGGTTTTTGACATGTGCCAATTTAAAAAACAAACTGGACTATTTGCCCAGGCTGAGACACGTGTTTGCTGTTGCACTTGTATTGTTGTGTGTTCCTACATTGTTTCAATGGCAGTTATCAGCCAAGATATTGACATAAACAGAGCTAGCCTTGTGTCTACAAGTTCCAATTGTATTTGCCATATTCATTTTGTGATAAAATGGATCTGTGATCTGTTTAAACATGTTGTTACTCTAGCAAAAGCAGTTATAAAGTCACCAACTGGCTGAGTAATGTCAGTCATACAGCACCATCTTGGCTTGCTAACATCAGTTAACATTAGCCACTATTAGCTACTTGTCACACCAGGCCAAAAAACAAAACTGTGTATTTAACTGAACACATGAGGGTTTTATAGCTTAGTCTATGGATTCAAATTTTCATTCATAAGAGGAGGATTGTGTTATTTATTCTTTCAAAAGAAGAAATACCACTTGTGACACAATGAAAGCCAGCAGTGCATGTTAGCTTGGCAAATATTGAAGGCCCATTTCACTGAGCTCACACAGTCTCCTCATTGGTCTTTCAAACCTTCCTGTGTTGCAAGAAGGAACAATGAGTGCTGTTCAGTGTTGTAGAGGCTCTTCATTTTCTGACCATCTTAATTTATTTTCTCTGCTTACAGTGTCTTCAAGTGAAATACAGGCCAGCCCAAATACAAATGCAACCCTCCCCTGCAATGTGACCTTCCCTGTCTCTATAAAGGGGGACAAAATAGACAAGTCTCTCTTCGAAGTCAGCTGGATACGTAACGGCTCTGGCATCGCCTCGTTCAGTAAAGCAGTGGCACAAA
Source organism: Chaetodon trifasciatus (assembly GCA_037975065.1). Classification (NCBI taxonomy): domain Eukaryota; kingdom Metazoa; phylum Chordata; class Actinopteri; order Chaetodontiformes; family Chaetodontidae; genus Chaetodon; species Chaetodon trifasciatus. Next base: position 5,530,611 of record JBBMOE010000014.1, on the reverse strand, counting down.
TACAGGAAGGCTTCAGTTGGGACACCAGAGTCTTTGTCAATGGGGACTTTTCACTGACCATCCTCAGAACCAGTCTCAGCCTGCAGGGGGTGTATGAATGCACAGTCAGCTACAACTCCACAATGCTGCACTCCAGTAATGTTACATTTAGCATCCTTGGTATGTATTTGTGATTTGGGCTTTGCACATTTGAACCTAAAAGCAGGAAAAAAGCTGAACTTTTGCTCATTTTCTACTTTCATTTTTAGCTTCCCCCACTCTGTCAGTTCCTCAGCAGTGGGTGGTATTGGAAACAGAGAGTCATCTTAAATGCCATGCAGATGGTTTCTACCCTCTTCCTATTGCTTTCTCCTGGACCAGAAATGGGCAAGTGATTCAGCCACTCTACCATGTTGAGGGTGAACAGACTCCAGATGGGTACTACATGGCTGTGGGCAACCTGACCTTCTACCCTTCCCGTGAGGACCAGAATGTGACCTTTGGCTGCAAAGTGTCACACAGTGGCAGCTATCAGGAACTGGATTTCCAACTCAATATCACCTGTGAGTCACACAAACCCACATTACATTACAATTAATGACCACAATGACTCGTCACATTTCTATTTTATGTAAAACTAGAATAACTTCTCCTGTCAATCGTTATACACAGAACTGTTTTTAATCTGTTTAAGCCCGTGGTAAAGCCAAAAGACAATATTTTCTTGGCCTCTCCTCAGATCTCCCTTCTGTCACACTTTCTGTCCTACCCTCCCACTCCAACGACATTCCTCTCACTCTTTACTGTGACATGGAGAGTTTCTACCCAGAGGAAGTGTCTGTGTCCTGGCTTCAAAATGGCACAGTCCTCCCTGAGCCCCCCACCACTGAGCAGAACCCAGATGGGACCTACAGAACCAGACGCTATTATACTTTGAGCACTGAGGAGAGGGATCAAGGTGGGAAGGTGGAGTGTGTGGTAAACCAACCTGGGGTTGTGCACCCCGTCAGTGGCTCAGCATATCTGGAGAAACTGGATCCCCAGCGTAAGATCTGAATTTGACTGTTTGACATCACCCATTAGACAAGATATTCCACATATCCATTAGTAGAGTACACAGGTTCGCAATGAATTAAACAGAGAACAAAAGCAAGTGAGCTGCCTAAAAACCACATGTAGTTGTGGTTTGGAAGCAGCTGCACAATTGTTCACATATGGGTTGTCTTGTTTTTGATGATTTTTCACTGATACCATTTGCAGCTTGTCATTCTGTTTCTTCTCAGATGAGCCTCCGGTGTTGAATAAATCGGCCAAAGCATCAGTGGCTATGATGTGTATTTCTCTGGTTCTGGTCTTCCTGCTCTGCTTTGGCTTTTCTTGGAGGAGGAGGGATGGTGAGTCAGAGGCTCCTTTGCTGTATCTGTTTTGCTTGTGATGAAGCAAAGTCTATTTCTGACCCTCATCACGAGGAGTGAGATTAGTGTGGACATTGGCTGTGAGTTCAACTTCAAGTTTTTGGGGGGCATACAGATGTGAAACTATACAGTATTTCAGAAGAACAAAAAAAGCCAAACTTGAACATAAAACATATAATTGTGTTCTTTCTTATCCTTTTAATCATCTTGTGACCCCTCAGATTAATATTTGGATCCTAGTGGGGTGTCCTGACCCCCATATTGGGAGCCACTGGCATATGCCAGGACATCCACAGACATTTAAAACATATGTAGGAATAGTTACTCCAAAAAGAACAGATGCATTGTTTCAGTTTCAAGCTTCTGTTTTTTATCATCATCAAAATAAATCCAAAAGCTTGAAACTGGAACAGTGCCTCTGTCCTTTATTAAAGTATTTCTACTCTTAACTGGCATATGCAGTGTCACATTTCCATAAACTACCTTGCTACCCTGTAATTATTGCATAATAGCAGCCACTTCAGACGCCCTTTTCTCTTACTAACTCCTGTATCTCCACGTTTCTCCCCTCAACCAGAGAAACAGAAGTCTCTGAATGTATCAGGGATCATCCTCCCCCCACGCATAACTGTAGGTCAAAAGGGCAGGGTGACGTTGAGCATTGAGGGCAGGAGGGTGGACCGAGTCCAGACCGCATGGTTCCTCAATGACACCCCTATCTCTGATACTTCACTCACAGGTAGGAGAGCTTATGCACATCCAGATAACCAGTGATTACTTGTGAATAATTGTTTGACCTCAGTGAACTTGGTCGGTACTTGCAAACTCATGTTGTACACAAAGTTTACAAAGTTATGAATATTTCACCCAGTGTAAATGTTATAATTGTAGTTTGAATGAAACATTGGGAGAAATGAATACAGAATATGTATGATTACTGTCAGACAGTGCAGAAGAAGATGATGTATCCAAACTTAAAGGAATAGTCATACAACTTACTCAAAGAGTTAGATGAGATGATCTGTACCACTCACCTTTCAGCTTGCTAATTTACATGTTGCTTCACATTTGTTGAAATAATTGAAATACCAAAGCAGGAACGCAACACAGGTTTTTTTGTAGGTGTTGTGTGCTGAACTACTTAGTGGCAAGTTAAGGTGACTGCCTGGAATCTTGCCTTCCCATAGTGTCGTCTTTCCCAGAGATGCAGGTTTTGCATGTTTTTTTTACACAGATGAAACCAACCACATATAACCTGCTATTGGAAACCAGTTAGTGGAAAAGAAGTGTCAGTTCTGCCTTTATTCACATGGGGGAGAGGGAAAAAATCTTACTGTCTGGATTTCGATTAGTGAAAAAAAGGTACTAGGAGACACAACACACATTTATGTAACCAAGGGGAGAACCACTTCATTTACTATCTTCATATTAAACAGACAATAGGAGAGTGGTCTCAATCTTCTCATCTAACTTGAATAAGCATATTTCCAAAATGTGCAACTATTGCTTTGTGGTGAGCAACCTCACCACTAGATGCCACTATATCCTACACACTGGACCTTTATAAATAAATAAAAATAAATAAATAAAAGATGCAAAACTGGATGTTAGAGGGTTAATAGACGAAATAAGAACTAAAATGTGTTTGGATTGATGTCTTAATAATACATTACAGTGAACAATGGTGCGTGAATGGTGTATTGCAACTTCTGCTAAAACCTATTATGTTTTTCTTTTACACTTAATTCTGCTAACAACCTTTACAACCTTACACACAAAGGAACCTCCAAAGCCAACTTTAACTGCCTCTATAACCCCCTAACCACCATCCATCTGCCCTACGGTCTAACTCTCACCTCCCCAGTGTCAGAGAAAGGGCCTTTGCTGCCCTCCAGAGGAGAGATGGGTTACTACAAGATGCACACTCTGGGGCCACTGCTCTCATCTGGAAACGGCACTCAACAGCTGATCTCCTCGCTCACCTTCATCCCCCAGATCTCAATCCACAAGGGGGCAGTGTTTAAGTGTCAGGTGTCCTACATGGGCAAAGATAAGATTGTGGCGGAGAGGGTGTCTGAGAAGTTTACGATCATGTGTAAGAAAAGATTTTCTCTAATTCACTCTGCATCTACTTCTGTATGAGTTCACAATTTATGTTACAGACATTTCTGTAAACTTTGTCTTTTAGCTGCTCCAGAAGTATCAGAAATTCAGTTGGCAGAGGCACAGAATGACTCCGGTAAGACAAACAGTTTATCCTTCTGTTATAGCTGAATACATGTAAAACATTCCTGGTTGTGAGAGACTACATCCCTGCAATTTATGCCTTCCAGAAGTCATCAGCATGACAGTACGGGCATCACATTTCCATCCAGACGTCATTACCTTCCGCTGGTTTTGCCAGGGGGGCGAGCTGAGCCCTGTGGCCTCCCAGGCCTCATCCTCCCCTCGACCCAATTCTGAAGGCTTCTTTTCAGCCTTCAGCCAGTGTAAACTCCCCCGTACTGAACTGGAAAAGGGAGGTACTAAAGTGTGGGTCAGTGTCCACCACATTGCCCTGAAGCAGCCGGTCACCCGTGAGACCAGAGGTAAGAAAGGAGGTTAAAATGAGAATTCAGTTCAAGGTTATATGTTAAAAAATCCAATTGATTGTTATGAATTGTCCTACTTCATCCACAAAGGCTTCATCAAGGGGCCGTGTGTGTCCGAAATCGTCAGCTACACTTCTTCCCCAGACCAGACTTTGACCCTCGGATGTGAAATCACGAATTTCTACCCTTCCAACATATCCGTCACCTGGCTGAAGCTGAGAGAGGGAGAGCGAGATGACAGAGAGGAGGAGGTAATACAGGGAGGAGAGATGTGGGGCCCCATACAGATTCAGCCCAGACTCTACAGGGCCACCGCCACTCTGAAGAGAAGGGCAACAAATCAGGAGATAAAGGAGAAAGGAGGAGGGTTTATTTGCAGAGTGGAGCACTGTTCCCTGCTCGATCCCATTGAGAGACACTGGAGAAATGTTGACATTGGTAGGAATCATTCTAGAAACTTTTATCTTTGGATGTTATCCTATAATAGTCCCACAGTATCTGAACAAATAGAAAAAACACTGAAACTCACCTGCTTTTTCCTTCACTTCCGCTCCCTGTTCGCATTTTCTCAGTTGCTCCCTCCATTCCTCCACTGATCTCAGTCTGTTGGAGCAGTGAAGGGGTCGGTGTGTTCTCTCTCCTCTTGAGGGGAGGTCACCCTAAGGTCAAATTGGTGTGGGCAGCGGGAGGACACACTCTCTCACCGTTGGTGTCCACTGAGACAGAGGAGATAGGAGATGACGGACAGAGGGAGCTGAAAAGTGTGTGTGCCCTGGAGAGGTCCACAAGCCTGCCAAGTCAGACAAGCAAACAGCTGGAAAGATGGAAGAATGGACACGCAATAAGTACTTGTCTTTAATATATATACAAATCTTGTTTATAAGAATGGCAGAGAGTTCAGAAGACCTTTTCTGTGATGCTCTTTGTTCCACTAGCCTAAACCCGACAAGTCAAGTCTTTTTGGTTTTAGTATTCAGCCACAAATACTATGCATCTTAGCCACAGGACTGCTGATAAAATGTTAGGAAATATTTCGTGCAACTTTAAAGAGGAACTCCAACAATTTTCAAAAATCAGATTACTCTTAAAGAGGAACTTAGTTTGGCTTGCATCCAGACTCTATACAATTCTAATGGGAAGTCTGTGCTACAAACTGGGACAACGTGGATATTTACTTGGTAGAAATGGTCTGCTGAAACATGCTCATTCTGTTGCCTTATGAGAAGTGCATAGAGTATATGCTGTACACTGGAGCTTGGACCATATTAGGGATTTGTTTAGTTCTCAGAGCTCTTTGACATTGTCAGTTGTGCAAAATGGATTGTATAAGATCTAAGATATCATTTGCTTTGTAAGCGGAAACTCAGCTCACACCTTCTACAGTGTTGGCCCTTGCTTCTGAAGCACCTTCATGCAAATTGTTTGGCGTTGCACTTCTGCATACCCCACACTGTGGCTACTCTGATGCATCTTGGGGGAGAGGGGTATGATCCAAATTAACTTGTGCAAAATGGCCAATGCAGTACATGTTTTAGGCTTTATTTCTGTACAGCTGTCACTTTATGAGTATTGTCTTCATTTTTATTGCTGTTACTTTACAGACACAAAAGTTGCCGTCACAGACCCTGACGCTGAAGGAATAGAATACATCGATGAAAAAGTGGATGGAGAGAATAACAACATTGACAGGGATGAGGAAACAAAGTCAGAGGTGGATGAGGACAGCGAAAAGGAGGGAGAGGAGGACCCAGGAGCGCTGCACATCAACAGAGTGAACTTGAGGAGGGGTCCCAGAGAAAATGAGAGGTCATGCTTGAGAGTCTGCGTGGAGATCACACACCCTGCACTCAAGCTTCCTGTTTATCGAACCTGGACAGGTAGGACTGCAAACAGTCTAGATCATGAAAAACCCTCACTGAGGCTGCGAAATCTTATTGGTTGGGAGAAAAATAACCAACTGTCATCTTGTTGCACAGGAAAAAAGTGAAACTGACACTCAACAGGAAGTTTCTTCATGTCTTTGTCTTCTTTTGCGTCATCTCTTTCAGAGCCCAATGAGGAAATTTCATCTTCTACATGAAGCCATGATGTGTGAAAGAGTGCCTCTCCATTTCATATATCCATATATCTAATATTTATCTCTATAGTGAATATAAAGCTGTAGTCGTGTTTATAGGATATCCAGCAGTCTTTCATGTGATCAACAAGTGCAGTTTTGCCTCCAACATTTTTGGTGTTTTATTTATGACTTTATATTCTTAATGTGTCACCCATTACTTTTTTCCCTCCTGCATGATTTTTACATATGTTCATATTTTTGTACAAAGAATTTTACAATAACATTCCAGTTCTGTGGATTTTTTTCTACATCTGCACTGGGAAATAAAATCTATATGAATATTTTTGAAGTTATGTATCTTTGGATTTTGTTTTTTTCTCCGAACATGAGTCAACAGGCAGCGTGACTGCGGTTGTTTTCTCTTCACTGTTCTGACAGCTGTTGCTCGTCAACCACTGAAATAAGTTCTCATTTCAAAATATACTTCTGTTTTTTTTCCTTTTGCACTCTGACCACAGGAGTGTCACTTCACTACCGAGCAGAGGAGGTGCTGCGTGGCTGAAATGAGCAATTAAGACATTTAGTTTCGAACTTCCACCTCAAATGATATCATCACGTCAACAGCTGGACACAAAACATGCTGCGAAATACCATTTTTATCCCTCGTATGTGAAATTAGGTTAATGTATTTTGTGTTCTACAAAATTCATGCAACGTTCCTACATATTGCAAAGGCCCCACATTATACTTTTTACTTTAGTGTCGAACACTTCCTCTATATGTTTTGTACATTTTGTATTGCAGGCCACATGACCAGTAAAACCTAACTACTCACTATTGTGAGCATACAATATACTGTAATATTGTAAAAGTGGCCTATATCATTTAGAAGAAAATTGTAGGCCAAATAAAAACTGAATAATTCGGATTCTATATTTGATGTGACATGAATGGGGGATAAATATTGAATGAATGGACATAGAAAGAAATCTAAATATCCACTAAGACAGAATTTAGAAAGTAGTGTTGTAGCAGCAAAACCCGTGCGTGTTTTGAACTGAAAGGGGAAAGTGTATTTTAGTGCTTATGAGCTCATCTTTTTTGCTGTAAGAGGCAGAATATTCTATTTTTAGTTGTCATCACTTAACTTGAAGCACATTATTAGCATTTCAAGTGCTGTGTAGGTGGAATATGATCACCAATAAACCAAACATGCTCTTCAGTGTGTACTGTTATGTTCAAGGATCTTAACTGATCCAGCAACATGTATGAGATTTAATTTGGCTTTCCATTCAGTTAGAAATCTGCTTATTCATCCAGAGAGGTCCCTGCTGAATCATTAATAAAGACTGACACACAAGAGCCCCTGGTGTTATCCACCATGATTGTTTTTAATGCTGTGGACAAGCAGACTTTTTTTTAACACACACATCAACATCAGACACCATCACTCACATCTTTGTGGCCTGACTTATCAGAAGCTCTGCGCACATCCGCAAACTGTGCGACACGTAGGCTTGATGCACCGGCGACTCAGCTGTGATAATCACCCTCTTCCTCATAATGAGCCAGCGGACATATGTCAGCATCAGGAACTGAACCGACAGCGTCAGCGGGGGTGTTGAAAACTTGATCGCGCTTGGATGGATCTTGCTGTCGGCCTTCTGATTAACCTGGATTAAGGAAATTAAACGGACAGGCTGGTCTGTCATCAGATTCAGAGGACATTAAGTCAGAGAGTCAAGGAGGAGGTTTGAAGATGAACAACGACAGTGTCACTTCCAGGGCGGAGAGGACTTTCTGGACAGTTTGGGTGAGCCGCTGCATCATCTGAAGCCAGATGGGCATATCTGCTTTAACTTTCATTTTCAGGGGCAGTGGAGTGTGGATGTAAAGTCTGTCTTCCTGTGTCCGTGCAGCGCTGCCTCTCTCACAGCGCTGTGCGCGTTTGTCCCTCTCTCCTTCCCCTTGTCTGTGCTTTTGTTGTGTACCTTGCACTCACACTCACACTCACACACACACACACACACACACACGCACACGCACAGGTCCATCATTTCCTGGTAATTTTCTAATAATTAAAATGCACAAAAACTGTCTCAGAAATTGTTATTTGCAAATAATTTTAGGTAATTTCGTTTTAACATATGAAAACATTTATTCATCAGTCATTGATTGCTGTGAATTTTGTTCTGATTATATTCATTAATTTGGAATTGATTATTTGGTGGTTTCTCAACTCAACACAGTCCACGTTTTGCTTATAATTTCCACCAAATTACCACCAAACTACTACTATGGAGCAGAGCAAAACAGAGCTTTTGGACTTAGATTGCTCAGGTTGCTTGAAACACTAATGTAGCTCTGATGGGTAACATTCAACATACTAACTTTATAAGATGTTAGTGTTGTGTTTACAGCTTATTGCACTCTCTGCAGAGGAAAAAAAAAACAATTATTGCAGGTTTACCTGAAACCATTATTAACTTTATTAGTTACACCCACTGTGAAAAAATGTGTTTTCACCCTAGAGATGATGGATGGGTTTCAAGTTGTGGCTCTGTGCCAGCCTGTGTTCCACACCAAACTCAGAAAGCCATGTATGGACCTGGCTTTGTGTATGGGGACATTGTCATGCCGAAACAGGAAGGGGCCTTCCCCAAACTGCTGGAATGACACTATTGTGTAAATAGCCTTGCATGCTGTAACTTTAATATTTCCCTTAACTAAAACTAAGAGGATTCTCAAACTATGAAAAACAGCCTCAGACCAAAAGGCACTTAAATGGGTGTGTCTGTTTACCATTGGCCATATAGTTTAAGTTTAAAATTAAGAATCATTTTAAAACAAAGAGAACAAATGCAAACGTTATGCAAAATGAGGAAAAAGACAAATAAGAACATACATAGAACAATGTTGATTAATCTGTTACATAAATAAGTCAAAAGTCTCATTTCTTCCTCTCCATCTCATTCTCAGAACTTTATATCTGAAGCTGTCAACAGATTCTTCAGACCAGAGCCCACTGGCATCGTTACAAATGATCCAAACTCCTTCCAGGAATCTGCGGTTGACAGTGAGCCTGCAAACTGTGGACATGCAGAGAGCAACACTAGCAGAAGGGAAGTCAGTGAGGAACAACCTCTTGCGACAGCTTGTGTGCTTAGCTCACCTCGGCCCAGTGTTGCCTGGGAACTATGCACCGCCGACATCGACTTAGGACCTGACGAAGAGAGCAATGAGAGCAAAGCATCTGATGAACGTGAGGACACAAGAGAGGAACAGTTCGCCCAAACAGGAAACAACGATGCAGGGCTGCTCGTCACTGAGGATGCAAAAGAGGACAAACAAGAAGGAAATGAAGTTCAGAAATTGTACAGTCACGGAGGAGATCAGACGCAGGAGAACGATGAGTATGAAGAACATGTGAACACCAGGTCAGTGAGACTTAGAGGTGATACAATGAGTGAAGACGTGGAGGAAAGTGCAAGAAAAGATGATGCTGAGACTGGCAGGGCAGTGATGCTGGATGATCAGCAAAAAATGCATGAAACCATGACAAAGATCCAAGTAAAGGAAAAAGAAGAAATGCACCATGACGATGATCAAGAGTTGATGGACAAAGGCATTGAGGCACGATTGTGTACTGTCACAGATTTGAGTCCAGGAGAAGAGAATAACGTGCACATAGAAGAGGTAAGGGTGCAGAAGGACGAGGCGGGTGCTGTGGTGATGTGTGAGGAAGCAGAGGACAGTGATGGTGTGTCACTGCTGGCCTCTGAAAATGAAAAAAAGTTAGATGAAGGAGCAAGACAAGTTGATAATCCGCCCTCAGATGACGACAGAGATTTCAAGAGAGACCCAAGCTTTACTTCACTGCATGTTGAATTGCAAATAGCCTACGACAAGAGTGGCATCGTGTCTGAGGATGAGCTAATTGTTGTAGGGCAAGAGCATGTGATGATGGCTCACGCATGTGAAAGTGATAAAGTTGAGGATGCAAAAGAGAAAGAGGATGAGAGCACACTGGATGAGAGGGAACAGAGTGCTGTCATTAAGGAGGAAAATGCGAATGAGGCTGGAAACAGTCAGACAAAAGATGAAGTGCCGGACCAGAAAGACCACGTCAAATCAGAAGACGGTCAAGAGGAAGACATTTCAACTGGACATGTTACATGCAGCGAAGAAGACGTGCAGAATGCTAAAACAGAGCAGCACAAAGTTGAATTCACACATGGAGAGCAAGAGGATGTGGCTCAGGACACTGAAGTGCAAAGAGAGGCAGATGATGTTGAACCAGAAAGCCACAGTGAAGAGATCAGTGGAAAATCTGACACAACAACAACAGACATTTGCATAGATGAGATATTTTTCGATAAATATCAATTTGAAGAGGAAAGGCTCGCCAGTGAAGTAGGTGGCAACGAAAGTTATGTGGGAGTAATATGTGCAACCACCTCAGGCGAGACTGGACAGGAAATAAGCGGAGAGTTTAAAAATATTCCCATGGGGGTATGTGAAGGCCGGCTTGTTGTGTTGGAGGAGCTAAATTCTCCAACATGTGAGGAAACACAAGAGGGAGTTCCTGGATACAACAATGAGCCTGGGCCAGATGAAAATACAACACAAAGGTTCCTGGAAGTAGGAGATTGTGAGGAAATCCAGACAACGCAATTACCAGAAGAGGTGGAGAGCAAAGAGCCTGAGAGCCTTCAAAACAGTGGCTGTAGCATCGGAGCTGGCTATTTAGTGGCGACAGAGCATATGGAAGAGGATCAAGAAAGCACAGGAGACATTAGGAATAGCTTTGATTTAGTTGTGGAGGAGCACGCTGGAGGACTGCGCCTTACTGATGATGGATTGCCACAAGAAACGGAGACACCACTTGTTCAACCAGCAATTCAAGAATCAGGACTTTTATTTGAGGAAGAGGAAGGAAAATTATTGACTGCCTCAATGAAGACGGGGATCGAACACCCAGGAAAAGAATTTGAGCACACTGGCTTAACTGGTGTGACTGATAGAACGACAGAAGCGCTGCAAGCTGGGGCTGAAGAGCTTTTGATTGAATCTGAGATAGATGAGGGGTTATGTGATTTCAAAGAAGCTGATGCTGCTGGAGATGAGCGTGAGATGAAAAAAGCTGTGGCAGGACAAGAAGATGAAACTTTAAAATTCCTTGAGCCTGAACTGCAGAAGATGACAGAGATGAGCTTCTTTCAAGAGTTGATAGGTGCCATAGACTTGGAGCAAAAGAGCTACAAGACACCTAGTTTATCAGAAGACTTAACGGAATCTGGATTCCTGAAGCAGTCGGTTGAGACTGAACCTAAACTACTTGAGGACAGTACTACAGAAATGCAAGATGAAGGGATGGACATGGAAGAAACAGGTTATGGAGCTGAGGAAGATGAAGCGCAGAGCAAAAATGAGATGGAAATTTTAGATCTGCAGGTAGCGGGAATGGCAGCTGAGCTAATCACAGACAGGAATGAAAAAGAAAATGCTTTGATCACAGAATCTGAGACACTGGAGACTCAACTTCAGCTATCACACAAAGCGCCTCAGATAAGCATCAAGGAGACTGAAACAGCTGATGAATCATTCACAAGTGAGTCCAAGACAAAAGATTTGACTGTGATATCATCAGAAGAAATAACAAAGCATGTGACAGAATCAGAGAGGAGCTGTGACACTAAAGAAGCAGTAAGCCCAATCAGTGGACATCAAGATGTGATTGAAGAAGAAATCCTTGATTTGTGGATACAGACGGCGTTATCAGAGGACAACAATGACATAAAACAGCAAGAAGTTCCTGAGCCTGGACAACCAATACAAACAGAGACAGAGCCATCAAGAGAGGAACAAGATGAAATCTCATCAGAGCAGGTAGAAAAAGCTGAAGAGCAGCTTGTGGAGTCAAAGTCAGCTGAATCAGAGTTAGCAAATGATGCAGAAATGTCTCCAACAAAAGAGTCTGGATTTTTGGACCAGTCTCTCGGTGAGTGGGGCACACAGAACAGTGGAACTCAGCTACTGACATCAATTAGTGCTGAGTCATTTCAAGGCATATATGATATGTTGACTAATATGTCACAGCCAGCAGACATCTCTGGACCATCTACACAGCCTAACTCTGAATGTGAGGATGTATTGATGGAGGAAACGGCTGAGACAGGAGAGTCACATCTGAAAGAGGAGGAATCAGCCACTGAGACAGGATTTCACCCTGATTCAGGAGCTACATCATCAGAGGCTGCACATCTAAATCAGGAATTGGATAAATCACAAGAAAATATAGACGAAGAAACTGGATCGCAGAAAGAGACTGACGCTGAAGAGGCAGATGTTGAGTCCCTGACAGAAACAGGCACTCTTTTCAAAGTTGGGGAAGTTGGAGATGAGCCTCTTGAGGTGACTGTGTCTGACTCTCCAGATGAGATCGAACACACTGGCTCAGGGCGACCTAGAAGTGGCTCAGAAGCTCCGTTGGAGGAGGGAATCATGTCGACAGAATCTGGATCACAAGGCGACATCTGCACTGAATCAGAAAAGAAGTTATTGGTGTTGCCCTCACTGGACAAAGCACAGCCCAGATGGTCAAAAGATATTATTGATTCATTACCTGAACTAAACAGGGCTGAGATGACAGAACCACCGAGGACAGAGTCTGGACATCAGATGGAGGTATTCTTTCATATTTAACATAATAGGAGTTATTAAATCATTATACATTTAAATAGTACTCATAACCTTCAGAGAGGGTGTGAATTCAGCTGTTTTGGTCATTGCAGGTGGACGTGTCTGTGCTGGACTTCACTGTTCAAAAGGCAAGAATTGCTGTTAAAAACCCTTGTGTGAGGCCACCCAAAGATCCCCGCTCCCTGCTCAATATGCCCTCAGTGGATCCTACACCCTCCTCACATGTGCCAGTCAAAGTCCATCCAGGTGTGCCTCTGGGAGGCATGGGCATTGGAATAAAACTGCCTGGTAGGTCACTTGCAACACATGGAAGGCACTACTTGAGACATTCATGTCAAGTTAATTTTCATAATCTGTAAATAACGTCACTTGTTTTTGTTTTTTTAGGGCTTGGTGCGGGTTTTCCCGTTTTAAAAAAGACACAACGGAAGGTGAGTGATGAAAATAGCCAGGAAACCCTCTTGCAGGTGCCATTAATAATCTTTGAATACCACATTTCTCTTATGTTGAGGTGTGTACATGATTAAAATGTCACAATATCCACAGGAACCTGAGACAAAGCCAGAGGAGAAGAGCGACACCCCCAAAGAAGACGAGCCGCAACACAAACCCAAATGGATGCCACCAAGACATCCAGGGTAAAGTCTCAGTGTGTTGACTTTATTATATACAGCACAAAAGAGGTAACTTGTGCTCAAACATTTTCTGATTCTTAGTTCTCTCATGTCTCCCCAGATTTGGAAATCCACTTATGTCTGAGCTGAAGACCAAATTGAAGAAAACCACCAAAGAGTGAGAGGAGGATGAATTGTAATGCTTGTGTGAATGTCTGAATAAAATATGCAAATGGATTAATTTTGATGTATTTATCAAACTGAATACAGTGATGAAATGTTCATCCTGTCAATTACTTGTCATACATTTAACTTTTTGTAATAAAGCTTAACTGAAAAAGGAATGGTATTTTCTTATATGAATCGTGTTCATACCATGACTTCACCGGGTTTTTCGCGCACACAATCATCATCATCCTTAAAAGCAGTTAGGAAAACTGAGAAAGGACGTAGAATCAGAGAGTTACTCTTTATCGTAAGGAGTATATTAAACCTTGCAGAGGACAGTTTAGTTTAATTTTGTTTTATCGAGATTGTAGATGGCAGAATTTCCCCATTTGTGAACATCACTCACTCTGAAATACACGAAGAAGAAGCCTTCAGCTGTGATTGGTTAGAATTATCCAATGAGCGTGAGGAAAGCTGACGTTTGAACCAGAGCGGCGCTCTGTGTGTTTGCGATATTGTGAGTGTTTTCTTGTTGTTTTGACATTTAGTTGACAGTTCGTGGATTAATGTTTCCTTCAACAGATTCGATTCTCAAAAAACTATTTTAAGTATTTTCACAGACATGAGCCTCCAGCAGAAGTGCCTGTTGACATAGGTAAGTTAAAGTTAACAAGTCAAAGTTTACGCTCTGTCAACTGACGTTACCAAGCTAACGTTAGCTTAGCTCGTGTCGGGAATGTCTCAAGCTTCGAGCATGACATCACTAACGGACTGTAAACTCTATAAATATATTGCCGCTGTAAGCTGTAAAGATAAAAGTTGGCAAAGCAACATCGGTCAGTGTTTTTTTTTTTTTTTTTTTAGCGAACGTTAACTGCATGTGTAGCGCCGAACTAAACTGAAGATAGTGATTTTCATTAGCCGAACAGCCCCAGTATGCAACGTCCTACTGTGATCAATATGCACTGTCGGTACCAAATACATGATAGACGTTAATGGCACTGGTAGTCAGTTGGCTTGATTTTATGATTAAAAACTAACCTTTAGTGTTGGTGTTTTGCTATTTTAGTGGCCAGTCTGTACTTAAAGGTGCTTTAAAAGTTATGGTAGTTTGTGCTTCAAACGCCACTAACATAATCCAGTGGTAAAGCCATTTTGATCCCAGAGATGGCAATAATTGTGGCATATTGATCCAAGGCAACTTTACAGGATATGGTAATTTAAAAGTAAACATGTTTTACATTAATTGAATTGTTTCATCCACAGGCTGCTGGCACAGAGAGCCTGAGGAGTCATCTGAAAAGACATCTGTAAAGAAGTCTGACCCGTGTGCCGTGTTTCCTCCTTTGAAAGAAAAAGAGAACTTCTGTGGCATGGCCAGTGAGACCACAGTGCAAACCTCGTGTATTGAGGAAGATTATGAGGCTGATGAATGCCAAGAAAATATTCCACCCAGAGCCACTGTAGCAGCTGAGACTTCAAAGCTCAAGGTCCAAGTAGGAGATGTGGTAGAATATTCCTTCATACAGCCAAGTGGAGAAAATGAGCCTCTCTCTGACACGTGTACCTTTTCAACCCCGGCTCCAACAAGCAGCAGTGGCGGAGTCAAGGCGAAGACACGGCTCTCTGGTCTCCAGTCTGCTCTTACACCAATTTTGAAAAACTTAGATATTGGAAATAAATGGCCATCACCAGAACCTACAAAACATGGAAACAATCTTCATCTGACTGTTCCCTGTTTTTCCTCTGGCAACACCACAGCAAATTGTCAAAAATCAACTGGGGGTTCCAGCCTACATCCCAGCTCAGATATCTCCAGTAGCCTTTCTGGACGATCATTGGGTGACACTAATGCTTCTGTGCACTGGCTGCATGATGAATACTTGCCAGAAATGACTCTGCTCGATGTTACCTGTGACTCCACAGTGCATATGACTAAAAATGATTCAGCTTTTCCTGACAGTGTGCCTTCTACGCCTGCAACAGCTCAGTCTGGGAGCACATATACCACTCTCCAGCACTCCCAGGTGAGTGTTTCCACCAATTTGAAAACCACTGCTCAAATACCCAGCCCTCAGAATAAGGCGCTGGGTCTTATTCAGTCTGATGTTAGCAGTCCCAAAGCAGAACATGAGGCGACAGGTCAGGCTTGTTCAGTCTCTAAGAACACCACTGAAACGTCCCTCATTATGAATCTGAGTGGTTCAGCTGGTAAGACAGGTGGATCATGTGAGGTGCAGGATGTCACTTTTGATAGGGATTCTCTTCAAAAACAGGATGAAACAGTAATGGTGTCAGAAACAAGCTCAAGTGACAGTTACGAGAATACTATGGGCAAGGTCTTTAATGCTAAAGGAAACCATTCTCAAGTCCGCCCTCCTGAACTGTCCAGACACAATGGGACAACACTGAGTAAATTCTCTGATACCAAGATGGTTGACATCCCTGAGAACATAGATGCTCCTCTGCGCTGGCTGGATGACAGATACTTTCCAGAAATTACTCTCCTTGATGTTACACATGATTCGGAGTTTTCACCAGGAGGGGAAATGCCCTCCTTGGATGTCACACAGGATATTTCACCAGTTAATAGTTTGCAAAATAACACGCCTTCCTCAGAGCTCAGTGGACAAGTTGTGGCAGAGCAGGCCACATTGAACGTCAATCAAAGTGACGATATGTCGAGTACTCTTGATGGCAGTGCCACTCGCACCATAGGCTCCTTTAGTGAGCATTCTGTTAAGTGTGTCAGTGTAAACACAACGAAAGCTTCCTTTGAAGCAACTCGGGATATTTCAGTGGGCAGTGTTATGGAGGACAGTCAGCCTTCATTGGAGTCCAGTGGACAAAATATGGCAAAGATTCAAACATCAGCTGAAGGCACACATGGTTCCCACCCTGCTAATGTTACCCACGACATAAGTTCCTCCAGTAATATGTCTGTTCAAGTTGCCGAGACACAGTTCTCGACTTCTGATGTGCAGTGCAACACTAGTTCCAACAATGTCACCCTTGAACTTCCTGGTGATCCTGGGGTGACCTCGGATACTGTGGAAGCTAACAGTGAGGAGCTGCTTATCAGCCATGACATTGAGTTGACCAGCAAGGTGCCACAACCAAGCCCAAAACGAGCTGGGTCTGTGAACAGCACTTTTGACAGGAAAAAATCCACTGGCAATACCATTTTAGCAGAAGCTGGCACGACAACGGTTTGCCCACAGAACGTCACTTTCGAAACTAAATCTTCTGAACAGAATGGGACAATAACCTTGTCAGAAACGAGCTCAAGTGACAGTCACCACAACACTTTGGACCAGCCCTCTCCTCCTGAGGTCTGTAACACAACGAGTAGCCCCAAAGACAATAATTCTGACGTCCACCCTCCTGAGCAGTCAAAACACAATGGCACAACATCTGTTACAGACTCTGAAGCCAAGATGGCTGACACGCCTGAGAGCACGTTTGAAGCTAATCATACTATGGATGTAGCGTCTGAAGCTGGTCACCATGAGACTAAGGATCACTTACAATCAGGTCTGCCTATGAGAGATGGTCTTTCCGACACTTTGGACCGTCAAAGCATGGATGTGGAGGATAACAAAGCAAACACGTTAAATTTGGATGATACCCTAGATTTAAGGGCTGACTGTTTGGTAACCTCAACACCAATGACTAACAAAATAAGTAACATCCACGCTGCACAAGACGAGGGCAAAGCCATGGGGGCACAGAAAAAACTCTATGGGAATGGTCCCAGTAAGCCAGGCAGTCAGGCGCCATCAGACGTGCCATCGAACATCGTCTGTGATCGAAAAACACTCTTAACTCAGCCCACTGCTGTATCCCTTTTGCCTCCCTTGAAAGCTGCATCCAAGTTGCTGAAGTGCAAGCTGGCCTCCACACTTTCAGGAAGAGCTGAGCCACTGACGTCAGGCCTGCCGATGACCAGGCAAAGAACCCAAGTCATGATGAGACAGAAGACCCAGTCTGAAGCTTTGAGAAATACCGCTGCTTCTGATGCACATCAAAAGGTAGAATTTTTAATGTCTGTAACCCACTGAGTGTACAAAATGCTGACAGCACCTTCTCTCTAATAGAATAGATCATATAAACTTGTCAGTTTTGTCTGATAAATCCACTTTTTTATGAGTTTTGACTGCATGTATTGATGACTTGTTGACTCTTGTGTATTTAAGACCACAGGAATATCAACCTCCTCCAACTCCCATGCTACACTTACAGGTATGCTGTGTGTATTATTATTTAGTCTTACTTTTAGCCAGTATTATTATTATTATTATTATTATTATTATTATTATTATACTTTGTGCAGTATAATGGCCTCTGAATGTGATATGTATGCACACTATCCACACTCTCTTCACTCTGTGCTGACGTTAGGACCCAAGCAGCCCAGTCCTGGCAAACCCCGGTTGGGTGGCATACCGTCAGGCATCCAGAGGGCTGCACTAGGTCTCAGGCCGCCATCAGCAAGAAGCAACGCACCAGCTTCTTCGAGGACTGACCAGCTCCGTGGACCGACAGGTACTCATAGAGTGGTCAGACTGTATGTTTTGACTGTTTGTTCTGCAAATATGAAACAAAAATGTGCCTAAATTTGACCATAATGAGTTTAAATTGAGTCTTGCTCTAGATACATACATATGATATTCCTATGCAGTTGTATTTCTGAGCCCCAACAATAAACAGGTAAACAAAAAGGAAAAATACTGATTTTTAATATTGCAGTTAAAGAGTGCCAAGTATTATCAATGAATCAGCAATTTTACAGTCTTATGTGACATGCATCATCATTAATTTGAATGTAATGGTTTTTTTCTCCCTCTTTACACACAAACAGCTTCTAACCCTGCAACAAAAATTTTCCAAGCAGCCAAGCACCCCTTAACTGGAGGTGAAGCTTTACCAATAGCAAAGAAGAAGAGACTGGGTAAATACTGAACTGCTGCAAAGGAACACTGTCATCGTGCAGCTTTTTTTGTGTTGCATTTTTAAGACTGACATGGTTAGAATTTGCACAAAAGCTAACGAACAACAGTTACTGTGATGGTGTTCAAAAACTGGACTTTTCTGAGCTCACTAAATATGTGTAACGTACTTGCCTCACACTTTTATCTCATCCTCTCAGATGCACCCTTACCCTCTGGTAGTGCAGAAGCCCCCAAATCTTCTGTTGCTACAAACAGAACCAAAAACCTGAAACAGCCCACAACCAATCAGAGAACTTTGCCAGCTAAAAGCCAAAGAGATGGTAGGTTGGGATTGTGTCCTACTGCTCGTTTTATGGTCTTTTTTGCATTGAGTAAGCTGGTCTTTTGTTGTGTTACTTACCTGCTCTGGTACCTGCTGTTTTTCACACGCTTTCAGATGCTGCAGTGCCAGCCAGTACTGCTGAAACATTAGCATCTTGCAGTGCTGTAAGCCGAGCCAAAGCCCTGAAGCAGCCTGTATCCAGCCATAGATCTCTGCTGTCTAAACCCTCAATCCATGGTAAGTTGGGAGTGCTGAGATGCCAAAATGGACTGCTGAGACCACTGGAGGTCTTATGGAACTACTTTAATCAAACCTCTAATGTGAGGTGCATCTCCGACAACTCCAGCGATATTTTATCTATATCCTCTTGTCGGCTGAATGTGCAGGCTGACCTTCTGCCTATTAAGATCTTGTAGTGATGTGTCCATCTTTACATTATACATACATATCAGACATCTTTCTTGTTGACATATGAGTCATGATGGCACAATGACTGTGCATATAGAACTGACACAAGCTTATATGTTCAGTCATAAGTCAAACTGTGCCCCAGTGAGTGAACAGCAACACTGGGACAGGGCAAAGGGATGTGTGGATAATAAACTTGCAATAACACTTCCATGGCCACGTAGGGTTGGCTGGAGGAAGCAGAAGTTCTATAAGAAAGTTATAAATCAGGTTGTCACCCTCACAGGTCTGATGCACAGAAAATAAAAAGACAAGATAAAAGATTTGGCAGAGACCTTCTCCTCAGAAATGCAATGATTCAAACTGTATTGCAGGTTGTGCCAAATGTGCCGTCCTTGAACAGCAACTTCAAATGAAATCAGAAGAAATAAGGAGACTGAAAGAAGGTACGGCTCGTTCCTGTGGTTCAATCTCCATGAATTTATAGCAAATGATTTAGAAAACAATGTTCTGCAATGCTGTCAGATCATGTTATAGCTGGATTATTATATTGAGTAATATGTTATTCTCATTTCCAAACTTTTTGGATGATTTTTAGGCTAATATTATGTTTCGTTCATCAGCAAGGGCCTCGTAATTGTGTCAAGATCCCGATGTCGGGTTGTATAAATGTATAATTGTTTGTATTGTTCATAGAATTTTCTTTTTTTTCCAGAGCTGCTGAAGTACAGTAATCCAGAGGAAGACTGCTGACATTCATTCTATTCTATTCATTGTGAATTCTAGGATAATACTAGTGTGCATAACAGAATAGCTGCTGTCACTCATAAATGTCTGTGGTCACAGTTTCACACTGTAAATAATTTTTTATTAAATAAATGTATTTTACTAATAAATATGCTAACATTTAACACAGCTTTACTCATTTAAACCAGTTGTTTAACACAATATACTCTATGTTATGAATGTATGTTATATTATTGAAGTCTGCTGCGTTATAATATGCTCACAGGAAAACCTCACACCCTGAACTAGATGCCAATTATAAATTGAACCACACATATCTTTCAGTGTTTTAATTGGTAACCTAACTAATAAGGACATTTATGGAC
Source organism: Chaetodon trifasciatus (assembly GCA_037975065.1). Taxonomy (NCBI): domain Eukaryota; kingdom Metazoa; phylum Chordata; class Actinopteri; order Chaetodontiformes; family Chaetodontidae; genus Chaetodon; species Chaetodon trifasciatus. The sequence continues at coordinate 5,510,289 of JBBMOE010000014.1, read as the reverse complement.
AGGATATGATAAAAGCTTAAACAGTACTTCTTCCACTGCCAGTGCACAAACCCAATTCCAAAAAAGTTGGGATGCTGTGTAGAACGTGAGTAAAAACAATGCAGTCATTTGCAAATGAACTTTGTTAGTGTATGCATATATCTGGGATATTTTGAATAAATATTCTGTGAATAATTGGAAGAATGCATTGTGATTTGTCTTTTATTATCGTCTGTGTCACGTCGGTCGTAATCATGGCCCCCATAACGTGAATGTTTTTACATCTGGTGAACTTTACAGCCGCTGGGTGGCGACATAACCCGACACAACCCATGCTTTGTTGATCTACACGTCACTTCCTTTCCTGACGCAAGTACCCGGCAAGGCTGTCGCACGCCTTTTCTTGTGGCAGTTGCACAGCAAAACTGGATTTAATAACCGTTCAAAGCAGACAGACACACGACCATATAACTTTCACAAGGAGTTAGGTGAGTCTGGCTCAATATTTGACGAAACTCTTAGTGGTCAATGTTCGTTTTAGTGAATTGTACTTACCGGCTACACATGCGGGGAGGCCTGCTGCTAGCGTTAGCTTAGCAACAACCTCGCGCCACGTTAGTATTCGCGTTGTATTATTAGATATAAATTAGAGTTGGCTTGCTAAGTGAAAGGTTATGGTGTGTTTTAACATTATGTGGATTTTGTAAAAATATACTGTGTCAGGTCCTGTTTGGTGTTTAGTTTTGTTGGCTACTTGCAATCCATCTGTCAAAGCTAGATAGCGTCAGCAGAGTGAAGGTTGTCGTTGTATAGCTCGTACAGACGCAGGGTGCTAACTGTACCAGCGTCTGCACGTAGCCCCGTTATGGACAACTGTACCATTCACCGAAAGCATACCAAACGGTTTTGTATGTTAACCTATGAACAATGTTTGCGTTTGCTCTCAAAATATGCAAAGGGTGCGCTACCGTCGCATATTGAGGCAACTGGTTGTTGCATAGTAACAGAGTAGGCGTTAGCTAGCGTTAGCTTGATAATAATAGCTGTTTTGATTAAAGCGTTAAGTCAATTTGCGTCCCGTTATACGTATCGTACTACCAACAAACCGACTGGGGTGATTTACATACACGACAGTTTTAATCCATGAACTGTAGGAAGTAAAACTGTTGCTCTGTAGCATTGACTGTTCACGTTTCATGAAGCACATATATAAACAGATGCTGTAATCTCCTCAGTATAATTTCTCACATGTGTAATTCTGTCTTTACAGGTTGACATCTTCCTTCAGTAATGTCTCGTTTCTTTGCCACCGGGTCTGACAGCGAGTCAGAGGAGTCCTCATCCGCTGATGAGATCACCCCTAAAGCACCCGGGACAACTTTCAAGCAGTCAGTGCAATTTACAATAAATCCTATCATCAGGACTGAAATTCCACTTTTTAGCGTAATGTCACACGTGTCTACTGTTTTCACAGGTCGTTGCTTCTTAGTGACGATGAGGAGGACACTAAGAGAGTGGTGCGCAGTGCCAAAGACAAAAGGTTGGTGTGGCTTTTTTACTTAAATTTTTTAGCAGCGTATCTTAAAAACTGTTTTGTTCTGAATGTATTCATCATTCATTCCTCAATCTTAGGTTTGAGGAGTTGACCAACCTCATCAAGACTATCCGCAATGCTATGAAGATTCGTGACATGGCCAAATGTCTGGAGGAGTTTGAGCAGTTATGTCGAGCCTTCCTCAAAAGCAAAAACATAGTGGACAAAGAGGGTGTTCCACCTTTCTACATCCGTCTGCTCGCCGACCTGGAGGACTACCTGAACCAGGTCAGTAGCCCAGAGTCAAAACATGATTCTATAATTACCAGCTTTGTAATTTAACAAGTGTGTTCGCATGCTTTATCTGCAGCATATGAAGTTTATTAATCTTTGTTAATGTCGACTGACATACCCCACTTTTCCAGTTCAATAGACATAATTATAACTTTGTTTTTTTCCAGCTTTGGGAGGACAAAGAAGGCAAGAAGAAGATGAACAAAAACAATGCAAAAGCCCTCAGTACGCTACGCCAGAAGATCCGCAAGTACAACAGAGATTACGAAACGGAAATAGCTGCATACAAGGAGGTAAATTGGGAAGCTTTCTCTCAGTGAACCTGCTCTTCAAAACATATAGAAACTTGCCTGGTTATAATGTATTAACTACACTTCTAGATTCAGGATAAACAAAGGTTAAACTAAAACCTCAGTGTCTTCTGTCACTGTTAGAACCCACAGGAGTCTGCAGATGAAGAGGAGGAGAAGGAGCCAGGAGATTCTGGTATGTTGCTGTTTATACATGTTTTGTTAAATCACAGGAACACTGTAAAATGTACAAGAACATAAACAAGCTGCACAGTGTCCAGTGTAACATCAGAGCAGATGGGTCAAATGTGCTGTGATGCTTTTTGGTGATGCATATACACATCATTGCATAAATTGCAAACATTAGTCATACAAGTCCATCACCCTGTCTGCCTTTCAGTGATATTTATGTAAATAAAAGGAGCTTATTATGCTTGAGACATAATGATTACATTGAACAAATACAAGCATATTCTCTAAAATTCTTTCTGTTTATTGTTCTGTAAGGCTCATCTTCTGACAGCGATGGAGAGGCAGGAGATGAGGGAGTGTCAGCCAAGTCCTTCTTAAAGAAAAAGCCTGAGGCTTCCTCAGAGGCCAGCAAGTTCCTCAAATCTGCCAAGGGATCTGGGGTAAGATGCCAGCATGCTTAGAAGGCTGTACAACCACAGGCAACTTAGTGTAAAAGACCTAATCCCGTGCTCATGAACTGCTGTGTGAAGTTGCATCTGAGCTAATGTGCAGGTGTTTTTCTCCCTCTGACAGGATGAATCCTCTTCTAGTGATGACGATGATGATGATGAAGACTGGGGCTCAGATACCGTAGACAGTGGCAGCGAGAGCTCTGATGAAGGGGAGGGGAAGAGCGCTTCCTTGGCCGTGGTCTTCCTCAAGAAGTGAGCGTCCTTCTCCACAGTTTTTTGGTTGCCACAGAAAACGTGTGAATTTTAAAAGAATGACAAAAAAATGTGAGACAGCAGCATAAAGCAAAAATGTCATGGATGCTTTTCATGAATTTCCTCTTAAATAAATAATACATAGTTAGAGCTGTAGCACTAAGTCAAAGAAGGTCAGACAGCTGCTTTCTCTCTCACAGTATCATCTATACTTACCACCATACACTATGTCTCTTGCTATCAGGACCCAGGAGACAGAGAAGGGCGAAAAGAAGCTTGGGAAGAAGAAGAAGCCCAAGAAGAAGGAACGGCTAGAGGAGGAGGCTGAGGAGGAGGGAGGAGAGGAGGTTGAGGGAGGCTGGGAGAAGGTGAAAGGAGGCGCCCCTTTGGTCAAGGTAAGAAGATGTGATTAAGGTCTTTTTGGATTTGCTGCAACATGATAAAACAAAAGATGGCACAGTCACTTATTTTTATCTCTGCCATAATGCCAGATAATGTATGTTACAATTTACAAATACATGTAGAAATGTGCAATTAAGGTAATGAGCATCATTATAAATCATCCAAGACGTTTGTGTCGATGACAAAAAAAAAAAAAAACATATATATATATATATATGAATCAGCAAATTCAGTTTATTCATGTTGTCATGTTGAATATTTGATCTATTAGGAAAAGCCCAAGATGTTTGCCAAAGGCACAGAGATCAACATACCGGTGGTGGTGAAGAAGCTGAACGAGATCCTGCAAGCAAGAGGCAAAAAGGGCACTGACAGGTAACACCACATCAAACACCAAAAGCTCACTTATTAGAAAATATGGCTGCACATATTCGTAATAAAAAAGACACACCAATTACTAATATTTACATCAGTAACAGGTGCCGTGTTCTATGCAGATACAACTGTTAAGTAGGAACACCTTGTATACCCTCAAGTATCTTTTTTTTCCTTGTTCCTCTTCCAGTCAAGAACAACCAAGTTCTGTTATTTCTTTCTCTCATTTAATTCTCTCTTCTTCCTTTTTTCTCCCTCTGACAGGGCTGCCCAGATTGAGCTGTTCCACGCTCTGGCAGCCATCGCTAATGAGAATAACTTGGGCCAAGGAGTCCTGGTCAAGATTAAGTTCAACATCATCGCCTCCCTGTATGACTACAACCCCAACTTGGCAGCCTTCATGAAGGTAGGAGCCGCAGTTTTTCGAAATGTTGCAATTTGTACTACCTGATATTAAAAATGTGATCAGTTTCCCAATCACCAGAAATAGTTGCTTACATGCAACAAATTGTTTAACTGTGAAAATTCTGGACTCTGGTCCTGGTGTTTCAGATTGTATTATTCTGACTTATTTGTCTTTAGCCCGAAATGTGGAAGAAGTGCCTGGACTGTATCGACGAGCTGCTCGACATCCTCTTTGAACACAACAACATCTTCATTGGGGAGAATATTGCAGAGGACAGTGAGAATCTGGGCAACACAGACCAGGTATCCCATCCTCTTATCCTGGTTGATGGGCACACCATCCCCACGCTGAACCCCTGCAGCTGTGGCTGTTTGTGTCCATATTTGTATCAGCTGTGCTCTGCATTCATCATTTGTGTGTCTCTGTCTTACATGGAAATAGTTTACCCTCTGCACAAACTACATAATAATTCTGACCCCAGAAAGAGGATAGCATTGCAATAATATGTATTTATTGCATTATTGTGTGTGTTTGTCAGCCACTGAGGGTGCGTGGGTGCATCTTAACGCTGGTAGAGAGGATGGATGAAGAGTTTACCAAAATCATGCAGAACACTGATCCCCACTCACAAGGTAAGAATTATTTTTAATTGTTAGCGTGATCATTTGAGATGTGAAAATAAATGGCTGACCATTGGAAAATGATGTTTTTGCAAGAATCCCTGAAGTGTGTTGCTGCATCATTTCCAGCTCTCTCTGTTAGCTCACCTTCTCCACTTTTCCTCCAGAATATGTTGACAACCTGAAAGATGAGGGCCGAGTTTGTGGCATCGTCGACCGGCTGCTCAACTACATGGAGAGCAAGGGCAGCACTGAGGAGATTTGCCGCATCTACCTGCGTAGAATCATGCACACCTACTACAAGTTTGACTACAAGGCCCACCGGCGCAGCCTGGGCCTCCAGGGAGAGTCCAAGGTGAGAAAAGCACAGGAGTGATACAGCCTCAGAGAGAGAGAGACACTTAATTAGCAAGAAAGAGAGGAGTGTGAGAGTTTCTCTGACATCAACAGATCTTCAATGTGAGCGTGTTGCCATGCATTTAGTAAAATGCAATGTGCTGAGTCGTGTTTCTGTCTGCCGTGTAGTCCGAGCAGGACCAGGAGGAGAGTGAGGGAGAGGACAGCGCTGTGATCATGGACCGTCTGTGCAAGTTCATCTACGCCAAGGATCGCACCGACCGTATCCGCACATGTGCCATCCTCTGCCACATCTACCACCACGCTCTGCACTCACGCTGGTACCAGGCCCGCGACCTGATGCTGATGAGCCACCTGCAGGACAACATCCAGCACGCTGACCCTCCCGTGCAGGTTGGCAGGCAGGCGCAAAGCTGCACAAACGAACAGCAGTGAACCCCTAAATGAATACTAATATTTGTTCTATCATCTAGATCCTGTACAACAGAACCATGGTCCAACTTGGCATTTGCGCCTTCAGGCAGGGCATGATTAAAGATGCCCACAATGCCCTTTTGGACATCCAGTCCTCTGGCCGTGCCAAGGAGCTCCTGGGTCAGGGTTTGCTTATGAGGAACATGCAGGAGAGGAACGCTGAGCAGGAGAAAATTGAAAAGAGAAGACAGGTAGGTCCTGCATTAGCAGTAAACCCATGTCTAAGATCATGGTAGTTTACACCTGCTGGATGTAATCTAGCTTTGCTGAATACACGAGAAGCAATTTGACAGCGTACCTCTCCCAAACCATGTTGGTTGTGCTCCTCTCTCTGTTTTGTTCTAATCACCAGATATTAGTGTGCTAGAACACGCATAGCTGTGATTGTGAACGTGGTGCACATACCTGCTTAACATCAGAACGTTAACATGCTAACATTAGCGTTTAGCTCAGCTTCCAAACTAAAGAACAGGTAAAGAACGACTTATCAGGTTGCACAGAGCCTAATGAGATTACCACAACATTGCTTTGACTTCCCTTGCAGGTGCCATTCCACATGCACATCAACCTGGAGCTGCTGGAGTGTGTGTACCTGGTGTCAGCCATGCTGCTGGAAATCCCCTACATGGCTGCACACGAGTTCGACGCCCGCCGCAGGATGATCAGCAAGCAGTTCCACCACCAGCTGAGGGTGGGAGAGAGACAGCCACTGCTCGGTACACAGCATGTCGTCTGACCACTCTTTACCCCAAGATGTTTAATCCATAGAGAAACCAGAGAGGATAACTGTTGCTCTCTGTTTGTCCTCCAGGGCCCCCTGAGAGCATGAGGGAGCACGTGGTGGCAGCCAGCAAGGCCATGAAGATGGGAGACTGGCGCACCTGCCACTCATTCATCATCAATGAGAAGATGAACAGCAAGGTTTGGGACCTGTTTCCTGAGACGCAGCGAGTGCGCGAGATGCTAGTCAGGTAAGCATCCACCATCATGATCCATCAGTGAATTTATTCTCATTCGTATCAGTTACAATTTACAAATATCGATTCACTGTGCCGCCCTACGTTATTTCATTTCCTGATTGTGTTTTGTTTTTACAGGAAGATCCAGGAGGAGTCACTGAGGACTTATCTCTTCACGTACAGCAGTGTGTACGACTCCATCAGGTAAGCAGGAGATGCAACAATTTTATCAGTACTAGCATCAGTCACTACTGAAGTACTGGTTTGTGTAGACCAGTGTGTATCTACTTAGACTACAAATAGCTCTAATCAGATGTTGCTCTGCTAAATGCAATCCACATCAGATTAAGCAAAGCCAAAACTCCATTTTATCTCAATGTGAGACAGTGTTGTTGTTTTACATTTGTTGTGTGTGTCCTCCAGCATGGAGACACTGTCTGAGATGTTTGAGTTGGAGATACCCACAGTTCACAGCATCATCAGCAAAATGATCATCAACGAGGAGCTCATGGTAAGTTGGAATCAGTGTGGATGCAACGTGATGTCCCAAATGGGATTTTTGCGGCATCCTTACATGTAAATTTTGTTTTCATTTTTGACACCACGCTTCCCGACAGGCATCACTCGACCAGCCCACACAGACCGTGGTGATGCACCGCACAGAGCCCACCTCCCTGCAGAACATGGCCCTGCAGCTGGCTGAGAAACTGGGCAGCTTGGTGGAGAATAACGAGCGCGTCTTCGATCTCAAACAGGGCGTGTATGGAGGCTACTTCAACAGAGGTAAGTCTACACAGCATGCTGCACTGTATGTCTCACATACCTTATGAATTTGCATGTTCACATACACAGTAAAGCACTTGGCTATGAGTGCTATATCTGGTAAAATCCCCCTGGTATCTCTCTTGCTGTTAAAGGTTGAATAGTGCATTTTTAGAAACAATGATAACATGTTGCTCTGTGCATTACAGATCAGAAAGGTGGCTACCAGCAGAAGCAGTCCTACCAGAGAGGTATGTTAAGCCTGACTAAGTTGCACTTTGGATATGAAGCAAAAAAACATTCAGACCACATGGTGACCTTCCCAAGCCAACACGCCCCTGATCCTCTGCAAAGGCTGTTTGCTGTTTATTCATTGCTGCTTTTAACTTTGTTGCTGACTGAGTTTCTGTGCACTTAATCAGTGACTAACTCGTTACTCATTAAAATGTGGCCAGCGGGCCCCATGAAGTGGGTGTGAATGCCGGATTTTGGGAAACAGTCACTCCAATCCTCAATTTTGGAAAGGGGTGGCTGGGAGGGGGTTTCCAGAGCATTAGACCATCCAACCAGCAAGCAGCATTTAAGGCTTTTTTTTTGATAATTGTGTGTAAACCATTGAAAGAATATCAGGTAGATGATTTGCTCTCTGTTATCTGAAATAAATGCTGATGTGAATACTTGCAGATGAATCATGTTTTCTTCTTTTTGCGTGTTCACAGATCAGAAAGGCGGTTACCAGCAGAAACAGGGTGGCTACCAGGGCGGCTACCAGGGAGGCTACCAGCGCGGCGGCTACAGAAATCAGAACCAAAGCAACTACTGAGCCTGGATTGCCTGGATTTTGGTTTCACCACCTGAACTAGTTTTCATTCCACAACAACAACGTAGCTTTCTGCAGTTGGCACTTGACTGTTTGCTTTCTCCTTCATTTGAGTCAAAACTGCTTTTCAGCTAAAAATTATCACAGCCCTTCTCACTGCAACTGCATAGTGTGGTATTTCAGTACGGCCAATTTTGGATAAGCAGAAGAGTTTTCAGGTTTTTATTGCTGATGGAAATTTGTATCATAAAGGCACTGCAGTGTGGCTGGCTTGCGGCAGTACAGTTGGGCGACAGACATGTCGAGTATTGTTAATGTACACTTATTAAATAAACAATAATTAACAGCGTGTTGTTGTCTTTGTGGCAGTTTCATTTTGATTTAAAAAAAATCAGTACAGAGAAGATAAATATTGATAAATCAGAAAACATAGAGGGGTATCGGCCTGAAACAGGTCGTCCGTAACTGTAATACTTCCAGTCTCTGTGCATTTGAAACTCAGGAGCTTCTACCTGGGCATTGCCTGATTCTGGATGTAGGGGACGTTACAGAATCAGAGTAATATTTCTCAGAACTTTAATGACAGTAGAGGAAAACACTGAAGTGTGTCTTTATGAACACGGCCGACACCGAGGTTTTTTTTTGCCATTTCATCATGGTGTTGAGGTAAAATGCAAACTCTCCTCATATGGAGCTCTCAGAGAGCCTTGGGTTTCTTCATCTTGCTTGAACTGGTTTTCACTTATGTAGAGATGCATTTACTGTTATTCATTAAACAAGGTAAATAGGTCACATCAGGCAGACGAAGGTAAAGAAACCAGCATCAGTCTGTCGCCACCGCCTTAAGGTTCTCTTGTTGGTTGCTTCAGAAGTTTGCTCTTCCAATAAGTGATGTAAGTATGATGTGAGTAAAAATCATTGAACCTTTTCAACACTGTCAAACCAACTGTTGTTGTTTGATCAAAAGTAGTGTGAATCAGTAGTTTGGTCTGTGTTATTTCACCTGACTAGAAAGCATAAATGAGAGTAAGTATTCTGTATAGTTAAGTAGTTTAATACTATAAAACTTACAGTATAGCAGATATTGGCAGTTTGGGATGTACAGCAGCAATATTACATTTTTGAAATGCATTTTTTTTTTTTACAACTTGTCCATCAAACTTCCATCAAGCTGTTCTCAGTTGTCATCAAACGCACAGTAATTTTGATCAAAATTACTATATCTAATGCAAATTTCACACTTCATTTACATTCACTTCAGTTCTTCATCGGTATCCAGAACAGCTTTCAGGTGAGCTCTATTACAAACTTGAGGAGTATGTCAGTGTACATGGATCAGAACTTTCTTCTTTTGTCCAATTAGCCATGTGGCCTCCTTATTCTACATCACTTCCTGATTGTTCTCCCTGTGCAGGTGGCCTACGAGCCGCCTCCTCTTCGACTCAGTCTCCTGTAGAGCTCTTTCCTGAGCAGGTCTCTCTCTTTACGGATTCCCTGCAGCACGGTGCGATTCTCCTGAGCCCGACGCACCAGGTAAGGCACCGTGTCGTCCACTGAGCCGTATGGCACTGACTTGTATATGGCATAACCCTCCTTAGCTGGAGGGAAGAGGAGAGAGGCGTGTTAGAGGGGGAACAACAGCATGCAGTTTGATAGTGCAGTGCTTTCCTCCAGCACAGCTCTACTTCATGATTTTGGATGAGAAGGTGGATGTATTTTAGCATTTTAAAGGTAAAATAAAGACAGGTTTGGTGGTCAGAGCTGCTCTCAGTCCCTTCACCAACCATGTGTCATGTGAAGCTTCAGTTGAATAAAACAGAGGACCCGTCTTGCAGAAAACGTAAAGAAAAATCACCAACCCAGTGTGAGGGAGACGTGATCACACATGCCCAGCAGCTGGCCAAAACACACCGAGCCTCCATCTTTGTCTATTCCCAGTTCCTCCATCCTGGACAAAAATATACACAATATATCTTATTAGTACCCAGCTAGGGGCCGCAAGATGAATTGGATGAGTCAAGAGACCGTTAAGAATATTTGATTGAGAATTGTCTCTAATTTTTTGCTGTTTCCTGTAAATTACTGAAAAAATTCACTCTTTCAGGTCAAACAATGGCATCAAGCGACTTTCAAGTGAGGGTACGATCAAACTGGGGACGTGAATCTGTCATTGATTACAGTGGCCCTGAATTCAAAGATAAAAAGAAAAACTATGAAGTGAGACATAAGTAGCACCAGGATTCATGTGATTTCCATTTCACGTGCTCCTACCGTTTGGCGGCTCGTCTCACTGACTCCTCGTTGTGAGAGGCGACAATGATCCTGTAGTGCTCAGGTTTCTGGGCTATGACCTCCAGCATCAGATCCAGAGAGCCGTTGTAACTGCACAGACACAGGTGAGCAGATTAAAGGTGGTGGAGTCAAGTTCCCTGTCGGAAATGATCTGCGTGTTCTCAAGAAGGTCAAGGTCACTTGATTTCAATCCAGATAAAAACAGTTTTAAATTCAAGCGCACTGGATTAACTAAACCCAGTGAGAGCTGGTTTAAAGTAATTTGTTTTGTCATTGTCTGATTGTGACCACTGCCTCCTGTCCACCTGTCATTGGTGTCCTCCCAGCAGCGGTGGATGGGGTCCGGACGGCCCTCTTTCTCTGCCAGCATCCTCTCTTTGTCCATGTAGGCTCCTCGAACAAGCTTGACTCCCAGACAGAAACCGTTGTCCTTGGCCAGCCGCAGAGCCTCTAACAGGAGAGACCTGGAGTCCTGAAAGACAGACAGGACAGGGAAGTATCTGATAAAGTCTCCATCTTATTAGCCGCCGTGCAGTTCAATTCAAAGGAATCTTTAGATATTTTTTTAACAATGAGAAGAGAATTAAAGATATTTGCCTTCAGGTAACACTGGTATGTGTTCCAAATCCAGGCGCCATCTTTGTTAAACTTCTTCATCATCGCCATGGTGACAAGAGAGAGCGCAGGGTTCATGTAGGTGTACTCTGCATCGACCAGGACTCGAACTTTGTTCACACTGGCCTTAAAAAACACAATTGACTTTCATGATAAACTTGTAACAGCACATATTAAGATTACTGCTGCAGTGACTCTGATATATAGAAATTTCCCATGATCCTTTGCATCTGTACCTCTGCTATTTTGTTGAGTCTCCGCAGGCCAAAGAGGAACTGGGTAACTTCACGTTCATTTAAACCAGGGAAGCTGATGGACTGAAAGAGGAGGTTTCAGGCAAAGGTCAGAGGTCATTTCACATTTTTCCTTCACCAGAATCACCTTCATCACCACTGTAAATGTTAATGTAAAGTGGGGTAAAGGAAGATGTCTGACAAATTATTTGGGTGTACTGTGGACGCACCTCTCCATCCATTGCTCTGACAAGGAGATTCAGCTCATATGGTTGTTGTGCGATGAGGGTTGTGAGTTTCACCTTGATACAAGCAGCACAGAGAAAGACACAATGAACTGAATCTACAGAGAGACACTGAGGAGTGGGGACATTCAAGCACAAGCCAGAGCAGCTGTGGATACAAGAAACACTAAAATGTGCGCTCTTATCTTTTTTTTCCCACGTACTTGAGCTACATTACTGTTTGGCTAAGGCTAAGTTAGGGTTCTCATATGACTGCAAAAACCTGGAAATTTCACAAATGGTTTTCATCGTAAATATTTTCGTCGCAGGTTAAATGAACATGTCCTGGAGAGTCATTTCCTGAAAACATAATGAATGGTGAGATTTAGCACATAGCCTTACACACAGCTCCGGGCTGATCAGGGCTGTGACCTTCAGCTGCATCATTGGGTCTTTGCTCCAGGCGTTGCTCTGCAGCATCCGCACACATTCCAGCATGGTGTCCAGGTTGTCGTCATATCTCTTCTCTCTGGTGGTGCCAAAAAGCAACATGGGGCTATAAAGTACGTCAGGTAAAGATCTTACATAAGTGTTTTTTAAAATGATCCATCTTTGCATCTTTATTCAGCATCAATGCAATAATCCACAATTCAAGACCTTTAAGAAGAGAGACTTCTTGCAATGATGCTTGATTTTATTAGCAACCTTTGATATCAGTGACAAACAGGCAACCACCAAGACATGGCCACACTTTTGTCACCAAATAGTGAAACATTGTGGAAATCACCAAACCACCAGGCAATCAACAGCTGTTCACATGTTCTCTACCCAATTTATTAGGCAATATCTGATCATTTTACACCCAGTTCTGTGCCTGTCTTCATTCACCACGAACAAAGTGTGGACCACATGTGTAAGCTAAATGTAACTACCCATAAGACTGATGAAAAACCAGAGCACCTCCACCCTTTACTCCATCCTCTAGTTCTCTTTGAGCAAAACCATCAGCTTCCAATCAGAATGAATCCACTTGAACGTGTGATTTTTTTCAGTCTTTTTGTTTTGAGAATCAGCTCAGTGTGTGCCTAAATTACTGAGCCTGAGCCTCTGTTGTCATACCCGGTGCTTTCTCCCAGATCCTCCTCGATGGGCACCGCCAGCATGGGCCTCAGTCCCAGCGAGCTCATCTTCTCCATGGACTGAGAGATCTCGCTCTCATTCTCTCCGGCCACAAACTGGGCATACACAGTGGGCCGCAGCAGCAAGGAAAACGCCCTCTTCCCCAGGAGCGTGCGTGCCACCGACATCAGCTGAAAGAGGAAAAATGTGAAGCAGATAGAAGGGTGATGAACCCAATCACAAATGAATCAGATATTCAAAACCAACATCATCTGGATTATCATGGTAACAAATTTGTTTGCTAACATCACAGCACTATGAACTGTGGGTATTTCCCTCAGGTTAAGACTGCAGAAATGCAGGTTTCAGGAATGTGTACATAAAGGGCTTGAAATGTTTGCAGGAGAGTTCTCATGCATTAGACAGTCTGACAGTGGGACAGCCCGAAATCCTCGTGGATTTACCAGAGACACAGTCCATGAGTTTGTATGTGTGGACATTGGGATTAAGCCATGGAGAGGAGGCTGGAGATTCATGAGGTGACACAGAAGCAGTGTGTCACACGGTCTTTTCACCTACTGCCTTATTTTGTATGTTTTTATCATGTATTCAGACTGGTGTACATTGTGTGCATATTATATGACAGTGTGGGCTATGAAAATAAGCCAGCAATCGGCAAATCATCAGCCTTAAAAAGACAACACAAGACTTACCAAGAAAAGCAGTAGCATCAAACTCAAGTCTTACCTTCCCACTGTTGTTGACCAGCACAGGGAATGAGCAGAGGCGGAAGATGCCCAGAGCACGCAGCAGTTCAGGCCAGCTCTTCACCCTGAAGGCACTGGGATCCTCAAAGGCCAGAGTCGCTGAGGGAAGGTCAGGCTGCTTGACCGCCACCGTCCTGGAGGCCACAGTGCCCAGCAGCCTCCGTGACAGCAGGCGAGGGAGTGGGGGGAGCAACCCGGAGCACATCATCATCCCAGGAAAGGTGTGTTTGTACGTTACTGGAGCCTCAGTTATTCAATGTGTTTGTAGAAATCTTCCTTTGTTGTGATTTTGAAGTGTGCACCATCTGCTCGCAGAGGAAGCTGTATCTGACGTGTGTTCGGTGGAAATCCAATGATCCAGAGTGCCAGATGATCAGAGCCTGAGTGGTGAGCTCAGGAAGACGTGATGTCCTTCCATGTCAAAAGCTGCTGGACGAGGACAGGCAAAGGGTAGCAGCGGTGTTTATACAGTTATCGGCTTTACTACACGGCGCTGTGAGTGAATTTAACAAGAATGAACCTTGACAATGGTCAATCAGTGACAGCAAAACCAGCATAAACATCACATCTTTAATTAGTAAAGATTAGGGGTCTGTTAGGCGACCCCAAAAGTAACAAACACGTCTGAAATTGACAATAAATTTGCAAAATAAGTCAGTAGAAACTTTACCCTTTGTCCTAAAAGTGCTCCTCAGATGGCCTGAAGGATGAAAAGCTAAGCAGGTGCGATTTGACGGTTTGTGTGTTGATCTGTAAAATTCATCATCTTTTGGCTTACTCACTGGTTAATAAGTGACTACTTGGAAATTTGAGTAAACACAAAGTTGACCCTTAGCATTGACCCACAAGTGTTCTCTTGGTTTGACATCAACCAAATGGATATTAAAAGCTCACTTTGTCATATGTAAAAGCATTTGTCATGTTTGATTGGCCTTTATTTTCTTTCTTTTTGCCAAAAGTGCTAAAACAAACTGGCTGTAAGAGCCTACTCTAAACCAGATATTCAGATAGTGGGGGGCAGCCATCACAGGAAATGATTAACTGCTGCCTGTCGCCATCTATGTCATGTATTACTGACAAGACTGAAAGTCATTTAGGTTCACACTCAGGCCACTCAAGTCTTTGCTTTGCTGGCACTGCTGACCAACCTGGCATGAAAACACCAATAGCTGTTCACCACATGATTGATGCTGTCATCCTCAACACTAAAGGGTTGCGAGGATATTCGATGATCATGCAGAAATTATAGGGTTAGGGTCCAAGCCAATCCATTCAGAACGCTTTTATGGTGAAGAAACACACTGTTCTCTCAGGTGAAAGGGCTAACTGACTTTAAAATGAGTCAAAATGTTTTCTCTCATCAAGCAAAAGAGATGCAACACGAGTCTCTGACATAGTTTGACAATTTATAGTCTAGAAGTTACTTTGCACTTCAAAAGAAAAGTTAGACATTTTGGGAAATAATGGTATTCACTTTCTTGCCGACAGTTAAATGAGAAGATCATCTATAACCGTTCAACTTCAAGCTAAGGCTCGCAGCCAGTTAGCTCTACATGTCAGCAAAAACAGAGAACTCCGTCTGTGTTCTGCACAGCCAGTATTAGCATGTTCAGGGTTTCAGCTGAAAGAATTGAATCACGAATGCCTGGAAAATGAGGCTTTTTTTTATTCATTTTTCACACTGGAATGGATATTTGAAAAGAAAATGTTCAACAGCTATTTACAAATTTGGTTCAATTTCATTAATCAGTTCATTAGTTAAATTCTTAGGAAAACATACACGCACACACACACTCATTGAACTAATGCTACACATTGAGTGAACCCCTAAAAGCGCTACCAAGATCAAAACATTTTGTCCACATTGACATCCCTATATTTTAAAACATAGCTCTTGTGCTCATATCCAGGTAAGACCCCTGGGGGTGGGCATGTCCATGCTGGTGTTGTCTGTACAGATGCCTGAATGGGATGGGGAGGGATGAGTGAGGGTCCTGGCAAAGCCGAAGAGGGTAAGACGGGAAGGCTGGGTAGAGGGCTGGGGGAGGGGTGGAGGAGGGAAGGCTGGAGGGAAGTGACGGATCCAGTTGAGGGAGAAGAGAAGGGTGGTGCAGTACCATCTCTGTGCGATAGGGGGCAGCAGGATTGAACTGAGGGATGGTGCCTATTTCAACCGGAGGGTACGAGGAGGTGGAGGAGCAAGTGGAGGGATTGGGCAGGTTTTGATGATGAGCTGTTTGTGGCAATGAGGTGGCAGACTGCTGGAAAGAAGAGGAGACAGCCAGGCAAGAGGAGGGCTGGAAAGGAGGGTGAGGAAGGGAGGATGATGGATGCGGGAAGGAGGAGGGAGGGAAGGCAGCAGCCAGGGTGGGAGCTTGGGCTTGGTGGCTCAGATTTGGGAGGTGCAGGGTAGGGTGGGCAGAGCTGGAAGACACATTTGGAAAAGGCAGATTTTGCATGTGTGGAGGGGCAGTGGGGAAGGCAAAAGATGAGGGGCCACCATGAGCAGGGAGGGAGCACTGCAGACTGTGAGCTGGTGGTTGGTTTTGGTTGGGGAGGGGCTGAGCGGTAGCTGGAACAGCATTTGTATGAGGAATATTTGGATAGATAAAAGCTGCTGAACTTTGATTGCTGGGTGTGTTATTTCCGCTGGTAATAGGTTGACCCTGGAGCGGTTCACTCGGTTGGGTGAGCAGAGAATGAGCTGACATTTGGCCCTGAAGACCTGACTGACATGTGGAGGGCGGTGCAGGAAATGAGGTGTCTGTAGGTGTATGTGGGCTGATTGTCTCTGGGATGGTGTCATAGGCAGAGGGAGAGGAGGAGGACAGGAGTGGCTGTGGTGAGGAGGAGTTTGATGGGGGTGGAGTAGGGAAGGTGAAGGAGGTCTGCTGCAGTGAGGGAGTGGTGGTGGTGGAGGAGGAGGAGGATAGCGTGGGGGAGGAGGAGAGGATGGAGGGATAGTCGATAGGAGGGATGGAGGACTGAGGATCGGATGTGTCTGATGAGTCGGGGAGGGAGGAGAAGGAGGAGGACGACTGAGGAAGAGGAGCCAAGGGGAAAGAGGAGACATTGGGCTGAGCAGCAGGGAAGGTGGAGGTGTAAGATGTAGTTTCTGACCTGTGGAGGAGACAGATACATATTAGTGTTGAAAAAAAAAAAGCGTAATTTGTAATTTGGGAACACACACAAGAGTAAATTCCCCTCTTTCTGCACACCTACCGTTCAATCACACTATTTGCCACCTCGCTTCCTGGTGTGTTCTGCATCCCGTTGGCCATGGAGATCCCGATAGTATCAGACATCTGAGATGCCATGAATGCCTGCCCAAGGTCTAGTGGCTGCTCCGGGACCAGCGTGTCCTGATAGGAGGCCTCCTCTGGTCTGAACCCACAGGAGGGGTCAGGCAGAGGGGGCAGAGAGGCCAGAGCGAGGGCCTGCAGGTCTGTGCTGCTGGTGGTGGTTGTGGTTGTGGGCTGTGGCAGAAGATCAGCGGCATCACATGGATCACAGTTCACTGAGAGAGAAGGATGGAGAAGTGGGAATGAGTATGAGGGAATACAGGAAGTAACAATTGGATAGAAATAATGTCCAGATGAATGATTTAAAGTGGCCTAAGTGTGTTTTTCCACTTACCAATATCCAAAGTTTCAGTCAAGGCTGATATTTTGCGCTTCTGTCGTGCATCTCTCTGTCTGCAGAGGGAAAAAAAGGACTTTAGATCCTCCACAATGCGTATGCAATGATGTAAAGGGTATGGAACTGTGTGCTTCTGTGTGAGACATCTGTTGGGAATTACTTTTTACTGTTCATGCCGTCCTCTCGGAAGCCTTTGGCAAAGGGGTTGGAGTTGATCTTCAGCTCTGTGATCTGAAAACAACAAAAAAAAAACAGTTTTACAGTTTATCTTTCCTTCTCTGCACTTCTGTTCTTCGCTCTCAGTTTCTTAATGTTGCATCAGATCTTTTAAATACAATCTGCAGAGAAATGTGATGACTGCTGCTCAAGATATTGATGATTAGAAATTTTGAGATTCTGTATATGAATGTAGTGTCATGGTACCTTGTTGTTCTGGTAGGCAGTGACTGTGATAAACTGGGTCTCAGGGAAAACAAAGGAGTGCTGCCCTCCGCCCCACCTCAGCACGTCTCTGGCTTCAATGACGTGAACTCTGGGCTGGTAGCGATGCAGCGAGTGCAGGATGATCTGGAAATAAAGGAACAGGCGTTGAATAAAAGATCAGATCTACCTGTGACCTTACTGCGTTGAGCCAGTGGGTCTGCAGTACTTACATGTCCCTGTGTGTCCAGTGTGTTGTTGGTGAGCTTGGCGTAGTGAAAGGAGATGGTGCGGCTCTGCCAGTGAGCCCCTGTGGCGGGTGAGTCTGGGTGGATGAAAACCCGGTCTGGTAGCCTCGCCTCCGCCCCGCCAACGGCCTGCCAGCCGCCGCCTTGGAAGCGATAGCGGGAGTTGTCCGCAGGGATGATGTCCAGGAGGACGATGTAACGGAGAGATGGGTTCAGGCCTGAGAGCTTCAACCTCAGCCCGGGGAACATCCGTCTAGCAGAAAGGAGGGACAGCAGATGAAGTTAGCTCACTTTTTACTGGTTCTCTTAAAGGCAGTTTGTTCATCCCACATATTTATTCATGGGCTGTTTCAGAGTGCATTTTATCCAGTACTCACATTGTTAGTGGGATTTAGTGCCATGCTCTGCCTTTTAAACTACACAGCAGCAGATAATGCTGAGAGCAGGGAATGGGAGAGGATAGAGGACAGTGGAGGAAGTGGAAAAAAGCAGAGAACAGGGAGGATCAGAGAAGTAGTGGAGAAGACATTAACTGAGTGGTAAGTATAGGAGGATTAAATGTTAAGATAAAGACAGAGTGAGGGGTCAAAGGTCAGAGCATTAATTCCTCTCACCTGCCCTTCTTTGTGATGATCATCTCTGTGCCCACCGAGCTGAACTGCTTCCACAGAGACGAGTTCTCCAGCTCCATCCTCACCTCGTCTTTTTGGGTTTTGGTGGCAGGCTCATTGGGGACGGGCGGAGGGGCCAGTAGCCTCGGGGGCAGGGCTTTGGCCGCCGCGTCGCAGGCTGGGGGGTACATGGGCATGTGGGCGGGAGCCTGTCGATCTGTGGGAACATGAAAATCCAGGTTTACATGGTTGGAATAAAGGAAATATTGATGTATATTATAGTTGTGTAACTGCGAGGTGTACAGATCAATGGGTTACTCAATTCTCTATCACTTTAAGTTTATGATCAATATATTGGTTTGCAGCACACATTTGATTGAGTCTTGGAGAATGTGTTCAAAGACACACACCTGAGTTAGCATGATGCCTCCGCACATGATGAAGAGACTGTTTGAGCTTTTTTTTCAAACTCCATTAAAATATTCTAATAAAATGAAACACACATTTCTTCCTATACGTCCAGTCTCTTTCGCCAACACACACACACACGCAGACACTTCCTCTCACCTCTGTAGAAGCATTCTCCAATCCTCTGTGGTCCCAGAGCCAAACTGGGGTACATCTCCACACTCAGCATTTTCCTCGTATGTGTTTGTCCTGAAACTCGTCCTCTTCACATGCAGTGAAGTAACATTTCACTCCTCTGCTCCTTCTGTCTCCTGCTCTGCTTCCTCGCACAGGTTGAAATCAATCTTCTGATGCACACGAGGCCTCTTCTTGAAACTCTTCTCTCTGCTGCCTCAGTGTCAGCTCCTCTCCCTCCGCTGTCCTCTGCTACAGATGCCCACAGCAGTGACTTGCTCTGTTAAATAGGTGTGTGGAGCTTCACACTTCAGGCCAAATGGCTCCTCTCTCTGCCTCCCTGTCTCAACACACTCTGCCCTCATCCTCCCTTCTGTTCCTGCTCGATAAACACAAAACACTCACATCGAGAGGTGATTCAAAACATCCAGGGTTTGCTTTAGTGTCTGCTGGGAAAGGATTTGTGTTATTTCATGTCAGTAGAGGTTCAAAGAACTACCTCCACTCAAGTAATCTGTTGAATTTTTTGTACTGCATGCTTCATTTTATGGTGCTTTTTAATTCTGTTTCACTGCAATTCAGAGGCAAATGTTGTGCTTTTGACTTCAGTACAGTTATTTTACAGCTGTAATTAGATGCTTTGCAGATACATAAAACAAGTGAAATTAGTTAAATTAGAATTTTCAGTTGGGTTTAGAGACCAGAGATGCACAGGAGGTACAGCAGGCTCGTTTAGGAGCCCAGTGTTTCTGAATACCATGGATGAGGAGATACAGGTACGTTTTAAATAAAATATTGTATTGCAATAGTTTTTAAACAAATATAAATATGAAACACAAAGGCAGGCCCTTTTAGTCCAGAGTTCAGAGTTCAATGCATCCACCTGGGAAGGAAGTCCATTCCTACCACACACAAGTTCTCATCAATGAGTCTCATTGAAAAAAAGTCCAAATTATAGTTGACATTAGAGACACTGTTTAGTCACCATAAAAACAATGCATTCAATTAAAAGGGTTCAACTGAAATACATACAGGACTAAAAAGCCCTCAAAAAGAATGAACACATGAAATCTACTGTTTGACTAGTGTCACCGTGTGTGTACCGCCATCTGTAAACGTACTTATTTTCTGTGATTGTTTTAATAATTGTGAGAAATGCTACTCCAATTTCAGATGGCTCTTACACACACACAGATCCAGTAGTTTACTGGCAGGTCCCCTGTGGCTGCTTGACGACTTGATGACTTGTTTCTTCCTCTCTGCACTCGGCTTATTAGGCTTTCTCAGCAGGGAGTCGGGCCTTGAATGAAGGTGGAAGAGGAGGACAGTTTGGCTGACGGCTGCAGTTTGGCCACAATGCAGACGTGAGTGTCCACAAATTTATATGAGAAGTTTGAATTCAGACATGAGCTCTGTATTACAGCTGATTCAGGGCAAGCCATGGGGAGCATTTAACATAATTTAACACAGCTGAATGATCAATTTAATGCAAATTCTGCTGTTTTTGAGTGAAGTTTGGTGAGCAGACAGGATTTCTGGTTAAAACATCATAAAAATGTAGACCACACACACAAACCACTGCTGGTACTCCCAGACAGTTAGTACTCCATTGCATGTAGCTGCAATCAAAATGTTATTTAAGCAAAAGTGCATAAGTATTATTATCAGTGTGTCACTCAAGTAAAAGTACTCATTGTGCAGCAGAGCCTCTCCTGTTGGTGTCACATTGATGTGAATTATTCCTGGTGCATTAACATTTAAGAAGAATTTTAATGTTCGATCCAGAAGGAGCTCATTTTAATGATTTTACATGCTTTTTTGGCAGTTTATCCTACAGCAATATACCATCATTTTTAAAGTGTTCATATGTTTTGCATGTAAAAAGGTAAAAAGTAAACTCCCACTGAAATGTAGGAGCAGAAGAGTAAAGTATCTTAAATGGAAATACCTTAAAATTGTACTTGAGTGCAATGATTAAGTAAATGTACTAGATAAAAGGAAATAGGTGTCCAATCTGTGCACAGTGTGAAGTGGCTTAAGAGAAAACACAATCTTATACATGCAAACCATTTGCAGTCAGGTGTAAGATGGCGTCAGTGCAAAGAATTCAAAAGAAAAACGAATGTCCCCGTCTGCTTTTGTTGCATAAACTTGAATTCCTTGAAGTGACAGTGGTCACAACAAGTACTCATGAGAGACTTTAACATGCAGTAATCTGATGCTTTTTGGAGGATTCGTCAACAGACCACGGGGGCTCTTGAGCACAGGATTACTGTTACATCATGAAATGAACAGGACAGACTATGCAGGGCTTTATCTGTGTTGCTATTTCAAGTGAGGATCAAAGGGAAGAAGAAGAAGAGGGCCCAAATCTACCTGCTCACAGACGTTTCTGCCTGTACAAAGAGTAACAGCTGGAGTCACTTTACACGAGTGAAGTCTAAATGTTGTTCTAGTTGTTGTTTACCTTCTCCATTTGTGTGTGTTTGCCTACGTGTGTGTGTCAGGGGGGATAAAAGCGAGCGTGGACCGAGAGGAAGTGGAGGTGTGAACACCACACCGAGAGGAAGGTCATTACCTTGATGGGGGTGGCGAGGTGTGTGTGATGTTTCCTAACGTTTTTACGAACTGACAGGTGTGTCGCAGGCGCTGCAGCCACCACACTCTGTAACAGCCGATGATGAGGAGCGTTACTGCTTGTTTTTTTTTACTATTACTGCAGCGGGGGCAGGTGCTGTGTGCTGTTTACAGTGCATTGAGTATTAGCATAGGCCTGCTCTTTGACATGCATGTGCTAAGTGGTTTGATTTCCAGCTTTGTTTGCTCACTGAGGTCTAAAGGTCAGGTATTAAGAAAACACTTGATTTATCAGTAAAACTTGATCAGTATTTGTCTTTAAATTTTCAGCGTTGGCTCCGATTGGTGCAGATGTTCCTGCTGTTTGAACACTTCCTACCTAACAGGAGTGTTTATGTTGGGACAATAGCCTTTTAATCTGATGAGGATTACTGTTTTGTTTTTCGCTCCTGTGTGCACAATGCAAACACTCCAGGAAAATGTATTTGCGGATGCTGAAAATCTCTGTCCACACCGGCACAGGGAGCACTCAATGTCACAGGTTATCAGGATTAAAACACGATGTGTCGTCCGTAAATAAATCCTCTGCATGCAAAACACACACATGCATTCAGACTCCAGATTACATGCTTTTATCTTCAGCTCTCATTGTGCATTTGAGGATATTTTGTCTTATCCAACACACCCACAGTCCAGTTTTTTGATCAACCACGACCCATTTTTATTAAGTCCCTGCCAGAAATACATGATAAATATTCTAACATGGACAGAGGAAGGCCTTTTCATCATTGCATGTTGCAGATGTACAGAAACACAGTGCTACTGTTTTACAGCCAATGGATACAATAAGAGCCTGCAGTCATATGACACATATCCATTTGAATCACACCATTGGTTAAAGCGAACAGTGTGTTTGTAATGTCATCCATTTGAACCAATCAAAACAGTCAAAAAAATATCCAACAGACCAACAAGTGCATCTTGTAGCTCAGGGTAAGTCAGACCACCTCCAGAGGGTCTCGGTCAGCCTTGGACACCACCACCGTCACGCTGTCAGGAAGACGCACAGCCAGCCTCTCCCTGAACACAGCCAGGAAACCCCGCTCGCTGTTGCTATGGTCACTGAGGATGACGCTGGTTCCCTTCGCCACGGCGTCCAGCACTTCGTGGTGGGACATCTCACCTGAACAACAGATATAATAATTACATCTGCAGATATAAAGCAAGTAAACTGACTCTAAACAGCAGGAATAGAAGACTGTTTGTCCACCTGTGATGTAAAGGTCTGCCTTGACTCCACTCAGCACCGAGGCCCCAGATCCAGCACACACAGCCACAGTGCACACAGAGGACTCTGGAAAATAGCAAAGTAATGACTTATTGACACACATTTACATCAAAGTTTGATACCAATGCATGATATGAAGTTCTCGGCCTCTCAGCTTCATTTTAGTGGCACCGGAGCCGTTTCAAAGAGAGTTTATTCATCACTTCTACAGCACATTCAGGGCTTGTACACCTGCTTGTTTAAGGGTTCATTACCCTGCGTCTGTCCCAGTCCCAGAGCCAAACGGAGGTGACCCAAACCCAAGTGGGACTTCATTTTCTGGATGGCTGTTGCCACGGTTACTGGCTGGTCTAAAACACTAAGTCGGCCTTGGCCATGGCCCGGGAGAGGGGGCTGCAGGGAGTGAAAGGTGGAAAGTTAGCAAGAAGAAACAGTTATTTTTTAAAAAGACATGGATGTTAATCTAAACAACATGGCATTTCCTGAATTCCTTGATGTTCTTTGGTTCATTGTCTATAACAGCTGCATGTTTGTGCCGTACCTTTTCTAACTTCAGGATGCTGAGGGACAGGCTGGGAGCATTGTGTCGTAACAGAGTCTGGACACTGGGGGTCAGCGCCGAGTCACTGCAGGTCACACTGACATGGATTCCACTGCTGTCCAGGCTGGTATGAGGGCAAATGAACTATTATTCACCAGTGCATAGGACCTTAAAGGTAACTAGAAGTTAAAGCTATTGCCTATACAAATGATTAGTTTCTGGTCTTTTCAGTCAATCAATCAGAGTGCAGGACTTTTAGCCTTTCATGTGTTGTCAACATTATGTTATCAGCTTGCGGCACTGAAGTTGTGTCTGTTTGTCAGGCTCTTTCAGGAAGCTTTCATACCCAAGGTGTGCAAGTCAGCTCCCAAAATGCATTGCATTCACTGGCTATATGGCCAGGATCATGAAGCAATGCTGGATGTTGTGTACAGCAACTGTTTCTTCATTAAAACCGACACTCAAATCTTGCACAAACACAGTTTTCACAACTGCAGGTTGATTTCATGCTGCACTGAAAGAAAAGTACAGTTAAAAGGTTCTTGAATGAAAGGAAATCAATGTAAAACTTAGATTTTGGAACAGATCTGCAGTTCCAACACATGCAGCGATATTAGCACTAATATAATTACTTATTCATTCACACATCCTTGACGACACGTATTGGCCTACCAGTGATTGTCACCTGGCGGCTTCCCATCCTGCCCACAGAATATTAACAAATTTCTCAAATGTGAGGAGGAAGAAAATGCAGGGCTGCCAGCTCTCACACACTGACCACGCCACCGTCTATTTTCTCACACAGTGACAAACAAAGTCAGAAATGGTCATGCTGATGCGTGAAAAGAGGACGCTGATGGCACACAGACAGACGAGTCAGCAGCGTCTGTCCCTCTCCTCTGGCACCGTGCACGGGCAGATGGGACTGATTCCCACTCATAGGTTATTGGGACTATTAGGACTACTAGGATTATGCACTTGACATGATTATTATGTCCCCGGCCGCTGTGATGGGTAATGTCAGAGAAGGCCTGCTTATAAAATGTACCGACTTCACCGATAATGAATCTCATGTCTGTCCTCACTGATGCAGGCTAATGAAAACATGACCGTTGGACCCCTGGTGTATGCAAACATGTACAAGACCTGCTGACTGAATGTTGTAGAGTTGCTCCACTGTCACAAGCCTTCAGCTCCTCCATGACACCATTTAGTTCCTCCATGCTCTTGACCGTGAATTCCAGTTTGTGACTGTGGGAGGCGCCACCGAGGGCCTGACTCAGTACAGACACCTGACCGCTGCCTGAGAGCCAGAGACAAGACACCAGAGATGGAAAAAAAGGGGAGAAGATGGAGGACACTTGGTCAGAATATCAGACCAGTGGGTCAGTGTCATGTGTCACAACATTTTAGCCTGTACCTTCATTAAATATGCAGGTATTGTTGGTGTGTGTGACAAATTTTCCATTCAGAATGACCTCTTACCAAGACCCCCGACCAGCCAGTCGTTTACTCCTCCTTTTACACTATCCCACGATGTGTGAGGGGAGAAGATCGCTATCCTGGCCTCCACAGCCCGGATGGCCAATCGCTGCTTCCAGTCCTTCTGAACTAGACGCTTGATTGGCCGAAACAATGGGGGGTGATAGGAGATAATGAGGTCACAGTTCATGGCCTCTGCTTCCTCCATGACGGCATCCGTGAGGTCGTTGGTCAGCAGGATGGTTTTAATAGGCCGAGATTCGCTGGGCTCCACCAGCAGGCCAACATTGTCCCAAGACTCAGCCAGAGAGAGAGGAGCGAGCTGCTCCATCACCTGCAGAACGTCTTTGAGCTCCATCAGGTCTGCACAGTGAGCAGAACGAGTGAGGCAGCGGGTGGAGGAGAAGTGGACGGATGAGTGGAGGGGGACGGAGGTGCGCTGGCTTGTCCAGACGTTCAGTGAAGGGGGAGATGGAGGGGTGCACGCCTGTGAGGTCCAGGTCCTCCAGGTACAGAATCTTCTATAGGTGGGTAAAAAAAATGCCCGAGGAAGGTTTCTCCATCCAGTCAACATCAGTGGAGACCTGTGTGAACGCCAAGAAAAAGAATCCCCAATGAAGTACTACCTTAATACCTAAGAGCAGCAGATCAGACACCAGAAGAGCCCACCGTTCTGCTGAATACACACATCCCACACGAGCGCACGGAGTGCTGAAACGATTTACTGATTCATCAGCTAGTCAGACGTAACAGCAGACATCTGATCATTGACTGTTTCAGCAAAATACCAAACAATGATTGAGTCCAGGTTCTAAAATGAGAGGATTTTTTTCTGTTTCATATAATTATTAAGTGAATACCATTGGTTTAGGGACTTTTGATTGAAACGTTTCACTGTAAAATCTGTAACAGATTATTTGATCGTGAAAGCAGCATCCCTATCAAAAAGATAGACAATTAAAACTAATGTATTTAGTACATTTGGTAAACTGTTGTCCTGTATGAAGAAACTGCTGTGCTACTTGTGACTGTCAGTGGCTGCTGCGCAGCACGCAGCTAACAGCGAAGCTAGCTAGTTAGCGAACATTAGCTGCTAATCCACACCGAATCCACACCGCCGTGTTTAAAAGACACTGACACACATATCAACTCGGACATGAGTGAACTCATCATACTTTCGCTTGCCTTTCCACTTCGGAAGACTACTGCCGCTCTGCTGCTGTACACATTTCTCCCAAAGTAACAGAGAGGCTGCGCAGATTGTCCATTTCCGGTTTCCGTTTCTTCATGCAACGGTTTTATTTGTCCATCTGATGCGTCTGTGTGACGTCACTCTGAAACTTTTTGTGTGAAAATGGCAAAACGTGGTTTTATTGCTTTTTGCCACTGACAGTAAGACTATTTAAATAGTTCTGTTCCAGTCCAATATCAGCAGTATTCCACTTTTTGGTTGATGTCTTACGTTCAACTAAAATTAATTTAGAAACAGGACAATTAATCTGCATAATCTGGTTACAGTCTGTAATTAAAATGTAGGTAGTAATTAAAGGTAGACTATACCCTTTAGACTCCTGACTCTGAGGGATCAGGCTTCTCTTTTTGGTCATCTGTAATGACCTGAATCCAAATTCTGGTCAGTAGGCTACAAATGCAGAAAGATCATGCTTGTTCAGGAACAAATGAATATAGTTTAACTCTCTATAGACTGAAGAAAGCCAGACTGACAGTGTAAAAATCAATCCGTTCATGCAAAACCTTTACTATATTTGGAAAATACTATACTTTGCAGTACATTACTGCACCTTGTCGTAAAGACTGAAATTCTGCAAACAGAACTTGAGAGGGTGAATTTAATCAGATGAAGCTGAAGCAATTCACTGAGTCAAGCTGTCAGTGACACACAGAAGTTTCTTTATCCCCACAGCAGATGTGTCCCATCACGGTCACTTCTTTCTTTGACTCTTCTAATACGTTTGTACTGGTAAACATTTCGATAGTGGTATTGTAATTAAAAAAACACTTGAGTCCCACAGAGCTGATTTGGATTCGGCTCAATGCCTGAAAAACATGTGAAACCAGAAGGAAACACATAGCTGCTGGTGTTATGTAATACTGTTCATATGTTATAAAACAAGTTCACAGATTAAAATGAACAGGAAAAGACTATGACTTTGATAAGCTGTATTAACGCTCACAGGGCAGGTGGTTCAGCAGAAGATACCCACTCTGCATCTGCCTCTTCTCAGAAAGATTACCGGGACTTTTAGAATAAATAACCGAAATACACACACACACACACACACACACACACACACACACACACACACACGCAAACAAATTGGATAGCTATCGATGTTAGGGTTAAAACCTGCAGTTCTCATTAAGTGCACGACGGCAAACTCAGAGAGAGAGAGAGAGAGAGAGAGAGAGAGAGAGAGAGAGAGAGAGAGATTATTGTGGATTAATGAAGTAAAGGTCGCTGCTGGATGTTAGAGGGAATCAGGGAAGGATCAGATCAGGGCAAAGGCCGGGCAATGAGCATTACATCATCCGATTCTTCCTTTGGCCTCATCAACCACCCTGAACACTGCACCCCTCACTTCACATGGGACCCCTTCTTAAAACGTGTACATTACATTTTCATTATAAAAGCAATCTTAGTCCTTCCCGAATGACTCTTTCTGTCTTATTCTCACTCTGTGTGCCAGCACACGGAAAAGAGCAGCTATGTGCAACACAAGAAACCCCTTCTTCATTAAGCTTATTGGCACTGCTACCCCCCCTTGTATCCAATCTGTGGATGGCCACTGACAGATGTGCATTTCATCATTAGGTCTGTGTTTTCAGAGAGAGGACAGCTTCACTTTCGTTAATTGGGACTATAAGCCACCATGTTCTGTCCAGTTTGTCATTCAGTAACATCTGTCTGGCTGATGTGACCCGGCCGTGGAGGTGCAGTGTGTCCCTCAATGTAGGTGTTTAATCTCAGCTGTGCTGGCTTTGGGTCAGTTTGACACAGTATATTGGGGACAAACCACAGGACGAATTCTGCTGTCAGGTTTTTAGATCAGGCTGGGAGGTGAAATCTGGGGAAATTCTGCTGCAAATTTGGTATTTTTATTGTTGTAGCTGCAGCTATGGCTCAAATACTAACTGTGCATCTAAATAACTAGCAGTGGCTTATGATTCACCTTAGATATTTATTTTGTGTGTCTACAACTTTTTCTTTTTGCCGTGGTACAGGAAGAGGTGTTATCTTTTTATATAATAGTATTGTATAAAAGTTTAAAAGCCTGGTATCGTCTCAACATTGGTACATACAATGTTTCATAAACAGCTAATGCTCTTTAATTCGTCCCCCTTTTTACCTCAGTTTCCAGATTTCCACAGATGTTAACAACTTGTTCTGAGAATTACAAAAATACAGTTCAAGGATGGCTCTTTAAAAAGCTACATTCTGGGATGGGCACATCTCTTCCCTCTTTTTTTTTTCTGCACTTAATACCTAGAAATCTGTTATGTATGATGTCACGATGTCAGAATTTTGAGATGATGTTTTGTGAGCACCACTCTTATCAAATCAGTCGCCTGTCCATTTCTGGCCACGCAATCTCTTTATCCTGATGTCCTTCCAAAACCAGGACAGACAAGCTACTCAATCTTCAACATTTCTACCCACAGTGCAGCTGCATCGCTGATGTTTCTGGTTTCCAAATCCCCACTTTGGCACATGAAACAGAGATCATTGCCTTGATGTATTACACAAGCAGTGCGCTGTGTGTTATTATGCAAGTTGGTTTATTATGGCAGTCATGCTGAGAATATGTTCCACATTTCAGTTAATATGACACATACATTGTTAAGTCTCTTTACTTTCTGTGGAATTTGACAAATTAAAAAGCAGTTTAGTCTCTCATCACATGTGAGAAAACCAAAAGTCAAATTCACGCAGATGGGAATCATGTTGCATTGATTCAAATCAACACTCAAAGTGCAAACTTTACCTTGATATTTTATTTTGAATCTGTAAATACCAGGATGTAATGAGTTCCACATGACAAGCCCAGGCTAAATACTGTATATATATATACTGTACTATACACAGTAGTAGCTTAACTGTTAACAAATGCTTGGTTATGACATTGATTCAGTGATAAGAATGATGCAATACTGTCAGAACAATTAGAGAATAAATATATTTCATATATTCCATAGAGGTAAATACATTTCAAAAATTCAATCCAATTCAACAAAACAATCCAAAATGACTTCCTGTATATACAATTAATAAATATCAAATATAGTTCCATTTGTTCCACACTCTGTTAAATAACCATTTAATTTAAAAAATAAGTGTCCCAGAACATGATTGTCAATCGTTGCATAGCTGTAAACTTGTCTCTGAGAGCGACTTGACTTCACAGCACTTTAATGTGAATGTTATTACGTGTTTGTTCTTAATAAGTACGAGTTAATGAGTCAAAGAGCTTTCCAGGAAGATGACGTCAATTAATGTTTGCGGAGGTGCAAAGGTGCTCTTCTTGACTGACGGCCTCCTCGACTGTCATTGATGGGACATCATTCTGACGAACTCTGCAGAGAGGAAGATATTTATTACTTTACTGACTTCATTCATCGTTAATAAAATCATTGTCATTGCTTTTGCTTTAAACCTGATGGACAAAGCAGCATGTTGACTGCAACAGCCGTTCATGAACTCTTGAATCACCTGCACCACTGCTCTTTGTGTCACTGCAGCTGAAAACAGTTCATACCTTCAAAGTCTACTGTGCCGTCTCCATTGTCATCTGCTTCTTTTACTATGCTATCTATCTCTCTTCGGCTCATGTGCTCTCCCATCAGCTTGGTCATGGCGGACCTCAGCTCCTCTGTTGTGATCTCTCCATCTCCGTCCATGTCAAACTAACCAGAGATAAGATAGAAGATGGATGAAGAAGAAATGTTTGCCAGTGAAGAACTGCCATTTTTCAAAAATATGTGAGAGGCTGCAAATTTGTTTTGATTCTCACCTCTTTAAAGGCGTCTTTGAGCTCCTTCACGCCTATCATCCCAGCCGTTTCTGCCAGAAGCTTTGGGGTCATCAGCTCTACGAAGTCCTCGAAGTCGACTCTGCCACCAACTGGAGGCAAAATCAAAAGAAAAGATGCAGGAATTCAGAGACATCCATCACTCTTTGTTAGTTAGCTACATGGTTTGCATTTCTTACAAATGTGCATCTTAAAAGTTTTGGCTAAATGTCTTCAAACAATTCTGTGTAAAAAAAAAACTACAATTTCTCCTGTCAAAAAATCTTGTTTCATATATTTTCTTCAGCGGGGACTCACGGTTCATGTTGATGTTCTGGCTCAGCTCAATCAGCTCCATCTCTGTGGGCATGTAGCCCATCGTCCTCATCAGATTCCCCAGGTCCTTGCAGCTGATCAGCCCGTCCTTGTCTTTATCAAACTCATTGAACGCATCACGCAGCTCTGCAGAGGTGTGCAGCAAAACACTGAAGTCAGTAAAGACTGAGTGGCAAAAAAATGTGTGTGAAGGACAAGTGAGTGTCTAAAATGCACAAGGTGTGAAAGGTCTGGGAGGGTTGTGTAGGTCAAAGTAATGAGCTTAGCTGACTTTTTCTGATGTAAAGATGATTTAACTCACCATCAATCTCATCATCAGCCAGTTGTCTTGACTGCAAAAAGGACAGAAAAAACCAGAAGGTTAAATCCAGTGTTACACAGACGGTGACATCTACCTCACAGTTAGCAAAATGGATGTATTGTGTAGCCTTAATATAGAATATTCATACAGAATTAAATAACCCTGTAATAAACAGATTACAATGTGGATTAAAGAGCACGCAACAGCATGCAATATCAAAGAGCGGGCACGGACTCTCTCTCTGTATCTCCCTCTATTTAATCCTTTCACCTTTTGGGTCATAATCCAATCAACCTTTCTTAACAGTTTGCAAACATCAGCCATCAAAAACAGTAAAATGCCATTACTGCTGTACTCACAATATTTTTCCCTCCTCGCAAGAAAATGCACGCGGCCCCAAAACTCATGTCTGCAAGAGGAGAAACAGAGTGCAATGTGTAGTCAGGAAAAGTTATGAACTGATCAACATCGTCCTACAGAGCTGGCCAAAGCCAAAAGTCAGGATTAAGACAGATTGATTCATCTGCGTTCACTCTGAGGGATTGAACACTCCGATGTCCGAATGGTCAGTCTGTGAGTATGTGTGTGCGTGTGCGTTCATTTTCCTAAAAACATTTCTCAAAAATTTAAAACAAAAAGTAATTTGATAGATTCATTACGGTAGAAAATGTATATTTTGATGCCACCATTACTACAAAAAACACTGGTCAATTAGATAAAAGCATTACACATACATTTTACATATTTACATATAATATCTATAGATCATTTTGTCTTGAAGTGTAACCATGTGTGTGTTTGCACTCACCTTCTTCTGGTGATTTCTTCACATCAGCCAAACGCATCATACACGACCTCTGAAGCCGAGACTCAGCAGCTGGCCTATGCAGCGCACAGAGCCCTCTGTCTTCTGTCTGCCTCTGCCTGTCAGTGTCCGTGTGTGTCCCTCCTCGTGCAGGACGGCCCCTGTCCTCTTGGCGTGTGGCGACCCCGACTGTGCAGCCTGAGGGGATGCTGGGAGGTTGTATGAGGGGAGGTGTGGCTGCATCCCGATCAGGGAGGAGTCAGCGGTGTGACGGGAGGACAGCAGGTGCATGTGTGAGCTGGAGAGTGTTGACATCATGCTGTAAGTTATACTGTGAAGCTGCGGCTGACACAAGAAATAGGATAGTGTCAGTTCACAGGGGTCGAGTTGCTTGTTTATTGTTTCTGTTCTTGCTGACTGTCAATGAATTACAGTAGACGTCCAATTCAGTGCAGATTCAGCAACTAAAAGGTCAAGTATATTGATCACAGTGTGAAAGAATTGGGCCCTTAACCAACAGATATTTTCATTATCAATTACTCTGTTTGACCCTCTAAAAAGTCAGATTTGTGTTCCTCAGTTTCATTTTTGTCGTATTGTCTGGTTTGTTTTTGTTTGCTTGAATTATTTCTGTTTTCATTAGTTTTTTGATATTTTTTATTGCTCACCTTCAGAATCCAAAATTTCTGTGCCAGTCTTCTCTCACCTTCATGTGTCGCCTGATGATTTTCTAATCAAGGCAAAAATGCCCCAAATGATTTAATAAAATCAGCAGCCATAATGTTTTAATGTTTTACTTCAATTTCCTCTTCGTAATAAACAACTTTCTGGAGTTTACAGCATATTTAGTTATCGTAGTTTGAACGCTCAAAATCACAGACTTTAATCTCTCTGTTGAGAAACATACGGCGGTGACACTCTCAGAGAGCTGTGGCTCATTTGGATCGTCTGTCTGTTGTTTCAGCTCCTATTGTTTTCAAAGACATGATGGCAAAACAGATTAAGGACTGTATTAAAGAGCCACAGGCCAATCACAGCTAGCATCCCAGTGTGGGATAATCTGTGTGAGTATTGGTTACATCTCCATGAAAAAAAAGGATTATTTTTTCTGTGAAATTCCCTGATGACAATGTCTGGGATTAATGCCCCGGAGACAATCTTCACTTCCTGCAGCGAGGATGCAAATGCTGAATTAACTGGCTGAGCTGAACCACTTCAGCAGAGGGTCTTGATAGTCTGTGTGTCCTCTGATCTGACCTTTTCCCCTCTGCCTGCTCCGGTTATGTAAATTCATCTAAAATCTGTTCGCATAAGAGGAATAATCCGCTGGGCTACGCACTAGTAATGATTTTATTATCTTTTTTTCCTCACTCTGTGGGAGTGGGCCAGCTAAAGGATTATGCAAGGCTGCATCCACGGCTGTGAAAAGTTGTCTGTGGAGTGGAGGGCAGGAGGAATATGGGTGAGGAAAGGGGAAAACTGAGAGGAGGAGAAGGGAGGGCTGGGTAAAGGATGCATAGGTTGTGTTATTAGGAATGAAAGAAAACAACTGTACAATTCATATTCAGATGACTGGTGACAGTTTGACTTCAGCTGAGGGAGAAGGATAGTTTAGACAGTGGTAATACACAGAGGGACAATATTTGGTTTTACTGTGCCTTTTGTGTATGTTGTGTCAGAAAAAATTGCACAACACAGAGATTATACTGAGTGGATTATGGGAGCAAAGGCTGGGCCAAATGAGCGATATGTGTGATTGTGGTGATATGTCTGTGTGTGCAGAGATGCACTGTCATCAAATCAGCTTGGCAGGAGGAAACTCATTTACATAAAACATTTTGGAAAAAGAGGCAACACACCCAAATAATGTATAGTCATCTATTGCAGGTATTTCTTGGTTTGCAATTTGCAATATGTTGTCATTAAGCCTATAGACTAATCTGTGCTAGGAGAAATGCTGGCAAATTAAACTGGAAAAACAGCTGTCGTGCTGGTCGATGAGTATTTTACAACACAAGCTAGATCTGTCCTCCTGCATTATCTTCTTATTATCTTCTAATTTCCATGAACCACCTAATGGAATGTAAATCTTTTCAAATTGCATCCATCTCAACCAGCTACAAAGTTAAAGTAGTGATTACACATTTATGTATCAGTAATAATTAACCGGTAATACTATAATATTCACATAATGGCATGCAGGACTTCTTCTAGTTGAGTATTTTGCATTGTAATATTTCTTCTCATGCTCAAGTAAATAATCTAAATGTTACTTCCACAACTGTTTATAGTTCAGAAACCCTGAAAGGTTAATCCTGAAACAAAGATAAAGACAGTCTACTAGGTGAAGACAAAGAGCTTTATGTCAGATGTTATCATTCTAATATTTAAGGTCTAGCTGTTTTAAAGTAGCTGTTAATTGACTTAACCTAATTTTAACTTCCAATTGATTTTAACTTACCACCTTGATGTTTTTGGCAAACCTCCTCGGCCACGCGGGGGCGTAATTGCGGCTCATCTGCACGTTTCTGAAGCGTCGAAGAAGAGCATTTCCGTTTTCCTTTCGGCTCCCGCCCCGCTCCGCCATCATGAAGTCCTGAACAAAAACGGATGAGAGTCGAGCAAAATGGGGATAACACGAGCTGGAGATGAAATCCGCCGACAACACTAACGTAATGACAGCGCAAAGTGGAGCACGGAGCGGACCCGTGGAAATTAATGAATCAACTTCCCATTGAAAACGTCCCAGGCAGCTCCTGGCGTTACGTTATTTAGTTAGCGGTGTAGCTAACAGCAGCTAGAGCTAGCCTCTGATTTTCTTTGGAAGACAGCTCTGCTACTAGCTGGCTGGCTCGCTTAGCTGACAGGCGTCAGTCAGCTAGCTGTCACTTAGACTGACTGGCACCTTACTCATGACAAGTCGTGCAGACGTGCTAACTGTCCAATTGACTGGGAGCATCAGGATGGAGAGGAGTTTGAGTAAAAGCATCGACAGGCAGAATGTGGCTGGTTCGTGTTGAATAGACAGCAGTGCCGAGGAAAGGGGAGTGAGACCAATATTTTCCAGCCAGGCCAGTTAGCTAGCTTCAGAGCTAGCTACAGTGGATCCCAAAAGCCACGGTAAGACATGTTATAAATCATTCAGCATGCTAAAGCAGGCGAATGCGCCTCTCTGCCTCCGTTTGCATGGAAAAGAGCAGCTAGCATTTTTGACCACCCAAGTTAATTTTCAGATCGTGGAGACGTTGACATTGACATGCAGGCTTGTTGTTGGCCTGCAGCCTGGATACACAGCCAGTTGGAGTTGTTGTTGTCTACTGTTGAATATATGTCATGCATTTCTTCGGTGACCAAGAGCAAAGATAGCCTAATTGACCAGCCAAGTGAAAAAGCCACCCAGCATGCTCAGCTGAGATGCACACTGTACGTGTTACAAGCAGCTATCGAGATAATTACTCCTCTGTCTCTCCAGCCAAGGACAATCTGCATTTTGCATTCCTAAATATGCCCAGGGTGCTCCAAGGTTGTGAAAATGCCTGTGGGTTAGAGAGATAATCCTGGATGAAGCCACGTAATTGCAGCAGTTTGCTCCTCCCGTGTTTGTCTGAGGATGACATGGATGGCTTCTTAAAAAAAAGATGGAGAGCTTTCTTTAGGCTTGGTTGCAAGATTTCAGGAAGTTCTCATTTTCAAAGGGAACTACATGCTTCCTCTTTGAAAATGGCCATGAAAGAAACATCTCATCTGACGCATGTTCGTTTTGAAGTGTTTTCAAATGCTGACAGGGAAGCTCAGCTGTTAGATTACTGACCACAGCATGGGGCATGTGTTAGATTTCCCCATTAACATGAAGCATGTGCTCCTTCTTCATATTAAGCCTTTGACAAGATCCTTGTGTCCCATGACAAGGGTTACTTTCAATATGTCTCCTCTTTTGAAATGGCAGCATAAGTATCTTACATGCATTTATATTTTCTGTTTTGCAAAAACAATTTCTGCAGCTGTGCTCTTGAAAATAATGTTGGGTTTAAAATGGCTGCAACTGTGAGCAAAACGACGTGGTTTCATGTTGGACATCTGTAGTAGCAAACATCTAATATGGTAGTCATTTAATAATCCATCATAATTTTGATCCTGCATGACTGATTATGGCTTCTAATCCAAAAGAAAATTGGCATCACCTTTAGAAACAAAGTACTGTGAACAAATTAATTTAAATATTTGAGCAGGAGTGAAGTCATTTAATGTTTCCTACTCTATTTCTTAAGTTGACAGACACCACGCATGACAAATCTCTATGGTCTCAGGGTATATAGTCACATCACTTGAGCCAGTGGGGAAAGATACCAAACTGACCAAATCAGTGATCATTTTCATCCTTTAATATCCTAGTCTGAGTTTCCAATCACCACATATGTATTATAGCACGCGTCATCTGATCGTGAGCACCACACCTTTGGCCGTATTTCCATAATTGACCAGGAAACCTCCGATGACCTTTTCACAGAGATATCGCTCTCTGTAGTGGTTACTGGTTCATACGCTTTAAAAACAAAGGTAAAGCTTGTGGTCGCAGTGTTCCCACACAGTGAGTAAGTCACAGGCCTGTTAAACTGGTTGGCTGGTTTACTTTTATCTTATAACATTTGGCTGGCTGTTGTCTGTTGCTTTTCAGAGGGATTTCTGTACTTGAGCTCAACCAATAAATTAGTCAGGCTGATGCTGTAAAATAGTCTTTTTAGTGTGTGAGTCGGTCACAGTTCTCAAAACCAAGGGGATACGAATCAAGATTGTTTATATTTCCAAAAACTTACTGTCAGCTGATACATCGTCATCAGTATCAGCCTAAAATATCCAAAACTGGTCAGGCTATGTCCTGGACAGTACATGTAGTTCAGTTTGAATTGATCTTGGGTCGAACAAAAATGAAGTTTTCTTTTTCATACTGATCTTCGAGACAATCCCTGTCTTTCACCTGGTTCTTATCCTAATTTTATGTTTCATTGACTGATTTCACAGACGCACACATGCACACTGTCTAACTGTGTGCAGGTGGTGACAGACCAGGAGAGACCGAGCAGCCAAAGTCATTGTCAGAGGATTGTTTTTGTTAAAATCTTAAGCTTTTTTGAATCTGAGTTTTAAGATGAGAGAGGCAGGTGAAATAAACCATATGTTAACAATCATTGGCCGCCTCTGCCCTTTTGAAACGGCAGTGGCTCGTCAACATGTTGACGTTCCAAATAATGAGTCCTCAGTAGCCATTACTACATCATTCTATGGGCACTCATGGGTCAGACCACACACACCTTCAAAAGCCTTCAGATTGATCACAACTACATCCCCCCACCCCTCAGAGGAAAAAAAAATGCCTGTAAAAGCCCAAATTTGGCAGCCTCTGGCACACAGTCTGTAAATAGCTTTTAGTATCTAAAACCACGCCTATTCCTGACTGATCAGAACTTTTTCAATAAAGATAAAATATATAATGTGGAATAACACACATGCTTGATCACACATATTATGGCAGGACATTCCACAGCATCATACTTAATTTCTAAAACAGGATTTGGCGCATCTGACATTAATTTGCATAATTGGTTAATAGCAAAAAATACAGACGCCTTCAAAAGTGTTGGTTGCCTTTTTTATTGGTTTGCAGAGCGTCTTAGAGACGCCTCAGCTGTAACGAGCGCAATGTAAAAGACGATCGTTCGTTTTGTCATAAACTGTTTTGCTAATATATCGAATATATAACGTCAAACACGAGTCTCTGCTTTCTACTTGGAAGAACAAAACCTCTCCGCTGATTGTGCGCACACACACGCACGCATTCATATAGCGCATGTGGGGGCGGGACTGACAGAGATGGGAGCGTTTCTCCCTCATCGTGTTCGCATTGTTGAGAAGTGGAGGTTAGTGGTCGTAAAATGTGTGGCCAATGCAAATCGCAGCGAGTTAATTGCAACTGTTTTTTATTAGAATCCAAAATAAATAGAAATAATAAAGTAGCCGTCTGGATTTAAATGAGTAGGTGTCTGGTTGGCTGGTAGGCGGCTGTTATGGGAAGCAGCGCGCTCTGATTTGGCGTCACAGCTGGTGTGATCCCATTGTAAGATGGTCTCTAGTTTTACCAGTCGTCTTAGAGTCGGCGGGCATGACTGAAAGTGGGATACCATGATCCATGATTACAATGAATTTAGGCCACGGGCGCGAAGTGGGGGGGGGGGGGCAACCCCAGCCAACCCCAGCCAACCTGCACCCTTTGCTTGGACCACAACTGCAAACCTGTACGGTTCCATGCATTTTGCACGGTTGTCAAGCTTTTGTGTTGACAAAATCTGTCCACAGGCTTGTAAAGGACATGGCACAGGACTCCAAACCGCTTCTGTGGTAGTCCGTGCTACAATAGGTGTCTCCAGGACCACACTTTATCATGCTGACACGCACAAACTCACAAGGTGAAAACAATACCAGCCACGCTGTTGGGACTGGAATACATTGTGCAGCGCAAATTTCTTCCACAACTGGATCTACAGATGCTGCAAACTGAATAAACAGCGTCTGGTAATCCACTGTTCTTGAATATCGCAGCATTAATTCTCCAAAATGACAAGTACAGCAATGTTTTGCCGGCATTGTTCAGCCTAATATTTCTGGTCGAGACAGATGGATGATGATGATGATGATGATGGATGGGCATTTGAAGCTGATGGGCAGTTTGATGTTTTCCATCCGTGTGAGCCAACACAGATTTTCATTTTTCTAGTCGTACGTAGTTTAGATGCAGATGTAGAGCAAGATACGCTTTGTACACATGAACCAAAGTGACTCTCAAAGCGAGCCCGTGGAGTGGAAAAGCAAACGCTGCGTCCAGCTGTGTGTGACTACGACGAGCAAAGCACCAGATATTAAGTACTAGACTTTTTTTTAAGTTAAAATTTTACAAAAGCAAAACTCTCTTGCTAAACACATAAACACACAGAGACGTCATGTTTCTAACACAAACGTCGGCAATCCATCCAAATAACAGACGTTCACCCGGTGTGTCTCTTCCACGCTCACCAGGCGCTGG
The DNA here is from genome assembly GCA_037975065.1 of Chaetodon trifasciatus. Classification (NCBI taxonomy): domain Eukaryota; kingdom Metazoa; phylum Chordata; class Actinopteri; order Chaetodontiformes; family Chaetodontidae; genus Chaetodon; species Chaetodon trifasciatus. Next base: position 5,471,939 of record JBBMOE010000014.1, on the reverse strand, counting down.
CCATGCCGTCGAGTGTGCGGGCCGGGAGCCTGAAGGACCCGGAGGTGGCTGAGCTGTTCTTCAGGGAGGACCCTGAGAAGCTCTTCACAGACCTGAGGGAGATCGGCCATGGGAGCTTCGGAGCGGTCTACTTCGTAAGTCGCTTTCCTCATTGTAAAGAGTAAAAGTAATGGGATGTTTGTGCCGCAGTGGCCACAGTTAGCATGCGTGTAACACATTGCACACAAAGGATTCTGCCATTTAGATTATTAATCTTGATTAGCTAGTAGCTCGTCGTAGCTTTAGACCAAGAAGAGAAAACTGATCTTGTTTGTTTGAATTTGCCTTAATTTATCAGAGCATGATGTAATTAATGTCGTACAAATGAAAGTAAAAAGCCATTATAATCTAAAATGTGTTGATTTGCTTCCTTTTTGCCTGTTTCTCAGAGAAAAGAAGTCATTTGAAGTTATCACGCTTGGCTAACTCGCGATGGAAGATTGTCACTAGCTTTGACATCCATCATATAGACAAAAAATTCAGCTTAGTCTTGACAATAATTGTACCCGTGCAAGCTAAATCACATTGTTGCTACAAGTGATTACAACCCAGAACTCTTCCTCTGAGCCTGACAAAAAAAAGGTAAGCACAGCAAAGGAGAATGGCTGACAGACAATGGTAAGAGTGACGCTGTGGGTCAGAGATGGTGTCTGTTAGACAGGACCGAAGGTGGTGGTGGTGATGATGAGGATGTCAATAAGAACACAAGGTGCATAAATCAATGAGCTGAAGATGAAAGGTGGCAGGAGAGAAGAGAAAAGGTAAAGGCACAGTGCGAGTCAAGGACAAAGGACAAACTCGTAAGCGGTGGATGAAAAGGCCTGTTAAATGAAGGGTGAAAAGGAGCTAGTCATGGATGAAGGGGCCGACGGGAGAGGGCAGAAGAGAAGAGGAAAGGAGGCTCAGCACAAATCCTGTTCTGTCTAATAGTGACTTCTCTGTTGGATGTGATGAAAAAATGGCTGATTAATCCCAGATTTTTTACTGAAATTAAGTGGCTGAATTAAAATACAAAGCTCACGCATCTCTACCGTTGAAAGAAGACTCAATAAAATAAAAGTCTCATCTGTTGTCCCTCACCTTTCCACATTAGGCCCATGACATCCGCACCAATGAGGTGGTGGCCATCAAGAAGATGTCCTATAGCGGCAAACAGTCCAATGAGGTAGGACCTGGCGCCTCTCCAACCCTCCATCTGTGTCCGAGCTGTGAGGTCAGTTTGCTCATGAGTGATCGGCGCTCTGCTTATGTTCCAGAAATGGCAGGATATCGTCAAGGAAGTGAAGTTCCTCCAGAAGCTGCGCCACCCCAACACTGTTGAGTACCGTGGCTGCTACCTGAGAGAGCACACAGCATGGGTGAGCGTGTGTGTGTGTGTTCTTGTCCTCATATTTGTTTGTTGCCTCCTGACATCGAAATCAGCGAGCAGTTGATAATCATGATCAAAGCATAGAATCAGAGTTAATGTGAACAGCTGGTGAAATAAACAGAGTGACGATAAACACTGATTACATGCATTTATAGTAAGAATTCAGATGTGATGATAAAAGCTTTGAGAGTCCAGACATTTTTTTCAAAGTGCTTGAATGTGACTGTTAAAAGCTGGATGAAGCCAGATGTAATGAATGAAAAATAGAGACTAAACCTCCTCAGTGTTTGTCTCCACAGCAAACCATTCACTCAGCGTTTGATGGCTGTTTGTTTCCACTGTGAAACTGTTATCACATCAAGTTTTTTTTCTCCCCTTTAGTCCCCTTTTTCCTCTTACCTCACTCTCATTCACCGCCTCAACAAAAAGCCTATCTTTGTTATAAACCCCTCATCCTAATATCGATACTGGTGGCGCCAAGTACTTCTGTATTTTCTCTATGAAGTGGTACACAAGCTGTAGTTGCCACAGAGACTGTTTGACCTGAAACTTGACCAACAGAACCTGGAACCACGGCACAGGAAACCAGTTCAGTCACTGGTTCCTCTGCTCCCAACGCAGGTTTAGTTCCAGAGTTCCTCAAAACGTTCTTGGTACACTGGGAGAGTATTTTTACTGTACAGAAAACACTGATGTAACGCTGATGTTTAGGGACTCTGCACTGTTCAGTGCTCTGCCGTTAGTTCAACCTCAGCTCTCACACTGTAACAGCTGTACTGAACTCTCAGGTAAAAGTGCCTCTGGTCCAAAAAACCCTCTGCATTCGGGTCAAGTGTGGAAAAAGCCCTCAACGTCAAGTGTGCTCTTGGGTTAGGCTTCCTAAAATAGCATGTGGTTTAACACCCGCTGTGCCTCTCTCCTAGCTGGTGATGGAGTACTGCTTGGGCTCAGCCTCTGACCTCTTAGAAGGTAAGCAGGAAAGAACAGAGACAAACAGCTAATTAAGAAATACTAATGACTTAATTATGTATTTCACATAAACAATTCCTGATATCCCCTGATATCTCTTCCTTTAGTCCACAAGAAACCCCTCCAGGAAGTGGAAATAGCTGCCATAACCCATGGTGCATTGCAGGGACTGGTGTATCTTCACTCTCACAACATGATTCACAGGTAACCCCTGCTCCTTTTCTCACTATCTGAATCTATTCTGCTCTGCTCGCCCACACTTCTGACAAGAGACAAAACAAATACAGGGGAGAAAGCACAAACTGTGCTGCCTAAGATTCGCTTATGCAATGGTGTATGTACTCTCTGTTAATGTGCAGCAGCACATTTCAGTGCGTCGTGCTGTTCCCCACCCTCCAACAGTACATTTTTATGGCACGTCTCTCTATTTGTTTTGTTTTCATGACACTTTTCTTGACCGTTCCTGTCGTCTTCTCTCTCTCAGGGACGTGAAGGCAGGAAACATCTTGCTAACAGAGCCGGGCCAGGTCAAACTGGGAGACTTTGGCTCTGCCTCCATTGTTGCCCCGGCCAACTCCTTTGTGGGAACACCTTACTGGTAAGACATCAGGCTTTTTACTCCTGGTGTTGTCATTCTCGTCATGAGATGGTGGTTTGAGAAAAGCCTCTACTGGTGGATTTGCAAGAATTACACCAAAGTATGCTCCAGCAGAGCTTGCACCTTTCCCATGTCAGTATTAATCAGCTTTTCCAAACAGACTTTTCCCAAAAATGGTCCCTGCTTATAAAAAGATGTCATCAGCCCTCCTGGTTGCTATGGTAACAGTAAGCTTGTACGACTACAGGTCTCAGATTTCTGGGGGCAGCAAACACTTCTTGAGCAGCTACTTTGCAGTGACCACTGTTTTGTTGCTAATCGAGATGGCGAATACATTGCACTTCCTGTGACAGCTTCACAATAAAAGCCTCTTGAATTTTTTTTAATGTGAAGCCTCAACAGCCCGAAATGTTTCGTTGGCAGTGTCAGAAACTTGCTGCAGCTCAAACAGTGAGGCTGTTATCAATGAGGTCATATTATTCTGGATTACATGCATGCGTAGTTTCGTGTTTGCAGGCAATTAGATTACAGTGCTGGAATGGCGGACTCCGCCACTCGCAATTAAAGCTACTTTATAGAGAGATAATAACTGAATAGAAAGACATTAAATGGCTGTTGAAAAAAGTTGGCAGCTATAAATAATGTGTCAAATAGGGTTTGATTTCATGAAAATCTGAACAATTATAAGATAAGATAAACTTAATTGATCCCACACTGGGTAAGTTAAGTAGATTATATTTAAGCAAAGAATTAAGACAAAGTGAAAACAAAACTTTGTACAATTTATATTTTGATATTAAAATCTAATTTGTTTTACTTCAGAGAAAATGCTACGTCCCCACCTCCTCCTTGTACCCCTAACGGTACCCAGTCATGCAGGTAGCTTCAGTTTAATTTACAGTACACCAAACTTCAAATAGCCGACTCTGGACCGACTGCTTGTGCTTTGTCTGTTGTGACACTCTTGAAATGAAAAGGCTCCAACAAGGTATGGTGACCTGGAAGTCGGATTCAAATTCATTCAAAACAAGCAGCAAAGTGAATCCCAAACTTGATCAAACATTTCACCTTAGACGAACCCAAAGTCATTAGACACTGATGTGTATTTACTGAGTACTTATATATATTTCCACAGGTATTCTAAGTGTTTAACTGTCAGTCAGCTAATCCTTTCAGCACTGCATGCATATTTCTCACAAAGGCATTGTATTCCACCATTCATCAGCTACAGGTGGCTGTTGTTAGTGCACATGAGACAGCCCAACCCTCATAATGTCATGTCTATTCATGTGGCATAGACGCCGGGAAGGACGGTGAGCCCTGAGGTGGTTTTCTCTGTTGGTCCAGGATCAAAGGAAGAGAGCTGGAAATGGCTGAATTGCTTTGTTGTATCCTCCATGCAGGATGGCCCCTGAGGTGATCCTGGCCATGGACGAGGGTCAGTACGATGGGAAGGTGGATGTGTGGTCACTTGGCATTACCTGCATAGAGCTGGGTAAGAGACGGCCGTGAAACGGTCCACGAATGTGTTTTTATGTGTTCAAAAAGCGGAAAGCATCCAACCCTTTTCTTTGCTTTCTCTTCTCTCGTTTTCTTTTTTTTTCCCTTGCTCTTTATCTGCCACTCTCTGTCTCTGTCACGCTGTGTCGTGCTTTGTCACTCTCTAGCGGAAAGGAAGCCTCCTCTGTTCAACATGAATGCTATGAGTGCCTTATACCACATCGCCCAGAATGAGAGCCCTGTGTTGCAGTCTAATCACTGGTGAGAGTCGGTCCTGACCAGTCTATGTCCTTTTAGGCTAAATAAGACTTTTGTTGCACTGTGAGTTTGAGTTATGCTGCTTGAGATTGTGTTATAAATGTTGCTGTTATAAAAGAGCTTCCAATGTCACTGAGGCTCCTTCAACATTTTTCAAAGGACTGAGGATTTGATTTGACTCTTTTTTTAAGATAAATTTGACGGAACTCAGTAAAATCACCACTGACAAAGTGCTGATGCTGGAATAAAAACTCTCAGTATTAAAGTAACTTGCGTTTGGTGCTTGCAGATCTCAGTGAATCAAGAAGCACATGCCGAATGGTAACAACAATGGTTTTATCATTTCTGTTCAAAATAAACAAGATGCACAACACTTCCTGTGTGGGGCCCCATTGTGCTGTCAGAACAGGCTCATTTTAAAGGGTCTTAAGTTAAATGCTTTGTGACATCCTTTAATAAACTACAGCACTGAAAAATACAATTAAAAGTTCTTATTTTACAATGAAAAACTTAGAAATCAGACCACCTGAAATCATGGATCTGTGTTGCAGTTGGAATACTTCCAGGCTTTGTTCAATGACGCATTTCTAAAGACATTTTTGTTATTTTCAGGTCGGATTACTTCCGCAATTTTGTGGACTCCTGTTTGCAGAAGATCGCCCAGGACAGACCTACCTCTGATGTACTGCTGAAGGTACAAAGCATCAAAAGGACTGTTTGATGTTGCACATGAAGGCAGGCGGAGACATGTGACGACCTCTTTGTTAGAGAGTGTCTTTGTGATCGAGCGTGAGGATATCTGAAGTGTTAATATAGTTCAGTAAAATAAAGCGCTCCCCTCTTTCTTCACATGCCAACAGCTGCTCAGTGTCTAATAAACACTGTAGCAGTCTCTCTTTACAGTTGTTGGTACTGTTGGCTCAAGTGTGTGCTGGCATAACAAGCAGGTCAGCTCCTTGCTGTTGGGGAAGCAGATCGTTTGCAGAGCACTTGAACTTCAGGGGAAATATCAAAGGGAAACGTGGTCATTGTGATCGTCATCAGGAAGGCTACGTTTATGTGTGGCTACAGTGATGCTTCATAGGAAGTCATTTCTGTGATATATTCTGATAATCCTTCACTGTCCTGGTTGATAAGCAGAATCTCAGTGTAAAGGAAAATAAGATCAACATCTTAACTGTGATTGGGACCGTTGGGACCTTCGTCTCAGAACCCTGTGACTGTTGAAATCCTCAGCCTGTTTCTGTCCTTTTCTTCCCCCCATTCTCTCAACCTTTCTGCCCACCCAGCACCATTTCCTATGCAGGGAGCGTCCCATGACGGTTGTGATGGATCTGATCGCCCGCACCAAGGATGCTGTCCGCGAGCTGGACAACCTTCAGTACCGGAAGATGAAGAAAATCCTCTTCCATGAGGCACACAACGGTCCTGCACCAGAAGGAGGCGATGAGGAAGAGGTAAGACTGGGAGACGTGCAGTTAAAAAGGCAGAGAGTTCGTTCGGTTGGAGATGCAGTGACTGATGGAATAAATAATGACCACTGTTGGCTTTCAGCTCTTAATTTATGTTCACTCTAAACAATGGATGTCCTGATCAAGTTATTTTGGCCCCGATCCTGATCTGAGTCATTAAACTTTAGCATCTGCTGATGCAGAGTCCGATCCAATACTTACATTAACTTAAATGTTGATTAAATATCTATCTGACACATTGAATTGCAGCCATAGCCTCCTTAATCTGACACTTTTTTCATGAGCTATTTGATCCAAATACTGAAGCTGGTGGTAAAAAAATGATAAAGTTTATCATCTCAAATCATTGACATGATATGAATGAAAGTTTAACTGGAGAAAGTGACTCCTGAAAAGACTCCTGGTCACTCTGTTTGAGTTGTTGGAACTATAAAAACATTCACAGGGTAACAGAGTGAAGACAATCACTTTATTTAGGCCAGTCTTACCTACAGGATAAATTTTAATTAGCCATAATGGATGTAACTGCCACCGGTGACTAAACATCCGGCTTCTACTACTGGATGTTTTTTGCCTGTGCTACTGAAAAGAGAGTTGGAGTCAGAATTTAGTGAATCTTTGTATTTTGCCAATCTGGGTGTCAGAACTCTGAGTCACTCGGCACCGATGCTGATCCTTAAGATCAGCATTGGACATCTTTAAATATTGCCGTGGATTGCTTTGAGTGGTCTGATTCTCGTAAAGTGAAGTGAGTTCGCATTGCCTCAAAGTGGTGCAGTGTGTTGCCACACATTGCATTTCCTGCCAACCACAAGCACCAAACAAGAACACTTGAAAGCGCACTTGAAAAGACTCCGTATATTGATCTTTTGTTCATTACTTAACATTTCACCTGGAAATGCCACTCACACTTCATAACTTCCACTTCATAAGTTCCTGTTGTAATGCCAAAATTAGTAAGAAGATGCATGTGTCAGCGTCTGTGAGGGAACACAGCTGGCTTTAGCATCCATCCGGCCTTTGTATTGTACCTCTCAATATATATTGGGAACTTTAGACCCCTTCCTGTCCATACAAAGGCCTTTGTTTCCATCAGCATTTAATTCCAGTTGGTTGTTCCCCCGAAAAGGAAATGAAGGAATTCAGAGAATGTGGGGCTGCACTCAGCCTGTGTGTTTCATATTTTACTGTCTGCTCAGACGGGATGAGTACATTTATGTACACAACTAGTAAAGAATCACCATCCGAAAAGTGTTGTCTTTCCCAGAACCTTTTACCCGTTTTGACTAAACTTCCTCCTCTTCCACCAGGATGTGGAGCAGTACATGCTGCGCACCGGCACAGTCAACAGCATGGAGAGCTCCCACTCTCTGCCGTCCATGTCAATCAGTGCCAGCTCCCAGAGCAGCTCGGTCAACAGCCTGGCAGACGGCTCTGACGACAGCGGGGAGATGGCCATGATGCAGGAGGGAGAGCACACCGTCACCTCCAACAGCTCCGTCGTGCACAAGCCCCTGGTCAGTCCATATGTTTGAATGTCTGGAGGCAGGCACGTTGAGAAGCGTGGGAGTCCTGTCCCTCACAAACCCCATCAGTTTGACACTGAGCCCAGTATGTATGTATATTGATAGAGAGGACTTACTGGCTTTCTTTTCTGAAGAATAAAGGAATAGAACTAAAAGTTGCTTTAACCCTGCAAACCTCCAGCAGCTTTGAAAGAAATTATTTCTTTACGATAATAGTCAAAGTTACTCCATTTTTCATTGCCAGAAACTGGAAAAACTGATAATGAAATGAAATAAACCCACCGTGAGTAAAAATGTGACAGGAGCAGAAAACATCCAGAGGGAGTTCAGGGTAAAGATGCATCAAATCAGTCTTACTTCAATGCTGAAGATGCACAAACTGTTAAACTGTACATTGGCTGCACAGGGGAAGCTGTTCTGTCATCATCAGACCAGTTATACATGTGCAAACTTGCACCACCTACAGGAAATGGAAGGTAATAGCAGCACCAGTTTAGACCTGCAGATGCACAGTAGACATGTCAGCGTTGCCACCTACAGAGTAGAAGAAGAAAACCACTTTTTGGACTCTGGGGACCACAGCCGTATTTAGTTAAATGGCCAGTCTATTTCATTTTTGGTACAAAGATGACATTTAGACCTGTAGTCAGTTGATTCCAGTCCTCATCCAACACTATCTTTCTTCTTTGCCCTCCTCTGCTGGTCTCCACTGTAGAGCCATGACAACATCTACGATGATCCCTATCAGCCAGAGGTCGACTCACAACAAGAAGCTTCGTCAGCTGGTGGTGGCGGCGGAGGGGGTGGAGGAGGAGGGAGGCGCCGTCGAGGCAGAGACCATTTTGCCACCATCAGGACAGCCTCGCTCGTCACCCGTCAGATCCAGGAACACGAGCAGGGCTCGGCCCTGAGAGAGCAGATGTCGGGGTAAGGTGGTGATTGTGACTCAGGGCTGGCACACATGCATGTAGTGCCTGTGTAGCTCTTAGTCATACTCGCAGTTTTAAAGGACTTCTAAAACTGGAAATAAAGCAGACACCTCTAGCTTTTGAACTTCAAAGAAAACCTCCAGTGAAAACCTTGTCAGAAATAAAAGTCAGTCGTGCTCTATCAGTGTCTCTTGAGAGCATACCTTTTTCTTTCTGGCTGACTTCATGTGTTGTATCTCCTCACAGGTACAAGCGAATGCGGCGGCAGCACCAGAAGCAGCTGATGGGCCTGGAGAACAAGCTGAAAGCGGAGATGGACGAGCACCAGCTGAGACTGGACAAAGAGCTGGAGAATCAAAGGAACAGCTTCTCAATGGAGGGAGAGAAACTGTCGAAGAAGCACCAGGTTATCCTGGAGAAGGAGGTGAGCCGGTGGAGGAGGAATGAAGTCAATTTGTGTGCTTCTCACAGCCCTGATGTTAAAGAGAGTTTATTTTCTTTTCGTTTAGACAAAGGCAGTCCTGACTGAGGAGAAGAAGTTCCAGCAGCACATACTGGCTCAGCAGAAGAAGGAGTTGACCAGCCTGCTGGAGTCCCAGAAACGGCAGTATCGTCAACGCAAGGAACAGCTCAAAGAGGTGCTTCTAGGTTTTGGCCCCTGCACAACCAGCCTTGATCTGTCAGCTTGATATCCTGCCTTCACGTCACACTACTCTACTTTCTGTCCTGTGCTTCCACTCAAGGAACTGAACGAGAACCAGTCAACTCCAAAGCGGGAGAAACAAGAGTGGCTGGTGCATCAGAAGGAGTGTCTACAGCAGCTGCAGGCGGAGGAGGAGGCCGGCCTGCTCCGGCGGCAGAGGCAGTATTATGAGCTACAGTGTCGCCAGTACAAGAGGAAGATGCTGCTGGCACGCCACAACCTGGAGCAGGATCTACTCCGAGAGGTACCGTTTTTAGATTTGAAGGCATGTCCAGTCTATGACATAACATAACTGTAATATACTATATTTTAAGCAGCCAGCAGTCCGGTAGGATCCACCTTCCGTCACTGTAGCTGATAAGAAAAACAAACTGAGTGAAAAGTAAAAGAAATTTAGAAAAATATGTTGTGTGTAAAGTTTCCCCGCTCTGCCCCTTCATCATCATCTTTTCATCTCTAGGAACTGAACAAGAAGCAGACTTTGAAGGACTTGGAGTGCGCCATGCTTCTGCGTCACCACGAGTCCACCCAGGAGCTGGAGTTTCGCCAGCTGGGCTTGGTGCAGCATACGCGGGCCGAGCTGATCCGCACGCAGCACCAGACGGAGCTCACCAACCAGATGGAGTATAACAAGAGGCGTGAGCAGGAGCTGCGTCAGAAACACGCCGTGGAGGTCCGCCAACAGCCCAAGAGCCTCAAAGTGAGTGAGAGCACCCAGGGCCAGGGGTCTCCTGAGGAGGGAGAGAGCCAGACAACAGAGGACAGCAAGGCGGGGGTGGTGCAAGTAGAGGTGGGGGACGAGAGGGGTGGCGAGTTAGAAAAGGAGAGTGAGGTGGTAGCTGAGGAGATGTATGAGGGTCAGGATGAGCTTGATAGGGCAGTGTTGAAATTCAGAGATGAAGAGGTGGTTGAAAGGAAAGATGAGGTTGATGACGACAGTAAACCAAAGGAAGATGATGACGGAGAGGAGTGGAGAATGGGTGAAGGAGGCGCAGAGGCGAGGGAAGTAGAAGGAGTGCAGTGGGTGTACGAGGATGACCACAGTAAGACCGCACACGTAGACACTGATGAGGAGGAAGAGGAGGGCAGGGGCGTGGCCGACGGCTGTCCGTCAGAGCTCATGTCATCCCTGTCCCCAGAAAAGAGACGGCTCCGCGTGCGAGACATGGATGAGCTGTCCGAGTTTTACTTCCCCGACACTCCGGAGGAGCTTGAGCCCATACCCACCTCACCCCCTGCCCCCGCCCAGACTTCCCTCCCCTCACTCTTCTCTCACGCCATCTGCCTCCTCCTCTCCCTCTCCGCTGCCGCCCAGCCCTCCAACCTCACTCTGCTGCTGCTCTCCATCTTCCTCCTCTCCCTTCGCCGCTCACCTCCTCTGCCCTCTGTGGCCTCCATCCTTCTCTCTGCCGAGCTCGCCTTCTTGGCGCTCTTCTTCTCGTACCTCTTCCTTCGCTCCTGCTGCTCTCTGTCTCTCTCCACCTACCTGTCGCTCAGCCTCTGGGCCAGCGGCCTCTTCAGTTTAGGCCTCTCCTTCAGTTTGGGGATTTATTACATCCCCATGATTTTAATCTCAGCCTCCTTCCTCAGCTCTCCCTCTCTCTTCCTCTCTCTCTACCTGGTGGTGGTGCTGGTTGTCAGGCCGGCCCGTGACTTCTTCCAGCACGCACCCCGTAAAGTCAACCGCCTCTGCATGCGCGTCCTTTTCCGCCTGCCTCGGCCCTTGTTTGCCATGTGCCAGTCAATCCTGGGCGGTGTGGCCGAGCGTAACCTCTATGAGATGTTTCCCAAAGCTGGCCGCAACTGGGGTGTGCGCCAGTCCAAAATCCCAGTCCCCCTCAAGAGCTTGCCTTTGGAGTATCAAGCTCGCCGCAGAAGCACCTCACCCCTGGCCAAGGGCCTCCTGTGGGTGAAGCGTTTCAGTCGACGCCCCCTCGGGGTCCTGGCAGACCTGGCTAACTCCATAGTGCTAAAACTAGCCAGACAGCTGCTTAAAAAGCTGCCGCTCACAGTCAGTGTTAGACTCCAAACTCTGGGCGTCTTGAAGAAGGAGGCCCCGAGCAGGCTGCCACGACTGCTGCCCAGGGAGGTGAGAGAGAGGAGGCAGAGGGAGAGGAGGGCGAGAGAGAGGGAGAGGCAGAGGAGGGTGGAGAGGGAGAGGATGTTTCGCGATGAGGTGAGGTGGGAGTGCGGGTTGAGACGAACTTCATCCGGAAGGTTTGTCAGGGGGAAAATGCGGCCGTGGAGATAGCAAGAGACCATTAGACGGAGACATGTTTGCTGGCGGTGTGTGTGTGTGTGTGTGTGTGTGTGTGCGCGTGAACGTGATCATGTTCCATCGTTCAACCATCGTCTGTGTGTCTCTTTGATTTGGGCCCACGTGTCTCTCTTGTTATGTAATTCCCAAACTGGTTGCTGGTCACATTTCTTTAAGACGAGACACATTTTACTCTGCACACATGCAAATGTACATCTGTGGCTGAAAGTGATTTTGGCTGTTGAAGCTTTTCCAAACGTGCGCTCTTGTGCACACACCAGCCGTGCTGTGGAACCTGTGGGCTCTGAGCAGTAAACGTGCAGCCAAACCCACAGTTCCTGCACCCGAACCCAGTGAAGTTTGAACATTTCATTATTGTGCTTTTTGTAAAAGTTCCTTTAAGTTTCTTTAATTTTATTATTTTGCTCTTAATTTGTAAGACAAAGATTTTTATGGTTATTTTTAAGACCGTTTTTGTGCAATCTTTTATTTTTTTCCTTTATTATTGGCCTTTTTTCATAGTTATATTTCAGTGCTTGGAACAAATATGACAGTGTTGCGTAGCTTCGTGGCTATAATTTCACTCCCCAAAGCTAAATACTGTGAAAGGAAACTTCACTAACATCACCCTGAACACTAGCTCTCAGCCAGTAGAAAAGTGCAATAATCATCCAAGCAGAAAAGTCTGGGACCACTGTAAGACTTTTGATATCATGTTGAAGTGTAATTCGTAAATTTAAAAGTGGGAAATAGTCAGCAGGTCTTACTTTACAGGACCTGAAGTAACAAAGTTTGGGTCCATTTATCCAGAGCTTAAAGTCTGTTCATTGTTTAATGTTCAGCACAGCTGGTGAAATCTTTATCTCTCAGATTCTAGCTCTGTGTACTATTTTTATTGCGCTTTATGCAATAATCTTTCTATGATTTACCATGTAAACATTTAGATACCCCCCCCCCCACAATCATATAAACTTACACCAGTTGAGTGCCTAGTTACAGCTGTTTGCACACACAGTAACAGTCTGTTGTGAAGTGTCGTATCCTAAATTTATAGTGGAAACATAAGAAAGCAGGATATACTTTGGAGTAGTAAAAGTATATATAATAAAAACCTATTTAATATTTCATTGTAGCTTAATTTATATGAAGCCATATAGACAATCTTTTGAGACGCGCAATCGTAACATAAGTCTGAAGATTGATGCAACTACTGAATGTGAACGTTGAGATTGAAGAGAAGATATCCAGTGATCCAGCAGACGTCTGGTAAATTTTGCACTGTCCCAAAGACCATTTAAAAAAAAAAAAAAAATACACCAAATATGGGAGAACGGATCACTTCAGTTTAAGGCTGCAACTAACGATTATTCCCATTAACCATTAATCCTCTCCATTAGACGCTGACACGCCCACAGCCTGTCGTGATCTCTTGTTCAACCCAAAGTTCAAAGCAGAGACATTCAGTTTACACTGATATATAACAGAGACAAGCAGCAAATCCTCTGACGTACGAAGCTTGAAAAACGACTGAAACGGTTCATTTCTGAGTATTTTTTTTTGGCCAATCAATGAATCGTTTCAGCTCTGCTTCTGTCGGACCAAAAAAAAGCTAAGAGTGCCGTTTTATCTCGCGCTTTTTGCAAACACCAAAACGCTCCAATGCGTGCGTTCAGTTGAATGAAGTGAAAACCAAATGTAGGTGAAAAGTTTGTGACACGCAGAAATCTGAGGTTATACAGATTTTTAAAAATTTGCGAAATGCGTCAGCGCTTATGAATGCTGTTCATGTAGGAAAAAGTGCCCTGTGTGTCACCGAAGGACGTTTGAGCCATTCACATGCAGGAATGTTACTGAATAGGACGACTCCATCTTAACTGTGTTTGATCCAGAGGGAACTAAAAAAGCACGGCACCCGTTTTGGGTGACCTG
>JBBMOE010000014.1:5124300-5458025 GCA_037975065.1 Chaetodon trifasciatus | reverse complement strand
ATATTTAATTTATGCAGTATTTATCAGAAGTACTGCATTGTGTTGGCAGCCATTTTTGTTGTCCTTTTATTCTCATACCAGCTGCATGAGTGTTGGCGTACTGTATGGCGGCGTGCTCGTAAGCTTAGGTAGAAATATTTTGTCATACTTCAAGATTTTTCGCAGCACAGAAAAAAAATAAATTCTTTTGTGTGAAAATCATTGTCTTGTTTGTTTTTATGATTTTCGTTTCCATTATTACGTCTTCATTTGTTTCCTTTTCCCCCTGAGTTATCCGACAGTCTCACCATTCTGTTCATCGTCATTCCTCTTGTATCATCATGCATTTTACTTCTGTTGTCATCTGTTACGCCCCCCCCCCCCCCCCCAAAATCCACCAAAAATAATGTCAGCAGGCGTCCATGTGTTTGAGGACAAGGATGTCTTTCATAGGACTCCAAGTAGGACGTGTTGCTTTAATCCACATCCTACATTCCAGATTATGACAGAAAGAGATGGTCGTTTTAAACCATCCCAGATTTTATTTCTGGATGAGTTTTTTTTTTTTTTTTTTATTTAAAGCTTTCACAGTCAAAACGTCCAATCCGGAGTCATTAATAATTTGCAAATAGCAACAAACATGGTTTCTCACTTGAGACATCAGTACGGATCTGTTGAAGGAACAGTTTCCAATCCAAATGCAAAAAAAAAAAACAGACCAGAAGTTATTTTCTATATTATTCATGTTTTCTGTTTACATCAGAAATGTTTCCAAACATCAAGATTTAACAGCCCCATTTATTAATGTCCACACGACAGATGCACAGCAGGCTCGTCTACATCTTTGAATTAAATGCATGTGAATACCTTAAAGAGATTGGTCCTTTAAATATTCTATATATTAACACCTGATTTTATATAATTAGGAATTATACTTGAGGCATGGACAAAAAAAATATTATTATTACTGATTTATTTCCAGTCTCTTAAGGAACCTGAAGCAACCAGGCGTAATCCAACGCTCACAAAGTGAAGGAAATACATGAAAAAGAAAGAAAGAAATGTCCGTAGACAGCTTGGATTTCTTGTATCAAAGCATGAACTGCTCTCCGAGTGGATCCACCTCTCTAAAAACGAGCGCTGACTGTCACATTTTCAGCTTTTTATCAAAGGATGAAGTGGATCGTTCCAGAGACTCAGTCATCAAGTGTATTGTATCATATCTTAAGGTGCTGCTGACTGAGTTGCTGCATTTACAAAATTCCACAATTGCAAACGATCATCATCATGAAAATTTAGATGCAATATGTAAAAACAAAGGAAGAAGACGCATATATGCATTTAATTTGTCAAACCTTTACAAAACTGATGGAATTGCAGCATGTGCACAAAAAGGCAGAATTAGTGGGTGTGGCTGTGATGTGTCCGGCAAAGATTCAACATTGGACAGGTATTTGTGCTTTCAGCTGTGATTACTGATGGTGCATGTTTACATCAGTCACATCAGCATTTAGCTAAAACTGACTGCAAGTCAATGCAACACTTTCTTTCAGCATAAAAAGTTGTGTTTCCTGATTTTCTGTATTGAACCGTCCGTCACCGTGTTGATTTATGAAGCCACAGGAGCTCTTTAGCCCAGCTGCCTCCATCTCTCTTCTCTCTCCTCCAGTCCAAAGAGCTACAGATTAAGCGTCAGTTCCAGGACACCTGTAAGATCCAAACCCGTCAGTACAAGGCGCTGCGCAACCACCTGCTGGAGAACACGCCCAAGTCGGACCACAAGGCCGTGCTGAAGCGGCTGAAGGATGAGCAGACCCGTAAGCTGGCCATCCTGGCAGAGCAGTATGACCACTCCATCAATGATATGCTGTCCACACAGGCTGTGAGTAAGGCAAGGAGACGTCGTTCACTTCACACTCGCACCACACCACCACTGCTGTGCCTGGCCTGGGGGCCACCCTGCCCGCCCACCTGCCTGCCCGCCTGCCAACGAGCCTCCTCCTGGTCCCTCAGTGTTAATCTTCACCTAAACCCACATTTCCCAGTTTTATTCTGAATGACGTACACCATCCTGTTTCCCCCTGCAACAAGTCCTTTTCCAAAACATCCCTTTCCCTGAATTTCTGAAGGAATGATCATTATATGGAAATGATGACAGCTTTGATGAAATTTGACATCTTAGTTCAAAGGATAAACATTAGAGGCCTGGAAAAGAAGGAAAATGAGGTTCAGCCATAACTTCAGGACTAAGAACATTGATATTCATCCATATAAACAAGTGTGTTTTATCTCCACCACTTTGGCATCACACAATGTACCTCAAGCGCTGACAGTTTGGTTAGTAAGATCACTTATTTCGAACTCCACACATCCAAATTAGCGGAGTTTGCCGTGGTGGAGGACGTATTACAGCATTTACAGAATTTTCCTTATCGAGATAGAGCTTTTTTATCTATTCTATGTAAGGCTGCCACCAACGATTAGCCTGTTTTCATTTTGGATTAATCTATAAATTGGTTTAAAACTTCAGAAAATGCCATCACAGTTACTAATAGCCCAACCAATAACTGGACATAAGAAACTGAATATGAATTTGAAATTGTTAATAATGAAAAGAACAGAGAGAAGCTGGAACCATGGCGCGTTACAATGAAAACAATTATCATTAAAATACTTGAGTAAAATACCTCAAATACATACTTAAGTACAGTACTTGAGTTGCATTCCACCACTCAAATAATATTTGGACAGCCCCTGACGGTTAAACTCCTCGCTCATCCACTGCCCTCTGGAGCTCACACTCACACACACACACACAAATCCCAGGCTTTTAAATGAATGAAATACAGTAGGAAGAGGACGGGACGTGACAAAACGTCTCGTTCCCTTCGGTGACATAACGCCCTAACGCCACTTTAATTACCTCACATGGCAGCGTGCCATGTAAGCCCCAGTAAGCCAAATCCCTGCTGCCCTTGTTTGTCCGTATATCTTCTCACGCTGTGGTTAAAGTCTCTTTGGGAAGGTTTCCCACTCTCTGATTAAGCTCCATCCTGAGGTCAAAAAAAAAGAAAAAGTTTGAAATGAAGAATGTTTTCTAAAATAAGATTCAATCTGCTTCCTGGAGCCAGACTTTAAGACAGACATCACACACACGGGTCAGAGCGGTTCAGCTGGTGTGCAACAGTTTGTAATATTATACCCATTTAATTAGATTCAGCTGTGCACCTTAAGGAAATGATATCTCAATATAACGCGTCACATTTCTGCCTGATGCATTCTAGTTTATTAGACTTTGTAATTAATAATTGTTGGTTGTGATTTTAATTTGACAATTTCTTACATTTCCACTAAATTTTATGTCTCACCTCTTCATCCTGTTGAACACAGCATAAGCAGGCCCAGACTGATTAAAGTTACACCAGGCTAAACACTGATTCAACAAAACTCTGTCCTGCTCTCCTCTTCATCTCCCTCTCTTTTCTCTGTGTTTCTAAGCTTTTCCTCGTCTACCCTCGTCAACACTGAAGCGCAATTTCTAGCCAATACGATCCTTCCAAATCCATTTTTCATCACACTCTCTCTCTCTTTTCTCCCTCTCAGCTGCGATTGGATGAGACCCAGGAAGCGGAGTACAAGGTGCTGCGGATGCAGCTGCAGCAGGAGCTGGAGCTGCTCAACGCCTACCAGAGCAAGATCAAGATCCACACTGACACGCAGCATGAGAGGGAGGTCAAGGACCTGGAGCAGAGAGTGTCCATCCGCCGCGCCCTGCTGGAGCAGAGGGTTAGTGTCCTTTGGCAATCGCTCCTGTGAAAGCAAAGCTCCTTAAAACTGAGTAAAAAAACCTCTGGAGAGTTTGAGGAATCCAGTCAGGCTTGTAGAGAGTAAAGCAGGTAGCTATGAACAGCTGTTAGCTATAGCATTGTTAGCTTTTGCAAGTTTCACATTTAACTGTTTGCTTTAGTAAGTTGAGTCTTGTGCAGTTTACTTTTCTACAACAGCAGCAGAGTCTTTAAAGATGCTTTTTCACCACACGGCCCTCTCAGTAGCTGCTCTGGAGCTTTCAGTCGTGTTGCATGTTCTTCCGTGTTTGCTTGGAAGTTGAGTTCATTTTTGACTGTGCAAACAGCAGGTGACCAAAAACAATCCAACCCCGAGGTCTTCTCAGCAGATGTGCTGGAGCTTTCGATCATATTGCATGTCTTCTCCTGAAAAAAAGGACATTTTGTGCATCATTTCCACGATAACTGGGCAACTCCATCTGCTGAGAAACATGGTGCGATTTGATCAAGAGCTCCAACGCTTGTGGTGAGATTCAGATCTGAGTCTCAAGATTTGCAGTTCCTCATTTGCAAATATTAAGTCTTGAGTCTCAGATCAGGAGAATATGTTAATGCAGACTGTGTTTCATGTGCATCCTCCCGCTCGTTTCCTAGATCGAGGAAGAGATGCTGTCCCTGCAGAACGAGCGCTCAGAACGCATCCGCACCCTCCTGGAGCGGCAGGCCAGCGAGATCGAGTCCTTTGATTCGGAGAGTTTGCGTCTGGGCTTCAGCAACATGGCGCTGACGGGCATCCCCAGCGAGGCCTACCCCATGCAGGGCTACTCCAACGCCCCGCCCTCCGGCTCCCGCTCCAGCAGCCACTGGAGCCACGGCATGCACCCCCAGAACGCGCCCCCGCAGCAGCACTCCCGCCGCAGCCACAACAGCAGCAGCAGCGGAGGAGGGGACCGCAGGAGCGAGTCCTCCTCTTCCTCCCACGGCCTGGGAATGGCCCTGGGGCTGGGACGAGACGGGAGGGAGGTGCACCACTCTTCCCGCTCCTCCGCCTCCTCTTCCTCCTCCTCCTCCTCCTCTTCCTCCCACCACCAGCGCCACCACCTGCCCCAGCACTACCACCACCAGAGCACGCCGCAGCTCTACCGCGAGCGGGAGCGGGATCGGGATCGAGATAGGGAGCGGGAGAAGGAGAGGGAGCGGGAGTGGGCTGGAGTGCGAGGCTCCGGTGGCGACCTGGCCCACCCACACCCCCTGCCCTTCTCCCATCACCTGCCCTCACGCTCCTCCTCTCAGTCGCTGGCCATGCTACCTCCCCCGCCGCCTGCCCCTCCCTCCATCTCTGGCCCATCCTCCTCTTCCTCCTCCTCCTCTTCCTCCCAGGGGGGGATCTACGGCGGTGGCGGGTTGGGCGTGCGCGGCGCTCCCAGCCTGATGGCCCTGAGGAACAGCCCCCAGCCCCTGAGGAGGACGGCATCCGGCGGGGGGCCCGGAGGAGCCGGGGGCAGCGACGGCGTCCTGAGCCGAAGCACTTCAGTCACTTCACACATCTCTAACGGCTCCCACCTCTCCTACTCTTAGACGGCAGGAGGGCGAGTGAGGACAGGGTGGTAGCACGAAGGGTGGGAGCGATTTAGGAAGGTAGCTATCACAGGTTGCATCTCAATACTCTCAGCTTGCCACCTTGCCTTGTGTCCTTTCTTGGACTGATCTCTCAGAATAGCTGAAATGCAGGGGATTTAGGGACATCACCCTTCCCTTTTAATGGCCAGAAAGACGAAGAGATCAGTCAACATCAGAGGCAAAGAGAGGACAAACTGACATTATTGAGCTGGTCCCTGCTTCTTTAGACTCAGGGTGGGTAGAGCTGTTTTCTCCCATTCTCACAGGCGTAAAAGAGGGAGGGAGGAATGTAACCACCTGTAATACCACTGCATTAAGGTGATATTAGATCAAAAAAGAGGAGTTTTGTGTTTAATGTTTTTATCTTTGTTGCCGCCTGTATAAAAGTGAGACAGGAAGTGTGAAAGGTGGGATACTTTGGCCTTTTTTTTCCTCCCAGAGCTGCAGAGAGAGGGGACGGCAGCCATGTCTTCTTCTATGATGTTCTATGCTGGAATGGAGAAAGAGAGAGGACGGGGGGAGGAAAAAAGGAAAACCATGTGGGGTTTTTTTTCTTTTGCATTGTGTGTCTGTTTGTATGTATGTAGTCCTTAGTGTCCAGATATATCCAGCAAGCACTCGTAACTTCTGCTCCAGAGAGGAAAAAAGGGGAGTATCACAAAAAATGGGTTACTTTAGTCTCCAGCCTGCTGGGTGGGGGGGGGGGGGGGGTTGGAAAAACACTTTTTATTGATTTACAATAATTGAGGGTTTGTTGATTTTTTTTTTTTTTTTGTATTTAGTGTATAAAAAGAAAACACAAAAAACAAGTTGCTTGGAACGTCACCAATGCCTTTAAGGGGTTCTTAAAGGGATGTCGTGTCATCAAAATTTGTATTTGATGACTGCAGGATGATTTCAAACTGAAAACGCAGAATGTTTGTAAAGGCAAGAGACTCTGTTCTAAAAATGCAGCTGGGATGAGGATGAGAAACATTTGTGTGGACATGTACAGATACAGAAGATAAGAAAAAAAAAAAGCTTTCCGGCATCCATGACATATTGAGTATCTAAACAACATACTGTAGGTGTCTACGGGAGTCACTCCAATGCATGAGATAGATGTACAAAAAAGCATTTGTAAACATGACCAAACACATTTGAAATGTACCGTACCTGTCCGAGTTTCACTGGCATTCAAGGTCACTCGTCCCACATTTTTGATCTTTACTGTACATATTTATGGGAATATTAAAAACAAAAACAAGTCATTGGTTTTATAGAGTAACAAAGATAACGATAGTAATTTTGATATATTCAAATGAGTATTGAATTCAAGATTTAGAGCGACGACTCCAACTGCATTTTCTATAGGTGTCAATATTACCATAACTAATCCTGATGTAATTGTTGTTGTAATCATGTTCACATTTTTCTTGCGAGAAGAAGAAAAGGGCCCACTTTTACTGTAAAAAAAAAAAAAAAAAAAATAGACGATAAAAAAACTGTTGCATTGTCAGGTATGGTGCGTGTTCAAGGTATTAATGATTATTAATAAGGGATTATTATTAATAATTGTTAATGATTTATGTATGTGTGTCGAGCGGTAAAGTCTGGTTATATTGCCACTTTTTTTTAAGACACAAACAATTTTGAAAGACACTCCTACAACAGCAACACCCCACCGTTCACATGAACTCTGACCTCCTCCTCTGGACTCTCATAGGGGACAAAAAAAACTATTTTACAATTGGGCACTGGAATGTAAATGCTGGTTTTCCTTTTTTATTTATTATTATTTATTTATTTTCATTTAAGGTTTCTCAGAGGACACGTGGAGAAAGAAAAAGAGAGACATGCACAATCCTATCTGATAATCTGACTGCTGGAGGGTGCAGCATGCAACCAGCGCAACAAGCTGGAAGCATGAGGAAGAACAGATGAAGAAGAGAAAGGACGGGCGTCGACTGAGCTGCTGTGAACCTGCACCTTCTTGTGCCGTTACAGCAGCGGTGACTGCAGCAGCCCGTCCTCACGGAGAAAGACACCAATCAGTGTTTGTGAAGGCCCCTTCTCCCTTTTTGTGGGTCCTTTACTTGAAGGAGATCAGAAATAACTGGACTTTTTTTTTCTTGTTGTTGTTGTTTTTTTTATTTTAATTGAAAAAAAATGAAAAAAGATAATCACCCTGCTGTTTGTATGACTCAGAAACACCAGCTCAAGACAATTCCCTGTATAACCTACTACTTTATGCTTGGTTGGAATCTCAGTGCATGCATAAACTCCTTATATAAACTAAGACTGGCAGGTTGGGGACGGCCGTTGTGTTGGGGACGTCAGTGTGGTAGTGTTTTTAGACGGGTTGTTGTCAGTGTCAGAGGTTGTGGCGACAGCAGGGAGTCTTAGTTCCTGCATCACCACGCCCCGAATGAAAGATGAAGACGAAGAAGCAACGCAGGCTCATCTGTGTTTTGCAGAGTTTTCGGGCGGGGGTAGGGGTGGGGGGGGTTGAAATCCTTATTAAATATTCAAATCAAGCCACTCCAAGCTTGAGGAGGACAAGGAAGAAGGGTCTTAACACGTGTATTGGAAAAGAAATGGGGTGCTTTAAAAAGTAATTTAAAAAAAAGATAATAAATTGATATTAACACATTAACTCGTCCTGATTTGATGTGCTGTGATGACATTGTTATTCAACAAAAATGCCAAAAAGTTTCTTAAATGTCAATATTTGCTGGTTTTCGTTGTCTTCTGTGAGATTAAACTGAATATTTTTGAGTTTTTGACTGTTAGTCAGACAAAACAAGACGTCTGAACTTTGGGAAATTGGCTTTTTTTTTCCTTTTACTTCTTTTACCAAAAGTATTCATAGAGAAAATAATCAACAGACTTATTGATGGGAAACAAAATAGGATTATTTTAATTGTCCATCAGTCTTGTCCAATTCTTTTCTTGGCCAATTGATTAATCATTAGGTCCATAAAATATCAGAGTAACACACAAAAAAAACAAAAAAAAAACAAAAAGAGGAAGCCAATGTTGACATATTAAAAGTTTTTTTTTTTTTTTTTTTTGTCAAAAACTAGATCATAGAAAATAAGCTAATATTCACCTTTCAGAAGCTGGAAACAGTGAATTTGGGGCATTTTAACCTAAAATTGGATATAACAATTAACCAATTATTATTTTGTGTCTATCAAATGATCAATTAATCCCTCCTTGGTTTATTATCTTTATAGATTCTAACTACTTTGAGGTATTCATAGTTTAAGCACACAGTATGTTTTTTTTTTTTTTCCTAAACAGACGTGTATTTATGTAATGCTGACATTTATTCTCATCCACTTCTCATCTATTGTGTGTTTATCCTGAGCTGCTATTCGTCCTGTGTACTATAACTGACTCTGACATCATTATTATAGGCCGACTGGGAGGATCTTGCGCGCACTTCCCTTTAAGATGCGTCTGTCATCTCTCCGTTAATGAACGTCGTTCTGGCTGTTTTCTGCGGTGAAGATCTACTCCAGCTGGTCTGAGGAGGGAAAGGAGGGGAAAAACAACGCTGTGATGCATTTTGAGTCGGCCGACTGAACCCAGGAAGGGAGGGGAGAGGACGGACTCCGCCGAGGGAGACGGAAATGAGAGGGGGGTGTCCAAAGCCATCCCTTTAAGAGCAAGTGGGACATAGCGGTGCGAGAAAAGGAGAGGAGGGGGAGAAGAAAGAGGAATTAAAAAAGAAAAGGAAGAAAGAGACAGGGAGGGAGGAGGGAGAGCGGGCGATAAAAAAAGAAAGATGACATCCTCGCAGCTGAACGGCCGAGGTGGAGCGATAGGCTGCGGCCCGGCGAGAGCGCCGCTCGCCGGGGTCAGGGCTTGAATCCAACAACGAGGCTTCGACAAACACCCGATTGGCCTATTGGGGGAAATCGGAAAAATAGATTCATAAATTAAAAACAAAGCATGACCTGCTGTGCTGCCAGATACGTGTGTAACAACCCATATTTGTTCTCTTGCGTAAAAACGCATTAATTTCACGTAGAATGGTTTATGTTTGTGGCTAAAATGTAACACCGTGATATGCGGTTTTGGGTTTTTTTGGGGGAAAGCAGTTTTCTTGTGTGACATTGCGTTTCAGTGAGATTAGTGTTTAATGAATTAAAGTTAGAAACCAAAGTGAAATAGAAACAGGCCGTTATTGGACCTGGCCTGCTCCACTTACTGCCTCTGCGCTGCAGCCTGCGCTCACTCAACAGCTGCGTGCGTTTTAATGGACAGCATTAGGCTACCTCAATGAGAAAAACATATTTTTGCAGACGGTTTTATTCACGTTTTTCAAGGGGATCCGGAAGCCCGTCGTTTGTGCTGCAGGACAGGCGACTGCTCGCGCCTCGATCACCGCTGGGCCGATCTGAACCATGCAAACGGCGCTCGCCTCGATCTCAATCAGGAGCTGACTTTATAATCTCCATCGCTGTGGCGCAAAATGGATGCTGCTTGGAGCAATTTTCTCTTCCAGGTAGGCTTGTCGAGCATGGCGTCTCTCTCTGCTCTCATTTTACGGCGCGCATGTTCTCGCTTCAGTGTGTGTGTTGGTGAGTGTGAGTGTGTGTGTGTGTGTGTGTGTGTGTGTTGGTGCGTGTGTCCGGCAGTCCTGCAGCCCTCACACCTTGTGTTACAGACGTAGCACCTCAAGAAAATGCTGTGACTTGTGTTTACATTTGGTGATGGCCTTCTGCTTGCTTCTCCAGAATACTCCCACCCAAAACCAAGTGGAGGGGAGCCTCCAATCAGAGCTCATGCCCGTGCATACGAGTTCTCCCCAAACCCCACCCACAGAGCACATAGCACAGCCTCCTTCCACTGTGGACACCGCTGCCCTGAGTGAGGAGCCCCTGCCTGGTGAGGGCCGCTGCTCTGCACTGCACACACACCTGTGGAGTAAGAACACATAGCTCTAATCTGGATAATTCAAAGGCAGTGATAAGCTCAGCCAGGTGATTAAAAACCCTTTTATTTTTGGTGATTTGCAGGTGAAAAGACGGGACACGTGGAGGCAAATCACAGCCGTAAAGATTTTGAATTTTATTTGAGTGCTTGAATGTGAAAGTTTAGTCAGCGCAGATGCTGTCACGATGTTTGAGTGTTAAAGGTTTGATGCAACATTTGAAAAAGATGCTTGACCTTGCACACAAAATAGGATATTATTTCTTTTTTTAATTGTTATTATTAACATCTGTACACAGTGCACCGAACACATACCAACACATTTCTAACAAAGTGAATAGTAAATAACATTATTATTACTATTCTTAAATGTTTTCACAACCTTGTAGGCTTCCATGTTCTTTTTGTCTTTTCTAATTGAATGTAGATCTGTTTTTTTTTTAAGCTTTGGTACTTTGGATACTGTCATGCATAATTAAGGGAGATTACATCGTTTTAAAACACATAAAACGTATCAAAGTATGGACACCTGTGACAACTTTAATCAGTAACAAATACTAAATGTTAACAACACTGGAAGTTATATTCAAGTCCAAAATCAGGTCAGGTCATATTGGACTGTTTAAATCCAGACACTGAAATTCAAGAAGCAATTAAGCAAGCAATTAACAAATAAGTTTGATGTAACCTTTAAGAAACTTTCAGTTTTCAACCAAACCAGATGAAGCCTTGATGCTCCACGTCATGGTTGGAGCAACTTTAAAGATTAATGTCTAAGCAACTGGCAACTATTCTAACAGTTATTAAACAGCTCCCACATCCCATCTTCATATAGCTTATTTTGTCCAACCAACAGCCCAAAACACAAAGATATTCAATGAACAGTGATAGAAAACACAGAAAAGCTGAATCCAGTGGATATTTTCCATGTTTGATAAATGACCGACACCATCCATCCAAAACCAAACTAGTAGGTTTTCTGTCGACTAATCAGTTCTTTCATGAATCATTTCAGCAGTTATGCTTACACGTGTTTTTCAAATGACCAAAACATGGCTGACTGGGAATTGCAGCATAGCACACATAATCACTGGATGACCAAACATGTACTTTCTGAACCAGTTTTCCTCGTAGATGTCATATTAAAGTGTGCCTGAGTTGCCTGAGAGGTTATTATAAGTGACCTATTTAAAGACGCAGAATCGTCTTCTTTGGAATGAACACCTGTCTTTCTCTCTTTCTGCCTTCTCTCTCGCCTCCCGGTGGTCCAGTGAAGCCAGTGTCTCGGCCGGCCCGCGTGCCCCACATCTGTGCCATCTGCAACAAGCAGTTCAAGAACAACTACAACCTGCGGCGGCACCAGTCGGTCCACACTGGGGTACGCATGAAGGACAGGGCCAGAGAGCAGGCGGAGGGGGCAAAGGAGGGAGCAGCCGGCCAGGTGGCGGTGGCGGTGGCGGCCCCGTCGGCGATGGCGGTGGGGGCCGGAGGGAGGGTGGAGAGGCCCGCTGTTCCCCTCTCCCTGCTACACCTCTCCGCACCTCCCCCTCTCGCCCCTCCCGGCGTGCTGGCGGGGGCCCAGCAGCCTCCCCTGGGTAGTCAGGATGGTGAAGGGGTTGCCATGCCAAACGTAATGGCTAGTGTTAACCCCCACGCTCCGCCTCCTGCTGCTGTCGTCATGGCCACAGGGGCGACAGTACAGGTGGGTCAGGGCCTTGTGGAGATGGCTGTCGTCAACCCCAAACCTTCAAGCATGTTGTTTCTGAAGCTGCCCGGCCACAGGGATGGTTTAACCGCCTTGTTTTACTGTTTGGGACTCGCAAGCAGTTACTGTGTGTCACCTGCTTCGTATTTGAAACTCCATATTGGTAAAATGTCCGTGTGCAGTAATGGGTTCAGGGACCAGTAAATTCCATCCCAGCATTTGGCACTGGTCCCCAGTTTGAGAAACAGCGTGCTAGAAGCCCCCCACACGCTCCCCTGCATGTTCTCTGTAACACAAACAGTGTGAAAGCAGATAAAGGTTTCCCCCTGTGAAGTAGTTCATCTAACATAGGAGCCAACTGTTGATGACATAAGGGATGACATGCAACAAATCAGGCCATAACATCTGTTTGCATTTGCATGGTTTCAACAAAAGATACAAAAATGTCAGAGTAGTTGACACTGAGTCGTTCTTTTTGTGCATGTAACTGTGCAGAAAACTTCCCATCTGAACTCCATAGTCTGTCTATCTGCTTGTCTGTTTTGCCTCAGCGGCCCTCAAATCCCAACCCAAATCCAGTGAGGAAGAACCACGCCTGCGAGACGTGCGGCAAGGCGTTCCGCGACGTTTACCACCTCAACCGCCACCGCCTGTCCCACTCTGACGAGAAGCCGTTCTCCTGTCCCATCTGCCAGCAGCGCTTCAAGAGGAAGGACCGCATGAGCCACCACGTGCGCTCCCACCAGGGTGGTGTGGAAAAACCCTACGTCTGCCCCCATTGTGGCAAGGCTTTCTCCAGGTGACACGGTGGAGCGGTTCAGATCTCATAACATCACTGTCAGGATCAAGATAGTTGAAGAGTAAAGGACCTTTTAGCTTAGCCTCACATAAAAACTGCAAAAACTGTCTGAAAATAACAAATGTAGCATGCAGACATGAGAAAAGCCGGTTTCCTATCTAACCCTCAGCAAGAAAGCAAATGAGGAAATATAAATATATATACTGTCCCTTCACTTTACTCATAAAAGGTCAAAAAATGATATGTGCTCCCTTCAATTGCCCTAATATGTTGACTCTCATTCATCTCCAAGGCCCGACCATCTAAACAGTCACGTCAGACAGGTGCACTCCTCGGAGCGACCCTTCAAATGTCCGGTATGTCACGTTTGTCCCCGTGTAATGTCCTCACCCGGCGCTCTTGTTTGAGTCCACCTGTGTTAACAGTGACCATGTTTACCTGCACCGTGTTCCCAGATGAGTCCAGGTCGAGGTCTTGTACGTTACTGCACTTTTATCTGTGTCTTCAGCTGCCTCGTGCACAAATCCCTTGACATGAGTAAATGAACATTGAGAATATTACCATGGAAACTGATCTGGGTAAAGCACATGCCTTTTTGAAACAGAATGCGCAGCTGGTGTGTCATTGTAATTGCTCTGTAATTGTTGTGTTTACATGCAGCTGCTCAAAGTCTGATTACATGAGCATGATGAGCCTGCTTCATCATGTGTAACATACATATTTGATCTTATTTTCCACACAGGGTTGTAGAACATTGGTAGTCTTAAATTGGGTCTTGAACACTATACAACTAATAATTAGTGGAATTACTGTTTATGCACACGATGTTCAAACAGTGAAAGTTAACGTTTGTGTTTGAGGATTTTGCTTTTCTACATTTCTCTGTAATCGCTCATTGATTGCACCTTTCTTTCAGACCTGCGAGTCCAGCTTTGCCACGAAGGATCGTTTGCGTGCGCATATGATTCGTCACGAGGAGAAGGTCCCCTGCCACATCTGTGGCAAGCTCCTGTCTGCTGCTTACATCACAGATCACATGAGGGTGCACAACCAGTCACAGCACCACGCCTGCCATCTCTGTAACCGCAGTAAGTACAGATGTTTGGATTTACTAGCTTACATCAAAGCGGCTATTGTCAGTATTTTTTATATTGACATGAACCTTGATACCAAGCTTTAAAGCACCTTTCAGCTCCTTGTTTTGGTTTCCAGCCCGTACTTTTACTTTTTCAGTTGTTCCAGCTGCAGCAGACACCTCTGAAAAACCCACTGTACACAACCTGCTGAGCACCGAACGACAAGCTGACACAGTTAGCGACCAGCTGGCAAACATAGCAGAGCCTTTAGCAGATATGATATAAGATGTTATTTCACTACAGTCACAATTTGAGAGTTTAGAAGTCAGTTTTGTCGATTAATCCTCTGTCTGTAACCTCCTGGTAACCTTTTACGTCACTTTTGAATTGTCTTTCACTTGTGCTCATCTGTTTTGCATCGGCAAGATCAGATGCCATCACTTCTTTCTTTTTACTGGCCATTATGTGTTTTGCTTGGATCTTTAGCGCTGAATGAACTTTTGCTATAATGTCTGGCTTTCTGACTGTCCTCTCATCTCATCCATCAGGCTTCACCACGCTGACGTACCTGCGTGTCCACGCCCAGAAGCACCATGGCCAGGAGTGGAAGGACAGTCCCGGCGGCTTTGGCGGCACAGCCTCAGGCGGCGTGCTTGTCTGCCACTTGTGCGGCGTCCACTGTAAGACACCCACCCAGCTCCAGGGCCACATGGGCACTCATGGTAACAGCCAGGGCGCCCCGAGCCCCATCACCTCTAATGTGGCTGCCAGCAGCTCTGTCACACTTAGCAACATGGCGACAGCGCCTACTGTGTACGTCACCGGTAACACGGTGGTGGACCTACTCGTTACAGACTGCTCCAGCATTGCAGCACCACAGCCCCACAGTTAGCAGTAGAGAGCTCAGCAATAATAACCTCAGTCCCTTAACAGAGGGCAAGGTTAGAGAAGGTCAAAGTTACGCATAGATGCTGATCCAGTTTCAGTTTTGTAATATCCCCCGCCACTTATTGGTAAGGTTAGGATTAAGGATGGAAGAGATTAGCACAGTCCGCATTTGAGGGCGGCATCACCTCAGAGCTGCAGAGCTGGAGCATCAGAGAAAAGGAGAAAAAGGAAGAGCTGTATTAGAAAAATGAAGTCATGCAAAGAGGGACCTTTTGTGGCTGCAGCAGGTTCATCGACACTCTTGACAAACATGGATGTGTTGTCCAAATATTCCTGAACGCTCTTGTGCATTTAAGACTCCAATGAAACTGTGGTATTGTGAGCATCTACTGTATGACTCTCCCCTCTCTGCCCTCTCCCTCTGTCCCTCCTCTCTTCCCTGGCATTGGCTGCTCTCTGCAAGTGCACCAAGTACTGTATATCTCACACCAGCTCTGATCTTACCTCCATTTTGCAGCTCACTTACTAAGAATCCAAATGGCTTTGCGTTAAGAATTAGTAGGGAGAGAATAGCTCTCAGAAAAGGTAACGAAGAAACACAGTAGAAGGGAAGTTTGTGTGTCGGGTGTGCGTTAAGTCAGGGCTCCGCTAGCATGTTAGCCTGTTTGTTCACAACACTAAAAATCAACATTTGATTTTGCAATGCCAGTTTATTAAGTCTCCCGAGGGCTGTTTATAGATCAGGACAGGAGGCCATACGTGTCGTGGTCAGTATGGAACTGTGGGATGTACTTGTTCAACTGTTTCCTTGTGGTACAGAGATAAGAATAGAGTTGCGTTCGGGAGTGTCAAGCACCTTAAATTGTTATTGTTTGATTCAGCGAGGATCAAAATGGGTTTGAGATTTCTTGGATTTTCTTGCTCTTAGTCTTCCTCTCTGGATCCAGGCCATTAAAGAATGAAAGAAAGAAAAAAAAAGAAACATAATCGCTAATCAACACTTCAGCTTCTGACATGGCAATTCTTGCACCTGAAAACTACCTTTTGCATGAAAATAAGCTAGCCCAGTCATGCTTATTGTTAGGGAGCTGTCATGACGACAAAAGTAACCTTTAGCAGTTCCACCAAGTTAGTTGGCTGTAAACAATAATATTTATAAAAGTGTTGATTTTATTCAGAAAAATTTAACATTGTTGGCCATTCATTTGATTGTAACTGTCATTGCCATAGCCCTTTGTTTTCTCTATGTACCAGTCCAATGAGTGAAATTATGCATTAGATTTAGTCATTTTACTCTGTATAGCACACAATGTTCTGAACGCGAGTCATTATCGTTCCGCATTAATCATGTGAAGAAGAATGGTCACTTGTCCGTTGGATATTTTCGGTTGCTTTGAGTTATATTGTGAGTGATGTGGTGTCGAGAAAGGGCTTATAAAGTCAGAAGTCAGGCAAAAGAAGTACAAGGGGGGTTGACAACACCACGTGGTATGCTGTAAACAAATCCTGGTTTTGTACTGGAGTGCTTTTTCAGTTTTGTGTTAATATGTTACCTTGAAATTTGTAGAGTTGTTTCTTTCTTCCTTTTTCTTTTTTTTTTCCTTTGGAAATGTGTTCTTCCTGTTGAGAAAAGTAGTGATTTATCAAAATGTTAATTTTAGGTTTTTCTCCATTACACTAAGAAAAAAAAAATAATACCTCTACTCTAGGATTCTGTACAGCTCTTGTGATACATCTTAATGCCTTATCGTACTCGACTGCATTTTAATTCTTTTATGATGAAATATTTCAAATCTTAGTCATGGATTCATTAAGAATATTAATGGGATGTATTTATATTTATATTTTTATATTTCTCAACAGTATGCATGTCTAAAAGGTTGTTAGAGCAAAAAAAAAAATCAATGATGCTTACTACAGTCATAAATATTATGTTATTTTGTAGATGAAGTAGAGATCATGTTATTATTTTGTAATTTGGACAATTTAAAGTAAAAAGAGTAAACAGGCATTGTTTTGTGTGCTGATCTGTTCACCTACTTTGGCAAAAAATCACTTTCATACCACGACTTCCTCTTTGCTGCCTCCACAACGGACAGACAGGCGTTCATTCTGGATGTCCAGCAAGTATGTATGTAATGAATCATGGATGATTTTGTCACTCTTTACAATAAGGGTACAAAACACATGCTCAAGTATGATATTACTACATGAAATAATACAGGATGCATCTTGGATTCCTGTTACTATTAAGAAACAATCAAGTCACAATGAGTGTATGAGATTATACTTAATGGATCGTCTATGAATGTTAACGCACAGTTGATTCATATGCCACTAAACTGGTATCCAGTGACACAGAAAATGACATTTAAGTTCTTTTTGAAAGCGTAACAGTGTCTGCTCTCATAGCAGCATGAAGCTGTTCTCGTCAAACTGCTAATCAGATGCATACCTGCGCAAGTTCATGCATGATCCAATAGACAATAAATGAAAAACAAATCCATCTGTTAACATACTAACACCGCTCGTAGGAACATTTCCCACGGATTACTGGCCAACAGTTACTTGAAAGTTTCCCAAAAAAATCTGGTACCACGAGGGTTCGTCAACCTCTCGTTAGCAGAGAGGAGACATCTTTCTACACACAAAAATCAGATCCTGCACACTGTCAACACAAATAGTAAATGTACTCAGTAGTTTCAGTCAGTGACAGTGTGCAGGATCTGATTGCTGTTACTTTAACGTATTCCCCTACAGCTCTGTCTGAATACGCGAGTGCAAAGATCACTTTTCTTGTGTGACATCTTTCTAGATGCCTCACTTTAATCCAGTTTATCAAAATCCTGCCGTCATCCGCTGACAGTCGCCAAAATAGAACAATGTTCAGTCAGGACACTTGGCCTTTCTTGACTTGATAAACTTGTTATCTTGCTCTTGCAATGATATCACTGTCAGCATCACTGTATGGCAACGCTGAACACAAGTTCAGACACGTTCCCCACAGAGTGGTGAAAGTAAATCTGGGAATGCATTAAAACATCATCATAAGAAAGTAAAAACACACAAAAAAAGAGCTCATTCTAACACTTAAAATAAAGCCGGTTGATTTCCTTTAATATCTACTCTCTGTCTTGGCATTTTAGAGATGAATCGTCTTTTCAGTCGCAGTTGTCCTGGTCCTGAAATTTATATCAAATGTGCCATGTGTTGCATTCAATTTTCCACTCAAGACAAGACTGCTCCTATTCCAACTTCAGAGCTGTACGTCTGGCTGTAAGAAAAACTGTGACGCTGTCCTTAATTTGTCCAACATAATTCTGGTTTGACATCTAAAACAGGGGCACAGGACTGAGGAGGAAAAGCAGACTGAGCACATGGCCCCCTCATCTGAGGAAGGACCACAAATAGACTAGAATGAATTTACAGACTTAACAGCAACAGTTTTGACATGCCCTAAACTCTGAGCACAGAGCTTATCACTGCAAAGCCTAAACAGCGCTGCATTGACTGACATGTAATCTGCGTGTCTCCAAACATGTCACAGTGTACAAGGCTGCAAAATGTCATGGCCCTGAGTCCTCCAAACACACAGTACCAGGCATCTCTGATAAAGTGCAGCCGAGGATTGATGATTGATCATATCATTTGCAAGTACTGGTCCTTTCAAAGGTCAAATGAAGAGCCTATCAAAGATCAACACTTCTCTAAGTGTTTACAGTTCACAGATTTATAGAGATTGTCTGAATTAAATACATAAATGCGGAGTCATTTTGTAGTCATGCAAATTGCTGTATTATTTAAGTGGACAGACTGGATATTGCAAACTATGAATGCAGCAGGAATAGATGCTGCTGGGCAATCCATCGTCCAGCGTTTCCCTTCATGTAACGCAATAAAACCCAGTTTACAAAATGCAGTGCTGTGACTGGTGCATATTTCTCGTCATGTCATGATCTGCCGCCTGGACCTGTAGGAACTAGCTGGCGCAGCAGTCCACAGCGTTGAGTCAACGTTGCATCTGCGAAGCTGAGGCAGCGGCATCACCAGTCTGCTGCTGCGAGACAGATGAGATGACATAGCGACAGGACCCGCTATCGTTACGTTGACACCTGGATCTAATTGTGTCATTGCTGCTTATCGTCGGTTTCCCGTGCTTTAATCAGCCGCATACAGAACCTGGCTAGATCGCAGGCTACTCACCAATGCTCTTAGTGAGCTGCCCTCACCTAGATGTCGATCTAACTTGCTGCAAGCTAGCGTTAGCTCGCTGCTGCTACCCTTCAGACATTGAAGTCGCCACATAAACATGCGGATCATCGAGGCGGAGACCCCTGGGACATCTCTAACCTTAAACGCTTTCTGCAGGACACGAGTTTCGACTGGCCGCTGACTGGACTCTGCAGAGTCTCTGTGTAAATGTTGCTTAAGATTTTTCATTTATTCTAGACATGTGCAAACTCCAATCTGTTAGCCAGTCAGCGTTCACTGTGTCGGTTAGCTTAGTTGCTACTGCTAACTGCTACAAACAAATAACAAGCTAACCAATCAGTTTAACGTCAGCATTACGCCGCCATGAATGAGTGACAAACATGGATGGTGGCACATTCAAATATTAGTTGTTGTTAATTGGGTGTCATCATCTTGCTAATTGCCGTTATTTAGATTCGGTCAAAGCGAGATGCTTGCTAACTAAACCAGCGGTGACTAACTGCTACAAGCTAACGCCACATTTTGGGTGACGCTCCCGTTAGCTAACGGTCTGAACGTCATTGTTAGCAGGCAGTTCAGCGGCGCAGACAGTTGGTCATGCTTACCGGGGCGACAGATGAAATTAAGTGTTAGCAAAATCGTCTCTGTTCACCAAACCTACATACGTGCTTCCTGACTGACCCCGTTTTTCTTGCTAACAAGTTGACAACCAAACAACAAATCTCGTTAGTTGGCGTTACCTGTAGCTATGTGCTGTTATTTTTAGCGTAACTAGCTCTTAGCAAAGCTATATATTATGGAAAGCGTTCTGTATAACGTTAGCTAAATTAGCTTTAGTATAATACACCAAGTGATTTTGACGTGTGCTCTTGAACTAAGCGTTGCACAATTTAGACAAAGTCGTTTTAAGATAACGTTAGCACTAACAGTTTGGTAGCTCAGCGTCAGTATGAGATTAGTTTAGTTGACGTTACATGTCAACCTACAGCCGGTCTCCATTCGTTTATTTGGTTTGCTACCTGCCACCGGTGGCTTTAAATTCGTTTTCTAGACAAATAACATTAGCTAATGTTGTTGCCAGGAACTATGAGCACCAGCAGCCTATGCCTATGTCAATATTTTCGACGTTCAGGATTTTAAAAAAGCGCAATGCGTATTTTGCTAATGGACTTCCAACTTTTTAATGAGTCAGCTAGTTTAGTGTAAGCAAGCAGCTAAACCGCATTGAACTACCACACGGTCGCCCTCAGAATAAATGGGAAAGTGAATAATGCTTACGATGTCATCAGATGGACAGGGCAGCGTGCTGCACAAAAGGGCCTTCTATCAGATATTCTGCCCCTGTGCTCAGCATTTATATAGCCCCCCGCCCCCCGCTTTTGATCCCATGTATTGCCCTCTTTCAACATTGATATAAAGCTGTTTTCCACATTGTGCTGGACTGTCTTTGATTCCCCGGCCATCTACCCCCTTCATCTTTATTATGCATATGGCCAGACCTTCAGTGGAGCTAGAATAGTGTATTGCCACATATGTTGGACTTTGATAATTTGCTTTATTTGTTATCTTGGTAACAAAGCCAAATGTGTACTCATGGGACTTGCCACTGTATAGATCAATGCTGACTTTGTTCACTGATTGATATTTTGTGTTTTTCACAGAGGGGAAAGAGCAACGGATCTCAAGGACCAGATTGCCCACTGAACTTTTTGCCTCTCAGACAGATCACCGGGGACCATGCTGACCATCCTAGCTGCTGGGTCTGTGTTCTTTCCAGGCCTTTTCCTGCTGTCCAAACAATGCCTGAAGACAATCCCAGCACTGAGGTGGAGCGAAGGAGATGCAGTCATTGTATCTGCCAGGTGAGACCTTCTAAAAACGTGGTTTTAACCTGACACTCTACACTCACATTTCTTATAGGGGCACAACAGTGTGCCGCCAGAAGTTCCATCCAAGTTGCGTTACTTAGGCTCATGCAGTTTTTTGCATGACATTGTATGACCGGTCATTGTTTTCAGCTGTGTTGTTTCTGCATAAGTGAGTAAGGGCACTGCTTTCTTAGCATGCATTCACTAATCAGTCTTAAAGGTTTTACCACATTGGCTAATGAGAAATACATTTGTTTACCTGCTATTCAATGCTCCCAGGCTGGTGTCGTCAGTGCAGGCAGTCATGGCTTCTTCAGCTGGCTACATCATTGCTTCTTCCTGCGAGGACATCATTGAGGACCAGTAAGTCAAAAAATGCTAATCTGAATATTTTGCAGCCCATTTGACCGGCATGTCTTGTCTGCTAATGGGTGTAGCATGTCAGCTGTCAGGAAGGTCAAGGCTGCAGGAGATTTGGACTTGGTCAAACCCAAAAATTTAATTGGATATTGATGCCTTGACATGTGATTTCAGATATTGTATATAAGCAGTTTTTAGTTCAGCTATCCCTGAAGTTTTTTTTCTCCTTAAAACTGCCTCAAGCATTTTATCGCTCATTTTAGATGGTTGTAAATTCAGGTGAGATGGGTTCCATTGAGATTATTCTGGGTTGCAGAGGGGAAAAGCTGTTCTTTTTTGAGAGTAGTAACTGCACTGGTTTTTTTTAGACAAGTCAAGTGTTCTTGTTTTAGTTACCAACCTAACAGACAAACATGCAATTAGAAAAGTTGTGTTGTTGCTGCTAACACAGCTCTGTTTGACCGAACTCTCTTCTTTCTTTCCTGTTTTAAGAGCTGCCTTCTCTTCCTCTCTACGCAGGCATTGGCTGACTTGCAGTTACATCATGTTTGCTGTGCCCTACTTCGTGTACGACATCTACGCAATGTTTATGTGCTACTGGTACAAGCTACAGGTCAAAGGGCATGAGGAGCCCTCGGCAGCGCCCCGGCACATGAGCTCAGCGCTGACCAGCTACTTGCGTCGCGAGTTCCTCATGGTGCTGCACCATGTTGTCATGGTCACCGTCTGCTTCCCCGTCTCTGTGGTAACTGTCACACATTGCTCTTTCTGCTGGGCGGAGATTTGAGTGAGACAATAGGGTGTTTGCTTAAAAACAACAATTTGTTGATCATTAGAAAATTCATTGGCACCTGTTTTGATAAGCAATTAGACTGATTGTTTCAGCTCTGAATTGTATAGGTATTTATCACCTTGGCAGTGCACTCTAGCCATGTGTGCATGTAAACACAGGGATTAGAAGCGTGATATAACCTCATTATGCTTAAACTAATTAAAACAATCCAGTTAAACCAGAGAAGTTTTAACAGTATACTTTTAGAGAAGCTGCAACTTGGTCACAGACATTTTTGAAGTTGTGCAAAGGTCAGTGTTCAGCATGTGTTCAGGCTGCCGGTGGAGACATGAAAATGCCATGCACAAGTAGAAATCAGGTCTTCAAAGCATTTCACTCTGCATTCCAGACAAATAACCAACCTCTTTTTCTCTCTCTAGTTTTGGCGACAAGGAAAGGGAGATTATTTCCAGGGTATAATGTTCATGGCCGAGCTCAGCACTCCGTCTGTCTGCTTAGGAAAAATCCTCATCCAGGTAAGTGTCGCGGTTCACAGGAGATTGGAGTGCGTTCGTTGCATGTGCATGTGTCACACTAAAGTTCCTCTGCACTCTCTACTTCTCTCCTCCCCATTTCATTCAATGGAGATTGTATTTCCGGTCACTCCCGGCATGCAGCCTCATGCCCGTCGGCTCCTGTTGACTGTGTCTCACACGAACAGCACTGTCAGAAACATCAGTCATTAATTGGTAACACAGTTTGCTTGGATACACACTGTAGGAGCTGCACCCCCCACCCCCCACCACCTGGTTTTGTTTTTAGTTTGTGTTGATGTGTGTACACTGTGTCAGTGTCCGGGTGAACGTGGCCCCTCCACTGCTTACTGCTTGTCCCCCATCCGGGACTCCTACAGCTGTTAGCCTCTGAATATAGCCCCTAGTATTTAGACTGGATATTCAGCAGATACAGTATCAGCTTGTCCTTCTACCCTCTACCACTCAACACCCTGCCCCTCCCGCCTGTGACAACGGTGCATGTGATAAACAACAGTGGGGCTAAAAGCTGTGACCTCGTAGAGCCGCCCTCTTATACCTGTAGAGTGTCTGTTTGCACCTGGGTGAGAATAGTCACACGGCAGCTTTTCAGCTGTTTACGCTGGTCATCAGGTGATGTAGCATAAAGAGTGACAAAGTTCACACAGGAACGTGGTCATGGTGGATGAAGGGATCCTCTTCTTCTTGCAATTATTTTCATTTTTCAGTTGCAGTTTGGTTGGGTTTTGGCGTCAAAACTACTTGGTTAGGTTTAGGAAACAAACAGCAAATAGCATTGTGGGCTACGGAAAACTGGGCGCTAATGGCATCTGCCAAGAAAAAAACAAAACAATGAATAACAAGAAACAAAAGAGTTTATTGATGGGCTGCCGTGTAATTCTTGGATATGAGAGTAGTGAATGGGCAAGTGGAATTTTTTTTTTTTTTTTTTTAGTGGAATGTGTGTAAGCTCGTCCTCAGTGTTATCTCACTGACGCAGGTTGACTGCTGAAGATAAGTGAAGTCATCCGCTGTAAACAAATGAGGATTTAAAAAAAAAAAAAGAAAAAGGGTGTGCTTCACTGCCTCCTGTAGGAATCAACCAGCTGCATGGCATCCCGCGCTCTCCCGTCACCACTCGATCAGTCCGTGCAGATAACAATGTTAGTATTAACAATATAACAATGGCAAATAAGATTAACAGCTTTCACCAAACTGTACTGCTTGCTTCTCTTTCTCTCTCTCTCTCTCTCTCTCTCTTTCTCTTTCTCTTTCTCTCTCTCTCTCGACCTCTCCCTCTGTTTTTTTTTTCCGCTCTCAGTACAAACAGCAACACACTCTCCTGCACAAAGTGAATGGGGCTCTTATGCTGATCACTTTTTTCATCTGTCGAGTCCTCCTCTTCCCTTACCTCTACTACGTCTATGGAAGGTATGTCTGTCTTTCCATCTCTGTTTTCTCATGTTCTGCTGTCTTGCTGAGCTTGGGTCGCTAACTCGCACGCCTCGTGATGTCTGCCTCATGGATTATGGAACCGAGACTCAGAACACACGCTTACGAATCCTTTATGTCTCCCTCCGTCTGGATCCAGGTACGCGTCCATTCCCTTCCACATGGTTCCCCTGTCGGTGCCCTGGCACTGTAACCTCGGCGCCGCTCTGCTCATGGCTCCACAGCTCTATTGGTTCTCCCTAATTTGCAGGGGCGCCCTGCGACTATTCATGGGCTCCTCCCGCTCTCAGAGACCACATGCGAGCACGGCCGCAGCCAAGGAGCTCCAGACGGATGGCAACGCACTGCCCCAGCCTTCCAATGGCTACAGCGCGCGCTCCACAGAGCCCGAGCTGGCCACTCACTGAGAAGAGGGGAGGGGGAGGGTGGGGAGGGAAAAGGAAGGCGAATGTACCAATGAGTATGTAAAGGAAAAAAGCTTATGAGGGGAAAAGTGAGACTTGAAACAAGTAGCAATATGAAGAAAGCTACAGACGATGGCCTCAAATAGTGCTGAAGTGTTTACGCCCATCAGCCAAACTCTTAATAGCTAATTGGTTGGTTGGTGGCCATCAAGTACTTCAGCTGTTCAGTTTGTAGGAAACTAGAGTGCACTCAGTATAAAGATGTCATCAGGCACCGCGACAGATAGGAACATGCACTGACCTGAGAGGAATTTGCCTGGATGTATAGCAAGCATAGGTGGCGATTTCCCTCATGTAGATCAAATTCAGTCCTCTCTGCCTCACGGTATAGGAAGAGCAGGAAAATAGGAATGTATTATATTGTATGTTAGTACATTTGCTGTAGACGGAAGGCCGGATTCAGTTTAGTAATGGAGAAGACCTTCAAAAAAGAAAAAAAAATCCCAGCTAAGCAGTATTTTGACTTGTTAGTGTTTATTATCTGTATCCTCTATGTAGTCACTGTCACTCTAACAAAATGTAACCAACCTGCAGACTGACTCACCTTTAGAAGGGAGAGACTCTCATAAGACTGTATTCTGCTGCCTTATCCCGAGTTCCCCATTCTTTGCAGTTTCTTTCCGTTTTTATTTATTCGTGTCCTCAGAGGAGAAAGACGAGGCTGCTTCAGACAGAAAAATGTGATGGGTGTACATAGCAGATGTAAAATTGTCCTTATTTCCATGTCAGTATTAGGCCGATGTTGATTTTCCTTGTTTCGTTTTAGGGTTTTGTCTCATTTCTGCATCTCATTTTTATTTTGTTTTTTTTTTTTTAAACAATGGCATTTCAGCATTAAAACCAAACATTTCACTGTTTTACAGCTTAGTGTACACAACCGCCCCCCCGCCCCCTCCCCCCAAAGGTTACGGCAGCGCTTCTCGTTTCAGTGTAGATATGACCTCATTCCATGTACTGGTATCACAACACAAGTGTTTTTTGCATTCAAGGAAGTGATGCACAGTAGCAGTCGCTTTGAAAATGAATTTTCATGTGTTTTTTTTTTTTTTTTTTCTTTTTTTTAAAGTTTGGTGCTGATGTGAATCTCAGAATATCCATTTGATTGGCTGGAATATTTCACTAAGGGATCCATGAGATGTGAGTATTTATAGCTTTGTTAGGGGACTGCTAATGTTGCAGTTTGAAGGGAAACAAACGTGAAAAGTCATCTTGGAGGGAAGCATTCCCTTGTGATTGACATGCAGCACATTTGTCCACGGCAACTCATTTTAATGATTTTTTTTTTTTAACCGTCATCGAGCCCACGAATTCCTCAAACCTTTTAAATTGTATGATTTGCTTCGATTCATTGAACCACG
Source organism: Chaetodon trifasciatus (assembly GCA_037975065.1). NCBI lineage: Eukaryota > Metazoa > Chordata > Actinopteri > Chaetodontiformes > Chaetodontidae > Chaetodon > Chaetodon trifasciatus. Next base: position 5,432,231 of record JBBMOE010000014.1, on the reverse strand, counting down.
GGTTCCATAAACCGATGAACAGACCGGCTAGTTTTATCATTTTATGTCTGTTTTAAAGCAGCTTCACTGTCCTGGAAAAGGGTCTTTAAAAAAAAAAAATTAAAAAACGAAACAAAGCTTAGAAACCAGTAACACAGGGCAGCGTGTGCCAAAACATCTGGACAACTGTGGGCATGTTGAACACAGAATATCCATTCCCCTGTTCCATGAGTTCATAAGGTACTGCTTCTTGACAATACTAAAACATTTCAACTGGTGTACTGTATATTCCACAAAATGCTTGTTATTTATTTGTAAGTATTTATTTATTTATTTATTTGGTTTGTGGTTTTGAATGCATATTTATGCATACATATACTATATGCTTCTGAGCCTTATGTGAAGGCTGTATTGTTACTCAATCTTAGCTAAAATATACTTCTCTGTCCTGAGCCTGCCTCCAGTCTTTTTTTTCTCTCAAAGTTGAACAGATGAATTTATCAAATGCCATTTCTAAAGTTATTAACCTAGTTTGGGAATTTGGACATGGCTGCTCCATCATGGGGCGAAAGTGAGTCATTAGAGGGCACCAGAATCCAAGAATTTCTAGAATGATTTCAACACTTAACCATCTGTCAAACTATAAGCACTGACCTCAGCCTGGATCTTAGACTTACTACAGAATGAAAAAGCTTATAATGGGCTTTTTTCTGAAGGGAATATCACACGCTGTGAGGAAAACAGTCGGCAGGGACCACAAGAGCACATCAGCACACTGACATTACATGAGTTTCCATTGTCTCAGTGTAGTTTTGTCTTAAACCAAAGACAATCTCTGGTATGATAGATATTTCTATTATATCTCATTAGTGTGGAAGAAGTATTCAGATGCTCTACCCATGTAAAGGTACTATGATCACACTGAAAATATGTCCTGCATTCAAAACCTGACTAATGTCAAAGTATTACCAGCTAAAGTTACCTAATGAACAAAAGTAGAAGTGCCAGTGTTTTACTGTTTTTTAATATTCCTGCTGCTTGAATGTGTGTTTTACTGCTGTAAATGTCCAGTGGCGTTAATTTCAATTTATTCATAGTTTGGTGGTTTAATCTACAGCAGTGCATCATATTAAGGAAGACCATCAGATGTTTGTAGCGTCGTCGTCCTGTGAGAACCACAAGTCCCTTAAGAGTCAATTTTTCATGAGCTCGGAAAAATAATGTTTCCAGCTTTGTGACGATGCATTTTCCAGCTAATCCAAGAGGGGTTTTAAATAGTTTATTTAGCTTTTTGAGTCTGTGAATTTTCTCAAGCCAAAAAGGAACATTTCATCCTTCAGTTTATCAGAAGCTACATGGATTTCACTGGACAGGTGGACAAAAATCTGAAAAGTAACTAGTAACTAATGCTGTCGGACAAATGTTAGTGGAGTAAAAAACTACAACATTTGCCTCTGAGATGTACATTCAATTTGTACTTAAGTTCAGTACTTGAGTACATGTACTTGAATGCATTCCAACACTGGTGGTAGGCCATTGTGGGAAATTTGCATTTATGAGCAGAACTATACAATACTGCTTTTTGTTTAATACAACTTTTGCATAAACGTAACGATGTACCATAACGTTTCTGGTATTTCACTGACTGCTTTAGCCAGAAATGCATCCAAATCATGTCATTTTCTACACAATCATATGCTGTTACAGAGGATTTTCTCTCCAAATCATCCACCCTTAGTGCACACTGATTACAGATCAGCTAACATTCTCCAGGGTTTAAATGTTTATTGCCAATATACAAAACACAAATAGAAAACATACAAAACTCGTTACATTAAAAAATTCAAGTTTTGAGAAAGCCTCTGAAAGCTCTTGGCCTGGTTTGCCTCTGGGCAAGTCCTCATCTCTTACTGTGTCAGTATCTCCTCTGTCTCGGGGAGAAGATGGTGTTGGGGTTGCTGTCTCGTTCCCTCTCCTTCTCCCGCTCCTTCTGGCTGTTTGGAGACAGAGCCTCCTCCAGCTTCTTCTCGGTCCGGAAGAGATCTCGACCCGTGCGCATGATGTGTTCCTCGATTTTTCTGTGGCGCTTCATGTCTGACAATACTTTGTCCAGCCGAGCTTCCCTTTTCACGGAGGAGCGAGCTGAGGATCCTGGGAGGGAAGGAAAAAATGTCAACCGGATTTCCAGAAAACCACCAAAACCATCACTTCAACTGTGCTTTGAGAAGATCATGAGTTATTACTGCCTGTCACACCTGGTGTTCTGCGTCTGTTGATGAAGGCATTTTTCGGAGTGGCTTGCATTTGCTCTTCATCAAAGTCAAACTCAGTTGGAGTTGGAGGCCTAGGTGGAAAAAAAAGGAAGTTACCACACAGTACTAGTACACAAACTAAAATCTGTAAGAGATGATATGATGAAAAGAGTAAAACTGACTTGCGCTCTCTCTCCTCCCTCTCCCTTTCCTTCGCCGCCTCTTCCTCATCGTCTCTGTCAGGTGAGGGGGTACGTTCAGGTGTAGGGGGCCTCCTAGGAAGGGGCACAAAGTCCAATTCCAGCATCTCCCCTTTAGCGAGGAGCTCATAGAGTCTTTTGATCTCAGCAGGAGGGGGCATCCAGTTTTTGGGGTCCTCCATTTCCTCGTCGCTGTATGCAAGCTCCCATTCGCCGTCCACGGCCGCGGCCTGCTTTCCATCTTCGCCGTCCACCCCAGCGTCTGCCTGAGGTTCGTCTTTGCATGCCTCTCCTTCCGCTGCATCTGTGTCTCTGTCTGAGAAGGCAGAAAAATGTGTAGAAAGGCAGTTTAACAAAAGCTGCTGAGTGAAAGGAGAATCCACGCTGGGACTAACAGCACAACCCGGTTTCATTATGCATCACACAGAACTATAACACTTCAGTAACTCATGCGATGTAGATGACTATTTATACATGCCACAAATAAATAAAACTGTGACCATCACGAGTAATACTGCTTCACATCAAAACATTGTTCATTTCGATCATGTCTGTGTTTCCTTGTGTTTGCATCAATGGGGTTTTTTTCAGTGAGAAAAACTTCTTAAACTGACACATAGTGATGAATTAAACATGTTTAGTGTTTGCATGATTAATATCAGATAATTTACACCTTATTTCTATTTACATATTGAAGAATGTTATAAAATCAATTATACCCTGTTGCATTTTCTGCTCTTTACACTTCACACTTATATAACACCTGCATAGTTTTAACGTAGCAGGTATAGTTTACTACCAGTTACGGTTTATTACTTTGAGTTATTCCCTACATTACTCATACTGGTTTTTGTCACATTAAATATTAATCAGTCCACGTGTACTTTTCCCTTAATGGTAAAACCTGTTGCTTACTTCTGCGGGCTTTCTTAATGTGTATCTGCGGATGCTTTCTGTCCCTGTTTCTGTGTCTCGGTGGACTTACCCTTTCCATCCTTGCCTGCTGTGTCCTCCTCCGTGGCCGCAGTCATCTCCGTGTCTTGTTGCTCTGTGTTCCCTCCCTCCTCTTCGACTGCTGCAGGTTTTTCTGCGTCCTTCACACCCAGGGCTTCTATGCCCTCGCTTAGTGAAGAGTCTGTGGCCTCAGCCTGCATCCTTCCTACTGCTGCTGGTCAACTTTAAACCCACGGATCTGCAAAACAGAAGCATTGTGGGAAAAGACGTACGACTGCAAGTAACCCTAAGTATGTAAGAAAGGTGTCTTTGGAAGAGCTAGCTAACTAGCTGAGAATAACATCAAGTCTATAACAGGTAGTGCAATGATAACTGTTAATGCTGTGGCTTCGTTGACTGCTTACCATTCTGTAAATTAAACGTGACCTGCCCTTCTTTGACTGAACTAAGTTAGCTAGCTAACGCCAGGCCTAATCGTCAGCTAACTCTACACAGCAAAATACACTTAGGTAACATACCTTCAATTGTCATTAGCAAACGTCCGGTTTATCGTGGATCACTGGTGTTGTGGCTAAAACTTGTGAATAACATCACCAAAGCTCTCCGTGAGGCTAGCTAGGGATAATAAACGGTCATGTAGAGACGTAAACATAGCGCCATTTTGGATTAGAAGAACTGGGTGACGGTGTGTTTGGTTCCGCTAGACTGCGCATTTCCACTGATTAAACATCACATGGATAGTCCACCGACGGCGCAATTGGCGGACAGCTCCTAATGTGTGTGCTAGAGATCTACTTTTCTCACGACTTCCTGCGCAGAGCGCAACCGCATACAGGTCTGCAAGCATGCTGAGCGAAACTTGATTAAACATATTTTCCTTCACTGTTCATGTTATTGGTTTATTTCAAAAGGTGTACTTGTATGCTTACATAGCACAGTGTCGACTATTGTATTCGGTGCACGATTAAATCTTGGAAAATTAGGACGGCAGACGTCAAAGAGGCGCCAGTGTGCCTGATTGGTTGATGGCCGTTTCCTGTTACAGCGCTCCTCGTTTGAAAAGTGTTCGGTTAGATGCTTCGTGGACTCGACCGCCATTGTTAAAAGACAGTGCTCGCTATGTCGCTAAAAGTGAAACTTGGAGAATAATACAGATTTTATTCAAGGAATCCGCAAATAATATCGGTAAGCACCAACCGAACATTAGTAACTCCGTCGGCAAATGAGTAACTAACTTAGTCAAGCTTGGTCGAGAAGTAAAGAGTAAATTAACGTTAACGTAAGTCAGCTAGTTGTCTAACGTTAGTAGCTTAGCTATCTTGTTATTAGCCGATTAAAGCTACAACGTTGGTTAATTGAATAAATCTTTGCCCAATATTGCAGTGCTTTATGTAAGGGGAATCGGCATTTGAAATGTAATGACTCTGAATGATCTGCATTATTTAAACGACACTTTCCACAAGTAAAAGCCAGTTTGACGTTAAGCTATGCTTTGCTAACCCTGTTTATGTTATTATTCAGGCGTTTGTTTTAAAGGGCTCAAACATGGCTCAGCGTGTGGCGTTGACAGATGGAGGAAACAAGAAGACGACCAGGGTTCGGGTTGCGGTTCGTCTGCGACCCTGTATGGGCATTCAAGATGAGAAAGATGAGGGGCTGTGTGTCAGAGGCCTGGACTCACAAAACCTGGAAATAGTCAACTGGAGGAACGCTACAGAAACAGTCAAATACCAGTCAGTGTCCTCAGCGTGACTTTACTGTTTTCATCTCTGAGTGATCGTATTGTTAATGTCTCTGTTGTTCACTAATAAACTCTAAAAGTGATCTTCTTTCAGCTTTGACGCTTTTCATGGTGAGCAAACGACTCAGCAAGAGGTTTTCCTGTCGTCAGTGAAGCCCATTCTACCACACATACTGAATGGACAGAATGCCAGTGTCTTTGCCTATGGACCAACAGGGGCTGGTATGTTACATATCATTTACTTGTACCTTGAATACTTGGTTACATATTACAGACAGTAATCGAGGCACAATGGTATGAATGAATGTGATATAAACAGTAGGTTTTTAGATTAGACTATTACTGTTTGATATTCGGAAGTCACCACAATACTTTGAATTCATCTATTTTGTCAAATACTCTTTCTGTCCTTTTATAATGGTTTACTCTTAAAGTTCACTCCTTTTGGTATATAATCTGCTCCATATCCTACATTTTTCCCCATTAACTCACATCACCCTTTTTGCAGGTAAAACCCACACCATGTTGGGCAGTTCAGATCAGCCAGGCGTGATTCCCCGAGCTATTCGTGAGGTCTTCAATCTGGTCAAAGCTAAGGATGAGGATGAAGGATGGGACTACAGCATTGGCATGTCTTATTTGGAAATTTACAATGAGAAGGTATGGCTATATGCACAGTATAGTGTGGCCCAGTAGTTTCTTGTTTTCTGACCATGTTTAAGAAAGTGAAAGAGTGAAATAAGATTGTTGCCCTTAGTTTAAAAGTTGGGCCCATTTTATAACTTGTGCCATTAGAGCAATGTATCTGTCAACGTTAGAGCGCTGAACGTTACCATCTATGGTACTACTTGAGAAAAGGCTGTCATGCATGTGTTAACATGTTGTGTGCATGTTAATCTTAAAATTAGCAATTTGTTGATCAGTTGTTGAGAAACATTTGATTTGGGGGGAACATGCATATTTAAATATTCAGAATAAACAAGGATAAATTTGCTTTTTATAATGGAGACCAAACTCATTATCATGTAAATGACCAAGGCAAACCCAGTCTCCACCCAACCCTCTCCTTTTCAGTCGTCAAACCACTGATACATGAAAAACACTTCACTACAGAGCTCCTCACCTCCACTGCTCATGAACGCCGGTGTACCTGGGGCCATATCACTGTGTCATTGAAAAACCTTCACTCTTCTCAATTTAATTTAAACCTGCCTCATATAGTAGCTCTGCCCCCTTCTTCATGTCCCCAAACTTCTCTTCATCTTTAAAAACTTCAATAGCTCGCATGTCTTGCCATCCATCAACACCTCCTTCTGTCTCTGTGTCAGGTACTCGATCTTCTATCGCCAAACTCCCAGGATTTGCCGATCAGAGAGGACAAGGACAAGAACATCCTCATCCCTGGCCTCACTCACACAACCATCTCCTCCTTCTCAGATTTTGACAAACATTTTGTCCCTGCCAGCCTCAATCGTACTACAGCTTCTACCAAACTCAACCAGCGCTCCAGCCGGAGTCACGCTGTCCTCCTCCTCAAGGTTTGATGCGTAATTTGATCGGCTCACGGGAAAAGACTATTTGTTCAGTTATACTTCTCTTTAAGAGTTGCTTTGTTTTGCTTATTCGACTGGTCTGTGCATGGGTGTCAGTGGACTGTCAAACAGCATCTTAAACAGGTCATGGCCTCAGAGCAGTAGGCCAGGATTTGGTAGCTGGTGCTGAAATCAATTCTCTCTTGCAACACTCCTGTTAGCAACCTCTGGGCTTTGTGGGACTATTCTGAGAGAGAAACAAAGTGGTGTCTTTTTGGTGTCCTTTTCCTAACTGTATCCTTTCTCTACAGTCGTATTTCCTACATTGTATCACTTAATACATAATGTCACATTTATCATAAACGTGAGCCTCATCTAACCTTTCATTTCTCTTATCCTCTCTCTCCTGTGTTTCCATCATGTTTGACCTTTGTGTCATTGCTTCTCAATCTTTTCTCTGATCTAGGTTGTGCGCACTCAGCGCGCGCTGCCCCACAGACAGCAGACGGGCAAGTTGTACTTGATCGACCTGGCCGGATCTGAGGACAACCGGCGCACTGGCAACCAGGGCATCCGTCTGAAGGAGAGCGGTGCCATCAACCTGTCTCTCTTCACACTCAGTAAAGTGGTGGACTCTCTTAACTCCGGCACAACCGGCCGTGTGCCATACAGAGACAGTAAACTCACACGGTTGTTACAGGACTCTCTGGGCGGCTCAGCACACTCCGTCATGATCACCAATATTGCGCCCGAGTACAAATACTATTTTGATACCTTTAGTGCACTGAACTTTGCGGCCAAATCCAAGCTCATTGTGAACAAGCCCTTCACCCGTGAAACTATGGCTTTGCCTGTGCTGCCAGGTGAGTGAAACAGAGAAATGCACTGAATTTTTGGTGGTTATTTCAGTTGTTTTTGTGATAGTGACAGCTGGAGAGAGTGAGACAGGAAATGTTGGTAGGGCCGAACCACCGGGGTCTGACCACAGTCAGCCTCGGTGCACTGACAGCTCACTCCAGCAACGCACCTGGAAAATGCACTTTTTTCCCATTTCAGAGGGCTTATAAGTGTAGAAAGAAATGGAATAGGCAGAGGAGAGGATGCTCTGACAGTTTGATCTAAGGCCAGTAGGGGGCACCCATGTCCCATCTCAGAACATGCCAGAGTATGATAACTAGCCAGGTGTTTGTTGGCATAATGAATGTCTTATCTGGATGTAAAAGTGTGCTTTTTTGATGCCTTTTCGTCTCCAAAAGGCTTGTCTTAAATACATTTTCAATGCTGTTCTTCCCTTGGCCTTAATTCAGGCACCGCAATGCAGCCTTGACTGATGCTTTTGCCATCTTCGCCTGAATTGCTTTACACTCTAGAGAAGCCCACAAACAGTGTAGCTGGAGTGCACGGAATACTAAACTGTTAATTTCCCTTCTGCCTTCATCTCCAGTGAAGCGAGCCAGAGAAGACCAAGAGGCACGGGGATCTGGCACTGAGCCACAGAAGAAGAGGCAGAAGGATGAGAGGAAAACCGAACAAGACGGTTCCTCACCGTCCACACATTTTCACAGGTTACAGACCACACGCACCCACACACAGACTTATTATTTGTCTGGCTAATCAGAACTGTGATGTTTGACTGTTACCGCATCAAATTCTATTCATACAACAGCATAAACCAAAGCCTCAAATTAGTGTGGGCCAAGATTTTATAGCTTGTGCTGAGAGCAACTCTCTCTGCAGTGCTCCCATTGGCTACAGCTGCTGTGTCCACTGAGATCTCTTCGGGAGAGATACAAGCACAGCTTTCTTGCCATCTGTTATTAGATGTTTAAGTCTGCATGAGTTATGAATCTTGGCAACTTGTGACAACCTTTCGACTGCTGAGTGCATTTCAGAGCCCCTGACCACACCGCCGCCCCCTCTACCTACTTTTCACAGTATTGATTTGTTTGTTTCTTTCAGTGTGTCAGAACTGTCAGTGATGGACAGATTAATAGCTCTGGAGAAGCTGATGTTGAGCTGCCAGGACAAAGACAGACTCAGCATGCTGAAATATGTGGCTCAGTCTCGCAAGGAGATCCAGGTGATAACACACACCTGCATCTGGGTGGGTGGGTGGGTGAGGGGGTTATGTGAAATCCTGCATATATTATGGGTTTTTGAACATTTCTGTCTGCACCTGGTCCAACGTTTGTCTCTTCTATCTGCATGTGATTTGCCACACGCTGATACCATCAGACCTTTATACTGATCGATCAGCTCTATTTGATTGCTCTCCCCCCCCTCGCACCCACACAGGAGCTCAAAGAGAAGCAGAAAGAGTTTGAGAGCAAGGCCATGCTATTGGCTGGAGAAAAGTCCGGCGCCAAACAGGAGCCTGTCTTCAAGAACAGCACAGCACCCCTGCTCAAAAAACAGTCAACTGCCACAAAGCCCAATAAGCAGCAGGCGGTGGTCCAACCCCTTCAAGGTCAGTCAGAAACAATCAAGTTCATTTAGGTGTGACTGTAACTCAATGAATTTATGCAGAGAACCACCATATTAAGACCACAGATGTATCAGGAATGAAGAAGTGCTATATGAGGAGATTGACTTTGGAAAAACTTTTTTTTTTTTTTTTATTTAACCTCCGTTCTTCATGTCACTCACTAATTCTGTCATGTTGTATCACTGGAGCTATTGATGAGCTGCAAGGTGATACAAGACCTCAGTGCACAATATAGGAGCCAGAGAATGTATCAAATGACGATGAGGAGGAATTATTTTTACACCATCAGCAGCTTGGAGATTGAGCCAGATAAACTTTCCTTGGTACCCGTCTCACGCATTTGGCTTTGAAACAAAATACGAAATTCAGACTGTTTCAAGTCCAAATTTGGTTTCAGGTATTGTGTTTAAACCCCCATCGGTGAGAGTGTTTTCTTTGTTGAATAGATTGTGTTCTAATGTATAGCATTAAATGAATTTAACATTAATTGTATATGTGGTTTCCTCCCAATCAGTGTCACAGCTGCAGCCTCTTCAGCAGCTTGCAGTGGTCAAGAAGCAGTCTGTCTGCGTCAAGAAGAAAGAGAGGAAGCTTTCAGACCAGGTTGAGGTCAGCATCCGAGCCCTGACTGTGCTGTGCTGTGCTGTGCTGTGCTTAGCTTGACATATCTGCAGAATTGGAAGCATCAGGAAGGAGCTGACGTAGTGCATTAGCTTCAATTTGTTTTTGTTTTTTTGACTTGCAGACACTGCAAGTCTCAAATATATTAGGTCAAAATTAACTTCCTTTTCAGGCCAATATAGATAAATAAATGTTGACATTTAGAAATAGATTTTCATGTACTATTTCCTATAATTGTGCAACATGTCTATTGTAAATTTATAAATGCAGTCTTTAAACTGTATCTGTCTCCTCTCTTTCAGCCTCCAGATGGTAAAGAGAACATAATGGAGAATGGCTGGGAGTCCCAACTGGACACATCAGTGCTAGAGCAGTCCAGACAGAAAATCCTACAGGTTCTCAACTCGGGCTCCCTCAAAGAGCTGAAGGGTCTGCAGCAGATTGGCGACAAGAAAGCAAAGCTTATCCTGGGCTGGAGGGAAATCCACGGTCACTTCACAAAGGTTGGTGCAGAAGATGTCGAGCTTAGGTCTGGTTTTATCGTGTAACTCGCCCCACAGCACCTCGTCTTCACTGTTTTTCTGACGTTTTTCAGCATTTGATAGGTGTAGATTTTCGTTTACTCTTGGTGACTTTATGTCTGATTTATTTTGCAGTTGGATGATCTGAAAAAAGTTGAGGGTATGACAGAAAAGAGATTTTCCTCCTTCATGACGGTAAGCCAAGTCCTCAGTGAGATATTTGTGTTTTTGTGTCCAGTGCCAGTGGTGTGGCCATGTTGGTGTGTTGGTTGGTCAGTAGCTCCACCACTTTGGTCCAGACTAAAATATCTGAACCACTATTAAATGGATTGCCATGAAGGTCTAGATGAGTCCTGCTGATAGTGGTGAGCTGCTGACTTTTTCTCCAGCAGCTCCATTAGGCTGACATTTGTGGTTCTGATTGAAATGTCTCTATTGGATAGTTTGCCCTGAAATTTGGTCCAGACAGATTTTCCCCTCTGGGGGATCAATAGTGCTTATCTTATCATTATGCAGTGTTACAAATGGTCTTGCTCAGTCCTAATGTTTGTTTCTTATCTTTATTTTTTCCAGGCAAACATCCTGAGTGCCATGGGAAAATGATTTGTTTTTATTTTTTTCCTGTCATTCCCATGTGTAATGTTCTCTCTGAAGCTTTTGTCATTTTTGCTTGGTTTTATGATATTTTTGTAATTACAACTCTCTTCCAGCTGATGGCGCACTATTGTTTTTTTTAATAAATGTCTCTGATGGCATTGAATGTTTGAGTGTTTATTCCATGAACATGAATAAATGCGGCACACGTTTCATATGTGGCTTTGAACTGAAATGTCTCTCAGATCAACCTCTGGGAACTAGCTCTTTTTCTGGTTTGGAAACCTAATTGGTCTCATCTGTGAACTCTTGTCCTCTGCATGGTGGACACAGGTAGACACCTCTAATCACAGACTGCTGTGTTGCACCATCACCGGTTAAAAATTCAGTGTTGGAAGCTGTTTTTTTTTAACAGGAGGAGGATGCCATAATCCAGCATCCCCTTCATCCTCCTCCTCCTCCTTCTCCCACATCACGTAGTCTGGTTGATTTCACTTTTCATTTCACACACACCCCTCCTCCCTGATCCGCCCTGCCATCCCGGAGACTCCCCATCCATCCCAGCACACTGCGCTGGAAGCAGGCGTTACAGCAACCGCGTCCGCTCATCAGCTTTCCTGTCGGATATTCTCGGATTTTACACAAAACTGCGCACGTTTGCAAACGCTCCGTGGCTGCATTTGAGATGTTTGGTCACGTCTGAAGCTGATTTTTATTTACTGTTTTATTTTGCACCTAAACATAACCTTAGCAGGATGTCTAAACCAGGGACGCTCCGGCTGCGTTGAGACGGGCGCTGGATTAAAAAGGTCAGTTTGATTTGTCTTCATTCCCACCTGTCCTCCTCTGTGTGTCGGTGTGAAATGCTAAACAGCACCATCAGTGATTTGTAGTACAACTGAGGCACGGTGTTTTAAAAGCAAGCATCCAATGCAAGGTGCATGTGTTTTTTTTTTCCTGCTTATCATTGCGAGCCCACATCCACTGAATCCAAATCAAGCAGCAGCAGGCTAATTAATAAGCAGCCACCCTCCTCCTCCTCCTTCACTCGTCTGTCCGACTGTTTTTCCTTTGTCCTCTTCCGTTTTTCTGCGCTGTCCTCTTCCCTTTTGTCTGTGCCCATCAACCGGCTACCATATGCCAGCCTGTGTACACATGATGAAATAACGCTCTGTCCGCACCTGCACGGAGACTATGGCCGCTACTATCATTACAAAGCAACCTGCCTCCATCCGCCGTGCCTTTGTACTCCTCATGTCATTGTGACCTGCTTTTTTCCCCTTGTGTTACTCTGTTCTTGTAATATGAGCTTTGAGGCCTCATTTACAGCAGAACATGCGTGTACTTTATGTGTTTACCACGAGACTGTTTATGAACAATGTGTCACAACGTGACATGAGGAGTGATGATAAAAGGAAGAGGATAAATGTGATCTGAAGTCAGAGGGGATTATAAAGAGGCTTATCGTGATATTGAGCCTGGATCTAAACTCTATAAATCGCCTGAAGCACAGTGTATTTAGGGACTGTATGAAAGTTATTAGAGTGAGGGGGCGGGGGCTGAAAAAGGCAGCACCCTCCCTCCAGTATCTGTAAATAATAACATTATTAAATAAAAATGAAAATAATGCAGCATTTTTTTAATGACACACATTCCCTCATCCTCCTCAAAACCTGGCACCTCCATTACCCACAATGCACTGACAGTTCTGTAAGAGATCCTGGTCTGTTATGCTAGTAGCGGCTAACGTAGATTCGGCGCGGCTCCGTTTAAAGCCAATTTAAAGGCTCTAGACTAAAAATTCCCTTTAATGGAATAATATTTTTCACAAAGCATCCAAATCAAACAAAAGGAATGGAATTAGCTTTGTTAAAATGACGTTCGGTGCCCTGCTTCACGAATATTTAGCCGTTCTTTAGTTTTGATCCAAGAGCTGTGAATGTTACTTTCTGTGCCGTACTTAACACCTACATTTTATTTTACTGTAGCTCTGCTTTCTGTTAAGATGAATAAAGTGAAGATAGGAGCTAATTTAGAAAATTACATTAAAGTTAAGCCACAATTAATGACAAAGATACATGATTGTTGTTCACAAATGGCAAAACACACCTTTTATATTGTGACGAAGGCAGAAATTTTTTATGTTTTTGATCTTTTAAAATGCTCTTTATGATCTAACTTTGAGGTGAGAAAAAGTTAAATGATGCTCCCCTGTTCAGAGTACCTTGTCAAATGCTGACCACCCTCCCATGTCAGCCAACTGTCTGTGAGATTCCCAGGGCTGCCTCTAAGATAGTGGGAGGAGTGTTACAACCCCTTTGTCAGTAAAATTAAAAAATACACAATCCTCTCCTGTTTCAGCCCACCTGAATAATTTTTGTACAGTCCCTAAGCCTGTTGGAGGGGGCAGCTTCTGTTTACCAACATTGTTGAAACCATTTTCTGCCCCCCAGGTGTAACTACAGGCTGCACGCACACAGGACTGGACCACAAACAGAGGCCTCATTTTGATGTCAGCATGGCTGTGAACATGATGCCATGTCCCACCATTTGGCCAGGGGAGGAACAACCGTCGCTGCTAGACCAGGAGGGCTCTCTGGCGAGCCAAGCCCCCATTTCTGAGCCATGCCTACCAGTCAGAGGCGAACAACTCATCCACAGCAGCAGCCCGGCCAGCACAAGGCCCCCCCGCAGCAAATCCAAAGGAGAGCTAGTCATAGTCATCAACGAGAAGCTGAAGAACAGTAAGTGACTGAGTTTGACCTCATATTAAGGCAGCGGGGCGGGTGGAGGGAGTGTGTGGTTGGGGGGGTAAAACAGCTGCTGAGTCAGCTCACTCAGAGCAAGTCAGTTTCCAGAGCACGAAAGCGCTCCTGGGAGAGTCGACACACATTTCCCTTTGCCAGTGTTTCAAACATCTGCCCGTCCTTTTCATCCCTCATGCGTAGGTAACGGGATCCACCCGGCGCCTGCAGAGAGCACCTCCCCAGTCATCTCCTCCCCTCCCAGACGACAGCACTCCATCTCGTACCCTCATCACAACAAGACCAGGAAGGGGAGCAGGGCGAGCTCCATCGGCTACACCGCCTTCTCGCCCAGGCCGTCGCTTTCTCGCCACTCCAGCATCGCCACCAACCCGCCTTTGGACCGGACCAAAGTTAAAGACTACCTCCTCCTGTCCGTGCTGGCCTGCTTCTGCCCTGTCTGGCCTATCAACATTGTGGGATTTGTCTACTCCATCATGGTAAGAACAGGCTCTGTTGTCTGGCTTTTGATTTCTGACATCTTAGTCTATTTTCAGTAACAGTAGTTTTGTTGCTCTAATGCAACTTTGTTGAATTTTAGTACTTTTTTGGTTTTTTGATTTGCATCCATGTCAAATTCAATCTAACTGATGGTTCAATCTTCTCCTTCAGTCCAAGAACAGTCTTGAGCAGGGGAACCTGGACGGTGCCGTGCGTCTGGGACGTGTGGCCAAGATGCTCTCCATGGTGTCACTAGTAGGAGGGACGGTCATAATCATCGCCTGCATTGTCAACCTGGCCAGTGAGTGTCCCAAATCTGACCTTTAAACCTTAACCTCACCTTTTTTAACCCCAGTGCACAGCTGATTCGTGCCCCTGAACTCCTCCTTTTTGTTTTTCTTCAATCCTCCTGGTCCCCCAAAAACCTGCTCCTTTCTCTATTTACTCCATCACAATATAATATTTAGCTATGTTCGCACAATCTGACTGTAATCACTGATATTGTCACCATCCATGTTTGCATAATATTGCACTAGTTGCAACGCCTGTACACGTCTTTACACACTGCAGCACTTTAGGAACTATATCACCGCTACACAAATACCAGAACATATTAATCACATTTGCATCAGTCAGATCTACATTTTATGACATATTTTTTCATTTGCATGGGTGGCCTCCAGCCTCCAGCTGTAACCAACTGCATGCCTCAGACTGCTGTGTGTGTATCTGTAGAGTGATATGTGTAGTGTAGTCTGCTGTCTGTTGTACGCCTTGCCCTGTTTGCTTGTACAAAATGTGAAGTCTTGTTGTCCTTGTACCATTTGTATACATATATGTATGTCAGTGAGTTGTTGACGTGCTCACAAGACAAATAAATGTACATTATTGCACCTGGCGAATAAAGGGATTGTGATAACAGATCAGTGATTATTACTTATTAGTGACTCATTTGTCTCATATTTAAATATGAGCATGAAGGGTCAGTCAGTTAAATAATGCCTCGCCTTTTCGCTGCAGTTCAAGCAGATACTTATTTGTACTTTGTGTTCGCTTGCGCCCAGTTGGCTCTCATTAAGCCAAGAGATGTCCTAATTAACTTAATGACTGGAAGAGCTATTGTACACACAAGCTGAGTTTAAGGGCTCTGTGGCTCAGCAATCTTTGTTTTTCTCATTATTTAACTGTCCTCTGTGGTCTGTGAAAGTTTATACATCCATATTAAGTTGCAGTAACATATAGCTTCAACTAATACGCTTCCTTTTCTTTTTTTAGTAAATGTGAAAACCTGAGTTTCATCCCAGGATGAAACTGGATAAGGCAACTGACCGTCTGGCCCGCACCTGCACCACCGTCTTTACCGCCTAGTCATTACCTGGATGTGTGACAAATATGCACCCGATATACAGTGCTTACTTATATTTCTGTAATCCATATAAACCCCTTTTTGCTAATGGAAGAAAATAAAATATGCAAATGATGCTGCTCTGAGTGTGGGGTGGGAGGGTGGGGGGTGGGTTTGTCCATCTCATCTTAGATGGAGAAGGGAGTAGACAGTCTAATCAGCCCCTTCATATTCTGGTCAACACATTCAGAATGATTTTTGACAAAGACCCACGCTCTTCGAGAATCCCATCGTTACCCGCAGAGCTGACTCAGACAAGGTGGACTAGAAAATGGGGGGACCAGTGGAGGTGGTTACAGAACGTGAAATGGGCTGGATTGCCTCCCAGCGTCAGCGACAAAATACCCACCAAGTCCATCGTTCACTGCACCGACGACGGACAGCATCAGAGTTTCGGCTTGCCATTAAATCCCCTCGGACACGTGGAGAGGCTCTGGGATTTGTGCTGCATCGGAGCCACGGAGCAGAAATTCACCCTGTTCCCTCACAGAGAAGAAACACTTTGAATCACTGTGTGTCCTCTTCGTCGCAGACTCTCCGCTGTGTGGTTCTCATGACTCCCTGCCATGCATCTTGTGTTTGAGAGTGAGTGCACGGGTGGCAAAAGAGGCTTACCAAGGACAAGCTACGGGTGCTAGAATGGAAGGGATTATGGAAAGTCCCGCGCAGAAGGCACAGTCATCACTGCAAGGAAAAATATGTGCCAAAAAACAAGAATTTAGAGGGAAAGTTTTGCTTTGTAAAGACCCAGCACAGAATTGCTGTTGTAGAGAGGAACATCAAAAGTGTTTTAACTCTGCTGCACCTTCACTGTTTATCCTCTCAACACCGCTGACCACTGTGAGCCGGGGGAAAGGGTACATGTTCACAAAAAAAAAACCCCACTGTAGCAAGATACTTAAGACATTCATTTTACAATGAAGCTAATTATGCTACATCATCTATAACCTATCTTTTGATAATGTTTGTAAAACATCATTTTGAAACAGAAAACACAATTTCGTAATGGGACGCTCTCAAAGTGCTGTGCCACAGTTGATAGATGGCGGTAGTATTGTGTGCTTATGGGCGTCACTATTTGGTTAACAAATCAAATAGCTTGTGATTGCAGTCAAAGTCATGGCTGGAGCCTCAGTCTGCGCCCACAGGGAGCCTGTGCTTTCAAACCAGGCCATTCTGGCCTTTTTGACCCTTGAAAGAACCCCTAAAACAGCAACGAACACCTTAAGTACGCCCATTCTGTTATCATGCACCGTAGGCTGCTGTCTTTTGGTGGTTAATTTGTAAAACTGGTTCAGGGGACCATGGTTTTATGGGTATGAGATATGAATAGAACTAATTTTAATATCTGTCTTATTATTGTTATTATTATTACAATTCTTGTGTATCCTTTACTAACCTCTAATCTTTATCTACCTGTGATTCTCACTGTGATCTGAAACAACTGGGTTTCATCAAGAAAGGATCAAACTCTCCTAATTTATTAGATCTTGGATTTTGAATCATGTACAGAAACGCCACAATTTCTCATTATAAGTTCACTCCTGCAGACAATTTTCTGTATTGATTAAAACGGCATTTCTTCCTCTGTTAGTACTTAATGTGTAAATTGAATTGTAATCAACAGTTGGTGTATTCTGCAGATATAAATCTCAATATTGTGATACTTCTCTAGTTGATATGAGTTAGCATTCAGTAGTTATGATCTAATGTAGGCACAGAAACTGTCGGCTAGCCTCCTGACAGCCATTGTATTACCACCAGGCTTCTATAATCTCTGTGGTTATTGGCATGTTGTGCATTTTCATTAATGTATGATGATAGAAGTTGAAAAATTACAAAGATAAGCTGGCACTTGGAATATTATACTTCTGCAGCACATTCATAATAAAGACACAATGCATGCAATGTGTTTTCATTGTCGTGTTGAAGCGATAAAGAGCAGCGGTGGAGATTAAAGAGGTTTTGTTTTTGTGGGGGAGAGTGAGTGTCGAAAGTGAGAGATATCCAGACAGCTTAGCCACTGAGAAGAGATTGGGTTTTGCAGTTTAGCAGATGAGAGCTAAGAGATAAATATATAAATGCGGGGAAGTACGGATGTAGTCGTCCGTACTGTGAGAGCGTGTAAGCTGCAGGGACTGAAAGCGCATGCTGTTGTCAGGCAGCGGAGCGGAGACAGCAGGAAGAGCAAACTGCTGAAGGGAGAGGCCGCAGGCCGAGGAAATACGCTGTAATGAGAGCTAAAGCCTCAGATGACTTCAGCAAAATCAAAGCAGCATAAGCCTCCTTATTTCCTCTGAGGTTTTTGAAACCCTTAAAGAAGCTATTATTACAGGCTTTCATAACTCTGAACAAGAGAAATTTGTTTTGGATCATCATAAAGAAGAAAAGTGTTGTTTTATGGTCGAATTCTGCATCCAAACTGACAGTGATGAACTTTAAAGGTTGCTTCTTTGTACTGTGGCACATTCGGCCACCTGATAACAATATCATACCATTTATTTCATCTGGTGTTGCAACGATTAGTCAAGGCAGGAAATCTGCGACTATTTTGATAATCGATTGATTGTCAATTAACAGTGATTTTATCAAGGAAGAAGGCCAAGAGTGTGCAGACATCCAAGAGGCTCAGTGAGGCTGTGTTCAGACAGCTGAATGCTAACATCAACATGCTAACATGCTCACAACGACAGTGTTAGAATGCTGATGTTTAGTAGGTAGAATGTTCATCATGTTAGCATGCTAACATGTGCCAATTAGTGCTAAACACAAAGTGCAGCTGAGGCTGATGGGAATGTCATTAGTTTGCAGGCATTTGCTCATAAACCAAAGTATTAAACAGATTGAAAGTTTTACTTTCTTCTTCTTCCTTTTTTTTTTTTTTTTTTTCAAATGTTACCAAAAAAGGCCAAACCTTGTTCCACAAACTCTAAATGTCAAATGTTTTCTGACATTTTGCAGACCAAATGAATCATGGAGTAAAATGAGAATCAGCAAATTAATCAATCGTGATAATAAGCATTAGCTGCTGTCCTAATTTTAATGTTGCAGTGATCACAAGTATAATATTATGTGCTAGGACAGAGACTCTGTTTCAATATATTACATGGAAATGATAATAATAGCAACATCACAGGCTTAACAAAGGATAAAGAGACACACAGCTCTCAGTGAGATATTAGAGCTCACATAAAATACTGTACTGACAAATTAAACATGACTACATCACACTTTTATTGTAAAAGTTTGTGTTTAAAGAGGAGCCTACAGAGCTCACAGTGAAAAAAAAAAACAACCACAGTAGCAGAAAACGTAACAGCATTCACAACATCTGACAGCAGCAAAATCCCCCTCGCCAATGTTAACATTTTGACAGCGAAAGGTATTTTTCTTTGTACTCAGCTAATTTAACAGGAGGTATACAGTAGAGCGCGGCTCGGCCAGGGATCAGCATATCAAACAGGGTCACATCCAGATGCAGTAAGTGGGTCAGGGATTATCCAGCTGGGTCACATCAACACTGAGGCTGTGAGTCAACTTGGCAGCGTTTGGATGCATCATGATCATCCTGTCAGTCTGCGTAGAAAGTAACAGCGTAATGAGACATACTGACCCGTAGCCATGCTGCTCTATTAGTGCCGGCTTCATCTGGAAAGAGAAGGGCTGAAAGGAAATCATTATGAGTGTGAATTAATGCTTGGACGGATTGTGGATTTTCCATTTGAAGAGAGGGATTAGCTGTTATTGAAACTCAAACCTTTTTTAACACGGTGTCAGTTTCCACATGAAAGAGCAGGTCTGAATTAAAGGCTCACTTTGACTCCACGGTGCTGTGAACAGAGGCAGCTGTCTGGTAAACACAGTCACCGCTCGACAATCATTTTTCATTTAGCATCAGTGTGGTTAATAATCAAGCCCACTGATTATTTCTGGTGGCAGTAATTTTTATTGACACGTTTATTATCAAAAACCCTCAAAACTCTGTGATGCGTCATGCAATAGGTCGTTTTCACAGTATGCATCTCAACACATCACAGCAGGAAAAGCAGGTGTAATAACTTTAAGTGAAACTGAACTCCTTTAGCTGCTTCGGCTCTAGGAATGTATGTTGAATGTTGGCTCAGTGGCAGAGTTTACTAATAAACCTAAAAGGAATGGGGCCATAATTAATCTCATGTTACATCTGTGCTTTTTCTGCTGTGAATTCAGGTAAAATGCCTGTTTCGATTTGCCTTTCTCACAGAAGACATTTTGATTGAGTCAAAACACAGGTGTTACTAATAACATTCAGTTGTTCTATTCAATATTATATCATATATATAATATAAACACAATGTACTTTTTGAAAGACATAATTAATAATTAACACAATCTGTCAACAGTGCCTGATTTGCCATTAAGTTCCATATGTTTGCCTGTCACCTTCCAAATGAGACAAATTAATGATGAATCATTTGTTGTCCTCATGCATAGATGTAAACCCATCAGTCTTAATCTTATTACATTTTACCCTGCACCTCATTGCCAAGTGGACAAAAATCCTCCTCAACACCTGTTGTAACCTGAGTTACTATGCAGGTACACCTAATCAATCATTTAAAGCTTGATTGAACATACATGAAGCTAATTGCCAGCAGGACAACAGCATTGACACAATGTCATACACATACTCATATACACTGGTGTTCATATGTGTGTTAGCTTGCACTCTGGGGTTGGCACAGAAAGACAATAATACAAAACAAGTCATATCTAATTCTTCATTTAAGCCACTAGTGTGTAGAGTTTTAAGGCAGGAGATATATCTGCATTCAGTATAATTTGATGCACATTTCCACCATGATGATGAGGAATCTCCATGTCAGTGCTGCAGAATGCCAAATCAGGAACAGAATAATCGCCATCTATAAAGTGTCTTACAACAGGTGATTTAGGAGGCTGTGGGAAAGCACTCTGACTCTGAATTTAACTCTTCTCCTTGTTTTTCCAACGTATTGCATGAGACATTTTATACATGCAGGAATTAAGTCAACATTATTAAAGCAGCATGTTAACATTTTTACATTTTGTATTTTTTTGGGTCACAAAACTGCCAAGTGTTGACCTTTTTACTAATAGAACATGCAGCACGATTTTGGCAAGGAAAGAAACCTGTTGCACCGTTGTCCCTAATGTACCTTGTGCAAGAAGTTTTTTTGTGTGTGTGTGTGTGTGTCTGTGTTGCTCAAGAAGGAGAGCACAATTGATCATCAAAAGGGATTGAATCCTGTCTGGAGGAAGAAATCTTTCACCATAAAGAAAGTAGTTTTCAGACATATGAACCATTGAGTCATTTGGGGAACATCCTCTGTCTGGCATCAATAGGAAACTTTAAAGCACATGTTGAGGGTGGGTTATTGGTATAAAGGCTGGTTATTTCATTGTTTTGAGGTGCGTTTTAAGGCACAGCTCAACCTTTGCGAACCACCGAGGGACAATTTAAGCAATTCATGCAAATCTATTCATAAATCTAATGATCTGGGTTATAATTGAGTACCTCTCTGATATCTGCATGAAGCTTAATTGAAATGTGATGTGAGCTTCAGGCTCACATTTGGCCCATTATTAGTGCACAGCCTTACTGCTACATTTCAGCGTCCTCTGCAAGCTGCTAGCTTTTCATCACAATCCTGGCTAGGTGGCAGTAACACGCTCATTATTGAAGGAAACCCACTCTTCATCACAGAGTGGATTCATGGCTCTGTCCCTCTGTGGTGAATTGTCACTGTAATATTTCTATAAAGGCTCTTAGTTTGTTTGCATTATCCAAGAGGGCCTTACTGTGGCGTCTTCTGACTGGCTTATTATGCTGCCAGTTCTACTGTTACGAGATGACCGTCCAAAAATGACTTCATCTTTTTCAGCTTATTAAAATTGAAAGCATTTCAGGGCATCAGACAGCCAGATGGCCGCTGCTGAAGTTCACTATTGTGTGACGTTGTGTGCTAGCAGTATCTTTCATCACTATCAATTATGTGTTTTTTCACTCAGCAGCAGAGCTGGTGTTTGTCCCCGCAGAGAGGATACAGCCTGGATTTAAATAAATGTTTGTGGTTGCGTCAAATCTGCTAAACCAATGGATTTTAGATTAATCCTCCCTGAGCAGAAATAACTACTATTATTTTTTAACGGTGATGTTCGAGTCAGTCTGTCTGTTTTTTGTCTGCTTCTTTGTGGCATTTCCTTTCTCACCTTTTTAGGAGTCTTATTTCAATAAATCCTTTCGTTTACATGTTACTGCAGCGTCTGCTGATCATTTGAATTTATTATCACTAGTTGGTTATCTCTGGTATTGTTTAAGATACAGATCCACCTCAGAAAGGTTGAAAAATGAATGTTTACTCTCCTAAAAAGCCCCCCTCATTTTTTACAGTAATCTCAGTTTAGATCCTGGAACAACATCAGCAGTCCAGTCCTCCTTCCTGCAGCTTCACAAGATTAGATATATACATTTTTTTTATCTGCAAAGATTCAGTCATGTTTTTATTACATCTGGACCTGGACTAAAGCAATGCTCTGCATCTGTGTTTACATAAAATTACTTCACAAAACCACAAACTTCTCACAAGTTTCAGCCCAAAAGTGTGTGTGTAGAACCCCAGTTTTAGCATCTCTGCATTTGCTATGTGTGGATTTTAACATTTAAATGATCACTTGTAAGACTTGTATAGGATTAGCTTCCTGAATTTCTAAATGTCTTTAAACAAGACTGAGAGTCTATAGTCATGCTACTTTGAGCTTAATGCTAACATTAGCATGCTAATATGCTTATCCTAAGCAGGTATAATGTTTACTATCTTCACAATCATAGTTAAGCATGTGAACATTCACTAATTAGCGCTGAACATGGTTCAGCTGAGGCTGAATGTGTTAGTTTTGAAATGATTTGGTCATAAAGCAGTTTTGGACATATGGCTGACGATGGTGTTACATGAAAAGTAAAATTTGTCCTGAAAGTCATATGAATGTCTGTACCAAGTATCCTGGAAATCCATCCAGTGGCTGAAGACATGTCACTCAAAACCACGCATGTCAACCTCATGGTGGCGCTAGAGGGAAAGTCAGAGGATCACCAAAATGCACATTTGATCAATCCATTTTCTGAATTTATATTTTCTGTAAAATACTTTTTCCTTTGTGCTTTAAAAGTTTAAAAATGGGAGTGCAGTGAGTGGACCTGCAGAGGACAGACATCTATGGTGTTTGTCAGTCTATCCAAGAGCACAGGGAGGAACAAACAGTGACTAAGATGAAACCGTATTCGCCGTCTCTGATTTCACAATGAGCTCCTTTCCCACTCAGGATGCACGAGAAAATGCACAATAATCAGAAACTATACAGCTTTGTGTTTTGCTCTTCTATTTAAAATGTAGATTGAGCCTCTGTCCCGAAGTCCATGACTCTGCTTCTGACTCACAACATGATACACGATCTGGGGCACTGAGCAGCAGTGTGTTATCAAAATCATCCCGATGTCCTGACGCTGATGCTGACCTCTGACCTCTGACCTCTGACCTCCCTGCCAAATGGAACGAACACAAAGTTCAATAAAGGGTGCTGAAATCGATAGAATATTCCAGGATGGTGATAAGATAGATAGATAGATAGATAGATAGATAGATAGATAGATAGATAGATAGATAGATAGATAGATAGATAGATAGATAGATAGATAGATAGATAGATAGATAACCTCGCACCTGTGCTCCTCAGGCACACCTGCTGGATCACTTCTGCCCACATGGCTGTGAGAGATGAGGCTGCAGTTGCAGATCCCAGAGGCCAGGTGGCAGTATTGGCTTTATTGGATTGCCACTGAGTTGTACGTAAACATTAGAGATTCAACGAGGCCACTGAGCAGACACACTAGAAATTCAGGAATGCACACCATCAATCAATATGAATGTTTTATGAAAAAAAAAAAAAAAACAATCATGCACACTTTAAGTTCCAGAAGACAAACATCCAAAGCAAGTGAACACAATATATATTTACATATGAACACCACAGGTGTTTTCAGCATGCCTCTTTTACCACGAGACCCAGCACAGACAAAACCTGCATTTTAGTCAATACAATCCATAGTAAAGCAGCAGCCATGGAGAGTAATCAGACAACACTGTGCTCTATACACCATTCATATTTGTAATTTAGATACGCAACAAAGGCTGATGATTTTATTTACCGTGTGACCGCGCACAGCTCTCTGAATCGTCTCTGTTAATTACATCTCTGTTCTCCTCCATACATATTCGGGATTGTGAAGTAAGATTAGGTTCATCAACGTGTCACCAACAAGAAACTGACACAGTGATATTAAAGCTGACACATTAAACAACTGTGAACAACATAAAAAACTCTTACTCTTGAATTAAGTAATAGTAAAGAAAATCTCTTAAGTTAATCAGAGCAAAACACCTCAGGAGAATTGGGAACAACACAATGATGAATATTTCATCCTGCTGCAGAGCCTGGCACATATTTAGTTTGCTCCATAGACACTAAACATGCAAGTAACTGACACAAACCATCAATGTGGAAGAACCAATTATCTTATTAGATTATGCTGTCTGCTGGAAATCCAATGGCGATCAGGTCAATAGATACAAAACACTCAGTATTAAGACCACTTGGAAATCTTCGGAAGCATTAGGCGAAACATTATTGCGAGGGAGAGGTATGTGCACTGTGAGACGGATGGTCCTAACGGAGGACTTTTAATGCCAGCAGTCAATGAAAAGAACAGGCTGAACGTAATGAGAGCAAGCAAATCTGACAAGAGGGACGAAGTGCAGAATAATTCAACTTTCTCCCTCATTATATTCTCCTTCCGCAGGAATTCAATTTCTCTTGTTGATTGGGATCTGACAAGTTTGGAGCAGCACAGGGGAGCATTTAGATTGACATTAAATCCACAAAGGGACATGGAGCTCTATGAATATGATTATGAAAACTCTCATACTGTCAGCTTTGTGGTGTGGACAGTTTCCCAGATTTGCATCAGGTCTATTTAGATCCAAGATTGGAGTATTGATCTCTGAATGTGACCCCCTTTGGGTATGTTGTTGTGAATTATGGTCTCATTTAAGACACAAAGTAAGCCAGATATTAATCCTTCGTAGTCATGCAGAAATCCTCTGAGCATGCGATGAAACGTCTCTCGTGCCGAGTCTTCAGCTCAGTCTCTCCAGTGTCAGCACAGTGGATGAGGATCAGTTCATTCCTGCAGCGTGGATCCAGGCAGCTCGTTGGTCAGCGTGTGCCAGCGCTCCACCTTCTTGCCCTTGTTCTTCAGACAGTCTATCCAGTGCTGCAGAGTGTCTCCCTGTGAGTGACACCCTAAGGACACACCGCCTAACCAGTGCACAGACAAAACAGAAAGTCAGTGAGACCTGAAGACGGATGTAAAAATGAAGAGGTCAATTTATGTCACAGTTGTCAGGAACTGACAAGATTTTGCAAATGAACAAATGGATATTAGTACACCCCTGGTCAAAGTTTCTTCTACTGTGAATAACTAAGAAAGTAAAAGGTGATCTGATTTCCAGACAGCATTAAGTTAAAGGTAACACATCTCTTCAATACTTCAAATTATGTAACTTTTTTAACGTTCCCTGTGCCAGTGACTGCAACACAAGCCTGAAGCATGATCGATCCACCTCCGTGCTGGACAGTTGGAGAGGTGCTCTTTTCATGAAATTCTGCACCAAACATAACTTCATTGTGGCCAAAAGTTCTATTTTAACTTCCAACCCTCCAAAATGCATCAGGCTTGTTGAGGTGTTCCTTTGCAAATGTCTGACAATGAATTTTGAGGTGAGGATGCAGGAAGGTTTGAAGGTCATGTTTGTGCAGGTGTCGTTGCAGAGAACAACAGTTCACCATCATCGCAGAAACTGCTAAATCTCCATGGTCGTTTGCTGCCAAACAGGGGTTTTGATTTGATTTTCTAGCAATCCAACAAGCCATTCACTCAGAACAGTTTCTTGGTTTTTTAGACTTGAGCTTGACCTCCACCACTCCTGTTAACTGACATTTCTTAATTACAAACTGAGGACGCAACTACCTGAGAACACTTTGCTATCTTTTTTAAGCCTTTTTTAGCTTTTCTCACAATGACTGTGTACAAGCCATAGCACTGACAAGCTAATTAAGGTCAGAGACCTTCGTAAAAGTTATCTGAGAGCTCAAATATCTTCGGGCGCCCAAACGCTTGCATGCCACCATAATGTAAACAGGTGTTTCCTGTAAGAGTTGGTGTAATTAACTGTAGCTTCAAGCTACACCTTTTTGATCTATGGAAGATCTTCTGCATTGTTTTCTGTTCTACTGCTTTATTAGCAGTAATTGAATATTTTGTTTCCTTTTGCTTGCTTGTTTTGTTAGAGCAATTACTTACAGACAGAAATCAATTTTAGTTTCAAATTACATTGTGCGCTGTGAGCTGAAAATCTTATTTCCTTTTTATTACAAAAGCAAAAGTCAACTTTAATATATGGTAAGGTACTGAATAGCAACAGTTTTCCAGTTGAGATTCTGTGATTCTAACTGTGAACAATTGCAGTCTTTTTGGGAAATACAACTATATCTATCTGACTTGCTTTTAGAGTTTTACTTCTTCAGTTTTTCAGATTTTGTTGATAACAATAAAGAATTTGATCTCTACCTACATAAAGTCTTCAAATTCAAATACAGGAACAGGAGGAAATGTAAGTACGTACTCACACTCTCACTAAGTATAGTATAAAGCTCATTTTTAGCCAAAATGTCACTGGCACCCTTTTGGCAACCAAACCCTGCAAATTACCCACAGTGCTGCACTCGGATCATAGCAGATAATGGAGAACATCCTAAAATATCTTCTGCAACATCTGCCATGGGTACAACATTATTACACTGCTGATAAACTAGCCAGCCAGCTAATTGGTAATGCCAAAAAGCACCAGCAGGAAAAGATTAGCTGCCAGCATGTTTGTGGTGTAACCTCACCGATGAAGTCATTGGACTTTCCCAGGTCGTAGTCCCACACCGTGACCTCCAGCGTCTTGGTGGCTAACTCTGAGAAGGTGATTTCATAGAAGAACTCCTGTGTGAAAACAAATAGGGAGAAGGATGAGTAGTTGAGAGCAAAGGTCAGAAGATTGTGCCGAACACACGTGATGCTCCTCTTCTATAAACCTCCACTAATGAGGCAGCAGATAAGGGTACGCAAACAGTAATTGGCTGTCTAGCAAAAGTGCTGCATAAACTTTGCATGCAGTGGAGGGTCTCTGGAGGAGGGCACTCTAGATGAGCTGCGTCTTCATGTTTAAACATTGTGAGTGTGCTTCTTGCTTCCACACTTATGCACATGCACGTACGCAAGCATAAACATCGATGTATACCTCATTAAACTCCGGGTTGAGAGTCTTTTTTATGACCGCTGTTTTGTGCTTGGATTTCTTATGAACGTCTGGCTTGAGGTACCTGAGACAGAGGAACGTGATGCCATTACATTATCACTCACAGGTCAGAGCACTGCTGAAAGGAATATTTCTGTTAAGTACTGATGGTACAATAGCCGCAAATACCAGTGATGATTACATTTAGGTGAGAGTAAGTTCATGAATACAGATAATCATTATGTTCTCTCAGGAATTGCAGTCAATGATTTTTTTTTTCTGTCATTGACTATGACTTCATTCTTAGTCTCTTTTTCACTGATGAATGATTCAGAAAGGAACAATTCCATATTTTTGGATATAGGTTTACTTGCTGTCTTGCAGAGAGTCATATCTA
Organism: Chaetodon trifasciatus; assembly: GCA_037975065.1. Classification (NCBI taxonomy): domain Eukaryota; kingdom Metazoa; phylum Chordata; class Actinopteri; order Chaetodontiformes; family Chaetodontidae; genus Chaetodon; species Chaetodon trifasciatus. The sequence goes on along the minus strand of JBBMOE010000014.1, from coordinate 5,404,885 downwards.
CACAGTTAATGTAAAGATATAGCCAGCAGCTTGCTATCTTAGCTTAGCATAAAGACTGGAAACAGGGGGAAACAGCTAGCCTTCTTCTGTCCATCAGCCTACCACTTCACATCTGGACAGAGCCAGGCAGCCTGTTTTCCCATAATTTAGTGTTTATGCTAAGAAAAGATAACCAGCTGCTGGCTGCATATTTACAGCACATATATGACAGTGGCCTCCATCTGCCCATCTAACTTTCAGCAGGAAAGTTAATGAACATATTTCCCAAAATGTTCAACAATTCCTGAAAAGGTTTGATGCGCTTTTTGTGGAACTAATCATGCGTGAGTGTGAGGACTGATCAGTTATTCCTTCACCAACACAGCACAGATTGAAATAGCTCAGCATCCCCTCTCTGGGTGTCATTAAATTCTCAGGATATTTTTAAGCCAGCTGGAAGGAGCGTGGCAAAATCTCTCTTCACATTTGCTTTCCACCCACCACCCACATCTCAGAGAGCGTATGTTCCCACACGCTCTCAGACACAACAAAGCATCTGGGAAAAAGCTCCCGCCAAAGGGCAAAGATGCGAGCACGCATCCGAAATGAAACAAGGTGCATGATGTATTATTATGGATGTGCGAGGGATGCATGTGTAGGTTCAGTGGGTGTTAAGACGGAGGGAGAAAACTTGAGTTTAAGGCATGACAGGAAAAGGAGAAGGGAGATTGGTGTGCATGAATGTGTGTGATGACAGGTTGTTTAGTGTTTTACTCGTTCCACAAACAACCTCAAAGCCAGAGCCAGCACTCAGGAGAGCACTGAGTGAAAAAGGGGGATTTTAAGGCTCATTTGTCCAGTCTCTGTCAGGATGCATCATTCAACCCAGGGACCTTCTTGCCCTCTCTGCCACACACACAAACACACACACAGTGACACACACAGTATTGCTTTTCTTTCATCATGAGTAATGAAACTCTAAATGACCTCTATGACACTAACAATAGCATCCAACTCTGCTTCCTCCATGATGCAGTACGTCCATAACATTAGATCATGTCAGTCCATTTTGAAGGCTGTCAATACACACACACACACACACACACACACACACACACACACACACACACACTGTTATCATTATCTTGATGAATGAGTGATACATTTCACAATGGCATCCACTTGTGTGAAAACTGCCCTCATTTGTCACCGTTATCTAATGCGGGGTTAACTCAGGCCATCTATCACTCATGATTGGTGACAGAAGGTGATTCATGGAGCCAATACATGTAAGCCAACGGCCAGTTGGCGGCGGTGGTGAGAGAGATGGATTGGTCATGTGGAAATCGCTCTGAAATGAGGCTCGTGAGATGTTGTGTATTAATTATTTTAAATCTATCCAACGATTGAATTAATTGATTGATTAATTTTGTTAATATAGCAATTATTACATTTTATGCAATGAAATACGCGTTGGCACACAGTTAGTGATTTGATGTCATCCTTACGTTTTAACGTAGGGGTCTGAGTAGCCGTTGACGTCCATGGCTGCCAGGTGGGCGCAACGCTTGACGCCCACACACAGCCCGCCACGAGCCCTCTCCTTGGCCTCGCCCTTCACATCGCCATCAGTGGCTGGGGGGAGGTACTGCAGGCAGAGCAGCAAACGGCCTCTCTCCTCTAGACTTCTCTGCTGCTCAGTCTCCCACTGACAGAAAGAGGGATTCAAGACAGGAAGAACATCAGGAAAAGGGTGTCTGAGCTGAGATTTGTAGATTAGTGGTTTAAGGCTCAGTGTTGAAAAGATGCCTCTACTGGAAATGATGCATCAGATGAGCTGATGAAAAAGGCAATAGTGTTAAAGTTTAAAGCTGCTGTAATCGATGTTTTTATATTACTAATGGATTAAATGACTGTGTGGTGTAAAAGGGGTCACTCGTAGCATCAAACCCTCACAGAATTATGATCAAATTCTGCGCTACAGAGCTTTTAAAACGCCCTTTTAAAAGCTTATTGTTTTGGTATACGGACCAAAATCATTTCGGCTCACGTCAGTGTCATTTCTAGATGCAGAGGCAGCTGTTTTCAGTGAAAAAGTCCTGATAAACCCAACGCACGCTACCTGCTCAGCCCAAAGGACAGTTAGAGACCAATTGGTAAAAACAGTAAAGCATTTACAGGAAGAATTCTTTTGAATGAACTCTTCTAGGGTGAAATGCATCCCTACACTCTGATTAGAGCTTAATTACACACACACACAGAGGCACACAGAAACCTATACATGCTTTTAGCTGCTAAAGAGTCCGATGTTTCCCTCAGGAGTTGGTCACAAGCAAAACAGAGCCAAAAAGAGAGTGAACTTGTGGACTTCAAAACGAATGCTAATGTTTCCCTGTGTCTGTTTGATGTGTAAATAAGCCACAGCTGCTTGCTAAGATGGTCGCTATGATCATCTTAATAAGATGATAATTTGTCAATGTTGTGTTTCCTCAGGCCACAAAATCAATTGATGCAGGTTTAAGACTGCAGTGAAAATAATGTAGTGCAGATCTTCCTACAGCAACAGCAGAAATCAAAGCAAACACGGAGAACTTCTGCTGAACAGAAGCCACCACTGACACTTCAATGGGAAAGTTCTGTCTGGACCTTAAACACAATTCCAGATGAAACCCACCATGTCTTTAAGACCCAGACCCAGAGCTCTTTAAGAACCAGACTGAATCTAACTGTTATTACCAAATTAGAGAGTCAAGATTTTTTTTTTCCATTGCTGAAAATAAGCTTAAACTAATGCAATACATTGACTAAACTCTTTTCCTCTACTCACTTAGCATATCTGTATGCAATACATAACGCCCAATATTGAAGACAAGTGGAGCAGTCAGGAAAAAACGGCATGTAGAGCCGCAATATTTCACATCTAACTCGATGAATTCAGGGTCTATTTAGACCAAACCAGAGCTGGTGATTGTTGGAACAGTGGAAAAACAAACCATTATGATTTGGGATTTTGTTTCTTTTGAGTTTGAATGAAGGGTTTTTTTCTGTTTTATAAGGCAATAAGGTGTAAGAATATCTCCTTTCTATACATTGTGTGAGCTTATTTATTAGACTAATATATAAACAGAGGTGGCCGATTGGAAAATGTAAACATATTGCCTGACCCCATTATACTGCAACATTTATCTAAAGGTTAAATGCTACTCATCATACCAGAACAAGCAAGGCTGTAGCTTCAAAAACCCTGAGTGCATTGAACTGAGCAAAGGTGAGTTTTACTGTATAGAAATGTAACCTTTTATGTGTAAGAAGAAAAATACATAATGGATTCTTTCAGTCGTTATATGGTTACATGGTGCTTTGTGTCCTTCACTGTAATATAGTTATTCTCTCCTTTCTCTCATAAGCAGACACATCTTAAGAGCTCGATGACTTCCTCTAACGTTTGAGTTATCTGCTGCAGCTCAGAAACAAACCCAGCTATCTCTGACATTGTAATGGACAGGTGTGCAGCTGGTCCGATGTCTTGGACTAACCTTAAAGTCACATTAATGCACTTTGTCACTCGTTTCTTGAGTATTTTCCGTGGACAACGTCAAACTGTTTCCACAGCATTTGACGACAAGCCGAACAACAGCGTAGATTCAAAGTGACAGATGAAAGAAAGCGAAGAAGCCGCAGCAGAGGGTGAAGAAGGGGAAGATGATGTTCTCACAGGACCGTGACTCACCCTCATGGCCAGCAGCACCAACACACGTATGTTATTTATAGGAAAGATGCACATTTGTTATTTCAGGCTTTTCATCACTGCAGGTGCATTGAGTTACATTTGACATTCCACCACGAGAAAATGGAAAAGGTTTAGTTTTATTGCCTCTAATGTAATTTTAATGTGAAACCGATTTCATCAATCCTCCACTGTATTTTTCACTAAATGTCTCCTCTGTCCTTCTTATCTCTCCATCTCTCATTAAGTCTTATCTACGGCCGTGAGGTGGACACAGCCGGGAAGATCAATACGCCACACGCCCCACACTCCTCCATGCTCCTCCCTCCCTTTCTTTAATTGTCACAACAGCCTGCTCCCTTTCTTCCTCCTAATTCTCTCTTCCTTATTTCCCTCCTCTTCTTGTCTGTATGTTTTTTTTGGAGGACTCATCACTGCTGCCAACAGGCCGTTCACCATCTGTTGTGACTGAGTAAGAGACTTTAAAACTTGCAATTACTGAGGATAATTTGCACCAGGTATCTGGTAATGAAACAGCTCAGACCTTCACAGATCAATAGAGAGCAACTCATTAGGGAGGTGGAAATAAACAGGCATCAATGTGGAGCCAGGCACACACAGTGACAGATGAGTGGGAAAGAAATTCATTTGTTTGTAGATTTGCAAGGCTAGAGAGCTTGCAAGATGACCAGCAGATACACTGAACAAAGCATTACATCGGCCATTTGGTTTGACCCCTTCATTGATTTACCCAGTATGTGACCAGAGGAGCAGCTCTAAAATCATTGCTGTGTCTAAAACAACCGGGCCATGCAGCAGCTCTGAACCTGGATCGTTGATCAGACCACCAGACCTAGAAATCATGTATGCTTTAAATTTTTTATGTAACCTGTGAAATGAAAAATAGCATTATATCATTTATATCCTCTCAGAAATGAAAGGCTGGATTTAGAGGCAATATGAAACACTCTTGCTGCACTTATTCGGTCTGATAGGACCAGTAGCACGCGCGCGCACACGCACGCACGCACGCACGCACGCACGCACGCACGCACGCACACACACACACACACACACACACAAACAGGTGAAAAAGAGACACATTTGAAATGATTACTTGATAAATCCACTTCGATCAATGGCCCTTGTCACCCTTTAAGCCAATATGCCAGACATTCGCTTGCTTATGTAGCTAATGTTAGCAAACTTTAGATAGATGCTGCTGCAATATAATAACATTACTGAGTCAGCTCATGGACTTTATGAATCTCTTTCTGCAGTACTGTTACACTACTTTTTAGCTTTGTACTGTAAGTGTCACTTTTGCCACAGTGGCTGCTGTTCATGAAAGTTACACAGTTTCACTTTAATGTAAACTGTAAAGTTTTACATTCTGACATGTATTTTCCCATTACCGTAACAGCCCTTAGCAGCCATTCATTTTCATTCACTTCCATTAAGCCACACCAATAAATTAATGACGGTTTAATGGATTAGATAACTCAAGAGAAGCTGCTAATTGATTGTCTTCCAAAAAGGAATGGAAAACTAACAGATCTCTGGAAAGGTGGAAAACATGCATTCAAATGGTTTGCTAAATAGTTTGCAGTGATATACACAATTTGTGGTCAGTGCTTTAAAGGACCAGTGTATAGGATTTAGTGGCATCTAGTGGTGAGGTTGCACATTGCAACTGATTGAAAACCCCTTCTTTCACCCTCCGTTAATAAGGTATAAGGCCCTCTCTGGAGTCAATGTTTGGTTTGTCCATTCTGTGCTACTGTAGAAACATGGTAGTCCAACATGGTGGACTCTGTGGAAGAGGACCCACTCCCTCTGCAGATATAAAGAGCTCATTCTAAGGTAATGGAAACACAGCAAACATGAATATTATATTACACTTCTGCCAATAGATCCTCTAAATCCTACACACTGGACCTTTAATTTCCATGGCAGACATCTTAACCTACAAGTCCTGCCAAAAAAAAAGGACAGATGGCATTAGTTCTGATTAATTTCACTTGTTAGATGTAAACAGTAAAACTTGTTGCTCTCATACTTTTAGGATATTATTTTGGCGCCAGCCATATAGTCTCAAATCGGTTAAGGGGAACAAAACTCAGCCAGTTTGAAAGATGGACTGTAAGGACAGACAGACAGACAGACAGACAGACAGACAGACAGACAGACAGACAGAAGGAGGGTCATATTGACCGGAACAGAGGACTCATGTGGTCACCTCTCTCAGGTAGCAGGAGATTCCTCTCAGGGCTGTGCTCATCGCAGTTGGGGAAGGCAGCTGGAGGCAGAGAAGGCAAAAAGAAGAGAAGACAAAAAAGAAGGGGATATGACTGACAGAAAGGCTGCAGAAGCAGGTTAGAGGAGCAAAGGATGAAGAGAAAGCATGGACGTATCGAGTCGAGGGGTGAAACCACTTTGAAAATGACAGGCCTAACACAGCGTCAGGTTCGCAGGATGAGAGAGGGGCTTCGCTGTTTGATCACAGAGTGGCCACCAGCCTCAGAGGACCAATCTAATACCAACAGCCCTTTGCAGCTCATAAAGAACAAAAACCCAGCATCCTCCCACCCCTTTTCACACATGCCCCCGCCCACTCTCCACCACTTTTATTTTTTAATCCATTTGTTTCTCATCTCTCTCACTTGCTCTCTCTGTCCATTGATGCCCCCCCTCCCCTCCCTTTATTCTCCCAATCTCTATGTACCCTTTTCCCATGTGTCACCCAGCTGACATTTAGCCTGCACAAAAAGCTATTTGTGGGCTATAAGAATAGATGCCACACTCAGTCCTGTTTACCTAATACTTCCTCTCAGGGAAAAATCGTCTCAATTGTTGTATGTCAGCAAGCCAATCGACACCACTGTCCTTTGGGTGGTTTTGGTCTGGGGCTGTTAGCTGCCCTTATTTCCAAGAAAGAGAAAGCTTTTATGCTACATACCATGCAATGATACTTGATGCAACCATGTACTTTAAACACTGTGACAACAGGTTGTAGATGGCCTTCCCTGTTTCAAAATGGCACTGCCGCTGTGCATAAGGTGAGGGACATAATGACATGTCTGTCCAGTTTGGTGTGGCAGCAGTGGCCTAACTAAAGCTTGTGGCTGAATGTGAGCAAATTCCTGCAGCCAGGGTTTAAAATCTGCTAGAAAAAAGGCAGATTAATGCCCATGGTTTGGGATTTTGGGAATGATGTGTTCAGCAATCACATCTGGGTGTTACGCTCAAGTGTGTGCATACTTTACTTAAGTGTCCACATATTTTTGGCCATGTGATGTAACTTATTACGATACTAATGGTTAATAAGAATAATAAATAAATTCCTATTTTTTAGAACCTCGCAAGCCCAAAGTTGTTCTTATTAATGGCAAATGACTGATCTGTAAAGCATTAGTAAATGACTAACCATTAACAAAAGCATTAGGTACAACTTATAAACTCTTTATAAAGAAAGTACCATCTGATCTTTAAAGGAAGAGTTTGATGTTTCGGCTTGAGCTTCTCATCTATTTCTCAGACAGAAAACAAGTGTGTTGTATTTGTTCTTATTTATTATCACTATGTCTGAAGTTCCCTGTCCTAAATGTGCTTTTTATCTTCACTTTTATTGCCATCTTCACCAGTAAAACAGATTGTTTAGCTATAAAACGCCTGCCTCAGCACATTTCTGTCTCACAGCCCTAATAAAGGGAGTTCTTGCTTTAAGTGTTTCCGATTATGTTTGTTTGCTGCTTCCTCTCAAATATCATGCTTACTCTCAAGCATTCGCTCAGCTCTGTTGCTAACGATGCTGCAGTGATGGCACGAACATGCTGGCGTATGAGGCCCAGGTGTGTGGTAATCATTAGAGTGGGTACTTGTGTCTACTAAATATCGACATTTTAACACCTCCCTGTTGGCGCGTAAACAAGGGAGGCAGGAAGCCATCCCCCTTCATCTCACCCCCCCATCCCTCCGTCTTTTTCGCCACATCTTTTTTAAAAGATGAGGTTGTGAGTCAGACAGGAAGCCTTAATATATTGAATTTTACTGTACCCTCCAGTGAAATATCTCTCTAATACACTCATTTTCTTCTTTCCTTCCTTTCAGTCTTTCTTTCCTATCCTCCCTTTAGTTCTTTCTGCTGCCCTGCTCTTCTTCTCACGGGAGGTGGATGCTCCAGACAGATGTTAAAGTGTTTGGTCTGGTCCGGCTTCACGCGGCGGAGGGCCACCCGCGACTCCCCGATGAACTCATTATGTGTCAGCTTGTCTTCGTCACACACAGACACCCTGGGAGTGAGAGGCAGAAGAGGGAGGGGGAGGTACAAATGAGAAAAAGCGTGAGACAGCGATGGGGAGTGATGCAAACATGAATAAGATGCTGATAAGTGAGGCTGAGGCAGAGCTAGAAAATGTAAGTGGAAAGATGTAATTTGCTTTTGTGTGTGTGAGGGGAGGTGGCAGTCATAAAAATTTACATTTTATCACTTATTTAATTATTCCTAATGTTGTGGCAACTTTATAATGGGGGAGGGAAGTTGTTGACATAAACCTGAGCCAAATTAAAGAGCACACAGTCAGAAAAAACTCCTACATATAAACCCAGCATCTGTGTACACACATTGTGCAAGGAATTACCATTTTCCCTCCCGTGGCAATTTAGTGTGAAAGTGCATCATGCAAGTCAATCCATATTTATGGGTTTGGCAAACTTTTACACCTGCCACACCATCAGTCGAAATGCATAAATGGCTGTGAGCAGCATAGAGGAGTGAAGGAGATGGAGGGAGGCTGAGTATGTGAAATCAAAAGCAAGCGAGGGATGGAGTGACGTGGGTGACAGGGAGAGATAAATTGCCCTTTTCTGAGCTTTATGTAAATGTGACTGAAAGATGTGCAAGAAAAAGAAGAAGAAAACTAAGGATGCACTCTGTCAGAGGTCCAGATGTGAATATGCTGTCTATTGGCCTGTTGTTTTATTCAGCTTCTAACTAAATGCATTACCACAGGAATGAAACATCGCAGTCACCTGCTGCCTTCAGGTTACGGTAATAAAACATGGTATTGCAGAAATGTAGAAGGTGCAAGGGGCCAGTTGCCTGGGGATACCAGATATGTGCTGGCATTCCCCAAGAGGTAATTTCTGGGCTAGTAGCTTATTATTCAAAAGGGTGTCTGGACCCTTCAGAATCTAAATGCCGTGAAAATAGGGAGAAATGAAAATGCAAGACAGAAAAAAGTGGAATATGAGGCAAAAAAAGACAAGGAGAATAAAGAGAGATGAAGTCAGCCAGGGCTGAGAGGTGAAAGATGGTGTGATACATGGATGAGTAACGGACAGCTGATCCAAAGGGCTTGAGGATGGAGTGGTGAGTGAGCATATAGGTCAAAGAGTCAAGTGTGAAGTGCAGAATCATTATAATGTGAAACAGACAGGCCGCAGTTACACAGTATGCGGTAATGTACACATTTTACTGCCACTGTGACAGCTCACATTTCCATCTACATCAAAAAGATGTCATGTCAGTAAAGCGGTGTGATAAATCTAATCATACATGCTGTCACCAGCTTAAATGTCCATGTCAGTCATGTAACGTTCTGATGCTGTATGAAGAGCAGGAGTCCATTACAGGCTTTTCTGCTGCTGCAGGGCAAGTGGATGATGACACCTTTCAGACTGGCTCTTATGGGAACTCATTACTGCCAGAAATAAGGAAACGTTATACATTATGAAAGTGAAAAAATATAGAAATATAGATACATATATGACTATTTTTATTTGTATTATTCATAACTTTTGATCTATTTTGTTTTTCTTTTCATGCCAGGAATGAACTTCCAGAGGCTGTGGTCCTCACTGTGCTAAAGCTAATCGGCCAATAGCCTACAGATGGTCGTGAATTAACCAAAGCCATAAAAAAGGATTGTAAATCATGACTTCCTGTCGCCATACAGCAATATAAATACACAGCTGCAAGCTATTAATTGTATTTTCAGCACTGTGTTGCCTGTGCATGCTGGTTTGAAGTTGAGAGCAAACATGATTAGAGCTGCAGTTTTTCCAGTTAAAAAGTACGAGCTCTACCCGTTTTCAACACGCGGCATAGCTTGTGGTCGCAATCTCGTGGAGTTCTGGTCGAATGAAACTGCTCTCAGTAAATCAGAAAACCTCCCTTTTCTGTGATAAGATTTCTTCCTACATTGGAAGTGTTGGAATAAGATAACAAATTTCAAGTCCGGGAAGAAATCCTTTTATTTATGAGGGACTGGAGCCAAACTGACCATTGATTTTTTGAGATAGCTGAAATATTTTCTGCAGTTAAACCATGTAGACGCAGTGGAAGGAGCCTTGCGCTGCACTGTTACTCTCTGCTTAAAAAAAAGTCACATCAAGAAAAAAAAGCATATCTACAGTAGCTGTTTATGAAATGTGTTAAACTGATTCAGGTTGGATAAATCCTTTAAAATCTGCAGCTCTGTAATGATATCTATTACTTAAAAGAGATGTATGCAGATGTAAAAAAAAGTGATTAAATCCAGTCTCTGAATAACAGAACACAATTCAAACATCGACATGTTAACATGTTTCAGGAGGTTAAACTTCCTGCCTCCTGATCTTTAAACTCCTGTGTGGAATTAATACAGTGTCGGAGGCCGGCTGTAGGGCCAGTTTCTCTAATTTCCCCCGAGACATTAACTGTCGATCGTATTTAAATCCCACTCCCACATGTGCTGTGGCAAAGTTTTAGTCACAGGCAGAGACAATTCACAGCTTTTGTCACCTCTGGAGGGGGTCAATGAAATTAAAACACCCCGCGGTGCTTAGTCTGACCTCAATCTGTCACTGCAACTTGAACAGAGAGAAAGGCAGGGAGAAAGATGGAAAGAAAGACCAAGAGAGAGGGCTGGTTTGGAAAAAGTCTGATCCTCGTGGACAGGAGAGATGTGAGGACAGGGAGGAACCAAGCTGAGGTGACAAAGGATCAAAGCATCAGTGGAGGTAGGAAGACAGTGAAACAGAGATAGGATAAAGGCCTATAAACCAAAAGCAAAAGATTCTGTGATTGAGATAGATGATAAGAAATCCTTTGAAAGCAAGAGCCGGCTTTCGGATGGGCAAGACAGAACAGAAAGGCAGGAAGTGAAGGAGACAGAAATAGCACGAAAGCTTCTACAGCAAACATTTACCGGAGTGTTTTGCGGTACATGTCTTCCTCTGTGATTCCACAGTAGGTGAGTGTCTCGTTCCACACAGGGTTCAGCGTGTTGCGAACAGTCTTGGTTTTCAATTTATTAGCCTGTGCATCAAAGCAGAGAGGAGAGAAAAATAATAATGCAACTCAAAGCTCTTTCTCAGAGCTGCAAACAGCAAACAACCTCAACAGGAAAACAATTTCTTCTTGGCTAGAAGGTCGTTTTATTTTCGTGCAGATTTACTGGCCTACACTGTCACTTTCATAATGTAGCTCGAAATTATACCTAGACTTGAATATGCACTCAAAAGTCCTGGGCAACAGGTTACCAAAGAGCTTCTTTCAGTAGGGACATAACCATGTTCTGTTAGTAAAGTCAGACCTTGCAGGCACCCGGCAGCAGGTGCAGCTTGACATAAGGATCAGCCAAACCGTTGAAATCCATCGGCTTCAGACCCTGATAGAGACAGAGAGAGAGGCTATAAGAGAGGGGATATGAAATAATTGGTGGAGAACATTGTGTAAGCTGCCAACACCTCTGAAATAAAAAAATAATAATAAAACTAAACAATTAGCAGACTTAGAGGTGCAAGGTTCATTTACAAATTGAATCTAAAGCACAGATGTAGAGAGGAAGGGAAGGTGGCTTTTAATTTGACATGTAGTTTCAGTTAACCAGTGAGCCATATAGAGCAGAGGACATACGGCCCATTTTAAAAACAATGGAAAAACTGAGGATGAGAACTGACAATGAAAAGATGTAATACATTTACCTCAAGTCTATGTAACTCCAGACTTTTCTCAAACTAATGAAATAATGAATGAATATCGAGTATGAAGTGTCTTCAGATGGGGCACGAATTTTGACGCAAAGTTTACCTGAAATATGAACAGGTGCAATTCTTTATTTTGATGCTGTCACCATAAAAACCATCGAACAGGTCTTTTTGACCCGTGACCACAGCATGCTTTCATTTTAAAGTAGTGACTGCACCCATTTAGACTAAGAGAGCACAGCTGTACTAGCAGCTCTCTGAGGCTGTACTTTGGAACTGTGGTGCTTAGAGGCGCATGCTAATGTCAGCATGTTGGACGATGCTGACATGTTGATGTAGCAGGTATAATGTTGCCGTGTGACATGTTCACCATCTTCATTTAATGTGTTAGCGAGGTAATATTTGTTAATTAGCCTCATGGTGGCCTTAAAGTCAGTAAAATTTATTGTCTGGGAACTGTACAAGTACAAAATGTTATGGCCCTCCATCCAATATTTGTTGAGATATTACAGTCTAGGTCGAAGGCTGGACTGACCAACAGACATCGCCATCCCGAGAGCCACGATGATAGCAGGACTACAAACAGGAGTCGTTCTTTGATTGACAGGCTGCAGCTTTTTGTGTCACAGGTTGGACACACGAATCTGCCTTTAATGGAGTTTTCAGAGGACAGTATTTACCTTTGCTCTCAGGACTGTGCAGCGTAAGGAGCTGGTGGCCCTCTCATACAGTAGGTCAAACTCTAACGTCCCCAAAGAGGCTGGAAGGCAGGAGATGAAAGGGAAAAAAAGTTAAATGTGCCACTTTGGTAACTGCTTTTCAGCTGATGACCTTATTACCTTGTATAGAGAATTATGGCAGGATGTGTCTGCACTTACCTTCATGTACTCCATTATGCCTCATTTAACTCACTCCAACGCTGAGAGTGGGATGAAATCATTGATACCACTCTCACATCTGTCTGGTAAATATAAGGTGAACGCCAGTTGCTGGTTCTTAACATAGGTTGGAAATGTTTGAAACAGCCAGCCTGGCTCTACTTAAAGGTAACAAAAATCACTTACCAGGACATCTAAAGCTTAACACATTATATCTTGTTTAATCATAAGACCAGAGGAAATGACTTCGCCGGCCAGAAATGGTCCAGTGTAGAGTCAAAACCACAGTGTGTCATTTTCACAGACTGAACAAACATAGATGATGTTAAATAGTTAAGTTTGGAAGTACTGGTAGGTGGATTTGTTTTTTTTACTACCTTTGCCTACACTTCCTGTCTCCTAAGTGGGCGCGGTCCCCTCTCTTCACATCCCCATGAGGCATTTTTAACACTAATGCATTGAGAATACAACACAACTCTAGATATTACCATTATCTGCTATCTTAATATGCTCACTTGCTGAGTGTGTTGCTGAGACACAGGCAGGTCTTGAAAAAAGTTAATTTCCTCCTGATAAGCCCGTCTGAAAAATGTCATTTCAGTCACGGCATGTTCAGAAGATATGTGGCTTATGAAAAATGGGTCCAGCATTTACTTCAGTGACTATGGAGTCTCTGGTATCAGTGTTAGCATTAGCTTCCGCTAGCGATAGATGTCATTTCAGAGGCCGTTGGCTCAAATGAGAAATCTGATTTTATTTCATTTGGTGTAAATTCAAAGACCCATTGTTTCAAAAAATCCCCAAGAATTTTGATTGTAAATCTTTCGCCATCATCTTTGTAAACGCTGCTGTGCGACAACGTAAAGTTTGACAGAACGTCAGTTTTGTTTTCTCTGTTCTTGTCGTCTTCTTCCAAACCCACATCTGTGCTGAGTTCATTCAAATTCTCGGGCTCAAGCAGCTTTAGCGAATCCAAGTTATGACTTTCAGGTGACTCACTGTTATCATCACTGTCACAGCTGTCGATCTCGATGGAGGTGTCCATGCTACTCATGGCTGACAGTGAGCCTCCTCCGCCCGCCGCCCCTGGTAACAGCGGTGATAACAGGCTGCTGCTCCCTCCTCCTTCTCCTCCTCCTCCGACAGCCCCTCCACCTTGACCTGCGTTGCTAGGGCTGAGCGCAGCTGGAGCTGGCACCTGATTGGGCGAGAGCGGCTCAGAGAAGGAGGAAGTGGGCGAAAGGCGAGGGAAGTAGGCAGAGATTTGGCGGATGGGGCGGATGGGGCCTGGACATACGTCTATGGCCATGTGCTCCTGGATGGAGATAGCTAAACGTTTTCCTTTTCGCACAGTCATAGGGCTGGAGGGAAAGAGACAGATAGACGGAGGAAAAGATGGAAAGTTAAATCACAAGACTTTTCAGGAACAACAATTGAAATTTCGGAAAGCATTCATCCAGAGCGAGCTAAAGCGAAGACACTGATCCACAGATATGAGCTGCCGTTCTCAATTTCACCTCTGCTATCCGAAGAAGAACAAGGTGAACGTCGTAAGATGGTTCCTGATAAATAAGATCTTTTCCTGTGTCTGGCCATCTCTGAGATATCATCAACATAAGTGGAGTTTCTCATTTGCCATAAGAAGAAGAACTTGTGATACAAAGCGTTTATCTGCTCTCACACTGAAACCTCCTTCAACATAATTAAACTCTTAAAAAGAAAGACATTACTCATAAGATGACAAAATACAGCAGAGGATGGGCACACATTTGCATTTCAATTGAATACATCTGAATAAACTCAAGCCTATCAGGGTGGATAAAGGATAATGAACAATAGCGATCTCCACCGAATCCCAATCATTCTTGATGAAATTGCATCGCGCGTGAGCCACCAAGGCACGCATGTTATCTAAAGTGCTCAACAATCCTCCATAAGAGATAGGTATTTATGGAAGGAAGTCATCACTGGCTGGAGCCTCTTCAGTGCACTCGGCTGGAGTCAAGAGTCCTGATGATATACAGTTGTGGTAGCAGAGAGTTGACCACAAGGCTGATGTGCCTGCTGTCTTCCAGAAAAAAAAGAGGGGGATGGATTACAAATATCTCACAGCTTTTGTTTTCTAAAGACAGCAGGCCTTGAGGGGGCGTTCTGTCCTCAATACTGAACAATCCCCCCCTTCTGCTCTGTCTGCATTAATCGATTGAAACTGAGAAGTGAATATTTGCACCGTGAATATTTGCACTTCCCCTGGGTTGCCTGTAAGTCGAACATCTGTGAAGTTTAGAAATGTCAAAGAGAATCTCAAGACTCAGAGAGGGAGGCTTAAATAAACAGACAGGGAGAGCGGCCATATTGACATTATTCTGGTGGCGGAATGGCCTGAAATTAATCCCCACAAACAGAGGTAAGTGGAAAATCAGAAATGAATATTTTATGATGATCCTTATTCAATCATTGGAAGAGTGGATGATCTCAAACCTGAATCCATAAGGTTCAACATACTCTTATTCACTTTCTTGCTGAGAGTTATATGAGAAGATTGCTACCTCATGAATGTCTGAAAGGTCATTACAGCTGGTAATTAAAAAAGTTACTGCGCCGGCCAAGAAATAATCCCACGAGTATGTGGTGTAAGTGAGGGTAAAAACAAAATGTAACACGTTAATTAGTGAGATTTACTGCTGGTGGATTTTATTTCCTTTGGACAGAGCCGAGCTAGCTGTTTACCCTTGTTTCAAGACTTAATGCTAAGCTAAGCTAACCAGCTGCTGGCTGCAGCTTCATATTTACAGTACAGTGGATGAGAGTGGTATTGAGCTTCTCAAAATGTCAAACTCTCACTTTATAGTGAGGTTTTGCTCCTCCAATGACTGTGAATATGAGGTTCTTCAGAAATAAAATGATTCCTCATTTTGTCCTACTTTCGCTTGTGGGGTCAAAACATGTAAACAGATTAATTTCAGGCCCTTCAGTCATCAGGATGAAGTCAATATGACCAATGATGAACTGGCTCGGGAACTGTCGCCTCTGACTGCTGACCTTCAGCAGAGTACAGGCAGTGAGGGTCATTTGTCATGTATGGTCCAGTCTCTCTGCTGTGAGCAGTGGGTGATACACACCAGCGCTCATCCAGCGTTGCCTTGGATGGAGATGAAACAAACTTTCCGAACGCACTGCTGTGTGCCAGCCTGCGAACTTCCGCAACTCATTTGACTGAAAGGACTTTGACAGACCACTGGCTCTGGAATGGACCATGATGGACATCTTGCCTTTGGAAAATCTGCAGCAGCCATTTCGGTGCCATTCAGGACCACAATAGCAAAATTAATGACTTTTGAAGCTGGAAAACTGGTCAGAGTTCATCATAGCTCAATTAAGTAGCACAGAGATAATTTCAGACTCAGGACAAGACACTATGATTCTTGTGAGGTGGATGAATGTAGAGAGATGAACCACAGCTCGTCACAGCCACCATGCCATAAATCACCTCGGTCTGACACAACAATGAAAAAGAAATAATCTAAAATTAAGTGGATGGCGAGACATTAAGGAGAAGGTGAAAACAAGTTAATGAAACTTCCTGTGATGATGATAATTTTGGCCAGAATTGATTAAAAGATCAATTAGCTCGGATGAGGAGATAATAATGATTGTTCCTATGAATAATACATAATCCCTCAAAGCACACACACACACAAACATACCAATACATTCACACAAGCATGCCAGCAAACATACGTACAGATACACTTTCATCAGATCATTAATTCATTCGTCTACACACACACACACGCACACACACACACACACACACACACACACTAGGCAGCTGTTGCAGGCTTGTGAGCGAGTGTCTGTTGATATAATGTGTGCAGTCAGTCGCCTCGCAGTCCTGGCAGAGGTGGCCGTAAGCTGGAGCAGCCGGAGCACCATCACCAGCACCATCACCAGCACCATCACCAGCAGCACACGTACAGCCCGGGAGGCCTGGTGGCTCGCAGCTCGCGGGGAAGCAGAAGCTCACAGCGAGATCGTGATTGATCGCGCTCATGCTGCCAGTTGGAATCTCTCTCATCTCCTCTTTTCATCATCATCTCACTGCTGAGGCGTGTGGCAATGCACACTCGAAATAATAAGGTACAGATTTCCCCTCGCACTTCACAGATTTTTATGCGCTAAACCTTGTTTGCATACACGACTCTTAACAACTTAACATAATTCCTATAAGCTACAAGATAATCGCCCAACATGTCCACAGCAGCTACATACAGTTGCCTTATGGCTATTGGTTATGCAACCACATGCAGTATGCAGTATATCCTGCACACCCCCCTGTACATACATTTGAAGGATTTCATATGTTTCCAGCTTTGAGAGGGAGGAAAGGAGCTGACAGAAGCCGGCAGTCAGGAATATCTTTGTGCAACATACGACCTCCCCTCCTCCTCTTTCAGCTGCTTCACTTTAAATTAGAGTCACATCACAATATGGATGCACTCTCTCTCTCTCTCAATCCCCCACCTCTATCGTCTCACCCACACCTCAATAATCCACCTCTTCTCTTCATCCCCCCTCTTTATCTCTGCCATTATCACTCCATCAATCTTTCTCAGACACTGTTATTCCACCTGTAGGTATGCAAGGATCTCTCTCTCTCTCTATCTCGCAACTAGTTTTCTTCTTCTCTTGTGTCCTACATACAATGGGCCCCTGCGGCGGGCTGCGTTCACCTTTAAATAACAAGCTGCTGGCTGACAGGCAGATGGTATAGTACAGTGCCGCACACTGTAGCTACTCATTAGAGCTTGACAGTCACCACATCATTTATAGCTAACCACAGTGACAGGAGCACTTGTCAATTAGAGCCAAGTTATTTTCAGGCAGCCAGGGATGAGTAAACTTCAAAGTGTGTGAGTGACAGTGTATGTGTGTGCGTCTCATGAGTCAGTGTGTGTTTGAAGGCGTAAAAGAAAAGTGAAGGAGCAGGTAAAAAGGAAAACAGGCTACCACATGTTGCACCTGCTTGCTGTGTGAGAATAGAACAGAATAAAATATGTTTGTCTCTCAATCTGGGTTTTGCTGCCTTAGTTTTTACATCTATAATGCGGTTAACAAACAAAAAACACACGCATAGATCTCAAAAAGGCAAGAAAAGTGAAGATGCAATGATATCATGAGGGAGAAGGAAAGAAAATATTTTTAAAAGAGGAGGTGTGAAATATAAAGGTGCATGTCATGCAGAGAAATGAAGAGGGGGAGATACAAATAGATCACAAAATTCACATTACAACCTGTTCGCATTTCAGAATAAAAGAATAAAAATGTTGACTTACCTCACTGATAGTGCAAGTGTGAAACTCCTCATAAAAAAAGGGGGATTCCAGCACGGAGAGGAGAGGGAGACTAACTAACAGGTGGCGAAGAGAGGAGCAAAAACTAGAGAGAGAGAGAGGGAGAGAGAGGGAGAGAGGGACAGAGTGAGCTCTACGCATATCATTAAAAATTAAATGCACGAATAGTTCAAGTTGAGATGAAAATGAGGAGCAGAGGGGAAGAGAGAGGAGAGCGGCATGCTGGCGGAGGAGGAGGATGAGGATGGAGGGAGTCAAGAGGAGGAGAGAGGGAGGCAGCGGGGAGTTATTCCTTGACATTCTGTTGTGCATGTGACTGTTTCGCCTCACTCCCCCCACCACCAACCCCCCACTACACACACACACACACACACACACACACACACACACACACACACACACACACACACACACTTGTTTTTGTCACTTGGGAGGACACTGCATTGACTTACATTCATTCCTTGGAGACTTAAAGTGAACCACAGTGGACAAAGCTTTTCTTCATGTCAACAAATCCCAACCAACAATGGATTTACCTCACAAACAAGCCTTGCCTGATACTGCAAAATAAAACTGAACATTTACAAAAATAGTCACACAAATGGCATCAATTCTGCCAATTCAGTCACACAGTGTGCTACTAGATGTCTCAATCAAAACAATAACATATGAAGCTTGATGATGTTGTGAAGTAGCTTGGAATCATGGGAGATGTTGTCTTCATTGTTAAACGAGCACCATTGCTGCTGAAAATAAATAATCATGCTCCATCATGAGTGAGAAATACAGAAATCAGTGGAGTGGCAGGCTAGCTCATTCATCGACTTCCTTCATCCCTCTCCGATGTATCATCTGATGTTTCCCCAGAAGTTATAGCGACTAGAGAGGGTCAATGGCGCCATTGACAGGAAACCAAATGAAACGCACCGTTACCTGGAATAAAATGACAGATTTTTGTGGGTTTGAACACAACTTAACAAATTACACAACATATGTCTAATTGTTTTCAGACAGTTTAATGCATAAATGTTAAACATTGTGCCTTTAAAAAGAGTTATACTCTGGTTGTTTGTACTTGGCTTCATTTGCTCATGAACTGCTACAAATCGGTAACACAACAGCAATAACTGGGTCATTTTAATTGCCCTAATTAATTAGCTACAGCTGGAAAAGCACAAAGCAAAAAGGCTCCAAGCGGATGAATAACCTGTTGTTTGTTAAGAAATAGTTCCAGCCCATCACCCCCTTAAAAGCCCAGTATCCCTACAAATCAAGGCCATATTGACCCAACCTGCAATCATAATTTACAACCAATGATAACCTTCAGTGTCACTGCAGAAAGCAGTCTGCCAGTCATATGTGGCATTTTTACCTTTGTCTTAACATAGGGATTAAACAAATGAGGCACAATGTGTTAATAAGTCAGTATTTTTCAGTTGCGGACAGAGACAGACCGGCCCTCTCCTCATGCATCAGGGCTTTATGATAAACTAATCACCTCCTGGCTCTGGAGCCATACGTAATGCATGAGAGTGGTTCCAACCATCTCATGTCACTCTTATAAAGAGAGGGAATAAGCACATTTCTCAAAATGTTGAAATGACCCTTAACCATGTTAAATGTTTAACCTTAACATTGGTTGATTAATTGGCTCACCTTGTGCAGACCTGTTTTGTGTCCCCGAACGAGAGCCTGATTACAGGTCTGAGTTTGTGTTCATTTCAAGGGTGAAAAAAAAGACATCCCATTAAATCTCTCCATCTTTCTGTCCATGTTAATTCCAAATTAATACACTGTGTCTAAATCTCTCTGTCTCCCTGTCTCTCTCTTTCTCTCTCACACACTCTCTTCAGTCTCAGTTCCTCCATATAATTAAGCTAATGGTTCTTGAGTCAGTGATAGACAAGGGGAAACATGCTATTTCCCCCTTGTGTCTATTGAAGGGACGAAATTGGTGTTCTCTGTGTGTCTCTGTCTCTTTTTATTCGACTTGTCCCTCTCTCTCTCTCTCTTTTTTTTTTTGCTTCTTTCTGTCAGTGTCATGTCCATACTCACTGAAACTCTCTCTCTATCAAAAAGAGGAGCTAGGAGGCTGTCACACAGCACGGGCTGTTGAATAGACCTACTGGTGCTTTTTTGTATGTTATCTTCAAAAATTGCCTGATGTCTTTGTGCTGTGGTGTTCATGTCTCTCTTCTTTGTTATCTCATGTCCCCTCTCCAGTTCTCTTGGTCTAGTTCTGTCACACACACACACACACACACACACACACACACACACACACACACACACACACACACACACACACACACACACACCCTCATGTACTGTATGTTCTGTTTCCATTAAATTGATGCTATGGCGCAGACATGCATGGATGCATTAACACGAATACAAGCCTCCAGAGAAGAATGACTCCCACTCCCTTCATGCTACACACATTTACCCAATCACACACACACACACACACATGCACACACATGCACACACAACTCTGCCAACTCTGTCAAAAGACACTTCAATCTTCAATCCCTATTTCACCTTTTTGGGCTTGATTCCACTTCCCTCCCTCTTCTCTTCTCCTCCTCATCATATCTCTATTCCCCTGCTTTCTGTTTATGAGAACTGAAAATCTCCTCATTATAAATGCATAAGTCATTACGTGCTCTCTCCACACCAATTATGTTGGGGATGGGTGCTAGTGCTTCAGTGAAAACAGCTGACCGCAACAGAGTCCACAATGGCTCTGACAAGAACAAATGACATCAGCGAGCCAGTTGGCCTGGTTACAGACAGATGACAAACACTGACAGGAACGGTTTCTCTAACCAGTTACGAAACAGGAGTCACTTATATTGAACAACTAGACAGTTTATGTACATACGGTGATATGGTGTACTGTTATATATTTTTTCTTTTCTAATTCTAGCCTATTTTAGTCATTCAACTCAATACATTCCTTTGTTTTTAAACCAGGGAGCAGGTTCAGAAATACAAACATGCAAGACATAAAAAAGCCAACATGCATGCTCAAGATGCACAAATCACACAGAACAATATGCATTTGTCCTGCCCAATAAAAACATTTCAGTCCCAGAGGACATTTTTTTTGATAAACCGCTTGAGTGCAACTGAAAGGTGCAACAATGCCTCCGGTAAAGTAGATGGCGGCGGTATTTAATCTCAAAAGCAATGGTTGCAATCTGCCATAAAACAGAAACAGAAGAAGCAACTGTGCATGGTTGATAACTCTGGAGGAGCCTGCCAGGAGGAAAAAGGAGGAGGAGGTCTGAAATTAGGGATTGTTGAGTGATATTAGACACCTGAATTTTATTATTATTTTTTTTCTTTACACAAAGACATTGGAATGATAAACTGATGCAGAAAATGCATAAATTGGGGCATAAAAATTCACAAGAATGCATGAAATGAAGTGTTTGATGTTTGAAATGTCCCCTGGAACCACGAGGGAACTATTTATGAAGTCAGTCTAACATTTGATTGTGTGGTCAGAATGGTTGACTCACTTGCCACCATAGGAGCAGCGGTTAATGAGCAATAACCAAACCATGTGTCAGAGTTGTGCTCTGGTACATAAACAAATCGCACTATACATCTGTCAAAGACAGGAACGGAAAAACACAAGAAATCAGAGAAGTCCAAGGTCTTCTCTCTGACTCTCAGCCATGTGAAGGACATTGTGTACCAACTGGAGGAAAAAAAAAAAGGACTCAAGCTTCTGACTGCACTCCCCTACATGGCTGCTTCTTTTTTATGATGAGCTACACTGATGTCTAGCATGATTCACCAGCCCATAAACGTGTGAAATGGAAATGCTAGTATGCCTTTATGTTAGAATTGAAAAGGGAAGAGCCTGATAGCAACGCTGGAGAAATAAACACAGCAGCTGTTCTGATGCCAAGAGCGCAAGGGAACAGAGAGTGACAGATAGGAGAGGAAACTGCATCCAAATAACAAAGATTAAAGTTGCAGAGGAGGGACGGGTGTCTGAAAAAGGAGGGGAGGACATGGGAATTAAAATCTTGAGTCTAAAGCTAGTGTTTGTGCAGTGTTTATTCATTCAATTTCTTTGCACGGCCCATATCTGCAGAGTAATTAATAAACAGTGAATTGCTGGTGATTCCATAAAGGATTAAAAAAATCATTTAACCAAAACCAAAAAAGTGTAAATGCTATCACTTGAGACAATCGAGTCAGTATGCAAGTAGATAAATGCAAGAGAAGTGAAGCGCTGGCCTCCTAAAGGACTGCTTTTGCTTCCTTTGGACAAAAGCTTGAGGCAAAAAATACACACACTTTTATTATATGACTTTATAAATCTATTATATTACTTTAGAAATCCAGTCAAGAGAGTGTGAAAAAATAAAGGGAAACAGCTGAAAATGTTAGCCTCAAGCATGAGCTTCCCCAAACTGAACATCAAAATGAGCTTCATATTACAGCATATTACTGCATATAGGATGTGCCTTCACTCACTGCAAACCATCCAGGGTGCTGTCCCAGTTACCTTTGCTATATTTCCAACTCATCCCCTATGGAGCTTTACATCCAGAGACAAGACAGGAGACATTATTAGACGTCCACTCATGCAAATGCAAACTGGTGAGACAGAAGAACAGGAGCAAAAGATAAAACATATGGTATCTTTAAGCTGTTTCAGTTTTACTCAAGGAAAACATGTTGCGTGGTGAGAGACAGGTGTAGATGTACGACTGTGGAGCGAGTGGCCTAGGTTGCCACATGGAGACAAGCATCTGGAACAGTCATGGAGGGCAGGGAACAAGTTTACATGAGTTCATGGCTGACTGTGACATGTGCAGATGAGTGTGCAGCAGCTTATCAACCCTGCAGCCTAATGTGCACGTCCACACAAAAGGCATGTGTGCTTACATTTGCTCATGATAAAGGGATGTGAGTGTGTGGAGGACGTTTATATATGTGCTGTGTAAGCACTGTATGCCAACAGCTTCCTCTGCCTGAGAATAAAACCATGTGCAGCGATTTCCTTTCTGCAAAATAAGAAAGGCCTCTCACCTGGCTTCTCACCCTCCATGCCAGAATGGACTTCAATCATTCAGGTGTCATCAGGAAACGCTGTTCTGGAGTCAGTTTTCTTCTGACTTATACTGTATCAGTGGTTCCCAACTGCATCAGTTTTGTATAATTTCCCAATTTTTAAAAGAACATTTTTTGGGCATATTTGTGAAAACAGTGTCCATACAAGAACTGTCTGATGTTGATCTAGTCTGTGCATACAACATCTGTTACATTCCACATTCAGGTTTTCCTTAACCGAATCAAAGCCTTGAGGATAGAGGGGGTTGTATAATGTACAGATTGTAAAGCTCCTTGTCATTTGTAATATTGGGGTCTATGAATAAAATTGACTTGGCTAAAGCTTCAAGCTTCTGGTTGGGTGTTTTCCATGGTAGAGGTTGACTCACTGTTGGACTGGGGGGGGGTTACCCTCTTGGATGTCCCTACACTAGATGGAATATGATAATGTGCCCTCTACGGTGGCCCAATGTGCAAGAAAACGTGATGCAGTGCCCTCTTGGGTGGCCTTCCAGTGGATGAAACGTGATGCAATACTATACAGCCTGCCCTACATGCTAGAAAAGGGTTTGGATTCATGTCCACCATAAATGTATCATTACTTTGTGCATGCTGGTGCTCCACCACGTGCTGCTGGTGCCCCTCACTAAGACAGCCGGAGTCTGTCACTGGGCTGACTGATGTTTGAGGGCCAGTGCAGTTAGGAGACTTGCTGCTAGCTTCTCTGGTGCATTACCAACTGGATCACATCATAGTCCTGTAGCCTGCTGATACAAGCTAGTTAGCCTAGCCTCGCCATCACTGGACTAGGTTAAAAATGAACGTATGACTACCTGTAACAGGAGCGAAAGGGAGCCAAAAGCAGTTAATTGATTAAAAACTTTCACTGAACCATCTCTTCAATCCTTACTATACATTTTAAAAAATCAGCACATCAGTTATGATATTCATATATTTTGAAAAGTCCTGCATCATTGAAATATCACACAGCATGCATACATTCGCTTACAAAATGCAAGCTGACAAGCTGTTATGTCAGCAAGGTCTAAATCTGAGCTAAAGCCTAAACTGCTGAAATGCTCCCTGAAAATGGGAGCATGGCATCGACTTGCTTTTTTCCCCCCCTCTCAAAAGTGCATACACACAGCCTCAGGTGATGTGCAGCCAGCCACATCCAAAACTGAATTCTATTAAAAGTATGTTGATATGCAAAAATGCTTGAAAGGGCATTTGAATATGAAGATGTGTTCAGTCTGATGTTGGTTTGCAGTCTTCATAAAGTCATTGTACAGGAGAGGTGTTTGGCTGTAAAAGAAAAATGACTGTTTTATTGAATATTTTATAAAAAAGTGGCTTTCTGCCATTACCAAACAGCCTCTTAAACTCAAGCAGTCTGTACTTCAAGCTGTGTCATTTCACAGGACGCTGAAAAGTGAAAATTGATTCAAAGCTTTGAATGAATGAATGCTAATACCAGTATGATATCTCATTTTAAATGACTTTTACATTACAAGGCTGCAGTTTGAACCAACGTCACCAACTTGCAATTTTTATCTGGAGATTAAAAAATATTTATGTCTGAGTTCATTTGTATGAACTGAGATAACAAGGGGCTCAGGATTTAAAGAGATTTCTGTTTGAAGCTCTAATCAGAGGGTGATATCTGATGATGAATTTCATATGGAAATATCAGATGCTTGCTAATTTTAGACGGTGACAGACATGCTGTCGGGTAACATGCATGAAACAAGGCCCTAATTATGTAAAACCTGATTAAAAAACATAGTAAATGATATTTTGACATGAGATGTTCCATTTTTTCCTAATTATTTGGCTGCTTTATTACATGACATACGCTCGAGGCTGCAATCAGCAAGTCTGTTGAAAGTGTTTTGAAAAGTGCAGTGTTAATGAATTATGAACAAGAGCAAGAAAGATTACAGAGGGAGAGGTGGCAGAAAGAAAAAAGACGAAAGAGAAACAGAGAGGCGTGAAGGACGAACATGGAGGGACTGGAAACAGAAGAGACGGGCTGTCAGATAAGCGTTTCTGATGCCCAGAGTTATTGTGATCATTTCAGAGAAATTAAATTGTCTTTTTTATCTCCTGAAAAAGGCTGGATAAAAGAATAAGAGAAGCCTCCATCAGAAAACTGCAAATAAACCCATCACCGAGAAAATGTATCAGTGAGGAGACTGAAGGTATTCCAGCTTTGTTGAGATATTGATTTTACATATCAGGGACGCCGCCTTCCCTCTCACAACACTGTCAAACAGAAATGCCGTGCCTCTGTTGGGGAAAGACGAGGTTTTAAGGTGTTCGGTGGTTTACTGTGAAACATTTTACTTCATGATGACGAACGCATGAATAATCCAAACAGCCATCTGATAAATAGATTTCCAACCCTCCTCCATCTACAGGTTACCTCACAACCAGCACAATCATCAATCTGCCTCGGCTGTTATTAAGCAACTGTTAGACATTAAACAACAATTTAAGGGTCTAATTTAAGAAAACAAAACAAATGAGAAGAGACTAAGTAGTCCAGACAGGCTTTTCCCATTCATGTAGTAATGGCTGTTCAGAAACAGCTGAATTAGATCTGTTAGACGACAGCCAAGTCAAGTGATGCCTGCAACATTACCTCCAAAAGTGACCTTTCATTATCCAGTAGTGCACTTATGCTTTCACCGCGAAGCTCGCAAGACAAATCTCTGAGCCAGGCTGACATTAAGGCCAGCGCTCTAATAAATTAAGATTTATGTCAGAATAGGAAGAACGTTGAAGGACCTGAAAACAAAAGTTCACTGCTGGGCAGATAATAGAAAACACCTTGTGGGAGTAGTTCAACATTTTGAGAAAAACGAGTCACATGAGATGATTGATACCACTCTCACATTGGTCGGTTAAATATCAGCGCAAAGCTTCCAAAATCCTCCTGTCAGCACCTATAAAGCTCACCAATTAAACATTATATCTGGTTTGTGCAATCTTTACAAAATAACACAGTCTAAAAAAGAAAAGTCATTGTGTCATAGGGGTTATGTGTCGGACTATTTCTTGGCTGGGACCAGTGACCTCCTGGAGTCTCAGCAGGTGACCTGGAAAATTGCTTGAAGTCAGGAAATAGTAGCACATAATAGTACATAATCTCCCACAGAGAGCCAAAGTGAAACCAGGAGTCTGTCCAAAAACTTATATCATCAAACTCATATTCAGACAAATATGAGAATAGCATCAATCGTTTCTCTGAAAGAAACCAAACACATGCATTTCCCACGACGTCAAACTTCCGCCTCAACACTTAACGCAACAGTGAAATCCAGCTGTTTTCCCAGCAGCAGTGAAACTGAATATGATTTTTAAATCACTGAATATGATAATTGAGGTATACAAGGCAGACACCTGGTGATACATTTTGCTATAATTACCACTTTGAAGCCAAGTTTCCAATACAGTACATTACTTGGAAGCTGCAGGGGAAACAGGGACACCAATGACACATCCATACACACTCATGTCAGTCATTCACATATGCACACACACACACACACACAGTTCCCTTTGCCTCTATACACACTCAAATGTATGCACACACACGTATGCACAAGCTGACACCCCCATAAACAGTGTTAAATCTCCACCGTGTACAGCCCCAATTGTAATGCGCCAGCCAGTTGCTAGGCAACACTGGAACTTGTAATAGCACTCGGGTATGATGGCCCGCCGCGGGTGGGGTTGGGGTGAAAGTGTGGATGGGGGAGCCGGGTGAGGAGGTTGCCTGGGTTTTTCATTTGCTCCTCCTCTGACCCTCTCTTTTAACCATCACGGGAGCCAACAGTCGACATTAATGTTATTTCTGACGAGCAGTTAGATGGGGGGCAGAGCAGAAGGGAGAGATGACAAAACGTCTCCTCCATTTCTTTTTCCACAATGTTCTGACAGCAGTAAGGAGGAGGAGGAAGGAGCGAGCCTGAAAACATTAATACCCCTATATTTTAAACCAAACTAGGTCTGCGACTAACAATTACTTCAGTATTTTATCAAATATTTGAGTAATTTTTCAAATGCAAACAGAAACATAGCAAGACATGACAACAACAAAATAAAATTAATAAAGACAAAAAAAAAGTAATGGCAGCACTGTGCTACAGCAGTTATGGGAAACAGTCCCAAAGGAAGTTAGAGCAGAAAGACGTGATCGACCAGGAAAATAAACTCTGCATCTATTCTGATTAATCACTCCAGTCATCTTCAAAAGCCAAAGTTCTCCGGCTCCAGCCCTCAACTGTAAACACTGTCATTGGCAGTCTTCTAACGATTGTTTTCATTAGAAATTAATTTGCTGATTATTTTCTTCTTCACAATTAATTAATCATTTGGTCTTTAAATGCCAGAAAATAAGACAAAGGCACAAGATAATTTACCAGACTCCACAGTTAAGTCTTCAAATTTCTCGCTTTGTCCGACCAACAGTCCAAAACCTCAAAATAACTATCATATGGCAAAGAAGACCATCAAGGAAGAAGAGGCGAGAACAAGGCAATGTTTGGGATTTTTGCCTAAAAAATGACTAGATAAATCAAAGATGTTTTAAGAATTGGTCAATTTGTAAGAGGTGTCTTATCCAATAGGAAGAAGGGAGTTGGATCTGGTTGCAAAGCCACATTGTCAGTTCTCCTTTTAGGCAGTTGAGGCTGCCAGAACATCAGCCTGACACCCATGTGCTGTGCTCTCCCACTCCATCCCTCATGCCTAAGAGGCAACCTGGGAGCAAGTCTGTCAGGCTCAGTCAAGCCCACTGCACCTTCTGCCTGTCGCCAAGCAGAGCTAAACTAACCACCCTGGTGGAGAAGCAGTGCTGCATGCTGGAGCTCAGCCGTGCCAAAGGGAGCAATTTAAAAAACATTATAATCACATGAGCAGAAATGTCTCTGGCTAGATAATTAGCAGTGGTGAATGGGGGATATCTTCGATGCTGTTTGGTTCGGTATGTAACAGCATAATGGGCTTCTTCATTATCCTGTTTCCAGCTGACTCCGAAGCACTTTCAGAAGTAAGGAAATACACACATTTATAATTCATGCAGCTTTTAGGGTAATGGTCTTTTGTCGAGGTGTGATTATAAACCATAACTATCCATAATGGCACGTTTGTTGCAATTAATTTGATATTTTGGGAGACTGGCTAATTTGCTGTCTCGACAAGAATTAGAATAAATTAGAAGACTGTATTTCACATCTGTGCATCAAATATATACGGCTTCATTCAGCAGCCAGTTAGCTTAGTTTAGCAGTGCGAAATCGCCAAGCTGTGGTTTTACAGGAAGTTATGTGCTGGACTATTTCTTGGCCAGGGCTGAAATTGGTTGCGTGGTAGCCTCAGTTACGAATTGACAGTGTGCGATTTTGTATGGACTAAACAAAAGATATAATGCGTTGATCCTTCAGTTTTAGAGGTGCTGGTTGATGGATTTCTTTTTACCTTTTGACAGTTGGGCTGCCCTATTTCCCCTATTATGCTAAGCTAAGCCAAGCAGCGGCTGGAGATATCTTAGAGTGCTATGAATCTTCTCATGTAACTAAGTAGGAAGAAAAATAAACTTGTTTCATAAAACGTGGAAGATTTCTTTCATTTAGGGTGTTGTGTGCAGCTAATCACTCGCTCTGCAGCCTCTGTGTGAGATCTCTTTGAAATTACTGATGCAGCAATATATTTTCTCATCTTCTTTCTGAGCACTCATTCTCAGACACACATGCTCACAATACAGCAAGGTACCTCAGCCACATCAATAGTGTTAGTGAGGCCACTCCGCTGTATGCCCAGACATATCTGTACATGGACCATTTGTTTCACCACTAAACCTCTCTCTGGCTCAGCTTGCCATCTGCATTTATGGCCCCTGACAACTCATGTGACAAATAGCCTCCAGGCCACCTCTCTCCTGATACCTCAGCTCCCTCCACAATCTGCACCTTTCCTTTGATGATAATCATCTGGTAACAAAGACTGACCCGACGCATCAGCCACTGGGAATCACTGTCTGGCATCAGGATCCACCACCTGCCAGCGTCAATCATCAAGTGTGTTTCAAAGCTGTTGTTGTTTGTATACTGTAGTGAAACCATGCCCCCCTGTGGAGGGAAGATCCTCGAGCCATCTGAGGCTCGATCTAGGATCCAAAACTTGATACTAATGTAATGTAATGCTTTATTGATCCCTGGAGGAGAATTCTCTTTTCATGTGTCTCCCTCCACCTTTAGGTCAGAGCACTGGGTCAGACACAAAACAGCCGTGTCTCACTCGAGGACAATGTGGCAGTACTGATTCCCCAGAATTCAGCTGATTGGGAAGACGCCTGAGAACCAGTTCCCAGCCACATGAAAATAGAAAAGAATATTTACTGCGAGGTACGAATCTCACAGCTGTGTTTACAATTAAAAAACGCCTCCTTAATAACAATGAACAAATGCCTCTTGAAAAATAAGTGAATTTAAGTATTTTTCCCTTTAAAGTTCCCCAAATGAAATAGAGAGAAACATAAACAAAGCAAAGCAAAGTGTGCAGGTGTCAGACTGTCGTCAGGCAAGCAAAGCTCTTGTACGAACAGCAGTAGAATTTCCTCTAATGCAGGTAATCTAGTGAAACTGTGATTTTTTTTTTTTACTTTTCAGTCAAACTAGGCTCCAGAACGCTCAAAATCACCCTCAATAAGAAAAGCAAAACATAGCAAAGAAGTATAAAAAGGGCCTAAACAGAGCAGAATTTCTGTCTGACAATATCTGCGAAGATGAGGTCTACAGTTAGTCGAGGAGGATCCGACTGACATGGGTATCAGTTTCCGACCTCTCTGAAGCCTTAAAGAAAGGGAGTCGTCTCACCCTTATTGGCTAAAAGGGGAATGCACTAAACTGCTCTCAGTCATTATTTAGGAGCCAGTCTCAACATGCTGCCCAAATGATGATCCGAATAACCCTCCAATCAGCTCAGAGGGATTTTGATTCAGCTAAAGTGAATTGGTGAAAGGGAGATGACAGCAAGGACCGAAGAATGGACGACTGCTCCGACATGTTCACAGGATGAATGCTTGGTGACACTGCAGCTTGGAGCTGAGTCCTCTGGTGGAGTGATGGTCTTCATATGAATCACACATTGCCACACTGCTGCACAAAGGGTAGTCTTGACCTGATTGTTTTTTTTCTGTGTCAAAAATGCAAAGATCCCATCTGGATTCCAGGGGAGTGTAAAGCAGAGACAGGGTCTTTCTGTGCAGCGGGTACAGGCTGCACTGTGCATGAAATCAGAGATGTAGCTTTCAGCTAAATAAGTCAGTGATTCCTTTGTATGGCTCATATTTTCTCCTTTAAAATGTCATATTACCAGTGAGATACTACAATTTACACAAAGGATTTCCTTCACCATTTTTTGTCCAACATTCCACACAAATGAGACACCTGAGTGGGTTTGATCCTCCCCAACATCCACATATGAGGTCCTCTGTTTTGCAAAAACTATTGCACCAGTTAGCAAGGCCAAATTCCCTCTGTATGTACTTATACATTTGTGGCTCTGATGTATTCTGTGTAATGGCTGGCAGAGGGACAAGGCCTATTGGACTCTGGATGCATTGGTAATTAATAGACTCCTCAACCCTGCTGCCCAGCTGGTGGGTCATTCATTACACAATGTTTTCACAAAGTCTGTGTAGCCCCATGGAACAGTATTTCAAATTCTAGTCTCAAGACTCAAATTTATGGAGTAAATGGATGTAGTTACACATGCAAGAAAACAAAAGAGTATTTCAAATGAAATGTTGGGCAAAACAAAAAAGTGGCGGCATGGATATCATCAAGGAACAAATATGTATGGGGGTTAAGAACAATTTGCACAAGATTACGACTGCTGATCCTATTTGCTTGGATTTAGGAATTCTGAAGACAAAGCACAATGAAACCTATTCAAAGCCAAGGTAGGGAGCAACCATCTGTCTTGATGTCAAACCCTAGATTTATTGTAAACAAGACTGATGAGCTCCAGGCCACACCAAACACTATAACTAATATTTTTCAAGGCTTTTGATGCCGTAGCTCACACAGTGGCAGTCCAGTGTCCCCTTGATTTAGAAGTGGGATCGAGGCCTGATGCCATGATCTGTGGCTTTATGACTGGCCAACTGGAGATACTACACCACCTGGGACATCTGTCTCATCTGTCCCATGTGTGTAGTTCCACAGGAAACCATACAAGGGCCTCTCGTCTTCTTAGCACTGATTAACATTAGGAACAACCCCCCGCAAATATGTGGATGATATGACTTGACTGAACTGCCCTGTACTCTCCAACAGAGCCTGAATGCTGCTGACATCTGGGTTGAGGAGTAACTAATGAAACTCAATTCAAGGAGATGTAAAGTTTTATATGTCAGCAGCATGAGACATACACCAGCCATGCTGACTCTTCCCATTGACCTGAACATACTGGAAGTCTGTGACACATTCAAAGTCCTGGTGGTCACCATGCAGGGTAACCTGGGAACGCACAGTCAGGTGGACCTTATGTTGACCTCAGCCAACAGGAAGTTTTTTTGCTCAGGGTCACCTGAAGAAAATCACTCTCCAGACCAGGCTAAAAGGCTGGAAACCATGCAGAAACAGGCAATTCACACGTTCCCAGAGGTACTCAGGTTACCCAGAGGCTCCTTGCGCTCCGGAATTGTGCACTCTAGCAGAGAGACGCACTCAACTGTATCTTGGCTTTGCCTGAAAGCTGATTAAGTCCAATTTCAGTGAATGGCTAGCCACCTCAGAGAGGAACTCACAGGTTATCAGACAAAGAACTCAAACAAACTGATCATCCCAAGATGCCAAATTGAGATCATCAACCCCCTCTACTCTATGCTGTATATGCAGATGCCTAAATGACAGCAGATTTTATATGTCAGGTTTATGATATTGAATTTATCATTTTAGCTTAGGTAACTGTGCATTTTAAAGTTCAATCTATTTTAATTTTTTTTTTTTTTTTTGCCTATTTTAAATTTTTGGTCTACTTAGCATTGATTTCATTTCATTGTAGTTCAGTGTTACTGATACAAAATAATTCAGTGTTTTTAATGCTAATGCTAATGTCTTTGTGAACCTGTGATAATGCTAAAAGGTCAACAAACAAACAAACCAATAACAAGCTTAAATGTGCTGGAAGGTGGATTTTGGTTAGCTGTTTCCAATTTCCAGTATTTATGCTTAGCTAAATACTGATAACTGGTTGTTGGTTGTAGCTTATATTTAGCAGACAGACGTGAGTAGTGTTGAACTTACCATCTAACTCTCTGCAGGACAGTGAATGAGCGAAAAATTTTCCAAAATGTTGAACTATCCCTTTAAATGTAATCAATATCATTTCAACAAACTCATTGTCACTGTCAGAGGAATAGTCAGAGTCCCACCATCTGAATTGTTTGCTGCGTCTCTCATCTTCATCTGCATCTCTATCATGCTTCCTTTGGTGTTTCCTGGATGGACCAGGCAGGGTCTTCGTCTGCAGCTTCAGCAGTAGCACCTGAATGTATGACTGGACAATTTACAGTATTCCTGTCTTGTATTGCATTATTATCTTCACAGTCAGTGCTGTCAGTGTCACTGTCAGAGGAGCAGTCAGACTCCCACCATCTGACCATGTCGCTGCGTCCTGCTCATCCTCCTCTCTTGACCTCCTCCTGGATATTCCAAGCAGGGGGTCATCCTCCTCTATTCCCTGGCTGACTCCAACAGCCAGCACAACTCCAGCACCAGAACCACTACCGGCACTGCATTTTTATTGTTGTTATCAATGTTATCAACAGTGTGATTATCAATGTTGACAACATTGTCAACATCAGCATCTACATCGTCGTGGATGGCATAATTGTTGTTGAGGTTGTCAGTATTGTCTCGGTTGCCATTGTTTTCGAAGGTTGCTGTTGTGTTCATGGTTTTCATTGTTGTTATTTTCATGGTCATCATTGTTTGCATGGTTTTCATTGTTTGCAGCATAAGCAAATGCGTGAGACATATTCAGTAAAGCAGCAGCATCATTCATCATTCAAACCTGCAAAGCCAAAACATGAAACCTCTGATGGCAGTCCAGTTCCTGTTGGCTGAAATACTTGCATGTTAGACAATCTCCATTATCCACAGGTTGCTTTCTAAGAGTTTGTTCATTTCATGTTGAAAATCTGGGTAGTTGTCATAACTGACAGGTGACAGCCACATTTGTGTGAAGATGACAGAGATGCTCTTTCCTGTGAACAGGTCTGATCCAGTGCAAAATCATGGTGTTGACTGTTGCTCTTCATTGACTGCTGCAATCCCTTTCAGCTCTGATCCAGCTGGTGTGAGCGTGAGTTGCTCAATGTCGTCCATTGTTGGAAGCCTCTGGCAGGTGTGAATATGCATGCACACCCTCAAAATCTGAACGACAAGATTCAAAGATCACTCGCTCAGAGTGTGACAGGTGCTTGAAACAGCTGTCCAAAAGATGACTCTGCACAAGCCTCATGAATCATAAATAGACATGGTACTTTGAAGCCAAATGTATTGTTGGTGTATGTCATCATTTCATGAAATGCTCTGTGCTCTAATAGCACACATATACAAATATAACTGTGTGTGCTGCAGGTGTGTAGGTGCTGAGTTGCTGGGAATGAGTCAATGATTGTTGTCCTGGTCTTACACACAAAAATGTGCCGTTTGTTTTGTTGTGTCTCCAGCTGGCCGGCTGGAAAGCAGCCGTCTAAAACTGCTTTGCGTCTTTTTTTAGCCCCGCGTTTTCAGGGACTGCAGCCTGCTGCCTCGGGCGGAGAAAGTAGCGTGAAATAACTTAAGTGAATCAGCGCTGTTACTTGCTGCAGGCTGGGACCGAGCTCATACTTGAAACAAACAAGTTGTCGGGAGTAAGAAGTTGGTGCCCGGTACCTCAGTTTGCAGCCCCGGTGTCGACTTCTGTGCGTGGCCGCCTGGTGAAGCTTGATTTCCGGGAGCGTCGCGCTGCAATGGACCGGTGAGCCTGCAGCTGCACGGAGGAGCGAGACGTTTGAGTGGACTTGTTTATGTGTTTTGCTCGATGGTTACATTTATGATCACAAAATGCTTTACTTTACAAATTTGCAAATACACTGACCAAAGAGCTGTCCTTCACGATATATCTTATACAATATAAAAGTAGAGTTCAGCTGTTTGCACGTACTGTGCATTATTCACGTTTGCCTTTAGACTGCACAGCAAAGTCACATCTGCAAATATGAAGACTTTGACCTACTGTGGAGCAAAAGACAAAAAGAAAAGAAAACATACCCCCTACCTCTTAAAAACGTGTTTAATATCTGATCATTTTCCCACAACCAGACATCATATTTTACTTTAGTGCAGTTCCCACATGAAAATATCAGCACAAGCCAGACATTACCACAGTGTCCTTCATTAAGTGACATACACTGATTTTGTAGAAACAGTTTCTCACTATAGTTTCATTTTTATGAACACTGAAAATACATTTGTTAACAAAGTGCAGTCACCTTGTGCCTTTTTATCCCGACAGATCTGCCACACTGGAGCATTATAAGGCAGCCATGTTGCTGAGTGGTGTTGGTGATGCTCTGGGATACAGGAACCAGCTGTGGGAGTACAATGAGTCAGGACCAGCTATTCACCAGGTCAGTGCCCAGTAAGTTTAACTGGGAGAACGTAGACGGTGATAATGCCATGTGTGCCTCATCTAGTTGAGTTTGTGAAGGTGTATTTAGCTTAAAATATCCTGTTCTTGCAGGAGCTGAAGGAACTTGGCGGTCTGCGGAGCATCAAGGCCGAGCTCCCTGACTGGCCGGTGAGCGACGACACGGTTCTGCATCTGGCAACAGCTGAGGGGCTGGCAACCGGTGAGCTCAAAGAGACGCTGAACCTGCTCCATGTCTCCCGTTTCTGTCTCTCCTTTGCTCATTTCCTTTCAAACAAGGAATTGATTGGATTGATCTGATGCGCCGTTCTGATGAGGCCTCATCAGAACACACACCACACCCTCCCTCCTCATGAGCCCCAGCTAAAGGTTAAATCTAATTTCCCGTCTTGCCTTGATTTGCGGCTCTATTACGGCCCTGCACAAGTGGGAGGAAAATTGTGGAAATGCCACTTGACCTTTACTGCAATAAGGCAAACAGCCAGGCTTGTTAATAGATTGATACATCTTTAAAAATGTTAAAATGGTCAATGTGTGGAGTTTGAACAAGTTGTCTCCCTCATAGGGAAGACGGGGGAGGAGCTCATGCATGAGGTGGCTGCTCGATATGTGGAGGGGATGAAAGACATGGACGGGAGGAAACCAGGGCCTTCAAGCATCCTGGGTGAGATGAGGACTTCATCTTAAAATCATCTTACATTTATTTGTAGCGATGGCAGAGATCTGACTTTCATTTGCTCTTTTAGGAGTCTCCCAGCTGAAGCCTGGAGAGGAGGGGGGCTACAGAGTGTCCTATAACCCAGAGGGGACGGGCTGTGGAGCCGCCATGAGGTCCATGTGCATCGGCCTCAGGTAAAACACTTGTCCCAACAATAAAAACATAACTCTAATCCTCATGCATTCCAGTTTCCATGCTCTGCCTTTTGCCTGAGCTTTCCATGGGTTTGGTTCCTAAGATTAACAATCTGAGCTATCAGAGGCGAAAACACTTTCAGGGGACAGACTTTGACGGGCGCATGCGCTTATGTTGCAGCTGTTGCAGCCTTTTTTCGTGGCTGCTGGCTGGAGCGATCCACTGGACCGGTTCCAAAACTTTTTGTACCTTTTAGTCTTTTAGGCCCCAAAATATGTAAAAATAGGATCCAAGTTTAAGAATGCTAGAATTTCCCTTCAATGATGAACTGAGGGATAAGCAGAGGAAAGGAAATGCAGAATGTTACTAACTGATTTTGATTTATGCGGCAAACGTTGGCCATAAGTTATCAATTCATATCCTCTATCCTCCAACTCCTTCTGTGTTTTTAAAGTGATGAAGAGTTGCCCTTCTTATGTTACTGACATGACTTTCAAAGTTAAGGTCAGAGTCCAAAATAACTCTGAGGGTCCTGACCTACTCGCTGTATTCCACATTCAGTGAGCCCAAGTGAACCCAAGTGAGTAATTTCCTCACTTTGGTTTTTAGGACCTACAGAAAGTATTTCAGTCTTGATTAATCTGATTATTTTGATTATTATTCTATTATCTTCCAATCTCTAGTTTTGCTCGAACAAAAGTCCAGAACCCAAAAGTATTCAGGTTACAATCGTGTGAAACACCAAGCAAATCTGTAGGTAATCAGAGAGTGCTTGACATTTTTGCTCAAAACACGATTTAAATGATTCATCAGTTAAAATAGTCAGCTAATCGCTAAATCCACTAATTGTTTCAGCTCATCAGGGATTGATTGGATGGAATTAATCAAACGTAAAACGGGTTATTTTCATCTTCATTTAGGTTAATGAGGCACAATGAAATGAAAAAAAAAGAAGATGTGAATGAAGTAGCGTTATTGAAGATGCGCTGTGCGTGTTGGTCACCCGACGACACGAAGAAAGCGTCTCAAAAAAACATCAGCGAACATTTCCCAGTTAAAGTTACAGCTGACGTGTGCGGCTGCTGCTCTTATCCAAAGTCATTTCTAATAAATGCAACAGTGGAATACATTCTCTGATCACTCAGCAGAACATTTTAATAAATAATAGAGTTTAAGGATTAAAACATTGCCAGAACCAGTAAAACATTATGTGGACTCAGTTAAAGCATGAAAAGAAGTAATTACCCAGAACATAATTTGTATCCACACAAAGTACTGCACACAGAATGCTTAAGTGTATCTATCAAAGACTGATGGACCACATTAGGTTTATGGAGAAAACTTCAGCTGAATATCCTCCATAATAAATGCTCATAAGGACTTCAGTACTTTACCCTCACCAGGTATCCAAAGCCTGACCAGCTGTTGTCCTTGGTGGCGGTTGCCGTGGAGACAGGCAGGATGACCCATCCTCACCCCACTGGCTTCCTCGGCGCGGTGGCGTCGGCCCTTTTTACCGCGTACGCCGTCCAGCGCAGGCCAATCACGACGTGGGGTCTAGGCCTGATCAACGAGGCCTGTCCAATAGCAAAGAGCTTCGTTCAGGGTCGAGGCTTCGCCGTGGAGGAGACGGAGAGAGACTGGGGCTACTTCTGTGACAAGTGGCAGTGGTATGAGTGGCTGAAATCAGGCTTTGGGGTTCAAATTCAAGTTTCCAACATCAGCAACCTCCTATGAAACTATTTCAGTCTCAAAGTTGATCGATGATGGCGGGAGACTCACAGTAAAAATGACATGTTCAGGATGTCTTCCCTCTGTCCTCAGGTACCTGGATTTGAGGGGCATCTCTAATGGGGTGGGGCCTGCAATTTGGCCCTCCAGCTACGGCCCGGCTGAGAGAGACGAAGCCTACAAGAGCTTCAGCCTGTCGGGCTGGGCGGGACGCAGCGGCCACGACGCGCCGATGATCGCACTGGACGCCCTGCTGGGGGCGGGTTCAGACTGGGAGGAGCTGATGAGCAGAGCGGCCTTCCATGGAGGTCAGTGAAAATGCCTTTTGCATTTTTATGGATCTTTTAACTGACAAGGAAGTCTAACCCAAACCTCGATGCTGCCAAACCTCTCCACTGTCAGCCTAAAACTAAGTGGTTTCAACAAGCACTTCTACTCATAACACACGTGGACTACATATTTTCACTTATTCTTACGTTTCTGCACACATTCTCATCAGAGTCAGGGCACGTTTTGCTCAGTCAAGCCATATGGACTAATGGTCTAAACTCTTAATTGGTCCTCATCTGTCATTGTCTCGCGGACAGACACAGCTTTGTAGCGATGGCACAAATGAAGTGTAAAGGAAAGTTCTTTCACACAGCGGCTCGCGAACAAGTCTTTACAACAAAGGCTGACATTTTAAAAAATCGGCTTATGAACCCTCTGAATTGAAGTCATTGAAAGAGATGTTCTGATTTGGCCTAAGTGCCATAGCTGTCCATGGCTGATTAATAAACCCTCCTTTTGGCTGTAGATGAAAGTCCTTCGAAAAACCCAGTGTGTTAACAGACCGCCTTATGTCAGCACACGATCAAAGGCTGATATGCAACAAATGTCACCATATTATTTCGTAAGAAGTTTAAATTTCCCAATATCCTGCAATAATATGTGATAAACAGCAACTTTATATGTGAATTTCTTACCCTAAACACACATCATGATAAATGCTGAGTTTATTTCAGTGGTGATCTACTCATTAATCATTATGATGAAAATACATTCTGCATCTCACTGAAAGACTGAAAACTCTGAATACATTCACCACTGTGAAAGATATTTGGTCACTTTTGGTGCAACAAGGGATTAAGTGATATTTTTGACCACTTTTTACAGCACTGAATGCAAACACCAGATTTAAATATATATAATCAATATCTGGAAAAGTAGTCATGGTGGAGGAATTCAGGTGTCAGTGGTAAAGGTAAGAGTGGGATTTTTACCCTAAAAAAGCCACTTAGTCTTGTTTTCAACCAGTCATCTATTTAGCACATCCAGCACAGATACATAGCGCCATTAGCATTCATTTGGAGTCGTGTTTTTTGCCACCTTACAGATATTGAGTCCACAATATTCAGTCTTTTAATGAGGACAGTATGTGGCTCCTTAGCTGCTAAACCCTCCACTGTGTTCACCACCAGCGAGGTGTTACCTTTGCCTGGGCAGGGAGCGTACACAGGGTAACAGGAGAGCGCTGAGACTGAACCAAAACAATAAACCCAATGATGCTAAAATGCTGTGGAGCAGAGGGGAACTGCAGGGTTGGGAACATTACTACAAGTGACCCTTTAACATTTAACTATTGTTAAAAAATGCTAATTATAGCAGCCAAATAAACATCTAAATCAGTTAAAAACAGAAGCACTGCGGAGTTCTGCCTCATCACAGGACTTGTGCTCCTCCCCGTCTCCTCTCCTTACTGCCCAGGTGACAGTGACAGCACAGCTGTGATTGCCTGCTGCTGCTGGGGTCTCCTCTACGGTATCCAGGGCGTCCCTGAAGGCAACTACTCCAACCTGGAGTACCGGGACAGACTGGAGCACAGCGCCGAGCAACTCTATGCCCTGTCACACTGAGAAGTCTGCCACAGCGCTGAAGGGAAACGAGGCCACACGCTGACATGTTGACATAGAACCAGTTGGTGCGCTGAGCTGTACATCGATCTAGTGCCGTCACGTAACCACAATGTGTGGTGTCATGCTTGCCTGAAGGGGAAACAGTGTCCCACTAACCCAAAGAGGAGTCATCCTGCCTCGTCAAGGACTGCGTGCCTTATGGCATCATCACTGGTGTATTAAGAGGGGTCCCTCTAGTGACCATTTTAAATTAACATGTAGAGTTGTACCGCCGAGTGGAACGAATCCAAGCTAATGAGAATGTGAAGACAATACAAGAAGTCCCCCAGGAGGTAATTACTTTGTTTTGTCAGCCTGACATGATAGCAAATGCTTAGCGGGCTTCAAATTAAATGTGTTCTTGTTATTGTCTAATGAAAAATACATTTCTGTGTCTCATTATAGTTAACTGTTCCTTCCAGCAGTGCAGAGCAAGACTGTAACTGCAACGCTGCAAACACAATGATACAATAAACTAAACAAACAAAGCTTTGTAGTTGAGTTGAAAACTTTATTTTTTGGTCATTGTTGTTTTAAGATTTTTTTTGTCTTGTCCATTTTTTTTTATTAATTATATTTTCCTACAGGAGAGAAGAAGGGCAAAAGGGTGGTTTTAACTACTGAATTGAGTTAAAAAAAAAAGAAAAAAAAAGAAAAAGAAATTAGTCTCTAAAAATCTCCCTCCTCTTCAAATCGCTCTGTTCATGCTGTATTCATGAGCAACAGTCTGCTTCCCATTTGTGTCATGGTACATACAAAATCCCACAAGGCTAAAAACACACTGCTAGAAGATAAAGTGTCTGCTGCTGTTTCTCATCCGCATCTTTTCCTCTCTGACTGGTCCGCCCAGCAAGGTGCCTCATGTCTCTGAAAGGGGAAGAAGCTGGCGCAGGATGGCAGCGGGGGTCGGACGCTGCTGCTGTTGTCTGCCACCATCATCATTAGCATTAAAAAGGTCCTCCTTGTTTGGGGCTGACACCGAGGTTTGTACCAATGAACGAAACAGCAGAAGCATGAGGTGCCGTGAGACTCTTTGTCCTCTCCTCCGTATGATCCTGTCCGTTTGTTGTTTGAGTCGCGTTCAGTCTGGGCCTCACATCCAGCAGGTGGTGGGGATGTTGGGGCTCATTCCTGGGAACAGTTTTGGAGGTAAGGTGGGGAGGGGGCCAGATGGGGTTTAGTTTCCAGGCGGATGGAAGGGAGCAGGGTGTGTTTGTACCTGCATCGCTGTGGAAAGGAGACAAGAAAACCAACAGAATCTGTAAATGCTACTTTTCACACCACAGACAATCTGAATCACGGTTACTTGGCGTCATGTCTTGTACCTTGTGGATGTCCTATGTAAAAGTGTTGGTGTGCTCCTTGCTGAGGTCCGTGCTGGGGGTGCTGGGGCACTGAGCCGGGGCCCTGCTGAGGGGGCGGCTGCAACATTACTAACTGGGGCTGACCGTGTCCCCCTGAGTGGTGGGGACCCGACATGGCTCCCTGTACGTGGGCCTGCGGGGTCAGGAGAGCGGCAAATCAAATTTAGAGCTTTCCAACTGAAGCAACACTTGCAAAAATGACCACATTGTCAGGTTAAATGTGTGTTGCATTCAACAAATATTCATTCGCAGTGACGCATGAGAAGGCACAGTAGTAGCTATGCTGCAGAAAAAGCAACAGCACAGCAGATCCATACCTGTGCTATCTGTCCCAGGGGATACGTTGGTGGGATGCCCTGGTGACTGTGGATGCTGTAGCCCTGAATGGGGTAAGAGCCCTGTGGAGACGTGTGGCCTGGCGGCATGTTGGGTGGGGTGGGTGCTGACAGGGGACCTGAGTGGTACAAGGACTGGGGCTGTGGGCCTGACTGAGCGTTCTGAAAGGAGAGATCACAACATAAAACATTATTCATTAGTAGTAGTTCATCTAGAGTCTCCACTCAAGCAGTCCTGTACGGGGTATCTCACCTGTCCAGGGCTAGGTGCAGCATGCTGGGGAGGGGGCTGGTTTCCTGTTGGGGTACTGGAGGGCTGGGGCTGATGAACTGCACCCGAGTGATGAGAGAAGGACTGTGGAGCTATACAGAAAAAGAAGAGTGTCAAGATAATGTTTTATATTGTATTAATGTCAAAATACTGAGACTCTTAATGGAAATATAGAATGTACTAATAGGGATTTGCTTCCTATCAATGACTCACCGTAGATGCCTTGCTGTGGTCCCTGAGGTCCGTCCCCCTGTGCAGGGAACTGGGGGCCTCCTGGAGGTCCCAGTGCTTGTGGGTGGGGACCCCCACCTTGACCTATCATCCTGGCTCCACCCTGCAGCATGGAGTACATCGGCTGGAGAGGGGCAGAGATTAAGCAATTTTTAAATGTACTAAAACCTTTAGACGTGGATGCAACATATAGCCGTGAGCTTTTCAGACGTTATTAACCTCTGTTGAATAAATTAGCTCTCAGAATCAGATAACAGTTACATTTACTGAAATGTTTCTGCAAACATTCTGCCAACCACTTAAAACCTGAATTATTAAAGGGGTTAGAGGGCAGATGTCCTACCTGTCCAGGGTAGGGCGTCATGGCCTGGATGACCTGCTGCTGGCCATACTGCTGTGGGTTGTACTGAAGGTAGGACTGAGGGTAGGGGGACGCTACCAATGGGGCTCCAGCTGCCGACGCAGCAGCTTGTAACATGGGAGGTGCCGAGGTACCGTGATCAGACCGCTGAGCCACGACTGAGCCTGGTGGAGGCAAAGAATTATCAGGACAAACTCAGATTTTATTTTGTAAAGTCGCTGCATGTAGCTTGTAGTCTGACCACTGATTAAAACATAATCTAAGGTTAAACTGAAAGGTTACAATGTCAGCACTGTGCTCCGTGAAGTGGATTACAAGCCTATGATGAGAGCTAATCAGACACTCGTTTTAGAAACAGTTTAAAATGGAAACAACAAATTAAAAGCACACGCATAAGAGACACCGGAGAGAACAAAACGCTGCATTTACCTTTGGTCCTGGGGTATTTTCCCTGGCTGACTGTAGACATGGTGTATTGGTACATTGGTGGGGGCTGAAAGACCGAAAAGACCAATTGGTCAACACAAGACAAAGCTGAAATGATTTGCTGATCAAAACAAAACTAACTGGCAAACATTTTAATCATTAATTAATTTCTTGTCATATGTTAATGCAAAATGCTCAAAAATCTCCAATCACAGATTTTTTTGGGATATTCTATGATAATAAAGTCAGTGTCTGGATTTCTTCCAAACATTTTGTACAAACACAGCTGCATGAGTCTAAGTTTCTCATGTACCTGCACAGAGTGGATCTGTGACACATAGGAGAGGTAGGGGGTGTTGTAGAGTGGCCCCTGTCCGCCTGGGTGCTGAAGGACCACTGGGCTGGGAGGAGTTGGCCGAGGTGGGGTGGGTGCAGTGTTGGGCTTCGTCTGTATGATAACACAACCAGAGGCAAATTAATGTTGATGTCTCTCAGGCTACTGTGAGGGTTTCCACCCATTTAACAACTTCCTCCATGTTTTTACAATAGTGAAAAATTTCACTCTGACTATAAAATGTGTTCCAAAATAATTATATGGACCACATTCCATTCAGCTTAGCTCAACTTTAATACACTTGCTGATCTAAACACCACATTGCTAACGTATCCTGAGGGAAAACTGTTGCACAGCAGTTTCAGTACAAAGTAGGAAAGAGTGCAAATACTTAATATGAATAAGGTGTATTTCAAGGATTCAGCAGGAACAAACTGGCTTACCATGGGCATTTGAGGTTTGATCGGGTTGAACTCTTTAGCGTTGGGGTTTAAGGTTGATTTCTTTACTTGGCTAGAAGATGTTAAAAAAGAAATGTTTACAATGAGATGAACAAACTTGAACAATATCAAAGTGTTTGGAATGAGAAATTTCTGCATCTTGATATCTCGCATCCTTTTTGAAACTCACTCTGCCACGCCCTCAGTCCGCTCCGTCGTCTCAGACCTGCCCTCCTCACCACCAGGGGTCCTGGCTGGCTGCGGGGCGGCAGGTGAATGCCTGTCTGAAACGGGTGCAGTGGTGGC
The DNA here is from genome assembly GCA_037975065.1 of Chaetodon trifasciatus. NCBI lineage: Eukaryota > Metazoa > Chordata > Actinopteri > Chaetodontiformes > Chaetodontidae > Chaetodon > Chaetodon trifasciatus. The sequence continues at coordinate 5,361,605 of JBBMOE010000014.1, read as the reverse complement.
TGTTGTGGCGCCGGGTGTAGTTGTGGTGTCCTTGGTGGGGTCCTCAGCTGGGGCTGGTGAAGGCTGAGGCTGAGGCTGGGAAGGACTGGGAGCTGGAGGCTGAGGTTTGGACTCTGAAGCGGGGTGAGCGTCTGACGGCGAGGGTTTGGCTGCGCTGGGTGGGGGGGCCTCACTGACCGCCGGTGGGGTGGCTGCTGCTGGCGAGCTGGGGGAGCTTGAGCTGCCTCCGCTCGCCTGGAGCTGGAAAGAGAGAGGAAGGTAAGGATCGAGTCCATGGGAGAGAGGCAAAAAGGGATGAATATGACGAAAGAGAGAGGAAGGAATGAAGGTTAAGCAAACAGATAGATGCAATTAAATGGACCCTCTAAAGTCTTAATTAGGCCCTTTTTTTTGGCTTTTGATCTTGGGAATAATACATCATTCAGAAATCTTAAGATATCACATCTAGCGGGCGGCCAACAGCCACTAGGCAAATGTCCTTGAGAAGCAGAGAAAAAAATCCAATTCAATAAGCTATACTGATGAATTAAACAATCAGATTTGTAATTATATAACACCAAAGCCATTTTCAGAAACATCTTACGCTTCGGTAACTTTGCTGCACAAACAGTTGCACCAGCAAGTGTTAACGAGAGCCACCCTGACTGATCTTCACAGGACCCAGTAGCCGCTATTCAATGGCATGTGAAACATATTAATGGTCAGAACCGAGTGAGCAAGCTGCAAGTGATTTTTTTTGGAAGTCATCTAACATCACTGATGTCTCAGGTCGCAGCCTCTTGATTGGTCACAGATTTTCTCATTTCACGCTTCATGGAAAGGCAAATGAACTCTTACCCTAAATTCCTTGCCAAATTTCCGGAGCTCCTCAATCTGCGACCTTTGCTGAACTGAGGGAGCTGGTGGGGAGGGAGGAAACAAAGGTTAATGAAAACGCAAAAGTATGAAACCTGCTAAGTCAGTGCATGCTATGCACTGGTCATGCAACTAGGTACAAGCAGACAGTATGTCCTCTGATGTATGTGTCCAAAATTAAGACTTATTTGCTGTCTTGCACACACACCTTTACTCGTCTTGCTTTCCTCTGTGCTGCTGGGGCTCTCGGCTGAGCGTTCTTTTGCAGCTGCTCCAAGGATCTCATTCACTGTCAGGATGAGACAAACGGCAAAAACTAATTATTCGTAGCGCTTCATTAGATTTCACCTTCAATACCTGACGCTACAAGGTGATTGTCTCATTGAGGCAGATGAAGCTCATGTCATTACAGAAGAAATAGTTTTGACTTTGAATCCTAACCTTAACGATGCAAAAAGAAAAAAAGGAGGCAAGAAGTGAGACAGTACCATCGACAGGGAAGAGAGGGGCAGGGCCAGACGTCTTCTGAGCAGGTAGGGAGACAGACGATGTGTCCAAATAAGGCGTGTCCTGGGAAGAGCCTGATTTAGGAGAGCGAGTAGCTGCGAGGACGGGACAGGGAAACTAAGTTTTAGGCAAATCACGGCAGTAAAACAGAAGAGGGTTTTGTAAGAGCAGTTACTGAATGTACCTGTGGACTGAGCGTGTGAGGTTGCAGCGCGGACTGTTCTGCTCGACTGTGGAGGTCTTTGGGCTTTAGGAGACGTTCTGGCAGAGACTGAAAGGCACAAAAAAAATCTCCTTACAGTTTTTCACAATACAGATGCAGTTAAAACACTTTCTGACACAAGTTCACACACTTACCTCCATTAACAGGCCTGCCAGCTTCAGAGAGCGAGTGCGGGAGTGAGTGGGAATGAGGGACTGTGTGTCCGTGTGAGGCGGGGGGGCTGGCGGGGGATTGGGCAGCGGATACTGAGGCTGGGGTGGGTGCTGGTCCTCCTGGAGAGGCAGGTGTGTATGGGCTCGCCGGGCCAGAGCCCGGGCCTGGGCTCGGGCTCCCCTGCGGGTGGTGGGGAGCGTAGGCCCCGCCTCGACCTGAGAGAGGGCTGTTTCTCTCAGAGGGGGAGACGCCAGGCTGGGGCCCGGCAGCAGAGGGCAGTGGGGGTCTGGGGGAAGAGGAGGATGGAGGGGTAGAGCGATAACCTCCACTTAGACGGTTGTGGGATGGGGGCCCACCAGGACCCCTCTCAGCTCGCTCCCGGTTCATCTCTCTCTGGCGTTGTGGTAACGGAATGTACTTGCCCTCTCTGACAGAGGAAGGGGACACATCATCATCATCATCATCATCATCATCATAACAGTGTCATTATCACACAGGGGCAACACATATGTGATACAAGAAATACTATACAATCTAAAGCCACTGGTGCACAGAAACATGATGAAAACCGATGAGTTCCTTTGACCTCGGAAACAGCACGATCTTCCTCAGCAGGTGGAGACTAACTGCATGGACTGATTGCATGGTAGGATTAAAACCTCCTGAACAGTCACAAAATTAGTTTGATTTGTCCACTGCTGTTTCCAAAGTCAAGAATTTAAAGCCAAAATTGCCGAGAAGTGTTAACAATCAAACGCTGCAGAACAGCTACTGAATGAACCTTGGGGCAAAACTGTTTGTCAACTGTCACACCATCATGACTGACTGGGACATTTGCACAGCACACTCTGCTGTGAAAAAGGCCTATTGATTATGAACACTACTATCGACATGCCCAACAACAAGCAGCCCCTCTCACCTGTTGCTGGCTCCAGGGCTGTCTCGGCCCCTTTCGCGCTCTCTGTCACGGGGACTCTCACGGCCCCTCTCACGATCACCGCCATCCCGCGCCACAGCACTGAACTTGTCCTCCTCGCTTTTGCCCTCATCATTTTCCAGGCTGACGCGATGGCGATACTGGGGGCTAGACTCAATCTCACTGGCCAGGCGGGCGGCGCGTGCCTCCCTCTGCCGGAAGACCTCGGAGTTGCCCTTTTCCAGTGGAACACTGGACAGGACAGAGGTGGGACAAACAAACAAAATCAGCTGTTTAAAGTAAGTATTTCCCTTCTCTCTGGTTTAGGTCGTACTGACTGCTAAGATCAGCAAATTTTGGTTTGGGGAAAACCTTTAACCTCCAGGTCAACAATGACATAATTGGACATTACTCTATTTGAAGGACCAAAATACTGTAAACATATTCTCCCTTTTGACTTGTAATTATACATTATGTAGAATCTGCCAAAAATATTTTTACAACAAAATACAACATGTGATACAATATATATGATATATATAAATATATATACGGAGACACTCTACGATTTCCTGTAATCTTGGTAGTAATTATTTATCAGTAGTTTCTGAAGACAATGAATACATATAGAAACTTACGTATACATGGAAAGGCTGGAATCATATGTTGACGTGACTCCGTATTTAACTTCGTTGAAACGGAACATCTCATTGGCATCCCAGCCGTTGGACTGAGGAAAAACAAAAAATAAGGAAATTAACGGTTTGGCAAAATAGTCAGTACTTTACAGTAATGCTTAATTAGTAGAACAGTTAAAAGAGATTGATTTATTGTGGCATATAATTAGAAGTTTCTTTCAAAAGGTTGAGTGTGAATAATTAGCTACATAACTGATGTATGTATAACTGAGGATGCACATTTTTGTACGATTTCTGAAGTCAAAGGGCATTTATATCATTAGATGATTAGTTGGGTGTTTCTGTGTGTGTAAACGAGACAGAGTACTCACTGCATCGTTGTCCAGATCGTAATTCTCTCCATTGCTGTCTCCTCCCTCCCATCTCTGCAAAACCTTTTCCTTGTGTTCTCCATTGACGCGGCTGGAGCTGATGGCTGTGTCTGTGAAGGTGTCTAAAACCAAGGGCAAAAAAATAGATGAGACATTCACACATTGTTTCCTTTGCCAATATTTGTCTGCAGCCTACATTTGGGTCTGATTCACGCTGTCAATTACATAATACTATGTCATAATTTGCTTTCTTTTAACCATATTGCAGAAAACAGAAGCCTGGACTTTTAAAACACTCAGCTCAAATACTTTACTCCTTGTTACATGAGCTGTGCACTTGGTCATCATTTACAGTGCATGAAAAACCATTTACCACAAATCAATACGCTTTGCATGAATACAACCTAATGCTTCACACAAAGCCTTCTTCTTTTTATCAGGAGGAACTATATGTCTTTCCCACGAATGCATTGCAGGTCTGAGACAAACTTGCATTCTACATTTCTTTCCCTGCTATCACAGCCCCCGGCTTGTTTGTTTGTACCTCTGGTAGCATAGTTGAGGTCAACGTCTCTGCAGATCATAGTCACCAGGTCTGAGGGGCTGAAGATCATAGTGTCAGTGATGTCCTCCCTCCGTGGTGGAGCTGATGTCGAGCCCTCCTCCTCGCTGCGTTTGTGTACAGCATCCACAGCCAACTCACACTAAAGACCAAATGTTAGAAAGGCATCAGAAATTTGAGAACTGTGTGAAATTGCAGAGCAGAAAATAAATGACTAAAGAAAAGGCTATGTTTTCCCCTTGACAGGGGTTTACCATTATAGTGACAGGACTGCTTGCAGTGCTTCATTAAATTGGCAGAGGGAAAGTGCATGCCTGTGTGCTCAACATGAGCTTCTTACCCGAGAACTTAGAGTCTTGAATATGCCTTCAAATACGCTGCCATTCTTCACTCTTATGTCACAGGTGGAGCCCTGAAAGAGAAAGACAAAGATTTTGTTAAACACCTTATTTAGTCAGAAAAGTAAGTTACTAATTGTTATTTAGATCAGGGATACATGGAATACCATTTGTTGATTAATTATACATATTTTGTTCACTATATCAGTACATCCACTGTGCATAATTAATATTAAAGGTAGCTACAGGATGTACAGCCTCTCCATAAACAAAATATGTGCCTGTTTTTTGCAGTGAAACGGAAAAAGATCACCCAGCAACCTTCTACTAGGTACCATAACGCTTCAGTACTGCGACAGACACAGCAGATTATGAACAAGTAGCTTTACAGTAGGTAAATTAAATATTGTCTTGAACTATTATGGTGCATGTCAAAGGGGGTGATGCAAGCTATTCATTTTCTAGAATAATCATCCTGGTCTGAGAAGACCACTGATAACAAGCCAAATGACTTACCACAACAGCTGTGAGGAAATGAAGCATTCTGGCATTGTTGTACACACCCTCAAACACCTGCAGATGGGAAAAGGTATAAAGCATCCATCAAGTGAAGCTTGACATAAAAACTCCATCGCATAGTGATATATTTAAAGGAGCATGCTTCAATACTTATTAGGAAATCTATTCCCAGAGCAAGGGAACACTATGGTGAGGAGCTCATTCACGTCGACTGTTGTCACACATTCATTCCTGGTCGTCAGATTAAATTCAATTGTGGTTTCATGGACAGAGTAAGTTTCTACACAATGGGTTTTACCTCACTGATGTTAGTAAGCACAGGAGTAAAACATCCTTATGTTTTAAATCAAAATCACATGAGAAATGCACAAAATAATGATTTCCCATCTACATTTTCATATCTTCAATTACGAATGTTATTACACCCTAAACATGTAGTCAGAAAGGTGATGGATTGGATAAGACGTTTCTTCAGTATTGCCTTTTATTTTTTAACAAAATGCTGTGTGTTGACTTTCTGCCTAACTTTTCGGGATCAGGATACTCACTGGAGATGACTGGAATGTTGGCTTTGCAGAAGTTCGATTCCTGTGGAAAAACCGCACACTTACAACATGTTTGACAGCTTACAAGCCAAAGGAGTGTAACTTGTTTTCAAAGCCTGTCAAGGCAGTATCGCATTCCACCTTACACATATACAACATGACTACTTGAGGAGCTGGCAATCTTAAAGCCCCGACCCGTTCCAGATCAACAATCCTCCTGCATTGAAATTGTCTATCTACTACTTACTCCTACTGTAGAATCACCTATTATGGATTTATATTTTACAGGTAGTGCCAACGTTTCTTGTGTTCACCTGTAACCTTCCACACTGGCATCTGAACACTGTTTCCAAAGAGGTAAGGTGTAGAATCACCTTCAATTTTAAGAAAACTTCAATGTTGGTTAGTATCTCAAAAACATTTTTCAGTTGATCTGAAATGAGTCATATTTTTTCTTCTTCAACAAAGAAAAGGGACAGCTCCGTCATCATAATAATATTAACATTTTAGACGAAAAATGGAAACGTTTAGATCAATACTTTCATCTTGATACATTCAATAAAAGGATTGAGATCAATCTGGATATGAAATGCACAATCCACAAAGATCGCTTACATAAGATGGTATCATTGCTAGTCGCATTCACGGTTACAAAACAAAAGACTGAAACAAGACTTCAGTAAACACACACTCATCTCAGAGACTTGAACCACACATGCCTTCATGTTGGCCATAAAATCTCGATACTAATTACAACGGTTCGACATCAGGCTTTCTTAGATACACGGACGTGTTGTTGTAAATCTCATATTTTTCAAACATCAACGTCCCTTCTCAGGGACTGACAGGCCAGATAAACTTTGTATCGCTTGTATGCTGATTTGCTACTCCTTGCTTTCACCAAAGTTAGACCCACCTCACTTAGTTGTCTTCGGTTCAAGTTCAGGATTCTGATTGGCCTACAACCACTGTCAATTTAATATAGGCTAATCTCATTGGTCTAGAGAAAGCCTCTATTTCCGAGACACACCCACTGAGCACACAGCGCTTTAACCGGTAGGCCTCTGAGTCACAGGACAATCCCCGGACTGTCCTGACAGAAACCCCCCAACCCGCTTACCTCCCGGCCGGTGTCCTGTTGCCACTGTTGATGCCGCTGACTGGGGAAGACATACCACCGGGGCCCGAGGTTCCGTTCGACGCTTTTCTCCCGCCTGAGCCGGTTTGCTGCTGTTGTTTCAGCATTGCGAAGCACAAGGCTTAGACAGTACCAAGTGTAAGCTAACTTAGTAACACTGATACCTCTCGATGTGAAGTTGCTTTGAAAGCGAACTACCTTTAGCAATTTCACCTGTAACACGGAAAGCACAGCCGGTGTAACCTCACTAAGACCGGCTATTGTAGCTAATCTTGCTAAATGAATACCAGTCGCTTGTGGCCTAAAATGTAAAGGCAAAACACCTTATTATTTTAAGTAAATGTGACATATAACTTAACAAATGTCCATCAACTATCTACTTTGTAACCGCAGTGGTTGTGTCAAAGCAAGCGACTAAAAAAATTACACGAGTTTCCGTATAATTATTTAGCAATAGCTAGCTGAGTTAGCATTAGCTTTGATCCTCAAGCTCACTTCGGGCGCTTTCCCTCCGGGATTTACTTTCTTCTCTCTGTCGCGTCGCCTTAACTCCGGCACCGCTGACCCCTCCGTTAAAAAATAAGGTCTTAAGCGTTACTGTCAGTTGCCTTAGAGAAGTCTGATTTTTCAGGTTTCTTACTGAAAACCTGCTGCGGTCGGTCAACACCACCTCTCGGTAGGTTCACTTGACTCAATCCGCGCGCGGCTGACTGGAAACCGGCTGGAAGGGGGAGGGGGCGTTGACGTGCGCGTGCGCCTTTGACCTACTAGCGAGCGCGCGTACGTGGAGAGAAGTGTGCACTGAATCGATATTTAATCGATCCTGATTGATGTGTGATATAAACAAGAATGGATGGTTTCTACTGTACACGTGGCAGTCAGTACACAAACTATCAATATTGTTTTGTTTACATCATATCGCCTTGATATGTATGACTTCATCTTCACTTTCCACCTTTTCACCTGTATGTTAGTGTTGATTGCTTTATTTTTTCATGTAATGGATACTTTCATCTACAACTTAGAAGGACAGCTAATCCTGAGGCAAACCGAATTGACCTAGCTTAACTTTGTCAGTGCGTCTGTACATCAGTTATTACGACTGTAAGCTGCAGACAGCATGGCGGCCTCCATGAACAGCGTTTATGTCACATAGCAGCAGTTTTGTAATGTTACCAAGCATCTTGACCTTTCTGAGCTCAAGCTCCTCTGTCAGCAACCTTGAAATTAAACAAAAGTCGTCACCTGCCGAAACTGTAAGTAAATTTTTTAACACTTAAGGTCATTAATATGTTGCGATGAACATTCACATGCGGACAAAAAGTGTTCTGGTCCCATTTAGAGTAAAATGGGGAACGACCTCACAAAACTATAACCTGCTGTAACTTAGTAAAATCAGCACCTAAAACATACACAAAAAGGTTTTATTCCAAATTTCGTGGTTTCAGAGTGCTGTTCCACTGAAATCTGTGTTTTAAGACTGAAGGCTCTGACACTGATGTGCTAAACAACAGCGGCTAGAATAGACTTGAATTCATGTAAACTACAGTGGGTTTTTATTCGATAATAATGGCAAAAACATTTAATGTGAAAATGCTGGCAGTAATTTTGGCAATCTAATTAAAAGGGTAGAGTTGAGGGACTCACAAGAGGCAGATTTTAGATAGAGCATCAGTGCTTTTAGATTTTTAGATCATACTGTGGCTCAAGCTTCAGAAAGGTTCAAGCCTACATTTCCCATAATGCCACCAGTAGCATCACACTGTAGATTCCTGATGACATCATGCTCCCTTTAAGAAGCTCATCATGTCCACATTTCTGACCGTGTGACCCCTCCTCTGCAGGTGCGTGTCTCACATGTTGTCAAAGAAGCTTCAACCCCTGCAGAGCTTCCTGGTGCTGGTCTCCAGACGAGCCAGTCACCTCGCCCGACAGAACTATGATGTCATTGTTGTGGGTGGGGGTCATGCGGGGACCGAGGCAGCGGCCGCGGCAGCCAGAGTGGGAGCTGAGACACTCCTGGTCTCACAGAAAATACACACCATTGGTAAGAGGAAGGGCTTCATTAAAGAATGTGACCATCTCAATAATTCTTTTGTGCCGAGGTTTGGTGAGCAATTTGATGGAGAACTTTTTTCCTTCCCAGGTGCCCTGTCCTGTAACCCATCTCTGGGAGGAATAGGAAAGGGCCAGCTCGTGAAAGAGGTCGATGCTCTGGATGGGCTGTGTGGCCGAGCAGGAGACTGGGCGGGGATCCATTTCTCCATCCTGAATCGTAGTAAAGGCCCCGCTGTGTGGGGCCCGAGGGCCCAGCTGGACCGCCAGCGCTACCGCGAATTTATCCAGGTACACAGATGTAAAAGAGGGTTGAATTTTCTGTGATTTCATGCCTGTGAGATAATTCAAAAAATGTAATCGACTATGTCTCCACCTGCTGTTGCTCATTCAGTCGGAGCTGCTGTCCACTCCGAGGCTGACGGTGTTGGAGGGCTCGGTGGAGGAGCTGCTGGTAACTGAACCGAACCCAGAGGAGCCTGGACGCCATAAAGTCACTGGGATACGTTTGGGTAGGGGAGCAAATGAGAGCGATTTGCCAAATTTAACCTCTCTATCCTACTGTTGTGATTAAGATTTAAATGAAACTTTGAAGGCAAGAAATTGTTATAAATCATGGTTAGTTTGTCTTATTATTCAGTGTGGTAGGAAACCAACCTGTGCACACTGTATAATGAATGTACTATCAGTGTGGTCAGCAGTAAAAATGTGTCCTTACTAAATTCTAAATATCACGCAGATGTTTCCAATATAAGTCAGTCTTGCAGGAAAAAGTAGTCTGTTTGTTAATGATTTTGCACTTCTTCTGATGTCTTGTCAGCGAATGGAAGCCACCCGATCTCAGCCAGCTCTGTGGTTCTCACTACTGGTACTTTCTTGTCCGGCTCCCTCTTCATGGGCCAGACGACGTCCCCAGGGGGTCGGATTGGAGATGCCCCGTCGAGTGCTGGGCTGTCCCAGACGCTGAGGGAGAGGCTGGGGCTGCAGATAGGCAGGCTGAGGACTGGTACCCCTCCCAGGATTGTGAAGGATTCAGTAGACCTCTCCCTGGCTAACGTTCACCTAGCAGACAGCAACCCAACTCCGTTCAGCTTCCTCAACACACACACACGCTGCAAGGTAAATGCTCTTTCCAAGTGCTTCTTTTTATTGATTAATTCATAGTTTAGTCTATAAAATGTTATGACAGATCAATTTCTAACTCTGAAAGCAGCAAATCTTTATCAGGATCAGAATCAGAATCAGATATACTTTATTGATCCCGGGGGAAATTGTTTATATTTGAGAAGCTGTAACCTACGTTAAGTAATGTTAACTTAATACGTGACATAAAGGATTAACCAAATACAAAAATTTGTCACTTTGATGTTTTGATGTTGACTAATTGATTAAACAAGAGTTTTTTCAGCACTATTGTTAAGGGAAAAGACTCCTAGTATCAGTTAAATAAAGCTCTAAGGACTTCTTCTAATATGCTACTTAATGAATCCTTTATTTTGAAACACTTCCTAAGCCTGAGGAGCAGCTTCCTTGCTACCTGACCCACACTACCCCCGGTGTAGAGAGAGTGGTGAGGGAGAGTCTTCATCTCAACTGTCACATACAGCAGGACATCAAGGGCCCCAGGTACACACACACACACACACACACACACACACACACACACACACACACATACACACAACATAAATGTTAGACATTGCACACAGTGTGTTCTGAAAGTCAGCGGTAACGGCTCGCCTCATCTCTCACAGGTACTGTCCCTCCATTGAGTCGCGAGTGCTTCGCTTTCCAGGCCGAAAGCACCAGGTGTGGCTGGAGCCCGAGGGGTTGACCTCTGAGCTTTTGTACCCTCAGGGTCTGTCCATGACCATGCCCCCTGACGCGCAGCTCCGCCTCATCCGAGAAATCCCCGCCATGCACAGAGCGGAGATCCACACACCTGGTACACCACCAGAATCCAGGTTGATTACCTTCAGTTCATGGATCTGACGGTGCAGTGTTGTCTGAATGTTTCTCATCTTTGGGGGCTTTTCCAGGTTATGGTGTGCAGTATGACTTTGTGTGTCCCACTCAGCTGAGCCCCGCCCTGCAGGTGAAGCACACCCAAGGGCTTTTTCTGGCCGGTCAGATCAACGGAACAACAGGGTACGAGGAGGCTGCTGCACAGGTAGTACTATATTTAGCCACTGTCTCATTTGCATAACAAATGACACTCGTGTAGCAAAAGAGAGAAAACAGTTAGACCTGAGGGATCATCTTGTTACTGCAGGGCCTGTGGGCGGGGGTGAACGCTGCCCGCTCGGCGCTCTCCATGCCCGCCGTGGCGTTGTCTCGGACAGAGAGCTACATTGGGGTTCTCATCGATGATCTGGTGAGTCGAGGCGTCACAGAGCCCTACCGCATGTTCACCAGCCGGGCTGAGTTTCGAGCCTCCCTGAGGCCGGACAACGCTGACCTCCGCCTCACTCTGAAAGGTAGGCACGCTGTCGGGGACTTTAATTGGCGGAGGGAAATAAAAGATCAGCTGTTCCTCTACTTTGGTTGTTGTGCATACATTGTTAAAGAGTTTTAAAGTAGTTCCTGAAAGCAACTAATTCCTCAAAATATCAACACATTTTATCAATACTGTCAAATACAGGATGCCCTATGTCCAGTATCATTATAGTATATTATAGCTTCCACTATTTCCTGTTTTTACTGATTTAATGCAGTCCAATAATGCAATTTTAACCTATTTTTTTCATTGAAATATAATCAGTTTCTTGCTGTTTGGTTTCACTAGAACAATGTTCTGATGCCACTTGAAAAATACTACAGTATACAGTCACTTCTAATCATTTGCACCTTAGCTGTAACATTACTTAAGCACAGTATACACTAAATTAATACTGAAAATGAAATTGATGGGAGTCATGAGGGGTCTCATGAGCTCTTGATCTATCTTTGTGCCTTTTAGTTTTACTCTCCTCTCATAAACACTTTGCTCTGTCAGGGTTTGAGGAGGTGGGATGTGTGTCCTCCTTACGCTACCAGGAGGCTGTGAGAGTCAGAGACAGTCTGCAGGAAGCACTGGCAGCCCTTCAGGCTCTCACTCTTTCGCCTCACAGCTGGAAAAAAAAGCTGCCCGACATCCCTATAAGCGAGGCCAAGCTCGGCGTACTGACGTGAGTGGCAAATACTTTGTCTCAAGACACCATCAAAAGTGTAATCTGAGGTTGATTTGTGGTCCTGACTGTTACTCTTTCTTCAGCGGTTTGGATATGCTGCAGTACTATGATGTGTCCTTTGAAAAGCTGGTGTCTGCTTTCCCAGAGCTCCTTTCACCGTACATGGAATTCTCCCAAAGACTCAAGATAGAGGGTAATTCTGATTGTTGGCTCAGTTATCCCTCTGCATTGTTTCCGAATGCAACTTTGGTATTGTGTTCTTTTCAGCTGCCATTACGCAGTTCATTCTCTTCATAAAAACATTTCTCGTTACTCAGCTGTGTACAGGCCTCACTGTGACCTACAGAGGAAAGAGATCGCAAGAATTCAGAAGGAGGAGAGCATGTCTCTCCCTCAGGACATGGACTATTTGTCTCTGCCAGTGTCGCTGTCAAACGAAGCCAGGGAGATTTTGGACAGAGTTCGACCCAGCACTGTGAGTCTGCCAGTAATGTTTTGTTCTCCTCCATAAAAACAAATATGCAGCTAATACCATGCTTTATCCCTCAGCTGGGTGCTGCCACACGTTTGCAAGGTATCACTCCTGCTGCAATTGTCAACCTGCTCCGCTACGTGCACAACACCAGACAAAACGAGAGGCGAATGCACAGAAAACAGTCAGACCAAAAGGAGAAAAGCGAAGAGGAGCCGTGTGCAAGAAAAACACCTGTGCTTCAGTGAAATGCTGACTCGCAAAATGTCATGTAAAAAATGTATTTATTTCTGAAAATGTACAAAAGAATAAAATATGTTGTTTAAAAAATGTCTCATAAACAACTATTTTCTCAAGCCAAGAAGCCCTGGAAACATCAAAGGTGCTCTAACTGCTCTACTGTCAGCCGTCCAACTACCTTGTGAAGAATTCTAATCCTGTTAGTAACATTACTGTGAACAGCATTAAACTCCACGTGACCTTCTCAGTGCCGTTAATAACAATGTGCCCGTCCAGCTCAGCTGTGCCTCGAGTGAAGAAACCAAATGGAAACTTCCAGCTAGGCTGAGGCAAGCCCCTGGGCGGTTCTGGGTAAACCGTAGTATCGGCAAACGTCACCTCGGTGGTTAGGACGATAGGGGACAATGTAGGACACTGAAAGAAATGACGAGAGGAGTTGGACAGAGAAAAATATTTGATGCAGGCCTCACAATGAAAGAGTATATACTATGTGCTTACCTTGACATTTTGACACTGGAAAAGGTATTTGGCTCCCAGGATGTAGTTCTGTGGAAGATCTAAAGGACCCTGGCGAGCCCACAGCACTCGGATGGAGAGAGAGATCGGGAGGATGCAGCCTGATTCACATGTTTCCTGAGAAAGAACAAAATAAATGACTGAACAGGAGGGAGGGAGCACCAGTCTTTTAACATAACCAAATCCAAGTCAGCAGAGCCAAACAGTGCAGGAAAGAACTTCATTTTTCATCAAATCTAATCATCTTCAAGTCCTACTGTGCATATCAGTGACTGAGTAAAATCCAAAATCATTAACATTCAAAAATACTGAAGATTGCTGATTCAGCTGTACCTGCAGGCTTACAGGACACTCCTGGGTGATGACTCTCGTCCAGTCCGGTTGGGAGCCCGAGTTCATAGCGATCACATCAGGAGTGGCAAGCCCCTGCAAGATCCCATAAACCTGGGAACGCAGCTCTGAACAGTCACTAGATTGGGAACTAAACAGCACAGAGAGGGAAAGGACACACAGAGGTTCAACATGACACCACGACTCATTATCAGCTAAACATCAGATAAACTAGAGATAAAGTTTAGCCTCACCTGAATGTGCAGCCAGTGATGGCATTGTGCGTGAAGAGGATGGGGGCCCGCCTGCTGGGCTCAGACGAACACTCCCCACTCTGCGACACCCCCAGTGTGGTCAGCTAACTTGCTGTCAAGGAACCGTGATGCATAAGTGACTCAAAGCTAGCTGTTTAGATGACAATACAACTAAAAGAAGTTCCTGTTTGTGAGGATACAGAATTCACTTCTCCATCAAAGCGACCAATGACAGGAGATCCTGCTCTCAATCCGACTGCAGGGATCGGTCCTCCTGGAGTGGTGCTGGGTGTTGCCAGCTAGAAGACAGAGATGATATTAATTTGAGTGTTTGAATCTGTGGCTCATTTACAGATGAAATGTGTGGCTGTAAAAGGCGACCTGGAACTGTAAGGAGTGCGTCTGCAACAGCAACTGATTTGGATCCACATCAGCTAAGACCACATTCACGGTCGCATACGTGAGTTCGCCTCTGCCTGTGTATCCTATGACAAACTCCACCTGTGGGAGAATCAGGAAAAGGAGGATTGAGTTTGACAACTTTGTGATTTAGGGAACAAGGGAGGGAGGAAAAAACTCTGAATTTTAATCTATTCACCTTTTTCACCACATTGACACAGGAGTTGTTGTGTTCGCTTGGTGCAGGCCAGTCAGACAGCGGAGTAACAGGGATCTAAAACAGGGGTGAGTACAGCTCCTTACTTTGGATTTAAAATGCATTACCTGTTTGGTAAAAGGGATTTATTTTTTAATGCTCATACTGCACCTCTACAGGCTCTTAACTCCACACTCAAGAGGCCAAGAGCGGATGACACCTGACACTTGTATCTTTTTCTTCAGATAGTTTTCATATTTTAGATACAGTTTAAGGGATGTTGTCTCATTGTAAGACTTGTTCTTAGTAAGTTTATTTGCCTGATGATATGCTGGAGAAAACTACTGCGTTGACCAATCATGTGCAGAGGCATGTTCTGCTAATGACATGCATGGCTTTGAGTTGTATGGCTTACCAGAAAGTCTGACACTTGCGCCGTCTCAACAACTGGAATCTGTAATAAAAAACACTGACGTTATCCCATCTGCTGTGAGATTCTCACCAGTAATTAGCTGCATAAAAGCATTTTGTGCAGGCAGACTCGCTGACCTTGATCAGACTCAGGTCAGAGAAGTAGGAGCGGGCGTTGATATTTGGGTCTGTGGTGCATGATTGAGGAGTTAACATGCGAGTGCAAGACAGAGACGCAGACCTCAAGAACTCTGGAAGCAGGGGAAAACAGAAGGTGTTAAGAACAAAAGAGTTAAAGTGGTTAATATGGTTGTGATATGTAAGGGACAATACACTATTTTCATAAAAACAGAGCAAACAATTACAAAAGAAATCCACTTTGACCCTCATTTGAGAAAAACTTACAATCAATAAAACACTGCAGTGAGTGTACTTCAGGGACTGTTGGAAATCCTTAAGGGAGATAAAGGGGGGTCTTCTGACAAAACGGGATTTTTAACTGAGTGAGTGACATGAGAAAGACTTGCCTGCAGGTCTTTCTTTTTGTCTTTTTGTTTGTTTTTGATTTGGTATGAACTCACTTGCAGGGTTGCGGTTGACACAGAATGCAGCAGCAGCTCCTGGAGAGGGCTGACGAAGGAGACCCCGCACAGACGAGCTGGAGAAATATGTCTGGATGACATCATCCACCTACAAAAATGAAGAGTCTTACATGTATTTCATTTATTAAAAAGATACACTCTCCAGTTCAGTTTTAGTACAGTCTAGCAGCCTATAATCTCAAAGGTGCATTACTAAAAATACACCGAAGAATACCAAATCTGCTTACCCTGTAGAAATCTCTGCTGTGCCTGCTGCTTGTCGGTGCTGGTGGTGAGAAGTGGTACGAGTCCCCTAAAGCCGGATCCTGAGGTAGAGCTGGGAGGGACTGCGGTGCATTATCTGTTGGCAAAGGTTTAACAAGAATTAAGATTTTTAACAGCATTAGTGGAGGACACTTACATATCACAGTGTCACTCTGATTAATTGACAAGGATGATTGTCAATTAATTTAAACAGTGTTTTTTAAAAAATATTTCCTTTTTGCTTCTTTGTACCTTCAGGCTGGACACAAAACAAGGAGTCAGTCACAGTGACGAGGGACGACTCCACGTTGGCCCTGAACATCAGCCATTTCTCAATGCAAACTCCTGATCTGTAAAATTAGAATTGAAACTCTTTAAATGCTAGAAATGTGCAACTATGTGCTATATCTTTGGAGCATGTGCAAGGGACTTACATGGCTTTCTGTGGACATCCAATGAAGACTGTGCTCAAGTTCGCAATCCCACAATCAATTGTGTCGCAACAGCAGCCAATGTCGCAGAAATCAGGGGTTAAATCACAGAGACAACCTGGATAACGGACAGAAATGACTTGTGTTGGTCACCACTACTTGATTTTTCCTTAAAATGATGAAAAATCACCTAAACAAATAGTGTTAGGGTTTGGCAGCCATTGATATGCAAAATTAAATTACAAGGACAAACGCGTCTAGCTTCCATAATCAGTGGGAGACAGTTTGATGGATCGTGTAGCACCAGACAAACCAAACACTGCTGCAGAGTGGATGTAGGTTGATCGACTGAGAGTTTCAGTTTAGGAGGCAACTTCCAATAACATGAAAAATAACAAGAGGCAGGAGTAAGTTACCCTCTGAAGTCACCACAGGTTGGGCGGTGGTCGCAGACGGCGCTTCACTGACCACAGTGGGCACTTCAGACGCAGTCAGCGTCGTGATAACCGTGGAGTCCCGAGTGACCGTCTCAGTGGTGCCGACACTGACGGAGCCCACGGCCTCTGTACCGCCCGGAGCAGGGGTTGCTGAGCTGAAAGACTCCCCATTTGTAGGGCTGATGTTATCGGTGGAAGTAACCCCCGATTCTGTGGCTGCGTTTGCTAAACGTCCACAGACGACGATAAATATCTTAACTAAACGACACCACTGGCGGAAATTCATTTCGTCAGAGACATGGTGCTGTCAACGGTGCGAAGCCTGGCTAGCTAGCTAACGTTAATTATACTAGCTACACAGATGCCAACTTGACAGTTAGCTGGAATTATCCCGTTTACGTCGCTTATTATAACTTAAAACGTATGAATGTTAATAAACCAACAACGTCAAAAGTGAATAAGCAATTCAGAAAGCGTTTTCCACGGATGCATTACGCTTTACATGCTGCACATTTTCACACAGACGACCAAGCTTCTTGTTACTAGGGAAGTCGTCGCGGCGACTTCCGTTTCTACGATAAAGCTACCGTAAAACTTATAAAAGAGAAGAACTTCTAACTTCTTAAATTTGTGTCCCCAGTCGGCATTTGCCCACCAGGACAGTAAAGGGCAAAATAAATAAAAGAAAGAGGCTGAAGAGGTCGGGTAACTCCTAAGATATTTTGTGCCTCTCAACCCACACGCATCTTCCAACAAGGTCTGACATGTCAGAACATATAAATCCAGATCCTGCGGTGGGTGAGCTGGAGCCATTAACCCATAAACATTTCCCTCAGCACCAAAATGCCTGACGCACTTCTCCATCCTTTATTTCTCCACAGAAAATAGTCAGTTGTTCAATTATTCACTGAATAGCTGCTGCAAATGAAACTTGCTGTTCTGTTCCTGGACTCTAATTACTATGTGTATTTTCACCAATGGTGACCTCATTGGTCTTGTGAACAGAAGTGTGTTTCAACCCTTTCGGTATGTACATATTCATTTACTCACATTTATGTCTTAGTTCTTAATCTTCTTAAGAAAACGGTTCTCACAGGAATTATCAAGTTTCACAACACAATGCCAATGACAAACATCTCATCAGATTACCTGCAGTCTGTATTGTTTGCATAATCCACAAACATCCACAAGGTCATGCGAGGAGAGTGTAAGTGGATTGAGTTACGTTCTGAATGTCATTTTACCTTTAGTTTACTGATAATTACAATGCCTATAAAGCTTCTAGCAGGCAATGACAATATGAATAAATACATTAATTCTTTGATTTAACTGTTCGTATGCCTCTGTGCTGGCGACAACTGTGGCCAGAGTCAAGATGTGTTCAGGTTGTCTGTATGTGCGTCCGTCGCATTCTCATAAACACAGTATCTCAGGAACATCCTGAGGAGATTTCTTAAAATCTGGCACAGATGTTCACTTGGACTCAAGGATGAATTCCTTAGATTTTGACAGTTAAAGCTAATTTGGACAAAATTTCACACAAATGTGAAAGAAGTGATGGCATTTTACGTCCAACAGGTCAGAGGTTACCTTCACTGTGACATCGTAATGTTCTGTAAAAACACTTTTCTGGCTGTCATTCAACACCATAATCAGGAACAGAAGGTGAGACTGTGACCATGTTTCACATTTGGTCACATTAATCTTGGGTGCCCACCTTCTGTGCTGCTGGGTTGAATGTGCGTGAAGCATGCATATTTTAAAGTTTGTAGTTCTTTGCGGCAGCTTCCATATTTGAAGCACTGTAGTTCACAACAAGCTCTTTGGTTTTGCTGATACTGAGCTTCAGGTGATTGTTGTCGCATCATATGATGAAGCTTTCCATCAGTCCTCTGTCCTCCTAAGTGATGACAGCATGTTTGTCACTGGAAGTTATTCACTGGATGTCATGTCAATATAATGATAACTTCTATTTGCTGAAGTACACTTAGTACCTTTCTTAAATTCTTCACTACAAATATGATGAGTCTGGACAAACATGGGTGGAACCTGCAGCTTGATTGGTTGGTGGATGCATACAACTGTGAGGCAGTAATTCTGGTTAGTCATGAGATACTTAGTATGCCTCACTGGCCGTGATGAGATTAGCAGCACCCTGCAAGGCTGCAGACTGCAGTGAATACCAATCAGAGGTGAACCAAATGTTCTTTGAGGGTCACAGCACACAACAAGAATTTGACTTATATTCTTTGATTTTGTTCCATGTCATTTATGAAGCGAGCCATACTTCCATTCGAATGATGTTGCTTTTTTTTCCAGTTTAGAGAACTGGGCTTGCATTTATCGAACTGTCACTCCTTCTCACAAACTTTCTAATAACTTGACAATGCTATAAAATCAAAGAAAGTGTAAATGTAAACAATAAGCCAAAACAACCCTATTATGAATTCTACATATTACTGTTGTTAGATCTTCCCTGCAAGTTAAATGCCCTCATCTTTCACACTTCATGCTCACATTTCATGATGGAGGTTTCCTGACAAATACTTTTTTTTCCCTTTGGCTTCTGCAGATTTTACAGTTGTATTTGCTCAAACAACCTCATTCACTGCTACTCTGGATGTTAAATGGGCTCCACAGTTTTTGTATTGTTTGATTAATCATTTGACTGCTGTTTCACTTGCAGATATGTTTGCTGTGGTGGAGCTTTACACAAGATGAGGGAAAACTCTGAGCTCCCAGATGCAACTATGTGAAACTGCATAGATTTAGGGGGGTTTGAACAAACAGGCAGCTTTTATTGACTTAACCCGGACAAAGTCAACAGGTTGTGAAAAATGTTTGTCCTTCAGCTACACAAGAAACTATTTGTTGGAATCCTTAAGTCTTCAAATTCATGATTTTGTATGGATACATATTTTTAGATTTATTGCAATGTCTCTTTGACTGTCAGAAGATACTAACTTTTGTCACTCAGTGAAGATTATGTGTCACACAAATGAAACAAAAACATACCACTAAAGAATAGAAACATGAATCTAAGAGCAAGAGGAACAAATGTACATGAGAATATTAAAACCTCTCCATTTACGTTGTTGACTCAGGGATTTTTCTGCATGTATTTCCTGTGTGTTGGTTCCTATAAGGTCAGTGACGGTTTCCTGGAAGGAAAAACTCATCATGATTCTGTCTCACAAGAGAGGAAGTGGGTGCAGCACCATTTCTGCTTTTACTGTTCACTTATGTCTTTGTGCTGTTATATGTGGAACCCAGTGAGATCAATATCAAGAATAATCATATGAATAGTGTGAGATTGTTAATTGGGAAAATACATGGATGAACCAACAATTCGTGACTCAACTCAAGTCATTATGATCATTCATCAACATAATATTTATTATAAAATGCCCCTTTTCAAAAGTTCACTTTTCATGTCAGCGATGCCTCTCACCTTTCAGCCAATCGCCGCAAGTTTAACAGATTATTCCATGTATGTGGTGTCAGAAAATGGCCTTTTTCCTAATTCAGTTCAGATTAAAGGAGAGTGGAGCAACAACCTATTCTGTGAGCAAGTACCAAGATTGTATGTATTCAGAGTAAAAGGGATAAAATATTGGGTTGAAGTATCTCTAATAAAGCTTTATAAGTACATTGTATGCATTTTCCTGACAAGACTGTCCTTCACCTCTTCATTTGTTACCATTTAGTTGCAGCTCTGTCTGCTGTGACTGCCTGCACAGTGTTTTAGCAAATCTTCTTGCACATGGGGACAATTATGAAGGCTGTAATCTACATCTAAATCTACATTTCAATGTTTCAGGTTGCTTTCAAGTTCATATAATTTATATATGTAATGAATTCCAGGAGGTTTCTGCACTTTTACATATTCAAAAGCCGTCTTTTGTATTCCAAAGAGGACTCTGTCTGTTGTTAAATGTTTCAGGCGACTGTCGAGCCGAGCTTATTTTCAGTGAAAATATTATTTCCAACTTTGGCAGGATATTGAATGTGGAACTCATGGAATGCAAATTTTTTACATCTGCTTCTGGCTGAACTGAACATACAGCGCCCTGCGAACAGTCCAGCTGTGAGTCTAGACACAGAAAAAAGTTCTTCTTTGCATTCTGATGCAAGCTGAAATACAACTGGTAGATCAATTGATTTTACTGCCTTTGGGTTTGACGTATGGGTCCAAAGGTAGGTTTCAGCTTTGTCTCCTGTAGAAAGTTCATTTTTATTTGCAGTAAACACGGACACAATTTCAAGCCTCCCACTGTGACACAACTTTCTGTGGTAAAAGAGCAGGAAACAGTGAAGTAATGCAGAGTTAACGTAACCATTTGTTGAGCTCAAATGTTCATTCAGTTTGCCTTTCTGTGGTGTGCAGAGCTGCTCTGAGGCACTCCCTTGCCCCTCAAATTACAGGGGAAGCAGTTTAGATAGTACTGGGACAAAAGTGGAATTCATACGTAACTGGGAATGTTACATAAGGGTACTTTAGCGTAGGTCTGGCTGTGCAAGTTCCAGTGATCGCAGACAGACAAGAACCTGGTACAAGCACTCAGACAGCCAGGTTGTAAAGATAGAAAGAGGGAGAAAGAGTAACTGAAGCACTTAAGCTTCAGCTGGGAGCTCTTGAAGGACTGTTTTTTTTTTTTTTGCATTCAGATGTTGGAGGAGGGCTGAAAACCACAAGGCACACACGGAGGAGATAACAACAGAGTGACAGTTTGTAGACGCAGTGATTGTGGGCGAGGCAATCCAACAGGAGGAGAGTTTGCATGGCATAATGTATAAAAGCTAATCAACTGTGAATGTTTGACAAAGGAACAGGACTTAAAGCCAGCGGAAAGAGGAGCTGCTGCAGAAGACAACGCCACCGCACTGGCCTCACTGGAGTGGTTGAAATTTCGGGCTTTGCTTCTTCATTTCCTTGAGTGAAGTTTTGACAGCGTCAGCCATGTCAGAAGAGCAAGACATGAGCTACACCACAGCCATTGAGAAGGCCACTGCCTCCCTCACCCGCTTCCCACTCATCCCAGTCAGGGGAATTCCTCTCATGAGCTGCATCGCTGAGGACTGGGACAAAATCTGGGCTTTTCGACCTGATCCCTCCGACCTCCTCATTGCCACCTACCCCAAAGCAGGTACTCACGCGGCTGCATGCTTTGTTTGTATCCGGTAAATCTCTGCACGGGTCAAGACAAGACATGTTCTTTGTGTCATATGTACAATGTTTTTATTGAAGCTCTGTTTGTGTTCGTACAGTTAGCACCAGTGGTAAAAGGTGTTACAGGGCCAGAGAGAAAGTGGGACTGACAGGAGATTCTTGTCTGTAAATCTGAGTTAGATTCAACTTTTTGTCATTGCACAGAGTACAACTATTGAAAAATTAAATAAAGTTGAACATTTAACCAGAAGTTAAAAAACAGTATAAACATGTTCAGCAGAAGAGTGAAGAGTGGAAAAGACAGGATTTTCCAGTAAATATGCTTTTTTTTTTTTTTTTGGTGTCTGTGTGTGTATGACGGGATTTCTCCTTTAACTGGTGAGATTCAATACATGTAGAGTGTTCCATTTATTCAAATCAGTGTTAATTTGTATTTTGGGCTCTTAAGGAACCACATGGACTCAGGAGATAGTTGACCTGCTTCTTCACAATGGAGATGCTGAGGCCTGCAAACGAGCCCCCACACCAATCCGCATTCCTTTCCTAGAGATCGTGTCCCCACCACCCATCCCCTCAGGTGTGTACTGCAACACATTTCTGAAAGAAATTCAAAGTTTCCTACACTGCTTTCCTCCGCACCTTCTGTCCCAAATATCCACTTCAAGTGCACCTTGTGTCCAAAACTCCTAATATTTTTTTCAAACGCATACTCCAGGTAGTTCCGACTGTGTCTGTCAAATCATGGAGGAATGTTTTCATAAAGGCTTCTTTCTTCTGCCTTAATCAGGGTCAATGAGCTACTAACCCATAAACATTTCAGCATCAAACTGCCATGTGACACACTCAAACATATGAAGACTCCAGTTTCTCCTGGTGTGAAAAAAAAAGTTGAAAACAATCTTTCTGTCATAAGTTTAGTGCTAATGCATTGCAAGTGAAACATGACTTATCTACAACTTGAAAAGACTTAAATGGTAGCCTACCTGTTGTTATTTTACTTTACCGCTTAACTTGTAACTCTGCGTCTTTGCTGTTTGGTGCTGTGCAGCATGAAGTTGGCTCATCAGTTATTATAGAAATGGCTGCCCCTAAGGAAATAGACTTGTTTGCCTCCTTATTGAGAGTTAGATCAGAACACCAATGCCAGTCTCGTGTTCTCATGGTGAATAGCAAATTAGAGCCAGCAGCAATTAGTTTAGCTTCCAATAATAATAGTAATAATTATAATAGCAAACTTTTTTTGTTTAGCACCTTTCATATAAGAAATTCAACTCAAAGTGTTTTTCACATGAACAGAATGAACATAAAAACAGGGACAGAAAATTTGGCTTTAAAAGGTAGATGTAGAGGTTCCAGTAGGAGGATTTTGTTAACTTTGGACAGAGTACAGACACAAGAGTGATGTTAATCTTTTCATATATTCTCATCAAAATGTTACTGAAAATGTGAAAAATCACGAAGCAGCTGTTGGATATTTCTCCACCTCGTTGCATTAGAGTGGGACTTACTGTACATATTGGAAGCATAACATGCATTCTGAGATAGCATGGACCAAAAGTGTGTTTCATTCATTCATTCATTCATTCCTTCATCTTCTATACCCCGACTATCCCTTTCGGGGTTGCTGGGGGCTGGAGCCTATCCCAGCTGTCAATGGGCAAGAGGCAGGGTACACCCTGAGCCGGTCGCCTGCCGACTGCAGGGCAAGTGTGTTTCAGCTCTTTCATACATATTCTTGTACCTGAACTTGTGTTTCAGGTCTTGATCTTCTGGCAAAAATGGATCCACCTAGAACTATAAAGACACATCTTCCTTTTCAGTTGGTGCCAACTGGGTTTTGGGAAAACAAGTGCAAGGTAAGGCTTCATAAATGTTGTGAGATTTGAACAATGCAATGTCATAAAGCTGGTTTAAAGCTTTAGGTGACTCATTCTCTGTGTTGTTGTTGTAAATCCCTTTGGTGTGTTCCTCCTGGTCATGTGTAAAGACTATCTACGTGGCACGCAATGCCAAAGACAACCTGGTGAGCTACTATCACTTTGATTGTATGAACATGACCCAGCCTGAACCTGGACCCTGGGAAGGATACATCCATAAGTTCATGCGAGGAGAGTGTAAGTTGTTTGCACAAAGCTTCTAATCAGCTATGTATGGCACATTTACCTACATTTACATACCCTGCCAGCCAGAGCAGAATGAAGAACAGTAGATAAATGAGTGGTTGCTGAATATTGTGACCCATGATACTAGGACAAATAAGTTGCCTCACAGCTTTTCGCTTTGAGAATCTTTGTATGCCACATGACTACAAGATAGATCGATAGATAGATACTTTATTCATCCCCAAGGGAAATCACAAATTCCAGCATATTCCACAAATTTAAAGTAAAAGCCATGCAATAAATAATTCAAAAGCACAGCAAGCAAAGAATTAAAAGTTAAGATTAGCATCATCCTATTGTAGAACAAAGGTGATGCCATTCAGATGAAAGCTTTCATACTTGAGTTTCATTATTTCTTCTTTGGTGTCCATCTGCTATCAAAGAGCCATCTGATACTTTACCACCACGGATGCATTTTCAGTTTTTTGGTTGGGACTCTGGGGTCAGTTTTGTTTTTAATACAGCTGACAACACTCCTGTTGCAAATGTTCAGGTTTTGAAATATATCGAGGGTTTATAAGTTGGAACTAAAGTCTTTAATAATGTGTAACGACTCAATTGCTCGTGCTTTACAGATCACTTCTAAGAGACTGATGTCTTTTGAGTGCCAGATTGTGAAAAATCCCTCTAACTGGTAACCTCTGCAGTATGAAACTTGCTCTTGCTCTTTAATTCAGCAGGACTGCTAGACCACTGACGTGTAACAATAGACATGTGCAACTCAAGACCTATATAATTCATGACTAATTAAATGAGCTACAATCAATATTTTGACGTTAACAATGGACTGCTTGTATGAAAAGCAGTCATTTGTGGTGGTGAACTTGTAGAATCCTTCTTTCTACAGAGGCTCTCATATCATCGTTTTGGCCACAGCAGGCAGCTGTTTTCAGACTAGCTGGTGAGCATAGTGGAGCATTTGGCTACTAAAGAGCCAGACAGTTGCCTGAGGAGTTGATAGAGACCAAAAACAGAGCTAAAACACTGAATTTTGGAACTGTATTTGTCTGATGACAGCCAATGAATGAAAAATGTTGCTCTGTAATTGGTTGGTTGGTTGTGTGGCCAATGAACTAACCAGTAATTGTGTAAAGCCTTATAATAGTCCATCAGTTATGGACAGAGTGGTTATCAGTGGTAATAAAGTTATTGAGAAGGCGTCAAGGTTTTGTCTTTCTAATTGGCTCACGGCAAACGTTATTGAGACATCTGCAGTTATAAATGTTGGCATAAAGTCCTTTATTAGAGTTATTTCAGTAATTCTCAAGTCAGCACTTGTAAAATATTAACAAGTTGTTAATAAATGGATTTTGGTGCGGACTCCCCACAGCCCTGTCCCAGAAAGTAAGTGGATTAACTGCTCACTGGTGGGTCTTCTTAACAAATTAAAGAGCTCACTACAGAAACACAGCCAGAGGGATTTTTCACAAGCTGTCAACAAATAGTGACTTATAATTGGTCTATAAGAATAAGTAAATGATTTATTCTCATGAATAAAACACAAGTTAAAAGGCTGCCTTGTTAGAACGTGATATTCAACTGATCTAATCAACCAACATTAAAATATTAAAATTCACTGAATTTGCTTTCTGCAGTAGCATGGGGCTCCTGGTATGACCATGTGAAAGATTTCTGGGCGGAGAGAAAGAAGAGGAATATCCTTTACCTCTTCTATGAGGACATGAAAGAGGTAAGGAGAACCCAACATATGGCCCTAGTATGACCAAAGCTTGTTGTACAGACTCCAACCATCACGTCTACTCCTGCAGAATCCTCGGCGTGAAGTGGAGCGCATCATGAGGTACCTGGACTTGTCGCTCTCTGATGAGGTCATCAGCAAAATTGTGGAGCTCACGTCCTTTAAGAAGATGAAGGAGAACCCGATGGCCAATTACAGCTTCATCCCAGCACCTATTTTTGACCAGTCCATCTCTCCCTTCATGAGAAAAGGTGCATCAACTGGTTTCTTGACAAAGACATTGATCTCAGGTTTCAACATGAGGACACCTGCAC
Source organism: Chaetodon trifasciatus (assembly GCA_037975065.1). Taxonomy (NCBI): domain Eukaryota; kingdom Metazoa; phylum Chordata; class Actinopteri; order Chaetodontiformes; family Chaetodontidae; genus Chaetodon; species Chaetodon trifasciatus. The sequence continues at coordinate 5,335,739 of JBBMOE010000014.1, read as the reverse complement.
TGGGTGGACACAGTATCATGAACACCTCATTTCAATGTAATGCAGTTAAATCAACAGCATAACCTTCACAAAGGGAGGCCTCACTGTTCTGTTATTGCATTGCTTTGTATCACCACAGTTTGCCTTCTCCCTCCACTTCACATTATACAGCACCGTAGCGCCCCCAAGAGGTTGCTGGATTTCCTACTTTTACTTCTGCTTCTTTTCTTTTTTTCCCTTTATTAATAAATAATGAGACCTTCATGCTCAATATAGCTTAAATTATTAGTTGATTAATTGATTTGTCTCTGTCAGAAAAATAATTGGCAATTATTTTGATAGTTGCTTCATCTCGTAAGAACTTTTTTCAAGCAGACTTGCCCAAAATGTGCCGTTTGCAGCTTCTCAATGGTTGCTTTCTTTGCCTTTTGGTATGTATATATATATTTGAAAGTAGTGAAGGACATTTCTTAAACCAAATCGTTGCAGCAGTTAACCTCTCAGTTATTTGTAAGTACAACATACAGAGTTATTGATTTATATATATATATTTAACACTGTTGCATTCACATCCGCATTGTCTTCCTTTACAGGTGAAGTGGGTGATTGGGCAAACCATTTCACACCTGAGCAATCGAAGATGTTTGATGAAGATTATGAAAAGCAAATGAAGGGAGCCAACATGCCATTCAGGTCCAAAATCTAATGGATTTGAGGTTTTCCAAACTGATCAGCTCTGCAAACCAAAGACAGATGAACTGACACTGCAGCATTCAGATGGCAGAAATACTGTTTGACACGAGCTTAAAACCAAAATAACTGAGTAAAAACAAATGTCTCACTCACTTCTCGAGCCTGTGTGTTAAACACTGTAATCACTGCACCTCCAATAGATGACAGTCATCCAAATGTATGTTTAAAAGATCAATAAAAATGTGCTCCACCATACAAGTGCATGAGTTTGTAATCATCACTTTATTGCAGCTTATCACGTAAACAATATATAAGACCAAAAGTGTTGTGACTGAGTGGACATGCCCATTTTATGTCATGAGACCTCCAACAGAGTCTGCTGACTTCATGGAGCCTATGGAGAGCGCTGGCAGCTGGAGGCATGTGGTTTTTCTGCCCATATGAAGTCATTTTGCAACCCTACACCACACTGTACAGAGCCCAGCCAAAGCAGGGAGGCTGCACGAGACATGAGCAACAAAGACTAGAATAAAAATAATGAGCTGGAAAGTCAATCATATGAAAATGGACAGAGAACACAAAAACACAACAGCTGAGAATATCCAAGTTTAACAAAAAATCACGTTTAATACATACTTTATTTCTGAGAATAAAATCTTAAATACTTGAATACTTTATCGGCAGGGACACTTCCCTTCATTTGAATTTAATCTCCTTCCTTATATAGAGGCTATGTTTATGTAGATTTTTTTTGTTTTATTGTTTTTTGGTTTTTTTTTTTGGTACATTTTCCTGTGTTTTCTCCTCTCTTCTATTGTTTGGCTCACTATGGCTTCCCTCTTCAGTTTTGATCCTCTTCTGTCTCTTCTCTGCATCTTTCTCTCCAGCCCTTAAGATCCTCTTCCTCTACATCTCTATATAGCTTGTGTACCTGGAAAATAGAAAGGCATAAATCAGAGAGGGAAAGGACTTTTGGACCCATGATTTGGTCAACAACAGAAACTGACACATTGACCCATTTGACAAAATAAACAGGCCGACACTTAAACTATCTTTGCAGACAAGCACATGATCATAACTAAGTCCAAGTGTTAGAACTCAGCTCACTAAGAAAGCATGATGTGATCTATAAAATACTAAAGCTATTTTTTACATATATCAAATCTAATGAAAGCAGCAAGCAAACTAAGTCTGCATCAGTGATGGGACACTGAGCTTAAGTGATTTTGTTTTAATCTGCAGGCCCAAACTTGAGTCAATAATACACAATATTATTGCCATGTTTACATGAGAACATCATGTAAAGAGCTCAGACCTGAGTCAAACTAGGGACAAACTGTTACCACCTGGCCCTCATAGAAAAAGGCAAATTTGATTCATTCATTTTAATCAACGTTGTAAAATAAGAAATTACATTCAAATGTAGCCCGAGCAGCTCTGAATGACAGTCACAGGCACTGTGGTATGCAAACATATCACAAACTGTTTATAACACATTATAGTGTAATTGTAAGTAGATAGAAAGACATTTGTAAGTGTTTATTAATGTCATTATGTTCAACAATTATAAATTCTATGAAGATTTATCTTATATAACCAAAACTGTGTTATATTGTTGTTCATTATCGGCTCGTACAGCCCATATTCCAAAAAAAGTTGGGATGTTGTGTAAAACATACATAAAAATTCCCAAGCCCCTGTAGTAATATCCTTTATACAATCAGGAGTTTCACAAACACCCAGTTGTCCCAACTTGTTTGAAATGTCTTGTTGGCATAAAATTCAGAATAAGAGTAAGTTACCAGCATCCAATTATGGTTGCTTGACAAATAAATCTGTTGATAACTACATCAATAAACACTTAAATATATTTTATCTACATACATTATAGTGTGTTATAAAAAAAAAAAGAAAAAAGTATAGAATGTTTATGTACTGCTCATAAATACTAAATGCTTTTTTTGTGCTACCAGAGCAGGCATCGGTCACACTCCTGCTACAGAAACAACCCGACAAACACGCTGCAACGCTGACGCTGACAGCAGAAACTCAGAAGTGGTGAACTCGCCTTATGAGGCATGTCATGAACCGGTAAGGCATCAGAGGAAACAACAAACAGAGAGGTCAGAGGAGGACGACAGCAGAACAGAGAGATCTCCCCATTCATTGGTCATCGTGCCACATTGTCAGTTTGTGGCAGATGTGAGATTTTCAATTGTGTCATAAAGTAGTAGGGAGAACCCAGAGTTCCACATTTATGGAGAGTGATGATATAGACAGCACTGAAGACAGATCTGCATCAGAGCAGGAACGTACGAGATAAAACAAATACCACACAAAGATACGGACACACTACATCCACACAGCGATAGCATTAGAATACCTTGCTTTAGTTACAGGCTAATGTTGGTGGGAGGACTGAATTTAGCCTGGAAATCAACAAAAGGGGTTAAGTGAGTTAATGATGAATGAAGAGAGAGGAGGGAGTGATGAGAAAGATAAGGCAGCTGGAAACAGACCGTATGAATAATAATGATGATAGCAGAAGAGATGGTGTAAAGAAATGAAATAACAGCACAGGATAAAGGATTATACTTTGTTAGAATATTAATGAGTGATTAACAAAAAAGATAAAGCATTAATTCATTAAAAATTATATTAAAGCTTTTCAAAGGAGACCTGAACAATTATTTTAGGAAATAAGTTACATTTTTCTTAACACTATTTTAATATGTTTGAGTGAATGTGCAAAAATACAAGGTGACTTACTCTCAATGTAGTTGCGGGCGACAAACTTCAGCACCTCATCAATGCCGATGACAGGGAAGGAAAGCTTCAAGACCATCATCCACTGCTCAAAGGATAGATGGGTCAACTTGAAGATCATCTAGGGGGGCAAAACAGTGGGAGTCAGAAACCGTAGTCGAAAGCAACCACAACAAAAACTTCAAGTCATAGAGGACGACATATAATTCCTTATTCTGGGGGATTTACTCATACACAGCTCTTAAGTCAAACTGTAGGGAGTACTGGTGGCTAACTTACGGGAAGAGGATCAACATAGATGATCATGAAGTGCAGGGACATGGAGAGAGACATGGCGGCAAGCAGCCAGAAGTTGCTCCATGGGGGCATGCGCACCAGAGACTGGTTCTCAGACAAGCTTGGAAAAGAAAAAGAACATCAACTGCTGAGCACACATTTTAAGATGGTGATCCACCAGACATTCTCATAATTCCGTTTTAAGTTTGTAATGCTGACAAAAATTGTTTTTCTGGCCAACACATGAAGTATTACCTGTTGAGAGCGTTGCACATCTCAATGGTGACCAGCACAGACAGGGCCATGGTCATAGGAGGACAAGCCTCAAAGATCTCGCAGTCGATGCCAGCGAAGTCCTCGTTCTCATCATGGCACTGCATGAAGTGGGACTGCACAGAGGAGAGGTAAGGTCATTCAGTGTCTGCATGTGAATGTTTGAGACAGCATGACAGAGAGACAATTACGTACCAGCTGATAGTAGCTGACACCGGGGCCAGTGGGATCGTAGAGGAACCACCAGGCAGCACCACCAACAGTGGCAGCACCGACGTATCCTGTTAGAGAAGGGTAACAATGTCTGTGTGGGCAAGTATTTTTCTGCATCTAAACAAAACCTGACCACACAAATCCAGTCCTACTTACCACCAATAGCCATGTATCTGAAGAACAGCCAGCCAGAGATCAGGGGCTCCTTGGGGGAACGTGGGGGCTTGCCCATGATGTCCAAATCAGGGGGGTTGAAGCCCAGAGCTGTGGCGGGCAGACCATCAGTCACCAGGTTGACCCACAGCAGCTGAACGGGGATCAGAGCCTCGGGCAGACCCAGAGCAGCAGTCAGGAAGATACTGAGAGAGAGAAAAAGGAAATGAAGGCTGGGGTTAGCTGGAGACAGAAAGATGGCTAAAATATGGCGTTTAGGTGTGGATCAGAGTGTGTGTCACACCACTCACCAGACGACCTCACCGACGTTGGAGGAGATGAGGTAGCGGATGAACTGCTTCATGTTGTTGTAGATAGCTCTGCCCTCCTCAACAGCAGCCACAATGGAAGAGAAGTTGTCGTCAGCCAGGACCATCTCAGAGGCAGTCTTGGCAACGGCAGTGCCAGAGCCCATGGCGATGCCAATCTCAGCCTTCTTCAGGGCAGGGGCATCGTTCACACCATCACCAGTCTGAAGTGGGAGGAGAGGAAAATTAAACTACTCTCAAACTGCACACAAGTACAGCACAACATGAACTATGTCTCTGTCAACCTTAGGTTGCATCTGATGCTGCTGGGTTCTCACCATAGCAGTAATGTCATCATAACCCTGCAGGTACTCCACAATCTTGGACTTGTGGGATGGTTCCACACGGGCAAAGCAGCAAGCCCTGCGCACGGCCTCAGCCTGTTCATGAAGGGGCAGATCATCAAACTCACGTCCAGTGTAAGCCTTGCCAGAAACATCCTGGTCCTCTGTGAAGATGCCAATGCGACGGCAGATAGCGATAGCAGTTCCCTTGTTGTCACCTGAAATATGGAAAAGGACAAGTTTGGTGGAGGGTCAGTGGAATGACTGATGTTACAGAAGTGTAAAACACAAATTTTGCACCACAGGGGAACAGATGGAGTTGTTCTTGTTTTTTACATTTAGCCAACATATTTTGCCTCAAAATGGCAAGTATTGCAAAAAATACTGTGTAATTATTATGTAAAATGCATAGTTTATAGTTCTCATAACATGTAAAATTGCATGTTCATATTACAGCACAGCACATTTCTGTACTGGTAATCCATCCCAGCCATAATACTAACCAGTGATCATGATGACACGGATTCCAGCAGCTTTGCACAGTTCGATGGAGCCAGTGACCTCCTTACGAGGGGGATCCAGCATACCCACGCAGCCAACGAAGGTCAGGTCAGTCTGAGGAGAGAAGCAAGAATGGAGTCATTCAATCCAAGTGTTTACATGTAGTCAGGGTTGTACCCACACATTTCCATGCCAGGTCCATCAAGTTCTCACCTCGTAGTCAGCAAACTTGGTTGAGTCCTCAAGGTTCATCTCATCCAGCTTCAGTGGGGAGTCGCGAGTTGCCAGGGCCAGGCAACGCAGGGTGTCACGGCCGGTACCCCAGTCCCTGATGACAGCCATGATCTTCTCCTTGATGGCGTTGGTCAGGGGCACGCGGGTGGTGCCAACACGCACGTAGGCACACCTGTCAATCACACCCTCTGGGGCACCCTGTGGAAAGCAGCAGGATTGCTTTGTGTTACATTGGATGCTTCACATTGTCTGACCAAAGGATATGAAAAGGAGGAAAGAAAGACAGAAACTAGCCTTCACAAACATCTTGGCACCACCATCACCCTTAGAGGGAGTGCAGTACACAGACATGGACTTCCTGTCACGGGAGAACTCCAGAGTGACATTCTTCTTCATGAGCTGCTTGACCACCTGTTGGAGGACACAGAGATAAAAGGGATTTTTATTGAACAGAGAGTCACCTCACCACAGGTTGGCTGCAATCAAACACTGAAAACTATTCAACTAATACTTTTCACAATTAGCTATATTAATAATAAGCATGAGTATTATCTTCAACATGCAGGAGGAAACTTACAGAGCAGCAGGCATTGGCTCTCTCAATCCTGGACAGGTTCTTCACGTTGGTGTTGAACACGTTCATCTTCTCAACCAGACAGGACAGGGCAGTCTCGGTAGCCTCACCGACCTTCTCATAGATCTTCTTGGCCTGAAGAAAAGAGAGAAGAGAATTGGTTAAATTGCGGAAGGCCAAGAGGTTTCAGCATATCAACAACATTGTGACTTTATGACTTTACCTCGTTGTAGTCAAGAGAGGAGTCGTTGCACAGGGCGCAGATGGTAGCCAGCTCAACAAGGCCGTCGTAAGCACTGCAGTTGGTCTTAGAACCTCCCTGGGAACTGAAAGACGAAGAATTTCAAATAAATGACATACAGTTCATGTGCACCTCAGTGTATGACTAATGCTGGATTTCAATGAGTTTGAACTTACACCTCTCCCTCAGGGGTGTACTTGGAGCCAGAGATATCAAAAGCATCGAGGTCAACATGTGCACCATCAACACTCTTGACAATGAACATCTGTGTTGGAGGAAAGAAAGAAAGTTTAAGCTGTGTCCAAAGTAGTTTTGTAGACAAACTGCCAATAACACAATGACCTTTTTTAGTGTGAATAACATTTGATACCCACCTTAGTCACACACATCTGGTTGGTGGTGAGGGTGCCAGTCTTGTCAGAGCAGATGACAGAGGTGCAACCCAGGGTCTCCACAGAGGGCAGGCTTCTGACGATAGCGTTCTTCTTGGCCATACGGCGGGTACCAAGGGCAAGGCAAGTGGTGATGACAGCAGGCAGACCTGAGAGACGTTGGTGAAAACCATGAGTATGATAAACAAGCAGTGTGGGAAGGAACATTCACCTTCTAGTTTGATGACATGTTTCTCTTACCCTCAGGGATGGCAGCCACAGCCAGAGCGACGGCAATCTTGAAGTAGTAGACGGCACCACGGATCCATGAGCCACCGTGGACGGGGTCGTTGAAGTGGCCAATGTTGATGGCCCAGACAGCAACACAGATCAGGGAGATAACCTTGGACAGCTGCTCACCGAACTCGTCCAGTTTTGCCTGCAGAGGGGTCTTCTCCTGCTCAGTGGCAGCCATCTGGTCACGGATCTTGCCGATCTCAGTGGAGACTCCAGTGGCCACAGCAATACCGATGGCCTTGCCAGCAGCAATGTTAGTGCCCTACAAAGAAGAGAGGAAGAGAAAGGTTAGACAAGGTAGTGATAAGGACATGAACTGAGGAGCAATAGAGGAAAACAATGTCTGTAGTGGTGAGCATAAAATATTGATGTTGGTGAGGCACTCACAGAGAAAAGCATGTTCTTCTTGTCCTGGTTGACAGCTCTGGGGTCGGGGACAGCTTCAGTGTGCTTGATCACACTGACAGACTCACCTGAGAGAGAAAGCAGAAAATTTACTCAAAACTGCAGATAAGACAGAAAAACATTAGTCATGTTTCAGGTTGCTTGAAAGCTTACCAGTAAGGATGGACTGGTCAACACGCAGGGTGGTGGACTTGATGGTAACAATCCTGATGTCAGCTGGGACTTTGTCACCAACTGTGAGAGACACAGAGGAGCCATCATTAAAATGAATTCCTGTTTTTACTGAATAAAATGCATCAATTTTACTTTAAACATGAAGTAAAGGTGTGCTCTGGTGGTTGGGTATATTTGTTGATTAATTTTTCTCAGGAAATTTCTTATATTTAATTATTTTTGCGCCTCCATAATATTCAAGTGTTAATAGATGTAAACGGCATAAAATGAAGCCCCTAACTGAAAGAATAATAAAACAAATACCGAAAATTCAGGTAGAATTTTTTCCAAATGTGGATCCAAATACTCAGAATAAATTTATACTTAATCCATGGTTTTCATATTGGGACAGAAGCTAAACTGACACATGCATGGCCCAATGAGAATGACCCGTACATGGTGGGGGGTGGGGACGGCCAGCAAGAGAGGGAACAGGTGTACACTGACAAATGAACAGAAGTGGGCAATGGCAGGGAGGGGAGAAGAGGTGCAGCAGGTGCTGGTGAGGGTATTTATACCCCTGATTTTGTTTTCCTCCAGTCAGCATGTTTTCACAGCAGTGCTATTTCATCCTGCCTCGCTCACATTGCCTTAAAAGCCACCAGGCTTTGCCATCAAACATATCCTGAATTTGTGTCTTTCTTTCCCAACAACAGAAATGTCAAAAATTCACTTCTCCTTTAACAACAAATAGCAAACAATCATGACATTTCTTACCAGACACCTCCACAATATCTCCGGGGACAATTTCCCTGGCCTTGATCATCTGCACACTCTTTCTGTCAGAACGGTAAACTTTGCCCATCTCAGGCTCGTACTCCTTGAGAGCCTCGATGGCATCTTCAGCATTACGCTCCTGTGGCACACAAACAGACAAGCAGTCATTTAAAAATCGAAGTAACTGATGGGGCTCAGCTAAAATAACAGAACATCATAAAGTTGAGCCTGACTTGATCAGGAAAAAAAGAAACCTAATGCACATTCCTAACAATTATCAATAAACTGATGTCAACATGTCTGTTTATCCCTGCTTGAATGCAAACCATACTCATTTTGTCCTTGGTCTGGCACTTGCAATGTCCTCCAGCAGGCTTTATGAAGTGATTACACACAACCTACTGATGACACAAGTTAAATCTATGATCCAGTGTGCGTTACTCCATCTGAAGATGCCAACCAGAAAGGACCACACTCTGTTCAGAGGTAAAATTTGATCTGGGAATCCCAACATAAATCTTTTAATTACAGGTTGCCGAATTCTGTTGTGTTTCTCAATGAGAAAAACATCAACAAAGCAGGCGATTCTGACACTTGGCCGGAATGTGATAACAACAGTGTTCCCATAGCAACTGATGCATGACAGCAGTTCCAGTTACTGAATGGCATGCATGTAGAATAGCATGACTTGCACAATGTGAATCATTGCAGTCAAAACATAAATTTGGCATGGTGACTGCAAATAAGTGCTAAAATGGCAACTATTTTATTTATCTTCTCAAATTGTTGTGAGTAACTCATGCTGTTTATTTAAGATTTACTCTATGTTGTAACAGCAGCTACAGAGCACACACTAACTATTTTGAGCTCCTGAGCTGTAAAAGTGATAATGTTACGGTTGAGCAACCTCGTCTGGGTAGAAAACACGGCAGTAACTGGAAACTGTCTACTTTCTGTCATCGCTGCAATGGATATGTCTCATTGCTCAACGTGCCAGGCCTCGTCACTGACCTGCCACACTCCAACAACGGCGTTAGCGATGAGGATAAGAAGGATGACGAAGGGCTCCACAAAAGCGGTGACGGTCTCCTCACCTTCCTCGAACCAGGCCAGCACCTGAGATCAGAGTAGTGGAGAGCAAATCAGTGACAAAGGGCCTGAGAAACAGCATGCACATATGTCAGAACTTCTGTACTTTCAATGTACTTTTGACAATGTGGTAAATATTTGCATTGTGCCTGAATGAAAAGAGCCTTATAACCTTGTGTAAAGTCTGAATAATAAGAGACCTTTTCATGGATTATGGCGACTACCAAAGGCATGTATAGTTTGGTATGCATTTAGCATGGTTTCACACAACATAGACATAAAAAATGTCTGATGATTTTATACATGTGTGAACACCTGTTATTTAGCTAATATATTGTATAGCATAATTACATAATCGATAATAACTTGATCTCAGTGTCCCATAACTCCTTGCTCCTTCTCACTTCAACCCTCTCTCTGAGGAGGTCCTTCGTTCCTTCCTTCAGGCCTGACCTTTCCCGAAGGATTCAGTTTCTCTCCTCAGCTTGGGGCTTTCTTAAAATAAACCCTTACCCTTCAGCCCCCCTATACTTCCCTGACCCCCGTCTCTCACTGGCTCCTCAATATTTGCCTTCTAAGGCCATCGTGACAGCTGCCCAAAGGGGTGAAAGCTGGGCATAGGAATTAATACACCTCCTACAAGCCCATGTCTCCCTCCTCTCAAGTTGTCATCCTCAAAAACACATGGAGGGGTGGTAGGACTAATGACTGACGGTTTTAAAGCTAAACGCATTGAATTATGTGTTTCAAGATGGCATTCAAGAACGTGAAAGGGGCCAGAGATTATTGTGCCAAATGTGAATGTGAGAAAACTCATTTGTGGTCAGGAGAAGTGTTTGATCCCACGTGATGTGAGTGTCTCGTGAAATTTGTTGCTGCTATGATTGGTACTACAAACCCTAGTGCTGCCACTTGAGTTTAAAATGACCAAGACAAGAATAACCACAGTTTAAAATTACTGACTGACTTTTTTTATTACCAACATTTGTTTACTTACAAAAGAGATGCAGGCAGCCAGCAGCAGGATCCTGACGAGCAAGTCCTCGAACTGCTCAGCAATCAGCTCCCAGATGCTCTTACCTGAGCGAGACAGAGACATAGAAAGAAGAAAATGAATGTAAATCAATGGATAAATACCACAAAATATACATTTCTGACAAATGCAAGCAATAGTGCATTTAATTCCAAAAGGAAGTGTTTGCAGTCTGTCATATTACTTGTTACTGGAGATCATGGTCTGTATATAACATATACTGCCAGCAGACGTTAGCATGTAGACATCACACATCAGAATGCAGCCTGCATGTTTTTTGTGCACCCTTTTTGTGGATGAGGGGCAGTTTTGTAGTATTTAGGAGTATTGGTGTCTGGAAGTTGCTGTTCAGATTTTCACATTTCGTAAATGTTGCTGGAAAAACACTCACCCTCCTCAGCAGGCAGCTCTAGATTTGGACACAAAGGCGATGGAGGAGAAAAGGTGTGGAGACAGAAAGACAGGAGAAAAGGTGGTTAGTTTAAATGACTGGAACGTAAATGCTCACTGGGAAACATTTTCAACAAAAATTTTGGGAGGACAGTTACGCTTCTTGGTATAAGATGATAAATGTGACTTTGAGCTCCCCGATTTCCACCTTTTCAAAAACCCCTGCGTGCTTTACACTTAACAACTTTAAGGACTGTAACCTGGAAAAACCATTGCAGCATGTTCAATGCTGAATCGGCTTCCTTCTACTTCTAATCTGGGCCTAAAGAAAACCTGACTGCAGTCCATGAATTCCTTCATTTTCGATCAAATAAAGTGTTATGTTTAATGGCAGCTCACTATAATGTTCCAAGGCAACAGAGACATCACCATGAACTGAACTATAATACCATGTTACAGAGCCTTTGCTCTCTAATTTGCCATTCCATGGGTTATTGATTAGCAATCATATCACGGGTCATTTAGCCGTAATCCATCTAAGGACCTCCCCCTTCTACCCAGCCTAAAATTATCCATTTCTCCTGTTACGCCCGGCCCATATATCACCCAGGAAGCTTCTTGAGCCATCACCTGTCTCTCTCGCTCTCCAGCCATCTTCTTTGGCTATCTTTAAATAGCTCTTCAAAGCCCTCAAAGTCTCTGCTTCTCAATGTCTCTGCATTTCTACCAGCTGTTGCAACTCCTCTCTAAAAAAGCACCACATGCAAAAAACTTGACCCAGCCCAAGCCAACAAGAATCTCTGGAAACTCCATTGGAGTTGACTCAGGAAAACACTCTTAGCAAAAGTACTTGGTGGAATATTTTAAATGCAAATACTCTCTATGTGGCCTTGTTACCAAACAGGGGACTCCCACCCCATCCCTGATGCCCTGCTCTCTCACCATTGTAGCCATACTTGTCCAGGTTCTTCTTGAACTGGTCGGGGGTGAGGCCGGTGTTCTCATTCACCCCGAAGTAGCTCAGGCATTCTGCTGGCAACTTTGTGTGTGCGTTCTCCATCCTCTCTGGATAGACAAGGGATTTCCCGTCTGACCGTGCCTATCCGCGCTCTTTAACTTCTTGTTGTTCTCTGCAGTTTTTACCTTTGGTCCACCACCCTCACCTAGAAGTGTGGCACCCTCCAATTCAGGAGTGCTGGACTGACAGAAAGAGCAAATAACTGCATACATGCTCAGGGTTTTATACCACCAAAGGGCTCAGGATTGGTGGACACCCCACTGACACACGCCTCCAAATTCCAGCATGGGAGGATTTGGGGGGGCCGGGTGGGGCTCGAGGTGGAGCAATGAGGAGGTGAGATGGTGGACTTGGACAGGAACTGGGGACAAGGCTTGGATTTGGAAAGGAGGTAATGCAGGAGAGTGGTGGTGCAGGGGCTAGGGGGAGGTGGGGGGGAGTCGCACTGTGGATGAAAATGAGATCTGTTTTTGGAACATGCATGGTCAGTGGAATAAGACGAAGGGAGAAGGTGAGAGAGTGAGACAGGAGATCATCCAGAGGGTGGGTGGGGGGGCATTGAGTGACGGCTCAACTGGTTTCTGCTGAGGAAGGTGGCCAAGCCAGAGACAGAGGAGTGAACTACACACAGCAAGAGGCTGAAGAGGGGACATGGTGGACCAATGACTTAGTAAAAGACTTACCTGGCATTTTCACAAGAACTGCGCCAGTTACACATGTTGACATGTTGACTCACTGAGTTCTCCAAAATCAGAAGCGAGAACTTCAACCTCAGAGCCACAACCATCATCAGCATACATTTACCTAAAGCTCTGCAGATCCCAGTAACCACTCATAGTAACTGCAACACCAGACCTGATAAGTAAGTGTTAAGTAAGACATGGGAAGTTAAGTAAGACATGGGAATGATAAAGGACAGAAGAAAGTGAGTGTGTAGTAGAGGAATGATCGCAGGGGGACAGGAATGCTGGGGGGGCCGCCAGAGTGTCACACTATCGCACCGCAGAGGAAAAGCCCCAGCTGCAGATATGGGGGGATCAAGTTTTATTTCTCTTTTTTTTATGAGGAGAGGGCAGCAGGCTTAAGTGGATGCACAACAGATGATCTGGCCACAAATTGCTATTGAGTGATGCACAATGGCCTCTTGTGGTGAATTTGGAGCACTGAAATTTGTCATTGGTAAGAGTGAACAGGGTTCAACAATAAGGCTTATTTATTATTTTACTTAGCTCATTCACTTGCTCTAAATCTGTGCGTTAATTTAGGATTTGGTGTCTTATTATTTGTTCACTTTTGTCTGAATATTTCTTGTTTCTGACCATAATAATTCATCCCTAAGTCTTAATATAGTGAAAACTTATATGCTAGCGTGAAAATTCAGTATAAACCCAAATTTGTGCACTGACTGTTTTGATTTACTGTTTGTTTGAACTGCAGTAAACAGCAGTAAACAGGCTGCTGGGTGGTGCACAGTCCACTGTAGACAGGAATTCAAGTTGCTGTTGCTAATCAATAAACTGACAGGTGTTGCTGTAAGACCAGCAGTGGTCACCGCTCATCACGCCTGACAGCCACAGGACACATTTTTGCTGCATTCTATTTATTCCTGCCTTACGTTGATGTGCAGTGTCAATTTGGTTTCAGCTTGAAATAGGCTGCGCTCTAAAAATGCACTTATTGGCAGTTATCAGAACAAGTTGCTTTGCTAAAGTTTATTTCTGGACCAACTGCTCCTTGAAAAACTATTAGCTATTCACCTGCACTGCAATGATACATACAAGGGTCCTGCATAGAGCTATATATATATTGACTTCAACACATAACAATGAAATATGCTGATGATGTGTTTGAACCAATTGGAATGTAACTTTAACTAACTAATAATAAAAAAGTGACATGTTGCAATATCTGTTTTTGCTTCAGTGAGTTGTGAAAGAATATACCCACAGCGTGCTAACAACATGGCTGATCATATCAGTGTTCACAACCAGACTTCAATCTTCTTCTACCTTTTATAGGTGATCAACACAGCAGCTTCGTATTTAAAGAGTCATTACTTTAGAATTCACACCCATTTGCACCTTAGTTCAAGAGCTGAGCTTCACGACTTGCCTCATGATTTACAGGACCTCAACGGCTCACATCATACCATGAATGACCTTAAAGTGAGCTTTAGGAATCCCAGCTAGTGAGTAAAACAGGCGACTGGCAAAATGTTCCTCTAATTCTGCAAATTTAAATTCGTTCCATTGGATGGTTCATTTCTGACTTGATATGTGATGAACTGTTCTTGATTTTGCATGTATGGCAATAATAAATAGATAAATATGACTGACTTGCTCAAGGACACTCCATCAGGGTGGGGGCTTCCAGTAATGAAGGCTTTAAGTCTCCAGTCCAAGGGACCACCATGGACTGTGAGTGAGTCTGTCAGTTCATTTGTGTGGAAGTAAAGTGAACAAAAAGCTTAACAACATACATTTTAGCCCAGTTTATTGTGTTGCTTCATACTGCACTTATGTACGAATCATTGGTATGATTTCTTTGTTAATACTGCAGGGACACGGCTCAGGTTTGCTGTGAGTGTGTTCCCAAATAAATGGGATTAATGTCCATAAGAAATGAATAAATGAACATTTTTATATACATTTCAACCTCAGATATTTGCAGTACTTGCAGGGCAACTTACCATTGCTATGCTACATAACTATGACGAAGCATTTACAGTATATACATTATTAGCCTATTCATAAGACAAACATGAGCTTCTGCTGCTAGTCCACAGGGAATTTCTAAAAAAGGAAGTTGTTTTTGTGGCAGCTTTCAAGTTTCCAGTCAGCTGCTGGTGGCCCACTGACCCGGCCCTCTGGCCTGCTGGTGAGGGGCAATTCCTTTCTCAGAAGGTACAGTTTATGCAAGCTGGAGAGGACAGTGGTGATCAGCAAGCGCAGAAGCACCTAGTTTAATAAGTGTTTAAGTAAAATTCAGCAGAATTATGGCCATGGAGTCTAAACACCCGTTGCTACATTCATGTAATGATATAAACATTATGCTGCAAACACATTTAGATAATGCGTTTTGTATTAGCATTCAGGTGTTGAGTTTTATTTGTGCATGTATGTAATCCCTCTGATCAGTTTCACTGGCATTCCAAACAATGTGAGAATGGTTAGTGTGATGATGAGTGTGCTAATGCCACACTTCAGTTAGCAAGGTATCGACACGTCATCCAAACGTGTATAAGCTCAACCGTAAGAACATTAAACTTCAGAGTGAATCCTATCAATTTGTACCACATCTACAAACATTTGGCACCAGCTTCATGTGATGTGAACTTTTATTGTTCCAAGACGTGTTGCTGAAACACTTATTCCCTTCTGCCAGTGTCCCATCTCTGTTTCATCCAACCGTTCTCCAGGCCTCAGCTGTTGTGCAGCCGTTGACCTCTGAGATTTGGGGGCTGTGATAGGGGTCGGCCTGTCAGTGTCTCCCTCAAGGCAGAGCAGTGACATTTAACTCAATATCCCAGAAGGATAAGGTTTCTCCCTCGCTCCCCTCTATCTTCCGCCTCTGTCTATCTGTGAAGTGTCAGTGGCCTGTGGGTGCAGGGACTCCTACAGCACAGACCCCTGCGAGCTGGAACACCCATCACCTCCAACTCCTGCCACGGCGCTAACATGCCACGCCCGCCGGCCAGGCTGAGGGATCACCATGTGACGCCGTAACCCATCGAGCCCTCCCTCCTCCACTGGTGAACTCTATACATGTTCTCAGTTCAGTACAAGTGTTAAGTGCTGCGATGGTGCAGCTGTACGCACGCCTAGCTTATGCAACTAAGTCTGTCTCTGCTGACTTGCACGGCACAAGCAAAGTGAGAGGGACAAGGCGACATTTGTCACTTAAAGACATGGAGCCGGGAAAGACTGTCTTATTTCCGAAAGACGGCTATTGTCATTAACAGCACATTCTGTGGCCTGTAAGCCGTGCAGCTGTACTCTTATGGAAAACAACCAGAACTCATTTGTTTGCCAGGCAGTCTAAGTCTTATGCTTAAGTAACTGGCAGCAAGCAGAAAAGTGGCACCTGAGTAAGATGAAATATCCTAAATTGAGGTGATATACGCTTTTTTTGTTTTTATCAAGTCAAGTATTATCAAGTAGTTTTTATGTTGATTCAAGCTTTTTCATCTTTACTTATCTTAATAAGATATTCTAACTTCTTCCTCTTATTACTGGTTTTTATTGACTGATCAAATCAAAGTCAAAGTCAGAATTTCTTTGTGTCCAGACAAATAGTTTTGTCTGACCACACTGCTTTTAGATGAGATATTCACTTCTTGGTGAGTGAAATTTTCCTGTTCTGTTGGTGGTTAATTTTTCTTATTCTAAGTAATATTTCCACCATTTTACTGCTTTTTGTTCTTGTTTTTGAGAGCAGATTTTCACAGTGTAGGGGTGGTTACAGTGGCATCATCTTAACTGTACTAGCTTGCATCCATAATCTGCAGGTTCATTGCAATATTTAACTTTAATGCACTTGCCAGATAAATTAGGGCACCGAAAAGGTTTGCTGGTCAGCAATATGAAATTAAAGAATGTGTGGTATTGACAGTGAGGACATAATTAGTACTGGGCAATAAGGCAATGGATAAAGGAGCTGCAGTGTCGGAGTTAGCTGGGCACTTGTTACAGCATTAGCTAATAGTAATAATAGAAGTGGCAGCTGAGTCTCTGAATCCAGAATTCCTCACGAGATATAAATAGAGCAGGTGACACTGTGCTGCTGGGCATGGCACCACAACAGCTTTGCGTTTTTTTGTCTCAGAATGCAGGACCTTTAGTTCAGACTCATAAGTCTAACTTTCATCTATTGGGAGAAAATAAGATCGGATGCTGGAGGCCACATTCGACTCCCCAGTGTCGTCAGTATCCATGTGGTACACTGGACTGAAAGAGTTCCGGGTTGTTCACACCATTCCACACACTTAGGGGTATACTATATAAGCCACGGGGGAGCCGACGGGAAAGTGAGCCCGTTGATCAAAAGTGGCTTTCGTTTTACTGATGTCGTTTACTTGGCTGGCTCTGCATTTTTAGAGGCCAGTGTTGCTCAGGGTCTGCAGAATCAAGCACAGCATCCCCTTAGCTTTACTGAACTTCTGCAGAATCGATGCAATATTCAGCATTTACATAATAGCAAAGTTTAATCTATTGTAGTATGAGCTAGTGATGGGTAACATACTTTCTTTAGGAAATTGTACTGGCTGAAATAGTTTTAATAAACTCACCTCACTACATTTCTTTACCAAGAACGATGTTAAAAAAGTAGCCATAGGAAATTTGTAGTTGCACTTTAAGGACCAGTGTGCAGGAGTTAGCGGCATCTAGAGGTGAGGTTGCAGATTGCAACCAATTGAAAACCCCTCACCTCACCCGCCTTTCTAAGCACGTAGGACAACCCATGGTGGCTGAAAAAAACGTGAGCCTCACTCATTAGAGCCACAGTTTGGTTTGTCTGTTTTGGGCTACTGTAGAAACATGGTGGACTCTGTGGAAGAGGACCTGCTCCCTCTGTAGATATTAAGAGCTCATTCTAACACAATGGTGCTTATTTTCAGGTGATTATACACTAAGGAATATGTTCCATTTCAGCCATATTCTGCCAAAAGATCCCTGAAATCTTATATACTGCTCCTTTAAAAGTGAGGATTTTATCATGGTGTACATTTAACCACCTGGTTAATCAGGAGATAATGATGTGACATAAAAAGAGTCCTTGAGTCCTTGTTTTTATAAAGTAAAAATACTTTCATTTGAGGTCACTTTTTTCACTTTTGATGAATTCATCAAACCCTCCATCCACAACACTGTCAGCCTTACAATTCGTTTACTGGCACCGTTCCATCTGTAAAGAAGATTATAGTTCAGAAATGAAAGCAAACTCATGTTCTCACTGTTGAAAATGAAAACTTTGTTTCCAGACTGCACAGATGTGACTTTTCTTTCTGCACATGAACAAAATCCTTCTGCAGTTTCATAATAGCAGTCATAAATTAAACCACTTTGTATTTCAGGCCAGCATAGCAGTATGAACTAGTATGTACAGTATTTGGTATCATCTTAAGTCTTACTACATCTTCAATGTCCTGTCTATTTCCAGTACTCTTATCTAACCAAGACACTATTTCTAGGTTAATAGCTCTGACTGATGAGGCATGTTGCAACCACAAAAATGGACCAGATCCCACAATCTATGACAGAAAGTTTGATTTTCACCCTTTTCAAACACTATTAAATCCAGTAAACCTGCACACATCAGACACAAGGTCACGTCTGAATCCTCAAGCAACAGAGTCTAGAAACGTAATCCTCTAGATGTGCTGCAATAAGAATGTGAGACCACAGAAAGTGCCAACCTGTGACGACTAAGGGTGGCTGGAAGTCTTCAAGTCTTTCGCCTCACCATGAAGTACAGAGGGGTTTGTCCCTGCTGGACAATGAGGAAGGCTGGGGCTGATATCAGAGCAGTTTTGTGGTGAGAACGTGGTTTCTGTCAGAAAACAGCCCACTCTAAGTCTTCATCACATTATCTTATGGACAGAAGTTTGAAGATGGTAACAGGTTCCCTGATTCTGCATCAGGATATCAATAGCTCACAATTTCATGCTGAATTTTCCGAATTCTTAAGAAATGCTTTTAAATCTGCAGTAGGTTTCAACTCTCTGGACTTCCTACACTTCAGAACATAATCATTCTTATCAAGCTAAAGGGCAGAGAGTTACAGAAAATCTATTTCATTTTGAAAAAGTTGCACTTTTTTGAAATCCAAACCCCAGCTGTACCCTTCACCTCTAACCTCCGTGGTCCTGTAAAAGGAAGGCAAAATGAAGCGCCTTGAAGCAGGGTGTTGATGACAGGAAGACGAATGAATGCAAAAAGAGAAATGCCTAAGAATGAAATGGGATCCTTTTTTGATAAATATAGAATGAGGAACGTAAAAGAGAGGTACATGGGTTTCAACACAGCCACCATTTAGCAACAGAAGGTGATTTTTACTCTAATGAAAAGATACGTATATATATTTAAACTGACACCAACTTATTAATGTAAAGGACTTTGTAGTAAATGTTGAACCTAATGTAACAACACAGCTCCATAGTTACTTTGAGGCACAGCCAACTCCTATGAAACATAAACCTTCCCCTGGGAAAGTGTAAAGCAGTCAGCAGTTTGTTAGTACACTCTTGCAGAGCTTTTGTCTCATTGTTATGTGGATCCTGACTGGAAGAGCCAAAGGAGCTCAATAGCACCTCCATGTGGACAAAAAAGAAAAATAACAAAACAAGTTGCATCTTTCCACTTTTCTTCACAGCAAAAAGCAGTGCAAGGATTGGTCAGGTGGAGGCAGGCGTGCTCATGGGAAATACAGTCTTTATTCTGGGAAACACTTCCACTTTTGTCCACAGGAGGCACCAAAGCTGACACAAGATGAAAGTTTCTTGTGGTTCCTTAAAAGTAATTTGCTTTGTGAACTTGCTTTTTCCCACTAAATCAACTTATCACTGACTCCAACAAATCCTATTAATATCTGACCAGAATACTTTTTGCCAAGGACATAGTATATCACAGAGCATATTACACCATTTTAAAAATATGAGGACATATTATATGCACATTTCACTATTTTCTGTCATTGTTTATTGGGATCCCCAGTTGTTGTTGCCTTGGACAGACCAAAGATCAGACAGGGTATTCAAAATTGAGAAGAATTATGAGCTGCAGCCCCAACATATATTTTCAAAGCCCACAATATTAGAAAAACTCATTTCCTCCTTTCTTTTCGAATAGTGAGCTCACTGCAGGCTGTGACTGTGTTCAAACCGCAGGTTTGATCTAAAAACTGTAGTGAAATAAAAAAAGTGACTAAGAATAAACATTGCGAAAACACACAGGATGGAAACACATTTCAGAGCAACTAGGTGAGATGGAAGATGACAGTAAAAATGACTCGGAGCCATCGTAGCTCAGATTCTCGCTTTATTGGTCAACTTGATGAAAGACTACAAAACGAATTCACAAAAAATCTCTTTCAAGTAATCAAATCTGTACAAACCTAAACTGTACGGGGTTTTTACAGCTCTGGCTCATATGAATCTGAAGAGTCATACGCATGTGTGTGCGTGTCTGTGTGTGTGCGCGTGTGTGGTGGGGGGGTGGGGGGTAAGCATGTGGCTTGCTTCTGTGAGACAAGGTGACACACTCCTTCCTGTTCAAGGATACCAAGGATACCAGGACGCCACACTCAGATAGGCAAGACACTGCATGCACACATGCACACACACACACGCACACACACCTGTGTTTGAGATTTTACAGTACAGAGGACAGGGAAAACAAAACACTTCCCCCCTCCACAAGTACACACACAACACCTGCTGGCAGAGGTTTGCTGCTAAATTCATCAGGTCAGCAATCTCCCACTGTCTCCCAAACCCTGCATTTCAGTCAAAATTACTGTACAGACAGACACTGTGGTTTCAACCTTTCCACGGGAAGAGTGGTAAGAGAGAGGGGAAAGTATAAATCTCTAATACTCTCTCACAAAATGTACACGTGCACACATGATTTTAATGCTCACCGGCAGACGAGACGCGTTCGTCATCTGCGCACGCACGCACTCACTCAGACAATTCATAACATTAAATGTTTTAAGAAGTACAGATAAAAAAGGAAAAAAGCCCTGGGTATAGGTTTGATTTCTGGCTGTTTGGTGAAAGAAAGGAGAAGAGAGGTAGAGAGGGCAGGAGGGGTGGGTTGGAGGTCGAGGGCAGACTACTGCTGTCATTTCTTAGCTTTCCTTGGGGGAGTGACTGGGCGACCAGAGCCCATGCCGCCTCCACCACCGTAGAACAGCTTCTTGTCTGCAGGCTTGAGAATCTGGAAAGGGAGGAAAAGATGAGCAAACTGAGCAAAGTAGTCAACAACAAAAAACATTGTATTTTTTTGCAAATGTTGATATGCAAGGCCTGTTTTATCATGCTCTCTCTGGCTGATGTCTTGCTTACCTGGAATGAGCACATGAGGGTCTCATCTACGCTCATCATGGCTCCGGCATTGTCAAACTCACCGCAGTAGTTTGGGGCTGAGAACAGCGTCACCAGCTGCCTCTTTGCAAAGAACTCATATCCGTCCTCGACCACCTGAGATAAACGACAGGTTAACAAGTTGTTTTTTAAAGAGTGGGGAGGTCATTTCGAACAAATGCTTCTCACATGAAAACAATAAAAACGGCACAAAAACAGAACCGCGTCGTAATTCATTGACAGCGTTCGGCAGTTCCACCTGACTTTTCTTCCTGTACTAAAAGCTGGACAGGCTTGTTTGATAAAAGTGCTGACCTTGCGATAGCTACAAAAGGAGTTTACGGGAAAATAAAACCATAACCGAAAAAAAGGCAGTAAATTATTAGAAGAAACATCAATTTGTTTCTGCGATTCAACTTAATATATTTCCCCTCGTTTTTAACCTGTGTGGACGTGGTGTAGTTCATCCGATGTTGTGGGAAGTAGATCTCTCTCATGCATGTGAGAGCACAGATATTCTGCAAGTTATTACAACCACTGTAAAGCTTATGGATACTGTGAGTTACAATAGTCAGCGTCAAAGTGTCCAGATAAGCTCCAGCTGCAGCCCAATAGTGTTAGAAGGCCGTGCGTTCACTTCTGCAGAGGAAATGAAGTTCCTGTTTACGAAAGTCACCAAGCCTCGCTGCTGTCCTCCATCAGCGGAGCGGCCTGGACCGCTGAGGCCTTACTACCTTCGAGCCAGGCTAAATTAGTTTAAAGAGACCAGTGCACTCCAACTACGGTAGGACAGGTAAAGCCAGCTGCTGGATTTTACAAGTCCCCAACAAGCATGCACAGTCATTTGAGAGCAAAGCACTGTCACTGTGTGTATGTTTGCAAGTAAACAACATTTTTTCCTGAAATGCCCATCCCTACCAGTAATAATCCACTCTCCTTAACACAACTAGAGGTTAAGCTGTGCATCATTGTCTCTATGAAACTGCTCTAAGCACACAGAAACACTCACATCACGTAACAAGTTCCACACCCAACTCTTGCCTGTCTAACTGGATGTAAAGAAGAGGGGCAGCTTAACTCGTCATTTACTCACTTCTTATTAGCACCGTCTTTCATTCCCACTGCAAAAACATCATTAACCTCCCAGTCAAAGTCGTGCGCTCACCTGATGGGCCCGACAAATGAGGTCCATGTCGTGTTTGTGGAGGAACTTTGTGACCACGTCGGCACCAAAAGTGAAGGAGACACCGCGGTCATTCTCACCCCAGCCCAGCACATCTTTGTCCGGGTCAGCCCACAGCAGGTCGCAGAGGAGGCCCTGGTCAGGCACATCAGTGGGGCGCATGACCCTTCGGACCTGCTCCATAGACTGGAGGTCTGGGGACAGGCCTGGAGAGGTTCAATGTAGAACAGTTCAATGTTAGCCAGCAGAAAAACTTGAATTCAGCGTCTATGATGGTACACATGCACCATGTTTCTCATTGTTCTGAGGCCTGGTTTTGGTTTTATTGCTCACTTTCAGTTCAGCTAGGCAAAAAGAGGGAAATCTAGAGGGGCGTGTCAAACAAGGAGCGTCTATGATTGCAGAATGTGCAAGATTGAGACACCTGTCTCACACATACACGCAAGCCTCTCTTTCAGCATTATTAGAGCCAACTGATGTGATTTAGAACAACATGATATAAATAAGAATGTCATCTTGACATCAATACCACAATCAAAATAAAGCATATGTATACAAATTTAGCATAAGAAATACAGCCCCATAAATTAAGGTCAGCTCGAACATAAAAACTGTGGAATTTTCACATATAAAACAAACTTTCATTTGTGTATACTAAACATTACAGCGATAAAAAAATGGATTGTGGCTTTAACTGCAATGTCCTCAACAGATGAAAAACTCTGGCAAACATACAATATCCTTTCTGTGCATTCTGTCTTATGTAACTTCATATGTCCCAACAGCGAGGTGGTGTTTACCCTCATGATTATCAGGGCCTGTTTACATATTTTGTGTAGCGGGTCTCACGCACACACACACACACAAGATAGCTGTGAATGTCTGCTGGTGTCACATTGTCTGGGCCCTTAGGTCCATTCGGTGGTGGAACAGTTTGTGAGTGATTTGACAACACCATTTCTTTGTACGAGTTGTCGAAATAAGAAATAAAAGCGCTCTACAGCTGTGGCTGCAGAACAGGACAAGGATACATAAATATACTCAAACAAGAAATTAAGATCCCACACAGTCCTGCAGGTCTGACCATTATGTTGACAATAACAACAGTGCAGAGGCGAGTTTGTGTGTGCGCTCTGGACAGAAGCCAAATGAACTGTTTGATGAGGATACCTCCATGGCAACAGAAGATCTTCTCATCAACAATGGCTGCAACAGGCAAACAGTTGAAGCAGTCGGTGAAGGTCTTCCACAGCTTTATGTTGTATCGCCTCTTACCTGTGGGAGGAAACCACAATTACCTGGTCACAAAATAATCGTGAGACCAATAAAATCTCAACAGCTGCACCTATTGCATCACATTAGAAACACAACAGTTTACATAATCCTGGCTCTGAATAGCAGAGAGGCATGTGATTAATCACTAGAGGCTGATCATGCTCCTTGGCCCAAAGCTTGTTGCACTGAGGGGTTATCAGTGTTATGGCGTTTCTTACTACTGATAAGACAGATTCCTTATCTGGCTTAAAGAACAGCTTTAACTCTGATTTTCTTTTTATTAAAAATATTTGCATTGCTGAGTGTATAAATGATGACAGATGGGCGACACCTGACTAAAACCTGACTAAATGAGTGGAGAACCTAACGAATGCAGATACTTTCACACAGGTACACTACATGAAACAATTAAGCAATCTGGCATCAATCATGCTCCGTGGCATTCCTAAAAATGTTGAGCAGGCCCAGTCGAGTCAAAGATCAAAGTGATTTTGAAAGAGGTTTCATTGTTGGGGCATGCACGGCAGGAGATTCAGTCCTAAAGACTGCAAGCGATTCAATACGAACAGTGAGTGGAGTGACATCTGCATTTTAGATCTATGGGAAAGACATCAGTAAAATATGGTCGGAAATTGTGGTTGACAGCGCACATTAAATGACTGTAATGGATGTGCATTAGTGCAATAAGTAAAGAAAAACAAAAGAAGAGCAACTCCTCCTCAGTTGACTGAGAATGTGAAGGCAGGACATGATCAGACTGTCAGCAACAACAGTCCATCGACAATTACATAGAGAGGGATATTATAGTAGGGCTGCAGTGCATAAACCCCTCATTACAAAGACGGGTGCCCATTTGAGAGTTCAGTGGCACAAAAACCACAGGCCCTGATCTACAGAGATGTAGAAACAAAAGTGATACGGTCAGATGAGTCACCCATCACCATATTCTCGACAAGTGGGCGAGTGCCTGTGTGGCGTCAATCAAGTGAACAGTACGGGCCTGAATGCTGGACCCCTACAGTAGAGGGATCTGGTGACTCTGTTATGGTTTGGGTCCAATTGTAACTGCAAACCCAGTTGAACACATATGGGAGATTCAGGACCCACATTTTCACCCGCGCTCTGCATCACAATCGTGAAAACATCAAATGAGTAGTTGAATGTTCTGGTGGCACTAAGACACCTTTTGTTGGTTTGTCACCCGTACAATGTACACACTTGGAGATTACACAGGAGAACAGGTATCACTTATACAATTCAAAAAAGCAGATCTGATTTTTCAAATATATAGGAAGCTACAACACTTGTTAATTTACAAATATATTCACTTTTGTCTACTATTTACACTACTTTGTACTTTTCATTTCTACAATTTTAACATTTGGGACTGAAGTTATAGGGCTATATTTTAAGCAAACTGCTAGTAACCGAAGATAGTAGTGTTACGATTAATGTTTGTTTGCATCTGTATGCATGCCATGTGACTTACACTCATCATAGAAGCCATATATTCTGTTAATGGAGGCGCACTCATGGTTTCCTCTCAGCAGAAAGAAGTTTTCTGGGTATTTGATCTTGTAAGCCAGTAACAGGCAGATGGTCTCCAGGGACTGTTTGCCTCTGTCTACATAGTCCCCCAGGAACAGGTAGTTGCTCTCTGGTGGAAAGCCCCCATATTCAAACAGCCTCAGCAGATCATAGTACTGCCCATGAACATCACCTGGTGAGAGAAACAGCATTAGAGTGGAAAGTCAAACATGTGATTATCATGCCATGTGTATGTGCACAACAAAAGGTAAAGGACTTTGATAGAGGTACAACAACACTTGACACCCTGCAAATGATCAGCAACACTTCAGACCATGATTGGCCATGCACTATTCCAAATGAACACTCTGTTATTCTGGTGTTGCTTGACTTGTTTTTGTGTGATGATGAGACAACGCAATTAATGTGCAAGCTTGGATTTAGTGTGAAGATGGTGGTGATTCTCACTGCATCGCAAACTTGATCCGTTCCTAAAAATTTGCAGACTGTTCCTTTAAACTACAGTCATTTCATTAAGTGGCATCAGCAGTATGTCACAGGAGGGCAACTCCTGGGAGACTTGGAGTGCAAAACAGCAAAGCACTGGCAAGTCAATATTATCACTTTATCCCTATAGTTCTGAAATCATATGGCAAGGTCATAGTCATGCACTGTATACTGTCCTTAACACTGTCTTCTTTTAGGATTAAATAGATTTAATCAACTATCCTTTGAAAGGCATTTAGCATCTGGTATTGAGAATACTTAGTATAATGTGAACGTAAGCTTTAGTCCAGCACTATGACCTACACACAGCCATCTAAGAGTGTTTGTAAATGCTATGCAACCACGCTTGAGAATTCCCTGGACTCTCAAGAACACAACTAAGCCTCACCACAAATCTTGAGGGGCGCCTCAAGTTCAAGCAGGATTGGCTGGCTGAGGAAGATCTCCCGGGATTTGAGGCAGAGACCACGGATTTCATTCTCTGTCAGCTGAACATTTTTGCCAGGTCTGGAGCCTTTCACTGTGAGAGAAAAATGCAACAACAGTGAGAAATGGCACACTGGAAACAATGAACCATTAACACAGCAGAGTTTAATATTCGTACTCACTTGTGACAGGGAGTAGATGGTAAAACTGTGCTATTCAAAAATGCTAATCACAAATGTAAGAGTATTTGTGAAAGTACAGTCAAGTGAGACACTGTATTTTATTTCTAAAAGGAAAATTCACCCTAAAACAGAATTCACATGTTCTCAGCAAAATGGGGCAGACTGCCACGGACAGTTGGCACATGTTAATATGCAGTGTGCATGCTGTTCAGCATTCAATCATGAACTCTTCCCTCTATCATCATAGTCATCATGATGCATGATGATCCTGGTGCAGTCTGAATCCAATTTGCAGGTTCCTTTGTATATTTTGGTAACATGTTAGCGAAGGTATTCTTCGTGTTTTAGTTCGGTTGACTTTCAATTTTTGAATTCACTCAGGGAGCAGCAAAAAACAGATTCTAGGTTAAGAACCATTTGGGGGACAAAGTCCCATGGATCGTAAAAATTATTTGGAACAACTCATGACTTTCTGATACCACCCAGGGTGCTGTGACTTGATATGGGGCACTTTCCAAATCACATTTCAGAGTCCGCCATACAAATAAAACTGATTTGGACGTAATTATCAAACAAAAAATACTAAGGGACCACTATGAACAAACTTAGCGTAAGCCACCTGATGACACAGTAATAAATCTGAGCTCTGTTCCCATTTCCAGTTCCGATTGTGTATAACGTTAAATTTTGCCCTTAATGCCCAAAAGCATTTGGCTAGCAAGAAAAGTAAATATTGCTCACCTATACTTTAAACACAGGCGTGTTGTGGACAAGACATTAACGAAAATACACACATCGCCCTGTTAATGTTACATAATAGTAGCGTTATCGATTGCAGGTTAACGATACTAGCAATGTGCGTTAACGTAAACGAGCGAATACTTTGTCGGGCAATGTAAAGCCTACATGTAAAACATTTACTAAGAATTAAATGCGGACGACTGGGAACAACAAAGATTCATTTGCAGCGAATAGGATGCTACTGACCAAACATAACTGATGGTCAATTCAAATCCTGTGTTTCGTTAGCGAGAAGCAAAACGATGAACTTAACTGGCTGACATAGCATAGGTGGCTATCGTTGTCTAGCCTGTTAGCTAAAATGGCTACCTCGGTGAATAAATATTGAGTGAAAAGCTGCTTCAACTTACCTTCCAGCAGACGTTGTATAATTGAATCGATGTTCAACTTATCGGCTTCTGCCATGCTATTCCTCTATTCTGGTCGGTTTCTCCTACGAATTGAAGACGTAGTGACTATTAACTGGCTATTGAGTTACCGTTAGCTCAACTAGGTTAGCGTTAATCGGCTATCGTTAGCCCGCTAGCTAGCTAACCTTGGGGCAGAATTGGCAACCTCAAAATCTGAGGCTGGACGATAAATTGTTAAATATGTGATGGCTGTCATGTACTTCAGAAATCCGCCTTAGTCAACTATTTTACATCAGATATCCGAAATCACTTTAAGCATTCGTATTTTTTCGTGACAACGATGTTTCTGTCGTAGCTACTAGCACCATGCCATCGACAAAAAAAAGCTAGACGAGCGTTAGCTCAAAGCAAGGTTGAACGGAAGAGGGCAGAGCATTCCCGCGCTCCTATAGGTGAGTTTTGCCAGTAGGCGGTGTTTGTGGGAGACATTGTTCTCTCGGATTGGCTGTTTTCAACGTCGGTCAGTATTTGCTTATCTCAAACCACAATGTAAAAAGGGCAATCGTTCTCGCATATAACGTTATCTTGCACTTTGGTGGCCGTAAATGAAAGATTATATCAAACAATGCAAGACGACTCGTGTTTGTCGACATTTACTCAAATATTCGTCTTCGTATCGCTCTGTATTTGTTGCGCAGTAAAGCGACACCCACGGAAGTGACCAAGATGGGAAGAATCGACGACGTATTTTGGCATGACGCAATGTCCTAGCGCCTGGCAACACGCACCGAGTGATTCATTCTTAAGTTGAGAGATGGCTTAGCTACTTTGCTAGTTCACTAAGACAAACATGACTCCAACTCGGTTAAACGTAAACCTATCTACTTAACGCTAATTATACATTTGGTTATATTATCCAAGCAGCCGACCATGAAGTTGCTCCATAAAGACATTGAAAAAGATAATGCCGGGTGAGTGACGGGCGATAGCTAATGTTAGCAAGCTAACCAGCATGCTATTTTGCAGCTGACTACATGTGTCAACTTGTGATTTACATTCACCTGTACCAGCAGAGATGTGGGGAGTTTGGGCTTAGTGTGGAAATTGCCCCTTTTGTAGTTGATATGTAATAACTCACACAACATGAAATATAACTAAATGAGCACAGATTGCATCGTTCAGACTGTGGATATAGTTTTCGCTTTAATGAGTTTAATGAGTGAGTTACCACGGATTGTGTTAAGATTGACGTACACTCCATAAGTACTGTAACAGAATGGATGCTGCTGCATCATTGCATCGCATCATGGCTTAACATCTCAAAGTAAAAGCGTATCCACAGTTTAATGCTGTGATAACCAAAACCACACCTGACGTATCACTAACGTGAATGACGCCAATGAGATGGCGCAGTGATGGCTATTCTTCTTCAGTCAGGTGACTCTGATGCCAGAGGAGGCAGAGGATATGTGGCACACCTACAACCTGCTACAAGTGGGGGACAGCTTGAGAGCCTCCACTATCAGGTAACCACTAACTTTGATTACATGGTGACAGGTGAAGCCCTGCAGTGCACACCAGGCCTTTCCAGATGTTTTGGCTTTGCTATCTTGCAGCACTGCAGAATTGGCAATGCAGCATCTTTCTGTGTGTGTTTCATTTGTCAACTGATAACGATTCAAGTCTGCCACTCTGTATGTATTTGTAAAGTATCAAAAAAGCAACTCACGGCTTAGCTTCCTTCCACCTTCATTAACCACTGATCAGATATGACATGCATCTGACGTAATCGGTGCTGCTAGCTATACAGGTTGACTTGTAGTAACCTGACAGATCTAGATTGTAAAGTTTGAACAGGAAGCTTTATTTACACACGACGTCTTGTATCGAAAGAATTCTGTTTTTGCAAGGCCACATGTTTCCAGCTCTGTCTTGAATTCCCTCAGCCATGAAAGTAATTCAAAGTGACTTCAACCAAATATCTTGATCATTGTAAGAGTCACAATGATGTTTCATACACGAATGTTGCGTTGTGACATTTGTTCATTAAGGAAGAATTAGTATGATTTGTCGGTTGGGGTTTTCAAGCACAACATTCAAATCAGGCACCTGGTCACTTTGTTTTCAATAGACTCCCATGCTCACACCCTGCATACTGTTATTGGCTGGAGGCAACACACCCACTGTCCAAAGGTTGATGCCCAGACCCAGAAACACTCAAGATACAGCAAAATAAGAAAATACAGGCAAAGGGAAGGATCTCTGCATATGGAGGCACCATCACACGTGTAGTGGATCACTTTGTCATGATCATTCTGCCTTGTTTATCAGTGCTTGTTTATCAGGTTTCCAGCCTTTTCTCTCATTCAGTGTTTTGGTCTGAAAAGCACAAACAGAATTTGCCATCAGAGCTGCAACTCAAGTCCCTTTCCCCTGCTCCCACAGGAAGGTGCAGACAGAGTCCACCACTGGAAGTGTGGGCAGCTCCAGAGTCCGGACTACCCTCACTTTATGTGTGGAGACTATCGACTTCGACTCCCAGGCCTGCCAGCTGAGAGTAAAGGGCACTAACATTGAGGAGAACCAGTATGTCAAGGTCTGGTATTTTTAAGCAACCTGACAGTTGCATTCATGTCACATTAATGAGGATTGACATTTTAAAGTGGAGTAGAGGGGCTAGAGTGATAAGATTAGGATGCCGAAGATTTTCTTTTGTTCTCATAAGCACAATCATAATGTTACAGAATAACAGCAGTGTCGTTTATTCTTCTTCCCTCTCCAGATGGGCGCTTACCACACTATTGAGCTTGAGCTCAACAGGAAGTTCACTCTCGCTAAAAAGAGCTGGGACAGCGTTGTGCTGGACAGGATCGGTAAGCAGGTGCTGCTGTTGACGTTGGACTGAGATTTCCATTTGTTTTATTCGGTCAGAACAATCACAGCAGAAAATATCAGTTTGTCTCAATCTTGTGTTTGGCTCATTTGAGCTCGCACTTCCCACTTGCATGGCAACCAGGACTTGTAAACAGTAATCAAATGGACTCACAAGTATCTTGTTTACCAGGCAGAATTTCATGGGCTTTAGCAACTGCACACTCAGCTGCCAGAATCTCAGCTTCTACTTCCTTATACAGATAAAACTGCATGTCAGGGTCAGTTCTTGCATTTGATTCAGATTTGCTCACACTCCTAACAGACTACCAGCAGTTCTCTTGAAAGTAGTTATTTGATGAGCACCCAAACATGAATAGCATTTTTCACTTCTGACCAACTGAACCAAACCATGGAAACGAACACTGCTGAGTTCAGAGTTTTTCCATAGTTGGAGATGTTTGCTTGTCTTGATGAGTCGACATTACTTTCCACACGGACTGTTGTGGACAATCTGTTTGGCTTTAATAGTGTGATGAACCACAACAACTTTAACATTCTGCTGAGTAGATTCACGTTCTCGCTCCAAGAAAACAGACCTTCGCCTCTTTCTGTCAGACAAAGAACTGTGAAGCGAGCCAATGTGGTTAAAACGACACAGTCCAAATGTCAAAAATTGCTCACAGATGTTGAACAGTTAAGATCATGTTCAACGTTAAAAGCTGTTTTGACAAGTTTACATGCACATTACAGGAAATGCACAGTCCTCTCCTTCATGTATTTACATTACCAGCAGAGAGAGAGTGTTGCTATGGGAACAGGATAGGAAGAAACAAGAGGGAAGCTGACAGATGAGGTTCATGCATTTGAGTCATTGCTGCTGTAATTTTAACCACAACTTAACTCTAAGTAGCAAGCGCGTGAAGCTCTTAGCAATAGCTCACATCAACTACAGGCATGAAGTAAAAGTAAAATCAATGATTAACAGTAAAACTGTAATAAGACATTTGCTGCTAGCTTCACAAAGCACCCACTTCCTCTGATGATTCATTTAT
Source organism: Chaetodon trifasciatus (assembly GCA_037975065.1). Lineage (NCBI taxonomy): Eukaryota > Metazoa > Chordata > Actinopteri > Chaetodontiformes > Chaetodontidae > Chaetodon > Chaetodon trifasciatus. Next base: position 5,304,392 of record JBBMOE010000014.1, on the reverse strand, counting down.
TTTGCTGTGTCTACCCTTTAGAGCAGGCATGTGATGCAACCCAGAAGGCAGATGTGGCAGCTGTGGTAATGCAGGAGGGTCTGGCCAACCTGGTGCTGGTGACCCCCGCCATGACTCTGCTCCGTGCCAAAGTGGAGCTCACCATTCCTCGCAAGAGAAGGGGAAGCTGCACGCAGCACGAGAGGGTAGGTCAGCTCGCTGTGACCGCACAGCTGTGATGAGGGGAGAATAAAGTCAGCAAGTGTGGGTAGTGTGTTGGTGTGGTGACCTCTGATTATGAGATGACCCTTGCCTCCCTTTTTTTCAAGACTTGTTGAAGACAAGAAGTGCTCTGAACAGAACAAGTTGGGCAGATTTTTTGATATATTGTCACATTTAAAGCAAGTAAGATAGGGTATGATGACACTGTGTTTTCCCTCAGTACTTGGATCTGTCATGTAGGCTGATGTCAGTCTGTCTGTGTGTTTGCAGGCGCTGGAGAGGTTCTATGAGGCCGTGATGCAAGCGATTCTCCGCCACATCAATTTTGATGGTATTTCTGCTGTGTAGACACACACAACCTCTTACACATGCATAGACTTACAGTGTGTTCCTGTTTTTTGTGAAACGCTTCTCCCTTTAGAATTTGTTGTTCCTATGAGTCATTTTTATGGCACCTTTGTGGTTTGTCATTGCTGCCACATAATCTTTGTTTTGTGTTTCCGTTTAATGAAATAAAACGTCAGAAAAGTTGATTTTGAATTCTCTCCCTTGCCTTCTGCTAGTGGTGAAGTGCATCCTGGTTGCCAGTCCAGGCTTTGTGAAGGACCAGTTCATCACCTACCTCTTCAAAGAGGCAGTACGACAAGACAACAAGATTCTGCTGGAGAATCGACCCAAATTCATGCTGGTCCACTCGTCATCAGGTCATAAGTACTCGCTCAAAGGTACGAGCTGGCAGCCTCTGAGAATATAATAATCAAATCTCATCACAAGGTGAAAACTCAGTAAAATGCTTGTTGTTTTGCAGAAATCCTCTCTGATCCCGCTGTAACAAGTCGGCTCTCTGATACAAAGGTGACTATACAGCCTGTGATTTGTCAGCTTGTTTTCTTCATCGAAAGTGAATAGTGACTGTAGCAACTGGTCTTTATGTTTAACTTCCAGGCAGCAGGAGAGGTGAAAGCCCTGGAAGATTTCTATAAGATGCTCCAACACGAGCCTGACCGAGCCTTTTATGGGTGAGTGATGATGGACCAGACCAGCCAACAGGCACGAAGTCCTCATTTATTCGTGCTGATAATCAGCAACCTTTGTATCTTTGCATTCCTACAGACTGGCTCATGTGGAGAAAGCTGCCGACGCCCTTGCCATCGACACCTTGTTGATAAGCGATAAGCTGTTCAGGTACACACTGCGAGAGATTGCTGGTTTTTGGCACAGATCTTTAGGTTATCTGATTTAGATTCACAGGGCGGGTGTTTTTATAGACATAATCATTGGGTCGACATTTATGTTCAGCTGCTACTGGCCAACATTTTCAACAGTTTTCTCCTGGATTGACTAACCTGTATACAATCAAAAACTGCTGCAAAAATAATTTAAAATGTTGATGATGTAACAACCACATCTGCTCTGTGTATGAATGCATGTTTTGTGTGTCTCCACATGTACGTCCAGGCACCAGGATATCCCCACGAGGAGTCGTTACGTTCGCCTGGTGGACAACGTGAGAGACAATGGCGGCAACGTCAGGTACCAATCGCCTTTTAAAAGACTGGCCGTGTTAACATTCACCAAGAAGAACGTCCTTTACCGAGTTAATGTGTTTTCTCTCACCTTTTTTTCTTTTTTCATCCAGAATTTTCTCAAGCCTTCATGTTTCTGGTGAACGTAAGTTATAAAAGCATTCTGACTTTTTTTTTTTTTTTTTTTTTTTAGAAACACATATCTGTAGTATTTATTTTGCAAACTCCATAGGGTATTGTTACGTAACTCTGAGTGTTTATTCCATAATTGTAATTTGAAATGACCAGCGACACCAACACACCATCAGGTCTGATCTGTAAACGTTTGATACTGTCAAGGGAATTTCATTTACTGCCGTCATTTCAGCACTCATCAATTGATTAAGGCCGTAACTTCAACTTTGGACAGAATCAGTTCCTCAAATTCAGTTGTGCATTTTGCACTTCTGTACTTAGAGATAAAATCAGCCTGTACCATCTGTATATTGATTTATCCTTAACTGTCTCCTCAGAACTGACTCAGCTGAGCGGAGTGGCTGCCATCCTGCGGTTTCCCATTGCCGACCTATCTGAGGCTGAGGACGACAGCAGCTCAGACGAAGACTGATCCACAGAAATGGACTAGAAAAGAAGAGGAAGCTCGTCCAGTGTAGCACATAATGCAAGAATGCATTGACTCAGAGCATTGTAAAACAATAAAGCTGCTGTGTTACGGGCTAAGTACTCCACCTCTGCAACATCCACACCTCTTTCGTCTAATCTGCACACCTGTTTTTTTTTAAAGTGGCCACATTTACAAGTAAATTGATGCAGTTTTTGGTGCTGTGATGCTTTTAGTTTGAAGGTGACAGTGTCTTTCAAAGATGCAGGTTCAGCTCATGCCAGAAAGCTCTGAGTTCAGAAGAATGCCAATGAAAAAGACTAACATTCGTTGCCAAGTTCAAATGAAAGCAGTTAAAAATTTACTGACATTTAGCAATAGGAAAAAAGATTTTCTTTTCCAAGTGTACATACAGTATATCTCTCTTGCAATTAAACAACAGAAGTATTCAACCACTTGTCTTATTTCACTTTGTCATAAGAATCCTTGAATGAATGAATGAATGAAACACAATATGTAAAAATATAGAATTTATTGCATTCAATAATTTCATTTTCCATTTTGGTTATGGGCAATATGACCCAAAACTACTGCATTTCAACAAACTAAAAATCAAGTATGCTCAGGATTTTTAATTTAGTGATGTCTTAGTTCCACAGTTACAACACTGTAAGTTCCTCTTATTCTCCTGCGGCAAAATGTCAAACTGCAAACTTCCCTTGCAAAGAATTTCAGCAGCTAGAACTAAAGTGCATTTAGAAACAACTTGCCTCTCTTCTCTTTTTACTTAACTCCTCCTGCCTCTTTGAATCCTAAATCTCTTTTCTACCGGCGGAGCCTTGAGTTCACATGTGTGTACTTGATATACTTTACATCACTCAGTAGGACACTGGTAGGTCTTAATCCAGGCTAAATCCTCCAGTGTGCCCCAATGCAGGTAGATTATTGAGCAAGTAACCATGACATGCATTATCTGGTGGCTGTTGCCCCAGTTGTCAAACCGGCCCGGGATGAAGCGCTCTGGAATCTGGATGATGTTGACCACCCCTCCCAGTACAGCCAGTGTGTCCATAATGATGAAGAGCCGCAAGGAGTTGGGGCTGCCCACCCCGCTGCCGAATACCCGGAACAGGAAGAGGCTGAAGCGGAACAGGCCCTGCCAGATGAAAGCTCGCAGCCGCAGGACGTTCGTGCGGGCCGTGGTGGCACAGTATATACCATAGCTCGACAGGAGGATGTAGGCCAGCAAGGCGGTCTGTCGTATGGCGGGGTAGCAAAGAAGGGTGATGTGGATGATGGGAAGTGCCCCTGGTGACAAGATGGAAAATATGCCGATGAATTAACAGCAATGCCACTAAAAATAGATCAACTCGGTAGTTTTCAGGGTTATTATAAGCAAAGAAGGAGATTTGGACTTCGTGAAGATTCATTTGTTACACTTGAAAGAAACAATCTATTAGAAGTGATTAGGATTTGAGATGCTGCACATTTAGAGAGATTCAGGCCGAGGACAGTGGCGCCAAATGGCGTCGACCACCTACCAAGCGTGTTAACCAGGCAGACCCCGAACATATCCAGGGAGAGCAGGATGTCGTACACATGTTCTCCTCCTATATGGTTCATGAACACATGGTAGACCACAGAGCCAACGGTGGGGCAGAGGCAGGCCAGGTAGTGGACCACACAGATCCAGATGCTGTCCACCTCCATCCAGGGGATACTAAAAGGCAGCAGCACCAAAAAGAGGAAGAAAGGGATGCCTGAGGTGATCGGAAGATTAGGAGTTGATGGGGGGGAAAGGGACACAGGAGAAATTAGATGAAACAAGAAAATGAAGGAGTGCATGTTAGCGACAATTGGAGAATTATTTTCCAGTGTGGCTAAAAGTTTTAAAGTTTGTGGCCTGCTGCAAGTAGTAGGTTAATGACATCTGTTTTTATGGTGAGCAGGTGCTATTAAATAAAACCTGACACAGAGCAGAATGAGGAATTTAAGAGTCTGTGAATGGTTCCTCTGTTTGTTTGTATTCTAGGAATAGTGTTAAATATATGTCTGTTGGCTACATGCATGGAGAAACCAGAGAAACACTCAGCAGCTAATACCCTTCACTTCCCTTTGGTAAGAGTGTTAGCCTTAATGAACTTATGGGATAGCCAATTAAGGAGAAAATGGAGCATGCAGAAGATATAAGTTAAAAGTTAAAAGTTCAAGGCTGTGCGTATTTTAGCTCGTGCATAGTTACTTTTCCATCTTTTCTTGTGTTTGCACAATCTGAGTCATGTCTGCATTTCAATGACTTCCAAAAAACGCACAAATTTGGGAAATATGCAAATTTTCAAAATTCTGCAACTACTCTCAATCTTTGCAAAGGTGGATCTCCAGGATGGTTTTCCCATGATACATATGGGCATTTACACCTGAAATCGTCAGCCAGCCACACACCATTAAAGACCTTGTTAACAGAAGGTTATTTCCAGGGCAGGGATTCCCAGGGCAGATTACAGTTAATTCCCCATATCCTCATTATACACTCTCGTCAAGTATGCTTGCAACTGGCCATAAGTGAGAGTAGTGGATATCTGTGTTGTTTTGCTGTGCAGCCCCCGTGTGAGTTAAGTGGACACTATGTGAGAAACATTTGCTGTGTATTAACCTGTAAAGATGTGTTTTAATGTGTTAATTCAGATAAACTGGAGTGGATTCCTAAAGGAATAACAGCTGCAAGCCAACACAGAGTTAATTTCTGGACTTACCATGAGTGTAAATGTTCCCCAGCTCATTGTGCATGTAGAAGATGCTCTTGAGGCACTCTTGAGCCGTGGACACTGGCCGGTAACCTGTCAGGACATACTTGTTGAACTGAAGGTGTGTAGGGGTCTTTGTGAAGTCCAAAAGCCGCGGTCCTTCGTAAAGCACCATCACAACTTCCTGCAGCCGATGCCCTCACATTCATGTAGTTGACAGTACAGGTTCCTCACATTTACATCCTAAACGAGAGCGCACTCAGGAATCTGAGGCACAATCATGACCACGACTGGCCGGAAATTCTGGTGCTTGAATCCATCATTGGACAGGTGTAATTCCAAGCAAGCAACCTGTTGAGCTGGCAAAGTGGCATGCTCTCCGTCAGACCAATCAGCAAAGGGTTCTTATCCCTAAGCTGGAGTAATCCTCACAAAAAGCCATGTGCACTACAGCAGCTGCTGCTTGTCATGGCTCATAATGGACTCACACCTCAATTTCCCCGTGAACATAGATGTATTTCCCATATTATAGTGTGCACACATGTTCCTATTCTTCATGCTTGTATGCACCTGTGCTGCAGGATGATCTGGGGCCACTACAGTGTGTAGTCATTCTTCATAATACATTCTTCATAATGTAACACACTAAATGCATAGAAACACACACATAAACTAAAACTTTTCCACTGTTGGTCTTCACTGGTGGTTTTATTCAATCAAATACTGTACAATCATAAACAGATGCTTGCCAAAAAAGCCCTTTCCCATGCAAAATAAATTAGACTGATTTAAGCTTTACAGAATTATTCTGAGTTGATAACAGCAGTCAAAGAAAACACCGACCACATGCAGCAGACAAACTCCATTTGTCCAGCAAGCAAGTCTTTGAGTGTTCAGCGAACAGTGCAGGACAAAAAAGGTAATGCAGGATGCATAAAAATGTACATAAGCAGAAAACCTAACAACAGCTAATGTTGTTTTTATCTTTAGACTTACAAACACAAAAATACAGGGACTATTCGACACAGAAGAAAATAAAAACAACATACAGTGAGACAATATAATAATACAATATACAACGGCAGAAAAATAGATTGTACTTGTCGTTGTCAGCAGGGTTAACCTGTGTGAAGAGAAGAATGCAGAGCAAAGATGAGTGGGACGGTGAGGAAAAACACAGCAAACTGGAAATAATCATGAGTCAGCCTGCTCGTACCTTGATAGCCACTATTCCCAAAGAAGCCATTCAAATCATATTTGCTGTTCTTTGCTCCTGAAGAAAAAGAGAAAACAATGCAGGCGGTTATGCAGAAGTTCTCAAGTGACTTTCACAGCTTGAAATGTTACTTACACTTAGTATATATCATTTCAAAGCACATACAGCCTCTGAATGTATTGTAATGTTTGTCACAGTGAACTTAAAAGGAGCAGTCTGACATTCTGGGAAATACAATTATTCCCTCTCTTGAGAAGTCAATGAGAAGACTGAAGCCACTCTGAAGGCTGCCTTCTATTCTTAATCTATCCTTAGATTGTGCAACTGTTACTTTAACCTCCGCAGGACTTGCCTTGTGGGTGAAAATGCAGTTTGAGATGCTGCTGAATGTGTATCTGACGTGGCTGCTGCTGAAGCAGGTCATCGGCTTGCTCAGGCACCTGAGCCTCGCCGTGTGTTCCTGTAGCTGCTGCTGAGTCGAAGCCGAGGCTGGCAGTGCCCGCGGGGTCGGGCAGGTCCTCAACACCTGCTCCGAGCGCCACATCAGGTGTGTAGGAGGACTCCACGGGCAGATAGGACGGCACAGAGGGGTAAGCTAGGGTGGGGCTGGGAGTGGGAGCTGCAGGAAATGCAACAACTATGGAAGGAGAGCAGACAAGGCAAACAGGAACAACTGATGAATTGTGTTACTGTAAACTAAAGTTTTTATGTTATTGTCTGTGCTCTATATATGCACTTAAAATCTGGGGATGAAAGTTCCTCATTTTACCTTCTGGCTGCACTTGTCCATTTATGTAGCCCACATTTTCTAAAAGCAACAAACAGTTTAAACATTATGTGAATCCAGTGGAGCCACAAGATCAACCAGGCTGAAACACACGCAGCACTTACCGTATCTATCAATGGACATCTCATCGCTTTCGACTGCAATTGCTGGAGTGGGTACCTCTCCCTTCACTAAGGAATGAGGAGAAAAAACAGTTAAGAAGAAGAGATCAGGGTCTATTGTATTACATTTGTATGTTTGTGCTGTGAATCTCTTTCCCTGACGCACCGTAGGACTTTCCAGCTGACTCTGGCTCAAGAGGCAGAGACTCATAAGATAAACCAGCTGTGTCTGTTTAACGCAAAAAAGAGACATAAATGTATAATTCATTTGCATTTCTAACCCAGCTAGTCAGGTAATTAGCAGCAATTATGACAAAATACCATATTCTCCACCAGATCTGGCTTCAGATGCAGCCTCAAGAGGCTGTGGTTGGTAAGGTCCCTGGTTATCTGGTGAGACATTGATGTGAAATCATTTAGTAAAAGTCCAAAATGCAGAAGGACAGAACGACTGGTATGAAAAGAGCACATGAAAGGATGTACTATACCATATTTCCCAGAGGATTTTGCTTCACTTCCAAACCCAAGAGCTTGTGGTGCGTAGGGAACTTCACTGCCACCTGAGCAGTTAGCAATCACATGGACAAGTTAAACCAAACAAATACACAGATGACAATTAGAGGGGAACTGCCATGTTTGCTGACTCTCACCGTATTTGCCTGTTAATTTTCCACTCGGTCCAAGCCCAAGAGGTTCTGGCTGATATTGTGACCCAGCCAGATCTGGAAGAAAATGTATTATTAAATAAATTCAGTAACTTCCTGGAGACTCTGCTCTTTGTTCTTTGCAAGGAGCCAAAGGTTCCCTCTCATTATGCTAAGCTAAGTTAGCCCAGTGCTGGTGGTCACTTCAGATTTACCATACAAGAAAGCTAATAAACATATTTCCCATTTATTCAACTTTTCCTTTAAAGCTTTTACCATATTTGCCAGTCGATTTGGCTTCAGGGGCCAGTCCAGCTGGTTGAGCTTCATAAGGCATTCTTCCATAACCTGAAGAAGAGATGGAGAAACAGAGGAAAAGACAGAGGAAGAAGGTGAAGAAGAAAAGTTAAGGGACTTTTCTAAAACAACAACTGGGATTTTGTAGTGTGTTGTTTGTAGCAAGCAAATCACAACAAGTGATACCAAAGCTATTTAATCACCATATTTACCAGCTGTATTTCCATTACTACCAAGACCAAGAAGCTGCCCACCATTGGGGAAGCCACCATATCCTGAGCAGAGGAGGGAAAACAGCATAAAATGATCTCCTCTCAAAATGGACACTCATCAGAGGCCTTTTCACAGTCAAGTGTAGATTGTGGATTTAACTGCCTCAGCCCATCAGTGTCTGCGTTTCTGGAACTGCTACAGTGACGACAAAACTACAGCAAAAAAAAACAAAAAACCAAAAAACCCTTTTTGTCTCATCACACTGACCGTATTTTCCAGGTGCAGGGTCCCCTCCCATGCTGGCACCAAGACCACCTGCAAGTATGTTGAATTAATATCATTAATAACTGATGCGTACCTTTGTGGCTCAGTGCATCAACTTGTCAGGAGTAGCTACTTTGCTTCCCACACCAGACAAACACACTAAAAAGTTACTGGTGGTGCTGCACATTACTTTGAAATGCAGCATAGGCTAATAACTCACCATATTTTCCAGATGATTTGTTATCACCAGCAGGCCCATAGGGGCTTCCACCATAACCTGGATATAATTGAGACACACGTGGACTCATTAGACTGACCATTCGTGCTTGTATTGATTCGTAGTGGGCTATATGGACCCTTACAATATAAGCAGACACTTTGGTATATACAGTCAATCAACACACATGGATTACATATAAATGAACTTGCAGCTTTGATCACAACTTACAGTGTCTGCATTAACAGACTGAATGAAAGGATGCAATAATAACATAATACCATAATGTCCTGCGCCATTAGTCCCTGCATTGAGGGGCTGCCCACCAAACTGCAGTCCACCAATGCCTAAAACAGAGTGAACAGTGAGTGAGTAAAGAATAATGTTGGTTGACACACAAATAATGAGAAATGAAATTGCTTTAAAAGGTTTAAGATTTACATGAAAGTTCTACACATCAAGTTGCTTTAAACTCATGAAGCCATTGACGTGACTCCCTTTTCCTTTCCGAGCTACGTTACAGCGGAGTGATCGAATACGACCAGCAAGCACTCACCGTACTTGGTGTTTGATTTCTCTGCACCCATTCCCAGGGGCTGACCACCGAAAGGCAAGCTGCCCATTCCTGTAACATTGGAACATTTTAGTTGTGGTGTGAGAAATGTTTCAGTTAATGCATAAAATAAAGTTATGCATACAATCATACATGCTGCCTAATTTTCCATTTGGACCCAGGCCAGCCGACTGAGGCTCACAGTGGCTCCTGTCTGCACGGGTACAAATGTCTGTATATTGAATCTATTGACTTTTACACCTTGCGATGAATATGCTGTTAAACATGCCCACAGTATTTAGACTGCGGCCGTTTCTGAAATCACCTTACTGCTGAGAGCAGGGAATAATCAGATTACTGAGGTGAACGCAAACACACTGATAAACCTACAAACTGAGATACTGAGATGCTCTGACAAACTGGATGAGCTCCTCAGTTGCAAAGAGTGAAAAAAATAACTTTCATTGACGCTTCAGATGCACAAAAATAGGCTGATGTGACTCAGCGCTGCCTGAGGAGCAGTACTGGGCTCAAAATGTGCTGCAGCATTTTGGATTTCAGTCACTCTTGTTTGTTTTTGTTATTCTGCTCTTTTCACACATCCAACGCAAACAGGAAGCGAATATCAATAATACTTTATTTTTTGCTCGGAGGCAGCTTTCTGTTTTTTCACTGTGGATTATTCTCACTGTTAAAACCTTCCTGTTCACACATGCTTAAATCATATCTTTACATGATTGTATTATCTTACCATCTAGTCCAGCAGGAACCACCGGGGCTCCATTGTAAGGAATCTGTCTGGCGCCACCTGCAGAGTCAGGAGTAAAGTGAACAATAACGGATTATATTCACTGTTTCACCATCCATGTCTTGTTGATCTCATTCATTTCACTCTTATGTTGCCAGCCATATTATACCTGATTTGCCATTAGCAGCAGCTGCACCTTGGCCAAGACCTGGAAACAAAGAGGAAATGTTGACTTCTATTGTAATTCACACAGCATAAAACACATTTTCCAAACCAAATTATATATAATGGTACTTACTTGCATAGTCAGGCTGTACACCAGCACTGTAACCATTTCCATTGCCGTACCCTGCAAGAACAAGACATCATAAACTACCTCAGTGCTCCTAACTGACACTAGTAGGCTGAGCTAAATGGCCGACAATAACACAGCAGCAACTATGAGAATATGTCATCTACCAATTCATAGACTCATCATGTGTTGTACCCATTTATGGTTCCAGTACTTCAACAAACTAAGTGTGAACATTGAATCACACCTGATTTGGACTTGCTTGCTTCACCCAATCCTGTCATTCCTGAGAAAAATGGCAGAAATTTGGTAAAATTCAGGTTATATGCGAGAACAATTTAAAGTTAAAAGGGTGATGAAGGGATGATTAAGGGTCAAATTCAGTTTTAAAAGCTAGTGTAACTGATGATCAGCTTACTGGCTTAGTTAAAAGACAATGTTTAGAGCTTATCCTTTTAAAATGCACCTCCATATGAATTTCTGTTTCCATATCCAGCTCCTAGGAACGCTCCTTGTCCATAACCTGAGAGCAAACAACAAAAAAGCACATTCCACACTTCAGAGTAGATTTATTCCTCTTCCCTATGAGGTCGAATGACTTTTTCAGCTGAGTAAAAAAACACTCACCAGGTTGCTGAGGTTTCCCTGCATAAGGATATCCAAGGCCTGTAAACATAAAACCAAAGGTACTTTAAAAATCACATCTGAATTTCATTGGAAGTGAAAGAAAACCAAGGAAATAGCAGAGAGCATTGTTGACTGTATGCCAGAATTGACGGTAAATATTACCAGCTCCGTATCCATTGCTGAGTCCAGGGACATTGTAGCCTCCTGCTCCATAACCTTTGGAAAGACAAAACCTAATTCAGACATATGTGGACTTAACACAAGATCTCATCCAAATGCCACAACAGGATTTTCTGAAACTGTTTGACACAACAGAAAAGGACAAATGCTCCAATATTCATGCATTTCACTCAAAACATGCGTCTCAGCTATTTTACCAGGCTCCTGACCTGGTTTGTTTGCTTTTGCTCCACCTCCGTTTGACTGTCCCCCTGCATTGGCACCAAATCCTAAACAATGATAAAATATCACCTCGATCAGGCCTCCATTCATGTCTGCATCTTCATAATGATCAAACCTGCAGTACACATCAATCATCATCTGCAAAACGCTCCATTTTATACACATGAACACTGAGAGTGAAGGAGACCGTAGATTTACTGTTAGGTTTGGCTCCATATCCCTTTGGAGTACCAGCTCCTGCCCCATAACCTCAAAGAAAAAAAAAAAAAAAAAGAGTCAAAAATCACAAATATAAACACTAAGTATTCTTGTATCTATGAAAAATACACTGTTACGCAATGTACTGAGTCACTACTGTACAAGTACCTTTCGTGTTTGTGCCAGAGGATGCTGCAGCACCTGCAGTATAACCTTAAATGACAAACACAAAACAATGTGAACACCTGTTTTTCATCACTTGCTTTGACTCTGTGTTCAATATCCAAATCATGGCAGTGAAGGAGGTAATGTAGGGTTAACTATCCCAATTTCTTTAAAACACATTTCGCATGCAGTGAAAGCAAAAAATAGTCATTTCAGCATGCAAGACCACTGGAATGATGGTAATCATTTTGGCACATGGCTGTTGAAAGCAGCACACATCACCGGTACTGGAATATAATACTCAGTTTACCAGGTCTAGGTATTTTCATCCACTGTCCATTTGGTACTCCTGATGGTCCACAGTCTAGAACGCCAACAGAATCGAGTATTAACCAGCACAATTCAAGACCGCACAGCAAACCAGACACACAGATATATAGATTCAACCAAGCGTTTAACCACTAAACACACAGCTGTTTTTGCAGATGAGATGAATATCTGCACCAGATCTCAGACAAAGTGCTCAGAAAGGATTCAAATGTTTTTACCAGGTTTAGCTGGTTTCGCTCCCTGTCCCTTTGAGATCGAAGCTCCGCGGTTCTCTGAAAATCAGAGGGACTGAGTTGGAAATGATTCATGTACAATATCTCCTTAAAGTCTTACGCTTACAGTATCATTAAACAACAACATGCATTGAATGCACCAAATTCAAAATGATCAGGATTCAGATCATGTATGTTACAAGGACCACACAACAAAGTGACACACTTCACACTTTTAGTCTGTCGGTTAAATATCAACCTGCTACAAATGTAAGAGGAATAGTTTTGACATTTTGGGAAAAATGCTCATTCAGTTTCTTGCTGAGTTAATCTGGACAGGAGGATTGATACCACTCCCATGTCTGTAAAGTAAATATGAAGCTACAGTTAGCTTAGCTTAGCATATAGACTGGAAACAGAGGGAAACAGCTAGCCTGGCTCTGTCCAAAGATAAGAATATTAATTAAAGCTCAATCTTATTATCTAACTGAGCAAAAAAGCGAGTAAGTGTATTTCCCAAAACATCACTTCAGTGATATTTACACACGACAAAGACATAAACACATCTGAACATAAGTTATTGGTAATTTAACAACTCTTACGAGGGCATGCGACACAGAAACAAACATCTAATTACACAAAAATCTCTAGAGATACGACAAATATGACCATTGACACTGGCTAGGATCCACTCTCAAGTTAATACTTTGCATTTCTCCACCTGCACATGTAAATTAAAGCAAAATTCACCTTCATGTGTTGAGATAGTCTGCAGGTATTGATACTGAGAATACATTTAGATTGACAAAGTATTACAGACCGAATCCTAGCCATTAAAACAACACACATCTTTGAGTATAAGACACTAAGATGTCCATAATTCTGCAACAGACTTAGAGTTAGGAACAAACACAGGATTGAGTGATCATTTACACATGCAATACAACACTATGTGACACACCCGGATCAACATTCAGTTTACCAGTTGCCCCAGTTTCTCCTGCAGGGAGACCTTTCACCCCAACTTTGTCAGGTCCTGCCTCTGGCTGACTTTTGATGCTTGCTTCTTCTGGTGCGACCTCAGGCACACCCACAGCCAGCGCTTCTTCAGGCGTGATGCTGTCTGTACTTTTAGCTGCCACTGTTTCAGGAACAGCTTTGATTTTCAGGGGTTTGGTGCTTGCGGGGGCAGCATCCCCTTCACTGGTGCTGTCTACCCCAAAAAGAACCTCTGCCTCTGCACCTTTTTGCTCGGGCACAGCACTTCCAGTCACATAACCTACAGGCCACACATTTCATCATTTATGTACACAATATTTTACTAGATGTTTGCAAATTATGTAGTAACATGAAAAGTCTCCAAAATCAATGTCTTTTTTCTCAGATTCAGTATTTTAGTTTGAGTGCATTTACAGTATGTGTGTGTAGCCAAACCAGAGAGTACAAATTCAAAAGCAACACCCTATAAAACATAAATTCACATGTATGAAAAGCAATGCACTGAGAGGCTATTTCAGCAACAGGTACTATGCAAGTAACTGCAAAATGATCAGCAGCATATAATGGAAACAGTGATTCACACAGTTTGTGGAGTCATGGGTGTTTTTAGATTTTTTCCTGTTACAGAAACACTGTACAGATTCAGGTTTATGGTACTTGCCTTGAAGATCTGGTGTTGCCTCTGGTGCTGGGTTAGTCTGGGGGACCACTGGTTCAGGTGTTGGCTCAGGTGCAGGCTTTGGGTCTTTGCCTTGAGGAATCACTGGTGCTAGTTCTGGCATAGCTTGAGGGACTAGTGGTGTCTGTTTGTAGCCTTTTCCTTGCGGCACAGATGAGGGCAACTTTTGATATTTCTCTTGTGTCACCATAACGAGGATACCCCTCGTTGGCTCAGGGGAAACAGGTGCTGCACCTTCAGTTATTGCTTGCTGAGGTGTCACGCCCCCCTCTGGTGCTGCACTTGGCTGCTCAGGAGAGAGAACTCCACCTTTTAGGCCCTTGAAATTAGACGCGCCTGCACCCTTTGTACCCTTCCCATTTGGCATCATGCCGTAACCTGAGATCCAAACAGAAATATGTGGTTGAAAAATTTTTATATAGAGAACCACTGAGAACACAAGGACATCTTATACAAGACCACTGCAGCCTGTGAAACACAACAATTTCATGATAAAATTCCTGAATACCAAAAGCACTGCAGACATCTTAAACACATGATTGGCAGATGAATGCAAAAACAATTATTTGTCTCTTTTCTTCCAAAGGATGGTTCAGATTGGATATCACAAACATTTCATGCGTTATACATATTATGCAGAATTGTTACCAAGGTCGAGTGTTTTAGCACCTTCACTGGGTGACACTGCTCCAACTCCTTTATTAGTTTGAGGGTTTGAGCCTGCCTTTGGACCTCCTGCAAACGACAGTTTATAAATTACAAATTTTATTACAGTAACATTGTTTTAGGGTAGAGATAAACTGACCATTATAACAGCCTCACAAGATTAACTCTAATTACACTCTTCAATTCATTAATGGATGACTCCTCTTGAATTTCAAAAAGAAATTTGTCACTGGATTGATGGAACTTTTTGAGTTTGAGTTTACCTCCATATCCACCAAGTGCAGCACCATTTCTAACTCCATGACCTTGAGAGAAAATATATCAAGACGTAAGCAAGGTTGGCAATAATGGAAGATTTAAAATGCCTAAATTGAAGCAAACCAAGCAAAGAAATAAAGTGAAATACAAGACACGTTATGTGTGTTTTCATTTTATGTTTGTGTTGTGTCAGTTAAATGAAAAACAAACATAAGAACAACTATTTAGCCTAATATTCCAGTGCACAGTGAAATCAAATACAGAGAAATGGAGATGCTTTGCATGTCAGTGTTTTCCAGCAGAGAGCACCATGGATCTGTCAAAACTAAATGCAAAGTACATCATTAGTTTTCATCAAGAGATGCAGGGAACCATCTTCTTTATTTGAAATGGCAACAACCTGTCAATACCAAAACGAAAAACAATCAACTGTCCAATAACAGCTCAGGGGCAGAAGCATGCTATGCTTTTTAGTTGGGTTTGGCTGCGTAAGCTTTGAGCAACCCAAGCTCAAACATAACACTACATAAATATGCCATTCCACTGAAACAAATGGGACACTTTCCTGCATGAGGAACATTTAGAACACGTTAACAATAAATATGAAATGTTACCATTGGGCTTGGTTCCATATCCATTGGTAACAGCTCCATTTCCATAACCTTCACATTAAAGAAATCATTACAACAACATCCAGATCAAGAGTTTAGAACTACATTTTGTGACATGCTAATAAGTATTACCCAGCTGGGGTCCCACCGCATCTCCTCTGATGGCTCCATATCCTGTAACATGTTCATGAAAGCATATTATTTTATAACTGATAGAGATGTCATGACAATAAAACAGTACTATGAATTGAAAATATGTTTGACAGAGACAGGCTTACCGTTGGGTTTGGCACCATAACCATTTGGAATATTGCCATACCCTAAACAAAATACAGAGTAAAGTAAAATCAGAGTTGTGCTGACAATGAATTATCACATAATACATAATTACATAAATAGTGTCAATGGTGAGAGGTGGATTTTGCTTCTTACTACTAGATAGGTAATATTGTACTTGGATCCAAAACTAATGACATACATGTAATTGTGACCACACCTTTACCTGGTTTTGCAGGTTTGGTGGATCCACCATTGGGGTATCTGTAACCTTAATAGTTTCACAAACACCAAGACTAATTAACCTCATGCTTAAACTGAATAAGAGTAATACATTTCTTGCGTGCTGACCCACCATTTGACAAGGCTCCGTTCCCAGTGGGAGCTCTTCCTCCAGCATAACCTTTAAATTTTACAACACAAGGATTTAAAATTATTTTAACAATTGAAGTTTTTAGCAGATGTGGTGTACGGTGTTGTATTGGATATTACTAATTTAAGTGTACCATTGGTTTTGGCTCCTTGTCCATTGGGCACACCAGCTGCAGCACCATAGCCTGAAATTTTAACAGATGTCAGAGGGGTTCAAGGAATTATTAGTACTGATAATCTAAAAAACCTAATTTAGTGATATTCACTTCTCACTTGACAGTAGAGATATTCGTACCTTGCTTTGGTCCCTTCATCCCACCATTTCCATACCGAGGTCCCAGGCCCAAACCAGCACTGCCATAACCACCATTGTAGCCTGTAAATACAGTATACAGGTAAATATCAACACATAGCATTTATGTTTTATTAATCATCCTGTAAGTGATGCCAATGTGTATGACTCACCTCCCATAGGTTGAGCTCCATAACCATTATAACCATTCCCACCATATGCTGAAAGAACAATTACAGACATTGTTAGTGATGTACGAGTTGGTGACCTCAGTACTGTGCAATGACCTACACTCACTTTGGGACTTTTGGTTCCTGGCAAGCTGAGGTACTCCCAGACCTCTGGAAGCTCCCA
Source organism: Chaetodon trifasciatus (assembly GCA_037975065.1). Taxonomy (NCBI): domain Eukaryota; kingdom Metazoa; phylum Chordata; class Actinopteri; order Chaetodontiformes; family Chaetodontidae; genus Chaetodon; species Chaetodon trifasciatus. The sequence goes on along the minus strand of JBBMOE010000014.1, from coordinate 5,287,547 downwards.
TCCCCACACCTGGACCTTAAATAAAAGAAGCACACATGTATCAGTGTTGTGTAAATGTCAATGTTGTGATTACCTAGACGACAGGGTGGCAGAGGTAGAGTTACCTGCCCCATAAGGAGGTCGGCCATATCCTTTCATGGGTTTACTTCCAGCTCCCCCCTGCCCTGTTAAATACAGAGACATGCTGACGTTACATAAACAGACATGTTTTGCGTCACAAAAACTCAAAAAGTACAGTACTGCCCATTCCAGTGTAAACACTTTATATCTCTTACCATTTGGTCTCACCCCATTATTGCTGAATGGGCCAGCTGCAGCTCCTTGACCTAAAAGAAGATTATTATATTCAAAGTTGTGATAACAGTTATTATTTATCCAAATATGTGTTTTAAAGTTCAGTTCTTGCAGACATTACCGATGGTTTTAGCCCCATTTCCATTAGGTACACCAGATCCAGCACCATAGCCTAGCAGGAAGAAGAATTTAGTTTAACAGCGCACTGGGTAGACAAACTGACTGCAGCATGCTGCTGCCACTACAAGATCAGTTTAAGCTCCTTCACCAACAATGACTTCAATGAGGCTTTTCAAAGTCTGGATGGTGCAGAGACGACAGGCTTTTTAAAGCAAATAATGCCTTCTTACATAAGAATGTGATGAAGCTCTTAAATTCAATATTAATTTAACTAGGATTCTTACTAACTCTGCCTTTTTACTATTTTAAGAATCTCTCATCAATCAATCAATAAACAGACATTTGACAACAGAGGGCACACTACCATTGCCTTTTGTTCCATGTCCATTATGGGCAGCAGCTGCAGCACCATTACCTACAAAGAGATAAATCACAAAAAATTCTACATCTAAAACTGTAAAAATCCAAGATGGAAACATAAAAAATATATCTCATCTTTGTTTTTATACACATATGCATGTAGACTCAACCTCAAATCTGATCTAGTACATCGTCTCATCTAAAATACCATTGCCTTTAGTTCCTTGTCCACCATATCCACCAGCTTGAGCACCGTAGCCTGCCACACAAAGAACATTTCAATTGAACTGTGTTGTTGTTGTTCAATGTGTGTGTGTGCGTGTGCGTGTGTGTGTGTGTGTGTGTGTGTGTGTGTGTGTGTGTGTGTGTGTGTGTGTGTGAGGGAAATGGTCCATACGTGTCCTCAATGAGAAGACATGATTCATACCTTTGCCTTTCATTTGTTGTCCATTGGTTGGGCCAGCTTGAACACCATATCCTGCAACAAAGATCACAGCACGACTATATGATAGAAAAGAATCATTAAGTTATTACTGCATCAAGAGACTAGAGGAAAAGCCGTGTCTGAGTTTATCTGGTGCAAAATCTTCACTGTATTGTATCCAAAGCAAATATATTAAAAATAAACTGTTTAAGATTAACTCTGATGAACAAAGAGAATTATCAGTGGTCGCTCACCATTGGATTTAGCTCCATTCCCACCTAGAACACCAGCTGCGACACCATAACCTACAAGGCAATTAAATAAACATCAAGCCTCATCTGGTTTCCTGCAGTTTTTGGAAATGCATCACCAACCCAGATTCATTACAAGTCCAGCTTTAATGTAGTGTACATACAGCAGCATGTCTGTCTTCATTAATGCTTGAAACTAGTTACCATTCAAATGGCCTCCATTTCCATTTGGTGCTACAGCAGCAGGAGCTCCATAACCTGGAGATTGAAGAGACTGTGTGAACATCTGGCGCATGTTTTCTCAAATGATCATGACTATGTTTAGCCCCCAATTTTCTCATAACACTAGCAATCAGATAGTTTGAGTATGACATACTTTTGAACTTTATTTCCAGGAGCATGGAGTGAATCCAAAATGTCTCATGTAGCTCAGAAATCATGATATATTTCGTCTTTCTGATCTAGAACATAATCACATCTAAAATACCATTGCCTTTAGTTCCTTGTCCAACGTATCCACCAGCTTGAGCACTGAAGCCTGCCACACAAAGAACATTTCAATTGAACAGTGCCGTTGCTGTTCAGTGTGTGTGTTAAAGAGAGAGGGTGTTTGTATGTGTCCTCAGTGAGAAGAGGTGACTCATACCGTTGCCTTTCATTTGTTGTCCATTGGTCGGGCCGGCATGAACACCGTGTCCTGCAACAAAGATCACAACACGACTATATCATAGCAAATAATCATTCTTTGTGCTGGAAATGCAAACGTGAGGAAAAATTCAGCATCTCTCATTAGATTTGAAAATTAAAAACACTGCATGTTGAGGCTGAACAGTAATTTGCAGGCTGTTCAGCACTTCAGGACAATAATTTTAACCACCTTTGGTTTTAAAATACAGCTATGACCATGCTCCTTTCATCTGTGGCTTTATTGCCTCTGGCCTTTAAAGTATATTGCATTTTGGATATAATCATCTTTTTATACAAATTTATGCCCCTTAAATGTTTGGGTGAAGCAGACAAGGTTTAGCTTTTTCCAGAAAAGTAGCAGCAACTTAGAAGCTAGAGTAGAAGTGAGCGAAAGAATGAACTGACTCACAACTGACATGAAAATCTCTAAATATACAGTATTTACCCTAATATAAAGTGGGACATTACTGAGCTATAAAAACTGGGGAAGGACCCCCATGGCCCAGAATTTTGGCTTGCAACACCCCAACCCAAATTGGAATAACTATCCTGTGATTTGCCACCTTGTCCATTGGTTACACCAGCTGTTGCTCCGTAGCCTTAAAAAACAAGACGAGGGAAACATCACCAAAGGATCCAGCAGAGTCCTTAAAGCTTTTAATGAAGTTTTTACAGCGTGATTAGCATTTCGCTAAAATGGATCGAACCTTTACCTTTTGTCCCTCCTCCATTGGTCACACCAGCAGCTGCACCATAGCCTTAAATAGATCAGATATATGGTGATGAAAGGTGTGTGTGGTTAGAATGAGCTCTAAACTTGCACTTGATGTTGTGGGAACACATTCTGGGGAGTTTGAGATCACTCACCCATCCCTTTTGTGGGGTATCCACCGTATCCATTCTGTGCACCCATTGTTTGACCCACACCTGAGAAAAAAGATATTTAATGACAAAACACTCACAGGGATGGAGGGATTCATGGCTGGAGGAACTGAATTTACCTTTTGATGGCATCAGCATTCTTCCTATACCTCCACCGTTCTGAGGTTTCTTTCCTAGAAACATCAGCATGACAGCTGTGAACAAAAAAGCTTCCCACAAATGCAACGATTTTCATGTTTAATGAAGGCAGAGAGTGTACTAATGAGATGGACTTACCATTAGGTTGTGGTCCTTGTCCATTGAGCGGTCCTGATGCAGCCCTATAACCTAAAACACAGCACATTTAATGTCAAATGTAATGTCACGTTGCTACTGCTGGATAATAGTCTGTAAAACTCTAGGGAGGGTCTTCTAAGTCTTAAGAAATATTCTTTTCCCCACAAATGGAAATGCTTTATATTTGCCCTTTTCTTAAGAGTCTCCAAAAATTCTAATTATTATTATTTCCAATGTGCGGAGTGGTGACTATAGGGAAAATTATTATTCTGTACTAGGCTTGTAATTCTTACATCCCCCTCCTCACCCTGATAATTTTACGGTCCCTAAATTACAATCACACATTCAGTTTTTAAGAGTTAAATCCAGTCTGGTGAATCGGCACTCAGACAAGCATTTTTGGGAGCCTCGACTCTACAGAAGTCAATGGACCGACTGTGTACAAGCAGTAAAACTATTCTCTTCCCTTCTCACGGATGGATGTTAAATTTAGACTGCCACTGCCACCGAAGCCAAGCTGCCTTTGATTTCACAACCTGAGAAGAAAAAAGAATATATAGCTGCTTCGCATCGTCACAAGAAAAGTTGGCAGAGGGCCGAGCAGACCTGTGAGCCGCACGGCGAGCGTTGCTAAGATTTCAGTTTAACATGATCGTTTGAAATTTGACAGGCAAACCCGAGCACCTGAAAGATATTCATCTCAGCTTTTTTATCTCTTCAGGACTCTCAGCGGGATGTACTGTTTCACTGCACATGACTGGAGCATGAGGTCTTTTTAGCATTTTAACAAAATTTAACATGCGCAGAGTACACAAATACAACAACACTGCATGTTTGTGCAGTTTGTTGTGTGCAAACCTACAAACATCAGTGCATTTATTCAGGGGGAGTATGACCACTTCTCTTCTGTGATTTCTATTCATGTATCCATCTATATCTTAAATTTTCCACTATATATTTTAAACAATTGCATAATTATGATTTGTTATTAGTGTAGATTGACTGATGAATGGAGACAGAGAGCAGTTCAGTGACAATGATCAGACATCATTATCATTATGCTTGGCCATACTGCATGTCAGCTCATGACTCAAGTGTTTCACTGGACACATATCTGACCATACAGAGCATGCAGGATACACATGTCCTCCCTGAATTACACTATGCTGCAGGTTTAAATTGGCTCATTTGACCCAATCATCCAATAAGCACACACAGCAGTTACTGTATTGATATATAACCCTAAAACTGATTCAAGGCAGTTAACATATTTAATTCATTAAATACATCCCACAGAAACAAATCTAATATGAATCCAGATAAGGCAGATAGTTATTACATTATTTTCAATGGTGGAATGGAACTGTAACTAAACATGAGTACATTTACTCAAGTGCTCTACTTCAGTGCAAATTTGAGGTATCTGTACTTAAGTATTTTCATTTCAAGACACTTTCTACTTCTACACCTCCACAATTCAGCCAGTAGTTACTTTACAAATTAGGATTATTATTAAGACATTTTTTTTTATGCAAAAATGTCACTTTGTGCTTCCAGCCTCTCACAATTTGCTGTATTTTCTCATCTTAAATTACTGTAAATTTTGAAGTTTGGACTGTTGGTTGGACAAAATGAGCATTGTGAAGGCATCACTGGAAATTCTATTTTCTGAAATTTTACGAATCAATCAATTGAAAAAATAATCAGCAGATAAATCTGTAACGAAAACTGTCATGACAGTCCTTTAGAAAATACTTAACAATTAGCTGCTGGTACATTAATGCATGAGTAATAATCTAATGACATATAAGTCACAGCAGTAGTTTTCTGCAGAGTACTTTTAGTGCTTTTAGTAAATTTTTCCTAATTATACATACATATTTTCACTTAACATTTTAAATGCATACTTCTACTTGTAACAGTATTTTTACAGTGTGGTATTAGTACTTTTACTTCAGGATCTGGATACCTCCTCCACCACTGATCACTTGATATGACTGGCTCCCAGCAGGGGCCTTCACTCACCTCCTGTGTGCACCGTCTGTACCAGCCAGAGGATCATCACACTCTGGAGAAGTAGTTGTCCCAACATTGTGGACCTGGACGAGAAAAAGCCCAAAATGTTTTAGACCCAGCAGGAGAAAGAGGAGGGTAAAGCAGATGATCTGGAGTACGTACCCTGATTGTGAGGGTCTAATATACACTCTGGTCTGAGGCGCCCCTCCTTCTGCTTTTAGATGCTCCTGTCCTCCAGACATCCCTCCCCCACATGTTGGGAGACACCCCAGGTGTACACACACTAACTAAATAATTAGTCACTTAAAGTACATTAACACTTAAGAGAGATAGAAGCCGGAGAGGAGGGAGCGCACCAGATTGGACATTGACTGATGAAGTGTGAACAGTGCATCATTGTCACAGTTTAAGCTGTTTGTACAGACCATAGAACTACTCTCTCATAACTTCACACATCCTTACAGTAAATTACCCCTCGCAGGATTTTGGATCAAGGTGTTGGCTTTGATGATTTTGGCAAACGCTTCCTAAAATCATGCAATGCTGCAAAGCATAAATACAAGTGTTCTACTGGAAACAAGGTTGCACTTTACCACATTTAAATGAAGTGTAGGCAAGTCAAACATAGCATGCAGACGATGACAGAAGTCACTCTCACATAAGGACAACAAATACTGTAAAGCATAAAAACAAACCTGAACAGGAACCAAGACTCATCTGAACTGTCCAGACATGGAAACATACATACTGTACTCATGCTAAGCTAAACACTTGCAGACATAAATCATTCTTAATGACTCTACCACAGTGACAGAACACAGCAAAGTTCAAAATATACGTGCAGTGACATGAATAGGCAGCAGTTTAGTCCAATATTTGGTTTTATGAGCAGTTTTTGCAGGCAATTTGAGACGTTTTGGTCAAATGATTCTGTAGACTGAAACAACAGTATTCTGTACAGAGAGCTCAATATGCAACCTGAGGACCATCCTTAGCTTTATTTGTGAATGGAGTTTATGACAGAAATGACATCACTTCAACATGCAGAGGAGCCAGTTTAACGAGAGAGATGATGGAAACTGTGAGTGAGCGTCATCCTGCACTCATGCCTCTTTCAGTCCACGTCTCCATGGTCCCGACCTACACACACGCACACACACAGTGAGTGAGAGTGGCCCCTTGTATATCTAAAGAAAAAAGCGAGTAAAAAGAGAAAGATATCTCACCTTTCACATAGATTCCTCACTTAAAGTCCAAATCCTCTTCTTATGGGGTCAAGGAGAGGTTAATGTCTCACCCCACAGACCTCCCAGACCTCTCACATACTTGGCTTTCTCTACAAACGCTCTCACCACCTCTGCTGCCGCTGAAAAACCATCAGTAACTTTTCACCAACTGGGAGCAAATGCGTCTTTGCTGTTCTTCTCTGATCCTTCAGCTTCAAAAACTCATTTGTGTTTCTGGATGATGTGATGCAGATCGTCTCTCACAGTGTGTTAACTGGCAGCTGGCATGCAGTATAATAAGTGATGTGTTGATTTTTCCTAATTTTACATGCATGTTAAGACAATTTGACAATTACAGTCTTAGCAAATCAGTTTTAAATCACAGCAGGCACAATCAAATCAGGCAATTTTTAGCCATGTCAGCGGTGAGGACTCAAGGGCTCCAACATCAGCTGCCCACTTCAGTCTAGCCTACAATATCTCAACTACTATTGGATGGATTAAGATTTTGTACAGACATGCATAGTCCCCAGAGGATAAATTATGATGACTTTGTAATCTCCTGACTTTAACTCTAGCACCACCATGAGGTTAATGTTTGTACATTTTGAGTGAAATGTCTCAACAATCAGTAAGTTTGTCATGAAATCCTGTGATAACTTTAGTGATCTCTTACATTTCTATGTAGTTCCATTGTGCCTAAGTAAGTTAGTCTTGTTTTAAGGATGTCCTATTCGGGAACAGCTTTTATAAGCATGTACTTCCTGTGGCTGACAGATGTGCTGAGTGGAAAATGTCTGTATTAAATTGTTAAAGGGCTCCTGAGGTCATTATGCTTAAATGTTAATATATTTACCTACAAATCCTTATAGAACACAGCCACACTGATATCCTCTGCAGACCTCCCACACAGCAGTGTCCACAGTGTCAGGATGTTTTTCAAAAATACTGACAAATAATCAGCGAGCGGCTCTCTGACCGTTTCCTGTAGCTCCTGACTGACATGTGTTGCCTTGTGCACCTGTACTATCAGTATAAAACTGACCTGAGCACCAAAACAAACTTATTTTAAACACACAGCTGACATGAATCACCATATTGTACGAGTTACTGTCATCAGACAGCTAATGTTGAAGCTGGTTTCACTACACTCCTCTGGTGGGGTTTGGTTTGGAGGTGGTGGTCAGGATGTTAGTGTGTCGCTCTGTGTACCGGAAAAAAACACAGGCTCAAGACCACAGAGCAACCACTGTTGGACAAGGATTCTCTGACTCCACATAGCCATGTCTGCAGTGTGTATTCCTGTCCAGATGTGTGCAGCTGTTAGAGGCAGGCCTGCCAACAAGCCTCTGACTCAGTGCTTGGTTGACAGCCAGTAGACTTGGCCAACTGTGGAAATACAACTTTGCTTGATGTCGCTTTAAACCTGCTGCAAACAAACCCAGACCAACAACTGTGAGCACACTGCAATCTCCATCATCACGTGAAATGAATAGTTTGTTGTCTTTTTATGCTTTTAGAACAAACTTATCAGATTTATATACAATATTGCTGAAGATGAAACCAACCGTTCAGGGATTGTCTGTTTTTGATATACTGGAACATGAACAGGGATTTAAAGCATGTCTTGTCTGAACTATAAACATTTGTGCCACGGTCAGAAACTCAACAACACAGCAGTGGACAGAGGATTTAAGAGGGAGCCATTATTTACAGATCTCAACCAGGTTAGCTTTAAGCGCTCCTTCTCAAAGCACAGTTAATGCCAATACCAGTGTTTAACACTTCAGTCCAAATATTTGATGATCTGGCCCTAAACCAAAGGGCAACATACAGTAACATGCACTTCCTAAAAACTGGGAATGAACTTGGATAGTCATTTTAACAGGTTACATAAATTAGAGACTGACACCCCTTGGTCTCCAGGACAGTCTGTGTTCATTGCTTCACTTGTTTGTCTTACTAGCGGTAATTTTAAACACACACGGGAACACGCTTTACAAGCCCACTCCAAGGCAATAAGTAAATATTAAATGTCTGCCAGCACTAAAGATTTTATATGGCCTTAATACAGTCTAGTCATTCACAAATGAAAGTATGTAACAGCCGAGTGAGAATGGGGCCTCATGCCGGCAGAACACTGAAGTCATGCATATTGTTAGGATCAGCTGCTATAATCACATTCAAACATCTAACATTATTAATGAGGTCTTTGGCTCCTTCATGCTTCATGTAACCGTTTCTCTCCTCTTCCTCACAGCCTCCTCCTGTTCTGATATTTACCGTTCGGTCAGTGGTAAAACCTTCCTTACATATTTTGCAAAGCACTGACCTTAATTTCTTAAAGACTTCTGCTCTGTATAGAAGTGTCTGTGATGGACTCTTCTCTGCCTGCATAGAGTCACATCATGTCCTGCTGCCACTTCCTCCCTTCAGGAATGTCACACGGTGGCGTTTCAGCACTGAACAGGCTTATTAGTTTGCATAAAACTCAACTCCCCTCAGCAAAAGACAGGAAATCTTGATCACACATTTGTTACTGAGACTTTCCATACAAGTGAAAATAATCCTCATTGCCTTTTTTCCAAGTTAAATATTTTTGCCTCATCTTCAGACTTTATTCAAATCTAGCCTGTAGTTACATACTATACTACAAAATTTTGTTTGTATCAAGAAAAGTCATGAAGCACTGAGCGATAAAACAATGTTAAGTATGTTTACTGGCTTTTAAAGAGTCCAGCGGACGTCCAGGACTTAACCCCCAGTTAGAGACCCCCGCTGCACCACCCAACCCAGACTTGAGCAAAATCTGATGTCGACGACTTTGACTGTGCAAAGCTGGTGCTAAGATGAATTCTGCAGACTTGATCAAACTACTGAGCATTTTTAAGTATTTTTTTTTTATTTGTGTTGCAAGTGCTCTACATGGGTGCAAGTTAAATGATCCCTGTTTCCAAATGAATAAATAAAAATCTCTTTACAACTGAAATATCTAAGATGGAAAGTTACATCAAATACATCATATTTAGTATCACTACACATGTATACACAATGCATGTCTTTATACAAAAAAAAAAGTCTCATGTTGATGGACCATGCCTCACCAACTTATCTAATGGTTATTATTATTATAATGAACATATAGGTTCAGCTGTACAATCATAAATTACTATACAATCCTCACCACCACCACCACCACCGTCACCAATATCTGATCCAACACATTTGTCTCACTAAGTGATACCTGAAGTTTCTTGTCCGGCAATTAACCAACAATTAACTGTTAATTAATGTAATGTGACCAAGTCAGTATATTGCATCTCATTACATGGCGATGAGGTAAAGATTTCAGAATAACTGACGTAACCGGCTGGAGACCAAAGGAAGGAAAGTAAAAAGATCAGATAAAGGAAATAAAAAAAAGGGAAACAGTTTAAATGTGCAAAAATGTGAAGGGATGAGGGGAAAATAAGAATGAAAACATTTTCAACGCAGGGCAGAGTATATTACATCGCTTCTGTTATAACAAACACTGAGGACTTTTTGTTAGGGCAGTGCTTCTGCTCCTTTCACTCTAGTGCTCACCACAACATGGTCATTAGCTGAACGTTTCATTAGCTTCAGTCCACCTTACGATGGAAGAGCCAGGAATCCAGTTGCAGACCTAAATAAAAATATGTGGGAATGATATTTGGGTCTCCATCCACCAAATCAATATTTTTATACAGTGTGGAAATAGCTGCCTCTTGCATAAAGGCAGCTAAAAAACAAAAAAGGACTTACTCCATGTTGCTTTTCAGCTGATGCACAGTGCGCTTGTCCAGGTAACGGCAGAAGAGAGTGAGCAGGTTTGAGGGCAGGAGGAGCGGCTCCACCAGTGAACACTGGGACAGCTGCCCCGCCACCTGGAATATTGTGTCAGTCCTGAAAGACAGCAGAGACACTAATGTCAACTAATGATGACGTTAAAATGACCTCCCATCGTGGAATATTAGCCTTAAAATCCCCACCAGGTCTCAAAGTCACCGATGCTGGGCTCTAGAGGAACACCTGACGACAGCAGCTTCTCTCCATGGGACAGGAGAGCATACAGTAAGGACAGTCCAAACTAAGAGGAAAAGAATCGATGACATGAGGTCTGACAAGTGATGTAAAAATAAAAGCAAGCAGCAAACAGAAGGCACGGACCTTGTTCTGACATGCCAGCGTGAGGCACTCGTGTGTCGCCAGAGACTCGGATGTCAGACTTTTGAGGACCCCGATGAGCTGACTGAAAGTCAGGCCTCCAATCACATTTCGAAGAGGCGGGTAGAGCACAGGAAGAGCCTAAAAAGAGGAAGAGGACAATGATCAGATCCACCCCAATTACTTTACATGACACAACATGCAATCATTTCATTTTATTGTTACAAAACTGAAATTTGCTCAGGCTCCGTGGAGACATTTAAAACAAAAAAAAAAACTCCCCAACCTCTTCAGTATCTCTGCTCATCAGTGAAGGTAGATTCAAGGTCACAATGCTCAAGATTTTCAGTGCAGTATCATGTTTGAGGAACGGGAGCAGACGGGCGACTAGCCTTTTGCCTTTTGACACCAGCAGGAAGGGAAGAAACTCTCCTCCTGAGTCTCTACATCCAAACATAGCAATCAAAATGTTAAACTAACAAGTGTTGATACAATACACAAGAACTTATTCTACAAGCAACATTTTCAGAATATGCATCACTTCTTGTAAGAGGTGGGGAGTTGATGACTCACAGGGGGTCGTGATGTTGCAGCTGGGAGTAGATGTGCTCCACCTTCCTCTGCATTTTCTCCATCAACCTTGTTTCTTCTACTTCAGACAAGATTGTGGTTTTCATCCTCTCCATCTCCTCGACCTCCAACAGAACTATGAACAACTGCAAGGCAGAACAGGTGTAACTCGGTGTTGGAAAACAAGGGAAAAAAAGGAATCTCTCTATCAAATAAATCATCAGCAGGTACCTTTTCTATTTTACTAAGGACCTCTAACCGCTGTTGTCTGATGTCTTTTTGTTCCTGAAATGTGGAAATAAGTCTCAGTATCATGGAAGGCAGATTAATATAGTTTTGAGATGCTAGATGTTATCTCAAAGACAGTCACCTCAAGTGGACCTTGAGCTTGGACTGCATGAACTGCACTGATGGCACGACGAGGAGTGTAACATGTGGACACAGCGACTTGACCCAAAGAGCCTTCAATGTGCACAACTGGAAGAGCAAAAGACTTTTACTGCTGGAGAGAAACATGTGCAGCACTGCAAGCTTGAGCAGCTTATATCTTGAATTAACCTTTTACACAGCGGCATTGGTTTGGTTCAGTGACTTAATACAAAGATGTGCAACGTGTCTCCACTTCCTGCAACTGTACAAAAATGAAGCCAAAATATCCTGAATACAGTCCTTGCCACCTCCCGCACCCCATACACTCACCCAACCCTATTGTGGCTAAGGTTTAGCATATCAAAAAAAAAAATTAACAGTTGTCCATACATCAGCGTGATAAGAACTACCTAAAATTAAAGAAACCATCTTTGTGGCAAAATCTGATTTGTACCTTTTATTTATTTTTATTTAACCCATGTCCCGTGTGACAAATAGGAGGGGACAGGGTTTATGATCTATACTGCAACCAGCCACCAGGGGGCGATCAATGACTGGAACCCTTCTGGGCAACATCAAATGTGAACTAACAATGTGGTCGAGCAGCATGAAAAGGTGAGGGGACAGAAACCTGGTGTGTAGGAGTCTGTTTTTGTAATGAAAGGTGTGGTGAGCTTGGGTGGCTCCCTCTTGCCCCTGATACCCAACTCTTCCTCTGCCATCTTTGCTTCTATTCGCCGATAGTACTCCTGTGACAGAGGTTAAACATGCAAGTCATGAAATGCTCATTCTTTGGTAACATCCTTAAAAGCAAACAATGACACGAAGACACGAGATCACAGATTTCCTACCTGGTAATAGTAGTCCTCAAGGTACGGATGCTCACTTTGCAGCTGAATCATCTGCAGCTTGGTGATCCACTCCTTCTCTTTGGCCGTCATGAGATTACAGTATGGATCCCAGCCCTCGGGTTTTCTACAAACAGGTCATTTTTCTATAAATAAGCCTTTTCCCTTTTCATGAAATCATTTCACAAAATCTTGAAGTGACGTAACACCAACCTTTGGAATATACGTTGTTTTTGATGAAGTAGTCGTTTATGTTGGGGGTGCAGCTGGGTGACAGGACCGGGGTACCTGTGGGTCAGACCACTTCACGTTCAAAAAAAGCACCATGGATGCATCCAACACTCATCAATGTCCATGGAAAGTTGGTGCTTGGTTACATGCGACCAAAGAGTAAAGATGCCCCTTAATCTTGATGCATACATGTGTGACAGTATTATGTTTACTTGATGGAGAAAATCAAGAAAGTTGGGCGTTCAAACAGCCAAGATTTACTACATAAAACTGGCCCAATAATCAGGATAAAATACTACACTGTACAACTTCAGAATGTGACACTAGCTTCACGTCATTGTCTCACTTTTCAGCATTTATGGTTTTTATTGTAGTTTTGTTCCTTATTCACCTTGTTCCTCCATCTTCATTTTGAACTTTTAGATGCAGTTTTTGCTGTGTCTTAGGTCAGATGCTGTGGTAAGAGCTGGATCAATAAATCGAGCGTACAGCCTACAATCTGCAGTCATGTCCTTTCATGACTAAGTAGGTTGTGTTTAGGCTTTATCCACAACATGAACAATCTGAATACTGAGTAATATTATCCCAGTCAATATCTAAGTTCAGCTGTGCTTCATGTGTTCTGGGGATGTAAAGCTGCGTCTTATCTGTCCAGGTGGCAGATTTATCCATTCCCCCAACTTGTAAATAGACACGTTGTCAGGGATTGTATGAAATTTATGAATGTCCAGTCGATGAGAGTTTTATATAGACATGACGGATGAACGAGACCTCCAAGTTATAAATATACTCAAACTTTGCTGACAAATACTTGCCACAAATCAAATGTTCCTGCGAGAGGCACGAGATCGTCACACACCTGAAATGCTGCACTGAATTAGACAAGGGGCTGTAAAAGGGGGACGGTCTTGGTGAGTTGGCACCGAAGCGAAGTTGCATCATCTTAGGAGTCATGGACTGAGGAGTGGACGGGCAAGGCCGGCTCCCAGGAAACCTGAAGCCTCCTGTCTGATTCAGGACAAGATACCCTCATGAGTCATGACAGACAAGTAGATTCACCAAAGTCTTTGTGGATACATTTCTGTTGGCTTTAATGTAGCAAAGCGGGTCTCATTCAGTATGGAATAAACCTGATTGTAATGTTGCCGAGGGGTTAACGGTTGACGTAAAAGAATGGGTGATCCTGGTACCATGGACGCATGCATCTGCAAGAGGAAAGATTCAGTGAGGAAAGTGATACCTGACGCCAGATTCGACCAGAACATGGACAAACTTTTATGTCTGTACAGTAAACATGAAGACAGAGGCAGCAGCCAGTTAGCTTAGCATAAAGACTGGAAACAGCTAGCCTTGCTCTGTCTACAGGTAACAGAATTCACCAACCAGCACCTCCAAAGCTCACTGATTGATGTGTCTCATTCGTAGAAGTTGGAGTTTTATCACCATAAAACCTCAATGTAGACGGGACTTCTGTGCCAGACTACTTCTTGGTGGACTCTCAACTCACATGATCTTGAAAATCCAGCAGCCTTGAAAGGTAACAAACCCACAACTGTCTCCAGCTCCATATTAAGTTCTACAAATATGTGTGGTATCAAGCTATTCCTTTCAAAGAAACTATTATCTGGTAAATTGAATTCTCCACCTGAGAGGGGCCTCTTTGGCCAAAGTGTCTTCTGGGGTAGGATCCTCTGGGTTCCCCTCTCCTGCCCCTGAAGGAAGAGACAGGATATGGCAAATCCAGGAAGTTGGAGGTCAGGTGCTGACCTCTGCGACCATCAATCACACACACTATAGCACTGTCCTAGGAAACAGAATAAAATGAGACAACTATTTGTTTAAGTAGCCCACTGTCATATGGATTATAACATATGTTCTTTAGTGATCTTAACCTGAAATATTGATCCAGAGATTCTTCTTGTCTTTCTGGAAGATGGTGACAAATACTGAAGGGAAAAAGTTAATATTAGCAGGACAAACAAAAAAAAGTGCAACAGAAAATGTGTTTTTAAAAGTTGGCACTCACATCGTTCTCAAAGGTATTCCAGTGCATGGTGTTCCCACAGTCCACTATGGCGCTGTCAAGACCCTAAAGAGGCAAAACCAGATCAAAGTGAAGACAAGCTGCTATGAGGTAAGATGTCAAACCCCAGACAGTCAATAAATCTGCATCACCTTGAGGCTCGGTTGCCCCTGCACTATCCTCATCACAGCTGGGTCTTCAAACATCTGCCCCCTGCCCAGCCCTCCTCTGTGTCCACGACCTCTGCCACGCTGCCCTGGGGGAGCCCGGGGCAAATACTGTGGCCTTTGTCTGGGAGGGGAGGGAGAGCTGTGGCGGGATGGTGGTTTGGGGTATAACTGTGGTGGTGGTGGTGGTGGTGGAGGTGGAGGTGGAGGAGGTGGCGGCAGCTCTCCAAACTCATGGAGACTGCTACTGGGGTCCTCTGTGGTCCCGTGTGCATCAAGATCTACAATACAGATACATGTCAAAATATAATCTGAGGATAAATTTCACCCTTTTTAAACTTCATAAATAATGAACAAACGTGTGCTGTTGTCGACAAGTCATAAGAGAAAGGACCACACCAGCGTCTAACCAGACCCAGGTGACATTTGCAAGTCTGCTCACATGCTGTTTAACGTGCTGCAGCTGAGCAGCTGATTAGCTACCTAGCCTGCATGCTGACTAGCAGTGTACTTCTCCTTTGTGAATGTTTGGTGGCTTGTTCAACAAGCTAAGCTGCAGGATGAGCCATGTCATCATGTCAGTGGGTAATCCGCTGCAGGCCCCAGCTTCATATTCAGCATGCAAGAAAGGAAATGAGAGTATTTCCTAAAGTGTCAGACCTTTAAAATTTTAAGCTCTCAACTTTGTTTCATTTTCAGTGTACAAACTCAGTTTGGGCACCCGCTGCAGAAGCTGACAGGCCTGCTGCCCCATCTGAGGACAAACAGATTATACATGTATGTGAGAGACTGTGGGGACATCATGCAAAAAACTGAGGAGTACCCATTCCAAACGTCTCCTCATTATAGACGTTGATCTCCTCATCCTCCTCTGCCATTGCCTGCAGGAGCCCACAGTCCATTTTCGTGCCATCCTCTCCATCACTCCACTCATCTCCATTCTCAGGCCACTGAGGCTTCTCAGCCTCTTGCTGGATGGAAAAGAAGGAGACAAACCGCATGAATGCAAAGAAGCTTCGGAGACAAGACAGGAAACGGGAACTTCTGTCGAAAAAAATCAATGTATTCTACTTATTTATGAATATTTAAGAGTTTCACAGCCATTGTAGTAAAATCACCGCTTGGCATCAGACACTCTTCCGCGTGCACTGAACACCTGATGAGCTTGTTAGCAGGCTGCATACGCCCGCGTGCTCAACACAACAATATTCGCACATTAAAAAGCAGCCAAATTACGCTCACTTACTTGTTCTGAATCACTCATTCTGTTGCCTGTTTCGCAAGTTTTTTTGTTTTTGTTTTGTTTTTTTACACTTCGAGCCGACGAGTGACTAACTTTCTTCACAAGGTCACCTGCTTTCTGCTTTCATACGGCGAGGGAGGCTCATTAACTTTTAAATGAACTCACCTGTGAGGTGCGGAGGCGTGTACCCCGCGTCAACACGCTTCACGTCGCTGTCGTCTCCTCTCATCTGTTGTCGATGAATATTTCATTAGGTTTATAAGTTTAGAGTTTGTGCTCGCTCTTGAAAGTCTTTTCCTACCCACGTTTGGAAGGCTGCAGTTGATTTTAAAATAGTCGAGCTCGAGCCCAAAGCGGTCGCCAAGGTGACAGTGAGCAAGCAGCGACACCTGGTGGTCCAAGTTAAACACTTCACTTATAGTCCACAAGAGCATTAAATGCCATCTAAAGCAGCGGTCCCCAACCACCGCCCGGTGGGGTCTCTCTGTCTTGTTGATCATCAGAGTCTGAAAGAAGCTTTCAAGTCAGTACAGAGCAACTAAAACTAGACTAATGTGCTCTCTGCTCTTGGTTCTGGTTCAAAGTCGAGCTGCACAGTTTTGAATAAGCTTAAGTCTATCAGTGGGCCGACCCGGGATCTGACCCGACACACACACACACACACACACACACACGCTATTATTAATAATAATAATAATAATAATAATAATAATAATAATAATAATAATAATAACAACAACAAACTGACCCGGGATCTGACCCGGGACGCACACACTAATGATAATAATAATTACAGACAGGTGGAGTCAGCTTGAATTAAAGGCATGAATCAGTTTTTCAGCATCCGACCCGGTATCCGACCCAGGTCTATCCGGGTTTGACCCGACACCGACCCGGAATTTTCGCGGGACATTCCCTGGACCGACACGGCAAACTCCCGGAAATGTCCCGGGTCGGTTCCGGCAAAGTCCTGGAATTTACCCGGGACCGACCCGGAACTTTCCCGGGACATTGCCGGACCGACCCGCGAAAGTCCCGGAATTTACACGGGACCGACCCGGAACTTTCCCGGGACTTACCCGAGTCCGACCCGCGACCAGACCCGGGATCCGCCCCTGGATTCGACCCGGGACACGCACACACTAATAATAATAATAATAATAATAATAATAATAATAATAGCAACCTGGGCCGGGATCCGACCCGGGACACACACTACTACTACTACTACTACTACTACTACTACTACTTAAAAAGAAGAAGAAATAAATAATAATAATAATAATAATAATAAGAGCCACCCTGGCCGGGATCAGTCCCGGGATCTGACCCAGCTGGACACACACACACACTGATAATGATAACAGTTACAGAGAGTGAGTGCAGTAAATAGTGCGTTAGAGCAGCGGTCCCCGACCACCATTTGGTACAGATAGACAGAACAAAAAATATTTTATTGATCATCAGAGTCTGACAGAAGTTTTATTTTGAAAATCAGGTGCATCCGCCTGTGCCTCTGTACACGTCAAACCGCTCATCTCGGTTACGTGATACGGTAGTAAAAAAGTAAGCCAACAAGCCAGCAAAAACGAGTAAAAAACAAACGTCTTTGGAGCGCTTCTTCGGAAAGGGGGAAAGGCCAAATGATGAGACAGAAGAAAAAGAGCCTACGACTTCCAAGAAAAAGAAAGCTGCATTTAAGAGACAGTATCAGCAATCCTACTTAAAATCCGGGTTTATTGCTTCATTCTCACGCACCAAGCCCGCTCTGCGTGTGTGTCGACAGGCTCGCACATCACATTTTATATTTAAACACTGACCGTGTAGCTGTCTTGAATTCATCATCATAAATGAAGGATCAACTCTGGCTCTCTAATTTTATATTTTCATACATGTAATTTTCTCTTTGTTTAATCTGCCTACTGCCTCTAATGCTTTTGTTCCACGTTCTTACTTTGTTCCCATGCTTATTTTCCTAATGTGGCTTGTTTAAACAGGCTTACCTGAGTCTGTAGGAGGCCAAATTGTTTGTGTTAATAAAGGAATTATTAGAGTTATTTTTTCAGCTTGAACTTTGTTTGAGGATTTGTAGACTTCAAATTGCTTCCATGATGCTTGGTTTACTCCATCAAAATCGATTATAGTGGTAAACTTCACAGCTGTTTCTTTGATTCATTCAACCATGAAACAACAAGACAGGTTGTGTTCTCCTTTATTTTATTCTTTGGACTTCTTTTTGGCAAATTGCATAGAGCAACAGTGAAAGAATAATGCAAAATATCTGACATTAAACATACGACAGCTTAGTTCATAACACAAAAAACGCACAGTATATAGCAGTCAGCATACAATATATAAATGAAATTGCAGTGGCACACTTTGCAGTATAAAGCAAATATATTAAAGGGGATTTCCTTGCACGACAGCACAAGTCCTTCACTGAAACAATAAATTTGCTCTCAAGACACCATTTCTTTTCTACCTTTGGCAAAAGAATTCAATTTTCAATATTCAATTTGAATCAATATAGTATGTAACAGATTTACATACATGAGAAAATCATTTGGCATCATTTTGTACGTGTCTAACCAAAGCTAGAGTTCTGTTTCACACTGCCAGTCTAAATGCAGTCCACGTTTCTGTGAAATAAACAGAAATGAATTGGGTTGGATGGTTCACTTTCTATTCCCCTCCCTCTAACAACTCTTATATTCTTAAAACCAAGAAAGAGACCAGCTCCGCCCTCAATCCCACAGTAAAAAAAAAAACCCAAACACGTTGAGAACTCAGTCACACAGCTTCTTCACTTGGAAACCCAGAGGAGAGGGTGGCAAAGTCCTCAGCCGAAGAGTTTGATGAAGCACGGGTGGCAGTAGGGCTTGTTCTCCTGCTCCTTGAAGCAGCCTTTGCTCAGGGGCTTCAGGCAGAAGTGACAAACAAGGTGGTGGGGGTGGAATTTGGCCCCCATGGCAGTGACGCAGCGGCCCAGGATCGGCTGCTGGCAGGCCTGGCACATGCTACCACGGGACTGGTGGTAGTGGGCCTCACAGAGGGGGTTCCCCTCGTGTTCGAAGAAGCTGCCGTTGACGAAGGGGCTGTAGCACTCCTGAAGAAGAGAGGCAGCGAGGTTAAGTCACCCTGACTCATGCAACCGTAATTAGAAAGTTGTCATGTGAAATAACAACTTTCTCATGACATAATTCCAACTTATTTTTAGATTTTTGACTTTTTTTTTAAAAAAACCTCTTTCAGATGGCAGTTTCACAGAGAGCACGGCTTCTTTTGAGGAACGCCCTGCTGACACTCACACAGAGACACACATGCACACAACACAACCACAGTCTGATCTGTTGGTCGCTGAGCAGCTTCACTGTAGCTTCAATGCTTTGCTCAAGGGATCAAATGAAACAGTTCTTTGGTCTCAGAAATGTCCCCAAGACTCATTCACAGTGATTTTAAAAATCCTGAGGTCATGAATCCCAAACTGCCACATCAGAAGCCCACCCACCTTAAAAAAACAGGCCGCCAACCAAACTCTGTTTAATTTTCTGAGTATTTAAAAGAAATAAAATATATCTCATGGATTTTATTTCCCTTCATTACAGTCTGGTTCCCAGCATGTTAACTGTGGTGGAATAGACTAAACTGACAAGTCTAAAAAATGTGAATCACATCCCAACGTAGTAACTCCATGATGTTGCAACAACCCCAACATGTGCAGCGCATGTGTAATCATAAACTGTTATCATTAATCTCCCAAATGTCTAGAAATATTACAGAAGACTTCACTACATTGACCTCAGTGGTATCTGTGGCCCTGACCTTGTGCATATCACATGACCTCACAAAGAGGTGTTTTTGGAGCATTTCACAACTTTGCCAGCTCCTGTTTGAAAAGTGTTGCTGGATCGAATTCAGAATAAGCAATTTACAACAATCAATGAAGCTGATGAGGTGAAATATTAAATATACTATCTTTGTGCTGTTTTCAATTGAGTATATATCAAAAAGGATTATCAAGCTAACACATTCAGTTACTTACTTACGTTTTACACAGCTTCCCAACTTTTTGGGAATCAAGGCTGTAGATGTAAACAACACAGGTTTTAAAATGTTCAGTAAAGAAGGAAATACCTTTAAGTTCCGCAACCATAACACACACCGTGCAACTGTTTACAGCAGACATCATCAGTGCAGAGAAACACTCACCCTGCATACGAAGCATTGTGGGTGCCAGAGAGAGTTGAGAGCTGAGATGTAGTTTTCCAGAATGGGCTGGCTGCAGCCTTGACAGCGGGAAGCAAACAGAGTCAAGAAGCACTGCTGGCAGTACTGCTGGCCCTCACGGTCATGGAAACCTGCAGAAGATACAGACACAGCTTTACACTGTTCAAGAGTTTCTTTGTTAAATGAACTGGATGAGGCTGGAAAAACACACTGTCGGAACCTTTTCCATGTGACTCTGCTTTGTGGAACATAAAACTACAATATGTTTGTAATTGTTAACGTTTTACTGATTCAAAGTCTGTTCTGCTTGAAATTTGGCCAAGTCTTTGCTGGATTCTTGGCAGGGTGGAACTGCCTTTAGAACAGAGCATTAAGTCTCCTTTGGAAACCATACAAATTATACGTTTTTGGGGGGATTAACAGCTTTTAAAGCAAGGAGCCCCCAAGTCAAACAGTATGTTTGAAATGCATACAGATTTCTACCTCCTAAAGATGTCTATACTAAAATAAACAGTCAACAAACATCATGTGACATTTTCCTCAATGATTAAATGAAGCATTAACTGAATATGCATGTTTTTTATTGCAGTATGTAAGCTGCTGAAATTCACTGTTAACAGCTGTGTGTCGCACCCAGACAGGACGTGCCGCCCATTACCTTCCTCTCCAAACGCCCGGCTGCACTTAACACAGCAGAAACACTCTGGGTGCCAGTTCTTATCCAGAGCGGTGACCATTTTCTAAACAACAAGAGGAATACACTGTTAAAATGGCTTCAGGGGGGTTGGAGTATTCACTGCTCATGATAAAATAGACTCTGCGTTACACGACATGCAAGTGTCTCACGTTTAGGATGGGCTTGTTGCACTGTGCACAGTGAGGGGAGAAGAGGGTGAAGTAGTCCGACTCGCAGTACGGCCGTCCGTCCTTCTCAAAGAAGTTGCGACTGCCTAACTCTGTCTCACACTCGGTGCACACAAAGTGCTCTGGGTGCCACACCTTTCCCAGAGCTGTTACCACCTGAGCGAGAGCAACCAGTCACAAGGAGATTAATGAACAATATCCTTCAAATACCTTCTTTGTGAGTGATGTTACACTTACTCTCCGGAAATTATTAAAATGGATGCAGTTTTTGGAACATGTGCCGCAGGTTGTAAGTATCAAATATAATAAAAATAGGTCGTCACAAGCTCAATATACATTTTCTATATAGACCGATTTTGATGACTCACCTGTCCTACCACTGGCTTTTGACAAGCTGAACAGTTGCCCTTGGAGGATGTTTGAACCCCTTGTCGACTCAGGTCTGACTGAAGCAGCCCCAGCATGCTGTCCAGCGAGCCGCCGGATGAGGGCTGTGGGGGGGCGGCGGGCTGCTGCGGCGCCGTCACCACTGGACTGACAGGCGCAGCTGGCTGGAAGAAGACAAATAAAAATGATGGATGTCACGTCTGTCTTTAGGATTTCAATTCTCCAAGAGTTTATCATCAATCTACAGCTGGTCTGAAATTAACTGCCGTAAAAGACGTTGACTCCAGTGGAACGGGCTTATTAAAACGTAACATTTCAGGCCACTGTTCAGCTCAAAAATGGGACAAAACCCCACTGTGGAAGTGGCAGAAACACCCAATCTTTTGCTAACAGTAACCTGCATTGAAGAGATTGTACAACATAATGCAACTACAGTACAGGCTGCATTTTGTGAAGGAAACCACAAAATTTAGGAACTAGGAGGGTGGTTCTCTATAAGCCCATTCATGCCTGTTCTCTGGAAGTTGTCTGAAGTATTTCTGGTAAACACAGGAAATCACTGGAAGTAGACATGTCTGACTCTCAATGACAATGCTAAAATGTTTTGCAGCTAGAATGTTTATGCAGTTCACCATCATAGTTTGTAGAATGCTAAAATTTACTAATTAGCACAAAACATAAAGTGTATCTGAGGGAAATGTCATTTGTTTTGCTGGTATTTGGTCTTAAATGTGTAGTCTTAAATGAAGTCTTCTGTGGATCATGCATGTAAAAAAACATCATGACAATCCATCTTACAGTCACTGAAATATCTCAGTCTGGACCAAAGTCGAGCAAGGTTAAAAACCAGGTGCGGGTCAACATCTTCAAATGTACTGAAAATCCAATTTTAGGAATAACAGAGTAAATGATATTCGATCTGTGCACATAACCTCATGCTCACGCTTGTTTATTAGCCACAGCTGGACTGCAGACTGGAGCCAAACAAACCGAAAACGACAGAACAGAACATTGCTCACGTGCTAGCCACTGACTGGATTATATACCACACCAAACGTGGATCTATAAGTCTGACTTCCAACTATCTGAAGCTATTTTTGAAGCTGGAAAATATCTCCACCAAGACTAATTTCCATCCTCAGGCCCGATCTGGTGACTGATTTATACCAGGGGCCATGTGCTGCGGCAGGGCCACGCAGTAACAGTGAAGTCATCACATGAGGTCAAGTGAACATCTCCGTGAATGAAGGAGTGTAAGATGTGTGAAAGCCTGGAACAGCTAGGGATTTACACTAAAAGACTGAAAAGTTTAGCCTCTCTGGGACATTTTTATGCTGTTGTGTGGACTCTTACTGTGCTCTGGACTCTGAAGTCTGACAGAGAAGCCATCAGTTTGTCCAATTCCAGTGTGGCGGATGTTGCTGAAGGCTTTGCAGAGCTAGAATACAAAAGACAACTGTTTAATAAAACCACAAAATACAGTGATCTTACTTAAAATGCTGAAGAAAAGCTGACTACACACTAAGCTCCAATGATTTTATTACCAACATTTTGGCCACACTTAGATGTTTGCCTATGGAGAAAGATGTCGGCAATAAAACCATTGCAGCTCCTTAATATATTAGCCAAAATTAAACAGAGTGGGACTTCACCAGTGCATTCTGGGTATCGTTCATAAAATGAATGCTGCTGGCAACTATTTCAACAAGCCATTTGTCATTGAAAATCACATTTCATCACTCATATCTGGCTGTAAATCAGTTTTAGCAGCTAAAACATTAAGCAGATTGTTGTGTAGAACATCCAGCTGAATTGCAGTGAACTACGTCAATAATTTAGATCTGACTAAACGGGTACCTGGAAGAGGAGGTTGTGGCCTTATCCTTAATCTTGTCCCTCTCATCTTTCTTAGAAGAAGGGAACTGAGCCAGGATCTCATCTGATGGCAAAACAACATCATATATGAGAAAAGATTGACCTCAGAGGAAAAGACGGATATAAAAACACACACATACACACACACTGACCTGTGATGTTGAACTGGGTGGCGTTTAGCTCCTGCAACAGATGGTCCAGTTCACTCAGACCTCCTCCCAACAGTGAGGAGGAGGAGAAGGCTGGAGGAGGGTCTGTTGCGCGGGGAGACCGTGGTTTACACACTGTGCTGTAAGGAATACAAGACACGGCTTAGGGAACATCCTGCCACTGATGTGGTCACGTCATTCCGGTCATGAATCACAGGAGACAGAGGAAACTTTATCCATTCAGAAATGAGTCATGTAGCAGCAGAATACTCTCATTTGTCAATAACAATAATTTAGCATTTCTCTGAAATGTAGTTCCTTACAAGGTCTGGGCTGATATTTCTCCATGCAAACACAATGAAAGGCTTTCCCTCTGATGCCAAATCTGAAGAACCAACTTATATTCACCAGATGTGGAAGAAGATATTTAAGTAACAGTAGCACAGTGTAAAAATAGCCCTGCATTCAAATGTTACTTTTAAAAGTAATGATGCATTCATGTACATCAATATACTGCTGACGCTGGTAAAGCTGGAGATAACTTTACGTGCTGGGTGGCTTGTGAATTTCCCCCAGGGATCAATAGAGTTTTACCTTAATCTATAATGTATAATATTGCACCATAATCAATGTGCTGATTGGATTTTATATGATTAATCTGAATCTGCAGAGTAAATTGTAACTGCGATTATCACATAAATGTGGAGTAAAAAGTATAATATTTCCTTTTAGATGTTCAGCGTGATAATATAACAGAATGTGTGGCCATTTCATTTCACTTCACTCATATTCTGAACAGATTGTCATGTGTGGCAGGTCAGGGGAGGAGTTACCTGTATAATTTGTCTGGGCTGGAGTTCTGGGTGGATTTCATGGCGGCAGAAACCGTCTGAGAGACAGCACAAGATTTTCATTGAAGATATTACAGAAGAAGACACAGGGTATATTTCCCAGCAAAGTTTAGGCCATTTAGATAAGACTATAATGATCCAAGTCTGATGGTCTACCTGCTGCGGGGTGTAGGCGGGAGGCGGTGGCCGGGTGGGAGTGGAGTCCTCAGTGGTGTCAGCATTTTGAGGAGGGTCAGAGGTGAGCAGGACAGGACACCGAGCGAGAGGAGAGCCGGTGTTCTCCAGATCAGCGAGGAGGGCATCTGGAGGGGAGAGGCGGAACAAAGAAAACTATAAGAGAGACAGAAATGACATAACTAAGAGCATGAATGTGATGGAGGTTTGGTTAGATCTACCATTAATTTGGCTTTTTGATAAGAATGAATTATTAATTAGACAGGTAACTGCCCCACAATGCATGTCTACGTCTTTATGAATGTCTCTGATGATGTTATCGGTTTGTTTATGAAGCATCAAAAGGACACAGAGAGAGACGTGAGTTAGGAAATTGATTTAAGAACCATGCAGTGCAGATGGGAAGGAAAACACACAGGACAGAAGATGAAATTAAAGCAAGGTTAAACGAGCACATGATGCACCAGCAGACAGAATGAAAGTCATGCACAGACAGTTACGTACCAAACACAACAATACGAGGACTGAGAGGGTAGTTAGGTGGCTCAGGCACTCCTAAGGAGAGACAGAGAGCCTGTGTGACCAATACAGCACGTCAGACACGACACAGAGGACAACGAGCGTCCTCCGACACTAATCAGTCAGAAGGCAGGACAGTCAGCACTGGCACAACCCAGAGATTATCCATCAACACAGTGGAGTTATTAGAGCACACAAACATTTCTGCATTCACATCCAAGACATGCCGGCGTGGAAAGGAAGCAGAGGAGGAAGAGTGTCTGGCAACTGATATCTAAATCCACTCCACCCCCCTCCCTCACACACTCACTCGCTCCATGCTGAAGCGGAAGCTGTCCAGAAACTAAACTTGCTGCATGACATCATTTCGAGCTGACAAGCCTGACTAAGTGCGACTGAAGGCCAAAGCTGAACATGACTGATTACAAACTCAAAGCTGTCTAACAGTGACTTAACCTTGATGCCGTACTAAGCATTCATTTAGCAGCTTCTTCCCAGTACAGCCTACATCATACAGTCTCAATGCAGGGTAATAAGTGTGTAGTCTCTAGGACCAAGCTGAGCTATCAGTGATGACATCACTATGACATCATCAGGGTCTTTTTCTCACACTGGGTTCACATCATAAGACGGATGATAGAGATGGGAAAGATTCTCATGTTAAGACATACGATTACAGAGACAACCATTATGTTTCGGTGTATTACATGATGTTTAGGTTTGGTGTCTTTTGGCCTCAACTACACACTCAATACATTCACACACTCCCAACTGCATCTCCTAGCATTAGGACAGACTCGGATTAGTGGGAGGTGCGTCCTGTACAACGGTTTATCTGTTATTAACATACTCAAGCACCCTCTGGGACACAAGTTACCGTAGATCCTAAGAATCATATGAAACCAGGTTAAAATCAGAGCTCCAACCAATCCCTCAACATGCAGGACAGGATCTGGAGTGGTGAGGTGTGGAGCATTATACTTAGAGCTTTTTAATAAGGTGCTGTCCCTTGTTAAGAAGCTTTAATTATAGCCATGTGCTGCAGACCTCTTCCCTCCAGATAAACCAGGTAACTCTGCTTTGGTTGGTGGAGTTTTGGTAACGTGGAGCAGTGCGGGGAAAGTCTCAAATTTCCTATTTTTCCTGAGCTCTTTTAAGGAACCCTTGTCCATATTAGCTCACACGCTGAGTCCAGTCTTGGATTCAGCAGTTTTGAACACCACAAGGTCCATTTAGTTATATTTATTCTATGTAATGCAGCTACTAAACAGTGGTGAATTTTCCAATCTGCTGTTTCCAAAGTCAAGAATGATCTGACTCTGATTCCCACATTCAGGTGGCGTTTGTAGGATGTGTGGACTGAAGCTTTTCTGACATGAACCTTAACTCATTTACTCTGCCTTAGATCATCGCCGCGGTCACTTCTGCCCCTGATGATTCACACTTCTGGTACGACCATGTGGTGAGAGTCTTGTGCATATACTACTTGCCCTCCTCCTCCCTAATGTGAGTCCCTGTCTCTTACACACGCACACACACATACTCTAACAGACTAAACTGCTCATATAAGGAGCTGAACTTCTCTCAATGGGAACTATGACCATATTTAGAGCTGCCTGTCGACTTGTTTGTCTTGGCCAAAGGACTCTCTAACAAGTGGTCTCTCTCACCGAAAAGCCTCACCAGATCCAGTACATAAACTTACAACATCGTTGGACAACAGCACGGACCGAGCGTCCCGAACATGGCTACTGCCCGACTTGAACACTCACCCAGTCACCCAGTAACTCGGTCTTGCTGCGTGCAATCCAATCCAGATGTGCCCAGATGTGCTTGGCAACATCTAGCCATTCCTTCCCGTATTGCTTGAAAAGCATAAATCCCCCAATTCTGAAGTGGACTTCAAGAAAAAAAAAGGCAGCTGAGGCAAAAAGGCCTGTCTATTTTCAATGAACTCTGTGGCTTCTTGAAACAGCAGTGTGGCCCTGGACTATTTCAGGGCCTTTCCAACACAGTCATTCCCAAACACAAAGAGTCAGCTTCTCATAACGTTGTTCTGAGAAAGAGAACAAATCTTCCTTCAGCATCTTTATGAGCAGAAAAGGCATGTTCTCTCCTTGGATGTCCTCAAAATGGAAAACACTCTCTTGCACATTATGTGGCTTCTCTCCATCCCCGACTTGTTAGTATTAATGGATGAGGAAAGCCCACAGTGGATCCCTTGAAATCTAATTTACAACCCATATATTGAATTTGCAGGGCATGCACAAGCCACTCAACAGCGGCGAGGCGGACAGGCAGTAATGTAGGAGCCCTTCTTCTGTTACATGTGAGAGTGTGTGTGCATTTGTTTGCATGGAAATTTCAACACAATTCTGTAAGAAATTAGAATCTCAGAGGATGGAAGTGCTCTGTGATCAGGATAATGAGCCATCATAAGATATCATGAGAGAAAGCCCTCATACAATGAAAGTTTTTGCTTTTCTCTGCCTTATGTTAGAATCCAATGGAAGCCTATAAAACCCCCTTTACATTACAGCCTCTTGTGGACAAAGGAAGCAAATTCTACTCCTCTGTGACTGCCAGAATGAACAGATCTTATTTCCTCTGTTTGGGCACACCACCCCTTCCCCAAAGATCCCCTCAAGATATCTCACCATGTAGTTACAACGCTCGACAACACTTACCCAAATCGTCCATGATCTGATTTCAGCCGAGTGTTTCCCTGTTTGTGTGAGTCAACGCGGACGCGGACAGCATTAATAAGTGGTGATGGACGCGTATCAAAGCCCGCAAGAGGAGACTATTGTCTCTGTCGGTCCCGAGTAACTTCTTGGACACCGTTATCCGCCAAGAGAGGAGGAGGAGGAGGAGGAGGAGGAAGAGGAGGAGGAGGGCGCCCCGTTTCTTTTTCCTACACGGCTCTCTTCCTGTGTAATGCCTACCAGGACCTCAGACTGGAGAAGGCGTAGTTAAATAAATGTGGTTACAAACCCCGCATTCCCCGGACACGAGACGTCATCCTGGACATTCCTCGTCCATATTTGGGAGAGAAAATTAAGCGTTTAACGGCGCCGCGAGCTGCGCAGCCTGCGGCCGAGCGCGCGGCTGCTGCGGCCAAAGCGCCGGAGAAAGAGCGACTGTAAGAGAATAAGACGGAATGTATTTACAGGCGTCCTTCACAGGGGAGACAACCCAGGGATCAACAGAGACGGGAAGACACCCCCCTTCAAGAAAAAAAAAAAAAAGAAAAAAGAAAAACTGATTATGTACGTCACTTTTTCTTTTATCCCGGACCAACAGCAGGAGAATTTAAGAATATATCTGATAATTTGTATAAGCGATTTGGAAAGAGAGAGAGAGAGAGAGAGAGAGAGAGAGAGAGAGAGAGAGAGAGAGAGATAAATAAATAAATAAATAAATAAATAAATAATCTTTTTTTTTCATGATTTATCGTTCGTTATCGTTCTCATATATTGAGTTGCTGATCTCGTTGTTCACACTGGAAGCAAAGATGTCCCGTCTCAAGGTGTTTTCAGAGCTTTTAAGGCATTTTTTACTCAGAATGAGGACTGTGGATTTTCTCCATGACTTTGCTGCATGAGGGGATCTCTGCGGCCGGTTTAAGGCCACTATGGTCCCTGCAGCTTCTGAAGCTCCCAGCACAACGCACTTTTGGGACCCCCTAGAGGTGTGGGGAGGGTGAGGAAAATAAATGAGCTGTTGTATAGATTTATTTATAAGCTCCCTGACTATTCTTCGCCCTAAAATAGCTGAAAAAAATCTAATATATACATGATGGCTGTCTTCACTAAAATCCAATGTGTGAACTTATTATACTTATCATAAAATAGAACTGTACTTCAGGTGCTCAAGCACAGGTGTAAAAACTGAAATGGACAATGGCCAAATTTCATTGAGCTGCTTTGGGTTCAAGGTTTCACTGAACACGCTGACTCACTGTCCGCCCTCATTGGGACACTTGAACACAACAGAGCCACTGTAAATGTTATTAAAGCATCTGTGGTTTTCCTACTATGACAAATCAGAATGTCTGCTGTGTAAAAGGCCTGTTTTAGCTCCAGCCCTGCCCAGCTTCTTCAACACTGAATGCTGTTATCCTCATTAAATGTTGGTACAAACCTGTGTTTAAAATAAAAGCCAGCCAGCAGTGTAAAAAACAAAACAGGAAAAACTTTTAATCAAGCAAGCTCACAGTTACAGGCTATGTTTGTGTGATTAGGGGAAGTTGCCACATTGATGTTGGTGATGTATGTATTTTCAAAGCATAAGTTTTACCACGGGAAAATTCTCCTCCTGTGCATACTGCATGCCACAGGCAGAATGTCCTTTGACCAAAAACGTCCCTCTGTTGTCAAAGAGGTACCTGCCTCTGGTCTCAGTGCATGAAACAAACAACAACGAAGTGACAAGTGAAACATACTGAAAAAACAAAATGACAAGAAAAAGCTAAACATAATTATTATAAAGACTTTCTTTCCTGGTATGAAATCAAATCAGAAATGTACAACAAACTGGGAGAGTCAGACCAAGGAAACTTATCAGGTGAGGGTTTATCTGTTTCTGTGAAAATAAAGTCTTTGTTTTGAACCTGTTCATGCAGTTTGCCGAGACGCCGGACTCCTCTCCTAAGCATGTTACTTCTAGAGCAATGTGACACACAACTACTTTTTCACCTTTTCCAAAATATTAATGATAATAATTATAATAACTCACACTCACACTCACACACACACACACACATACACAATCATACTTTCCAAACCAACTTCCTCACACAAAAAGTTTGAGCCAGTTGGTGCTTAAGAGCAAAGTCAAGGGGCAGGACCGCATGTGATGTGGAAATCATGATGGGTTAAAAAAAAAAGAAAAGAAAAGAAAGTGACTTGTGAAGCAAACTGGGGGGATGCTAGGATGATAGCATGAAGGTAACATGGGTAGGCTTGGTTACCGACAACGTCCCAATCCCTCAACTGAAATTACATTACATATCCTCCA
Organism: Chaetodon trifasciatus; assembly: GCA_037975065.1. Classification (NCBI taxonomy): domain Eukaryota; kingdom Metazoa; phylum Chordata; class Actinopteri; order Chaetodontiformes; family Chaetodontidae; genus Chaetodon; species Chaetodon trifasciatus. Next base: position 5,257,310 of record JBBMOE010000014.1, on the reverse strand, counting down.
CCCCGCTACTTCTCCACTGCAGTTAATCCACACACACACACACACACCCACTTCCACCCTTCTCTCCATTGCTCGTTTCCTCTCCCTGTCATCACTGCACAGCCTGTTCGTTGGCAGTGCTACCAGAGTCCTGAGGTTTCATCACATCAGGGAGTTCTGGGGGGCTGGAGAAGGCCTCGATGTGCAGCTGTTCGAACATCTCATCTGCAGGGCAGGGGAGACAAGGAAACATTAGCTCTGTCGGCATGTGGCTACATCAGTCATGTCATAAGGTTGCTGCAGTGAACACTAACTGTGGCAAGTCTGTCCGAGTGGATATTCCAAAGCTTGAAAGGAAGAACTACTCTGGTTAATGCACTTGCAAAAATGACAGTGAATCATATTTCAACTACATTCACACATGATTTGAGGTTCAATTAAAATTTAATTTATAGAGATTTGTCTCAGGCTCACATCAAATTTAAAATGGGCCGTATTCACCTTCTTTGTCACCTATGTTGTCTTGTGCCTTGTAATTTCATGTACATTCATGTAAAGGCAAATTACAGTACGGGCGAAACAGCCATGGCTTCAAGCCACAAGCAAATGCAATACAGATTCAAAAAACAAAAAACTAATTTATATACACTATCACAGTGATTGAGTTGAGGTGGTGGCCTGATCTTATGTGATGCACTCTCTGTTTTTATGTGAAGCACTTGGCAAATGTAATGTCTTTGTTGTAAAGCACTTTAAGCTGCATTTCTTGTATGAAAGGCACTATACAAATTAAGTCTTATTATTATTATTAAAGAAGTTTACAAAAAAGTTGCACAGCCAGAAAGTTAATTAACATTGTGAAACGTGTCAGAAAATCATTGACAGAAGTAGACAAGGCACACTGAGATGAGATGAGTGTAAAATTGCATTATTTAATCTAAAAATACATCCTAGACAGCACTGAAAACCATAGACTGGTATTTAACAGTGCAAGAGAATTCAACGTTACTGTAGTTGATAATCACAGTAATCCACTGACATAATTACTGCCACAGCACCCAAATACAGATCATTAGGGGCTTAATGAGACTGATACAGATTAACCAGCACAGAGTGCAAACAGTTGCAATTAATCTTGCAAAATTACCAACATTCAACAGTTTAAGCAACCAAGTAAGTCCAAACCAAGACTTATGGAATAATTCCACACTGAGAAAGGCAGAAAAAAGTTGAAAGGAAGCAGAAAGACAAGACATACTTTTGTTTTCTAGAAAACCACCTCATTTGAGGAAAAATCCAAAATATCCCTGATCCTAGAAACTCACAAATAACATAATCTGAACATACCATTAATGCGGAAGGCCAGACCAACTGTAGCTGGGGCTTGAGGTCTGGCAGTCTGGTTGGTGAAGCCACAGTCACCCAGAGTTTTGCTGTCCTCTAGCAACTGGTCATCCTGTGAAACGAAAGAAGAAAATGTCACAGAATATTTTAGTTACTCCGAGGAAAGACATGCAAATATGAGCGCTTAAATAAATTACAGCATGCAGCATTTAACAGACTTAATGAGGCGCCACTGGAATAACTGGCTGTAAACTCACTTTGTAGAGCCTCTGGTCTTCAGGTGTTCTCTTAAGAATTCCTTCAACGATGCGCTTCAGCTCATAGACAGTGGTGGACTCTTTGGCATCTGTGAAGATTGTGGTCTTGTGACGCCGGATCATTAAGAACACGTCCTGATGGAAAGTGGGCATAGAAATAATTACATGTTAAATAAAATTTGTGTCCAAAAGCCAACTTGACTAGTTTTGTCTTGAAGTGTCGCTCTCAATTCAGAATGGGATCTGTGGCTCAGGTCATTCATAACCAGGTTAAATGGCAAGAACCTCTACATTTGACAAGACATCTCAGTAGGCCATTTAAGTCATTTATACGTGTCCACCTGGCACCTTTTTAAAACACCTTACAAAGCATTACTGTTAGCGACACCTTTTAATGAAATGTAATCACGTCTTAGTTGGTAGTTTCGCGATGTGTCAGGTAAGTCTTTTAACCGAATACAGAAGAATTAACACTACTGGCATGTCATTGATTCGTAAGCTAGCAACAACAGTGAGCAGTGGCAAGCAGACGTACATTTAAGCTAACGTGAAGTTAGCCAACACGAGACAGCCTTCAGAGTTTTGAGCCAAAATTAGGCCTGTCAGTTAAATTAAGAGACAGTGTAGTTCTGACAATGCCATTACACGTTCAGCGGATCAGACTTGCCAAACTGGTTTAGTTGGCTAACGTTAGCTACATCACTTCCAAGGTTAGCCAAGCAAAGATAAGTTACCTCGCTAGCTACACCTCTCGTTATAGAAGGCGAAGCTAGCATAGCAAACTTAGCGTTAGCTGGTTAGCAAAAACAACACTGAAATTAACATTTCTACACTCGACAATATCGTTGGTCATTATAGCGCTGCTGCTTTGTAAAAACGAGTTGAACGTTAATTCAGTACCTCTATCTAGACACAAATCTCACAAAACGATCGATAATAATAAAGTTACCATTTCAAGTGGTCAGCTAGCTAGCCAGTTGCGCCAGCCCTGTGTTGTGCAGCAGAACCCCAGACTGCACCGCGTACGGATATTGCGCAATTCAGATGAGCACTCAATATTCACGGAAGGCAGGTACGGAACACTGCGTTTAATTTTCAGAATTTGGCGCGAGGTAGTTAAATGCTTCGTGGGTGTACGCGCAGTTTGATTTGGATACAGCGGCTATCCAAACCCCACTGTTTTGAAGACGTTAATACTGGATTATGGTATGTGATAATGCTACTTACTTGTACTTTACCTAAAACCGAACTGTCAGTTACAGTACGTTACATTTGAGTGTAAGTTAGCTAGCCAGCTACGTTAGGTTATGTTGTTGTTTGCGTCGGCTGGGTCCGCCCTTAACCTAGTTAATGTTAGCCAAAATGTGTTTTATGTAAGGTAACATCTGTCAGTGACGGCAAAGAATGAACGATGCAAACATACTGCTTGGAATAATGTTAACGCTAACCATAGTTATTTCAACAAAGTTGTGTTAACTGAAGTAAATATTACAGTTAAGGACTGACGTTATTAGGGTTTACTCAGTGGACCTTGCTAACGTTACGGTAACGTGACATTCAGCAGGTCTGTTCAACCTGATCGATACTGATATCAAACAACCTGTCGAGCAAGATGTTCAGAATCTCAGATCTTGCTAATCGTGAAAAAATGTGACCAAGATGGAGAAGAGAATCTCCACAGAGACTTGGTTAATTTTACTAGTGTATGTGTTTCAGGGAAACATTTAAATATTCAGTCTTTGCTTTTGTTCTGTGGCAGATAGAGTACCACAGATTGGTTCTCCAAAGTTTTAGATCAGCATGGCTCTGGCCATCAGGAGAAAAAGGCACATTTAATAGGCACAAGCAGTGCAAAAATGGTACATTCATGTTACCTGTCAGCCAAGATTGCTTGTGTTTTAAAGTTTTCTTTTCAATGTCGCAGGTCACTGTCTTCAAAGACAGAAACTGAAGAAGTCCCTACACAATGTCAGTAGCAGTAGAAACCACAGTGTCCAGGGTCTCTCTCCCCCTTCCGACCCACTTCTCCCACGCAGAGCAGTCTTTCTCCCTCAAAAAGCGCCGTCTGCCTTTTTCCTCGTCGTCTGCGTCCAGCGCATCTTACTCTTCGCCTGCCGGGCACTCACATTCTCTGCCCCCACTGCCACCTTCCAAGGGATGTCCCCCTCTCAGCAGGATGTTCCCCCAGCATCCGTCCCCCTGGACACCCGTGTCTTGTTCCCTTAGTAAGTCTCCCCCTCCAAATTCTATATACGATCCAGACAAACAGGAGTCCTATTTTAATCAGTGCTTCACAAATTTGGGCCTGCTGGGAAGAGGATCCTTCGGAGAGGTGTACAAGGTGAGCAAGACAAAAAGGATGTATCTAAAAATTGGATGAAAGTGAAATATATATATATAAATACATATACTGAAGTATACTCAAGTTGAAGGCACTTAAAATCAGAGCTACATACGGGACTGTGTTGAGAGTCTCTAATATGAACATCGGAAATTGAATCTAATTTGAAAATATATGACAACCTAATAGGCAGTGCCTATTATCTCCTCTTTCCTTTTCTTGTGTTTCTGTTAAAAAAAAACTTGACTGTGAACATCTGTGTTCTGATTTCATAATGGGGAAGCTCACCGTACAAATTTAGATATCTCCGTAAACTTAATTCTCACTATGACCAGGATTATCTTTTGGAGATTCCCCAATAGAAGACAAGACTTCTGCATTTTCTGTATTTTTGTAGGTACAAAGCAACCGGGACGGCCACCAATATGCAGTCAAGCGCTCTGCTCATCGCTTCAGGGGCAGCAGTGAGAGGAACCGGAGTGTGAGGGAAGCCAGGAATCATGAGCGCCTGTGTCCTCATCCTCACATCCTGCATTTTGTGGCAGCCTGGGAGGAGTGTGGCCGTCTATACATTCAGACAGAGCTGTGTAGCACCAGCTTGCTGCTCCATGCTGAGAGCCAGCCTCCTGGCCCGGGTCTGTCTGAAAGAGATGATGACATCTACTCAGATTAGCCATGATATTTTGCTGCTTCACACTAACTTGGCTTTTGTTTTTGAATCCAGATGAATCTGCAGCATGGGCCTACCTGTGCGACCTCCTCTCAGCACTACAACACTTACACTCTCATGGTTTTGTGCATCTGGACCTCAAGCCTGCTAATGTCCTTATGACTGAGTCTGGACGTCTCAAGCTTGGAGACTTCGGGCTGCTGCTTGAGCTCAAACAAAAGACTACAGAGCCTGTAGAGGGAAAAGTGAAAGAGGATGGCCAGGAGGGAGATCCCAGGTACATGGCCCCTGAGCTGCTCCATGGGGAGTATGGACCTGCTGCAGATGTTTTCAGGTACCATAAATGAGAAAATTAAATGATATTCAAAATATGTAATGGATTGAGCTGACTTAAATTAGAGCCTAAATATTATTGAATCCTTTTCATTTAGTTTGGGTGTTTCTATTCTGGAGCTTGCCTGTAATATTGAGGTTCCAAATGGTGGAGAGGGCTGGCAACAGCTCAGACAAGGCTGCCTTCCCTCAGAGTTTACCAGCAGTAAGATCAACTTCCTTTCCAGTCCGTATAGATTGTCCTATTATCTTTATCCAGATGGCTTATGTTTGTACTGTTTCCATCTGTGTTTACAGGCCTGTCAGCTGAGCTTCAGACAGTACTGCGGAAGATGCTGGCTCCAGAACCATCTGAGAGGCCGACAGTCTCTGAGCTTCTCGCACTCCCCTCTGTTTGGAAACACCGGTGGAAAAGGCGCATCTATCTATTGGTCGCCGAGAGCGCACTGAAACTGGTCGCCCTCTGTCAGGTAATGAATGTGTCTAATAAACCTTTTAATCATTAATGTTTGGGGATTGGTTTTAAATCATTAAATGTGTTAAACATGTAGCCTTTACCAAGTCAGCAAACCAAGTACAATGAAAATGTAACGCTTGGACGCAACATTTTTATATTTTTCTGATCCTTTTCTCGTAGCTGTTCGTGTGCTTTGGGTGTAGACTCTTGTCTTCCCTTCACTTGTCCTCTCTCCCTCATTGGACCAAGCCAGCGCCCTGCACTCCTCCAAAGGATAGCTGGGATAGGGATTTAACCCTGCCCCTCAGTGCCATGTATGCCGACTCAGATAGCCCAGAGGATGATGCAGTGTTTCTGTTGGAGCCCACAGACCCAGAGCTCTCCCCCACTTTCTTGAACAGGTAGAGATTCATTGTCTCTCTTAACTTCGAAGGCACACAAGAGAACTTCTTACTCTAAGTCGCTTCAGTATATAAGAATTGTAACTGATTCACAACTTCATTTTATGTCTTAGAAATGTCTTTCTTGCATGAATATCCAGCAACGTAAAGAAATGAGCTGAATTTCCTATTTCTGTCAAATCCCCTGCTTGATGTTTTACCTTTCCTCCACAGGGTCAAATCCAGATTGTCTGTGGAAAGCACATCCACTCCTCTCCCAGGTTCACAGACACACAGTCATCGAAGTCCTCGACACACACCCACTCACTCAAATCTGGGTGATTGGTCCCCCTGTAACTTAGCGCAGACCCCCTCCAGCATCCACTCAAATGGTTCCTGCCACACACTGACACCCAGTGCGAGCCCCGTGCACACAGAAAACTCCACACACAGCCGATATTCTTCACCCGCCAAGTCCTCGCAGCTACGTGGCCGCAGCTGCATCCGAGCGAAGGAGGCTTTGCTCCTACCCAGCTTTGAACCAAAGAACCTGCTCAGTCTGTTTGAGGAAACAACTCCGTGAGCACAATACTGCCAGTTTACATTCAGGAGTCACATTATTTCACTTTAAAATGTCCGGTGAAAAATACCTTATGTAAGAATGTAACTTCACTACTTAGTTTGCATGAACAGCTTTTGCCATCTTGTAACCGTCTCACAGCCGCTTCTTGTATTTGAAAAAAAAAAAAAAGATTAGTTTAGGTGAAATGGTTGAATATGGAATTCATCTTTCAAGCACTTTCTATGTCTGTGTAAATGCAATCTGTTGCTGAAATGACAAGTCATGATGTGTTGTTGAATAAGTTATCATTAGCTTGCTGTACTCTGAGTCATCTCACGAGTTACAAAGGGAAATAAAAGGAGGAGGCTAAGAGAATCTAGACTTGTGGAGTGTGTTTTTAGTGTCAGAGACTTTCTAAATGTAAGGATGGATGATGGAGATGGTGATGGTCCATTGTTGCAGGAGGAATCTTTTGAAAATGCTATTTTCACTGAATCAGACTGCAGGATATAAACCACAAAAAGTATCATGAGATCAGCAATGAATGAATGAACATAAACACTTAAAAGAGGTCAGTCTGACTGGGTGTTTAAGGTAGTTTGCGTTCTCACCAGCAGATGGCAGCAACGCTCTTCCCACTGGATGCCAGCCGCCTGTAAAACGCTGTAAAAAGCTGCTGTCTAAAGCGGTGCAGGAGGTTCTGGAGGTGGTGAAAGAGACGGTGTCAGAGTACCAGGAGAAAACTGCCAGAACCCAGAGGGAGAACCAGAGTCTGAAGAGGAGGCTGCAGGAGCTGCAGGACAAGTTCAAACTTGAAGGCAATGGTAAGACATCGCAGTGCTGAAATGCTGTCCAGAAATGTGGGGATTGTTTGATAAAAATGTCTTTTTTGTGCTTTGTCACCTTTGTTTGTTGTGCAGGAATTGTGCCCCAGATTTCCCCTGAGCTGCATCTCATGGGTCAGAAACAGAAAGAGGGGCTGGAAGAGGACATTGAACTCATCCCCTCTGATAAGGACATTGCAGTGATTTGTCCCTCCTATTCATTTGAAGACCTTGACTGTGACGCATCCATCTCATCATTAGCCACCCCCTGTCTCTCCCCCAGAGCTGCGGCGGCACCACATTTCGGTGATGGTAACTTGAACAATCAAAGAACTGTTAAGACAGAGACTGATAATGGATTGTCGGCACCAATTTCAAACCATGTTGTCACTGCAGCCACAATCTCTGAAAATGATCCAAAAATGAAAGTAGAGCCTACATCAGACGAAGACGCCGTGCACACCACAAATCATCTCTATGATGATGCCGATACAAGCATTCCCTCCTTACACAGACTGAACCTGGAACATCCTCACGTCAATTCAGGACCCTACAGACAGTCAGGCGTTGTCTTCAGCCTGGACCAAAATGGCATAGAAGAGCCACTATCTCAAAGATTCGGCAGTACAGAAAAACAGCACACTACTCAAACAGCAGCGGCTGGTTCAAGTTCTAAAATGTTCCAGAGAAACGTCCGAAAACACTACAGCTGCTCGCTCTGCGGCCGCACCTTCAGACACGCAGGCGACTACAAGAAGCACAGCAGGGTGCACACAGGGGAGAAGCCGTACTGCTGCTCGGTGTGCGGGAAGAGGTTCAGTCAGTCGGGCTACCTCACAGTGCACCTGCGCTACCACACGGGAGAGAAGCCGTTCGGCTGCAGTCACTGTGGCAAAAGTTTTAGTCACTCGAGTAACATGAAGAAACACCAGCAAACTCATCTGTGAGGCTGCTGGTGGAGATCAGCTGATGTTACTGGGCTAACAGAAGTATTTAAAGGACCAGTGTGAAGGATTTAGTTGCATCTAATGGTGAGGTTGCAGGTTGCAGCCAACTGAGTGCCCCTCGCCTCTTTACAAATAGAAATAAGTCATACTCTATGAGCATTTATGTGGAGGTCAGCTGAGGGTATTGCTATCTTATGTAGATAATGATGTAACTTCAAGAGTGGAAAAGTAATGGTGCCTTCTTTTATCAAAACAGGAAGCTCATTGTAGAGCACGTCATCTTTCAAGTGTGAAGCACAGTCCATTGATTCCCGCTGTTCCCGCTGTACTGTCGTTTGTGAGATGTTTTTAGATTTGTTTACTTGATGCAGAAGTTCTTGTGTGGACCTCCGTCATTTCAAAATCAAATAAATGCATTTGGTGCTTCTTTGCGGCAAAGTGGTCTGTGTTGCCTACAAGATCCCGCCACTGTGATCCTGTCTGAGTCACCACAGTAAAACTCAGCAAAGCATTGAGAAAACTGTAGGCCGCTTGATGAAACTTCGCAGTGTGAGTCAGGGCTTTGAAAAGCACTGAACTAATTATCCCAGTGTGGTTTTAAAGTCGATCCGTCTCTTGACAAATTATCAGTGATGAAATGAATTGCAGTCTAGTAGAGGCAGTGATGTAATTAACAGTACATTTGTCTTCAGAGAATCCATGTCAGCATGGATAGTGTTTAAGTTAAATAAATGAATAATTGATCTCGGACTCTTTAATAAGGCTGTGCATATATATATAAAAAAAGACATCCCCTACAATTAATACAGGCCCAGCTTAGACAAAGTGAGGCATTACAAGATGTGGAGTCCCTCTAAAGTTTTATGTGAACTGCACAGAAACCAGATGAGTCCCCACAGTTGGAAGACCAGAAGCTGAACTCCAAACACTAAATTGGCCTTTGAGGCTGCAAAATTGCTGCAGCGGCATACAGAAGTACAGTTCAGCCTGTCAGAAGTTTTTATTTTTACCCTCAGTGTAATGTTAGCGGAGCATTGAACCAGCACCATGCATCCATGGTATATAATATTACAGCACCTCATTACATTACTTTTCATGATGAAACATCCTTCCTAATTCTTTGAAGGTGTTTCCCAATTCCATAATTCCAAGCAAGTACTTCCCTTTCCTTCCCAACTAGATGTAACAGGTTTAACCTTGATGCTGGCTTTAAAGGACTGTCTGCTTCACCAGATTTGTCACATCCTACTCCATAGATTTTTTCTTTTTTTTTTTTAGATTTTCAAATAGGCAAGCTGCAGGACGCACTGCCACAAGCTGCTATTCCTGTATGTTTCTGTATATCTGTGTGGCGTAATGTGCTGGTATGGGAATATCATGTGTATTCTTTAGGATGCTTTCAAGTGAATGCTACAGAAGTATCCCACTTGCTATCACAGTTAAATGTTTATTAGTCTTTATATTCACAATGGGATATTTTCAAACGAATTCTATATGAGATAACGTTAACTGCTCGAGGTCACACGTCAAATGAATGAAGTAATAATAATATGAGACGTGGATGTACAAATTAAGGCTTTCATCTAAGACTTTTATTTTGAAAAAAACATATCACAGCGGACGTGACTTAGGTTCTGCTTCCGGGTGTTGAGCGGTGTAATGTCGTGCCGGATTTGTGCTTTGCGATAGTGTTTGCAGCTTTCATTTTTCATCCAGTTGGCTGAAAATTAATTCAGAGTAAACGTCTCGCTAGGTTGGGGGCCGCATGACGAGTTTGTTCCAAATTTAAAGGGAAAACGACACCGGACGGAGTTAGCTAATGTAGCTAACGTTAGCTATCCACAGTACACAATATTCGCTAACTTCAACTTGCAGGTACAGCAGCTCTAAACACGTCTAGCAAGGGAACTGACATTATCTTAACTATGGTCATTAATTATGTGTTTGAAATATGTTTGCTTTTAAATGAGCATCAAATTATCTGTGAACAACTGACTTAATTTGTCCCTTTGCATAAACTGTCCACAGTCATTTCTTACTCTGAGGTGACGTCTTATTTCAGGATGTCTAAACTGGAACGTTTGAACGCTCGTGTGGCCAAGCTACTGACTGAGGCGGTGCAGGAGGTTCTGGAGGTGGTGAAGGAGACGGTGTCAGAGTACCAGCAGAAAACTGCCAGAACACAGAGAGAGAACGAGAGTCTGAAGAGGAGGCTGCAAGAGCTTCGTGGCAAGATGATGAGAGCCAGTATAGGTGGGTAACAAGGGTCATTTACTGTGGCCTTTGACTGTGTCACTGTAAAAGTTACTATCCTGTGCAAGGTGAAGTGTTATTCATGAGTTACTTTGTAATGTAATGTATAACACTTTTTTTCTTTTTGGTCTTACAGATGTTGTACCTACAAGTAGCCCGTTACCTGAAGAAGAAGAAGACACACAGAATGAAGAGCAGGATTTGGGGCTTGCTTTGAGGCAGATCACAGAACTCCCTGCAACCGAGCAAAACCTGGTAAGCAGCCACCAACTCGACCATGACGTGAAGCAGGAATCCAAACAACAGGAGGACCACAATAACATGGAATCACAAGCTGAGTGCAGCTTGGCACAAACAGCAGAACATTGCAAAGCACAATCAGAGGAGGTGGCACCCATCACTGAGGAGGCAGTGACAGTCCACACGTCACACAGCCCAAACAGTGCTGTCACATCCAATGATGCATGCACCTCTCACTCCAGCACCTCACTCGGGGTAAACTTTGCGGTTATCAAAAGAGAGCCAGAACGAACAGAGTGCACAACGTCGGTACCACCATGTCTTCAGGAACAATATAGCGGTTGTGTGGATTTAAGCTGCAACTCTTCTCGTTACGGCTCCGCTGAGACGCACAGGTCACAAGAGAGCGCTGAACCCTGCGGACTTGTCTTTGTCCATTCGAATCATGCTGCACCAAGGAGGCATGCATTTGTAAAAACCAACAGGACTGCGTTTGACGGGAGAAAAATCAGGATGGAGCACTTCAGGAGAGATGACTCACACTCGTGTGTCGTATGCGGAAAGACGTTCAGCCGGGTTGGGAACTTGAGAATCCACCAGCGTTGTCATACGGGGGAGAAGCCGTATGGCTGCATACAGTGTGGGAGACGTTTTAGCCAGGCAGGAGACCTGAAGAAACACAAGAGGGTCCACACAGGGGAGAAACCGTATTACTGCAACCAATGTGGAAAGAGCTTCAGTCGGGGGGAGAATCTGAAAAGACACCAGAAGATCCACATTGGAGAGATTTTACAGTTACAGCAAGTGTGGAGGGAGCAGCAGCAGTGATTCTGATACTGGACTCACTGCAAATGAGCAAATTCAGCTCACTTACTTTGTGAGGAATCTGTGAAGGATCATTTTTGGTCTGTGCCCTTAGTTTGAGAAATAGTTGTGAGAACAGCTGCTAAAGAACTTAAAGGAAGAGGTCAGTGTTACCAGGAGTTATTTGTGTTACTTATGCTTGTCTTTTTGTCCCTCCGATCATGATGAAACAGGGCTGTGCAAGGTAATCACTTCACCAAAGAGACCAAAGCTTTACAGATAGAGATGTACTAATATAAAGGTGTAGTATCAGTATCTGAATTCATATCTATCTAATACTGTTTTTGGCTAACAAGATTAGCTTAGTTATGTTAGCAAAAGAATATAAGAAAGAAATGTGCTTCAACAGTCCTGCACATCCATGATACATTCATACAGGTGATTTCAGTTATTTTAGCACATTAGATGTCCTGTTAGGACTTTGTGATGTCTCCCTCACTCTCCTGTTGCACCTGTGCATCAAATTACACCTCCATCATGTTTGTTAGTGCAGAGTTTTGTGTGGTCCACCTAAGCAGAGGTCTAATTAATGAGTAAGTGAGAACACCTGTCGGGGTGTACAGCTCTTTCAAGATGGACATGAGTAAGGCTACGTTTACAGTCAGGGAAAACACATATGTTTTCATGCTGTTTGGCCTCTTGTTTACACGCAAACTGAGTTTTTTTCACGGAAAACGATCATTTTTAAAAAAGTGGAGATTTCTGAAAATGCTGGTTATGTGTTGGCGTGTAAACAGGGTTAAACGGTGTTTTAGGTTCCGAAACGTCACAACATGTGACTGAAAATACTTAACGTCATGTGAGTGACCTATGTTTACACTCGCGTCCATTGGTTTGGCATAGTTATGATGCGCTCAACGGCGCATTTATCCGGATTCATGTAAACGACAACATTTTTGAAAATGATGTTGTGTGCACGATGTTATTTTTGAAAACAGAGGGGCTAAAATGTCCGTTTTCCAAAATACCCTGCTACGTGTAAACGTAGCCTGAGATGGACATGAGTGAATTTTACTCATTACCTCCAGTTGTCTAATTTTATTAAAATGCATAATATAACCAGGAATGTGTCAGACAATATAGAAGGGAAACTGTAAGATACAGATGTTTTCTTTTTTTAAAAAAAAAAAACAGTATTGAATTTGGACTAAACAGGTTTACATCCAGTGAGCTGACATTGGTCTGAAGAGCAGGTTTAAACGTTTCAAGATGACACTTTTATTTTGTGTAATACGTCTTTTGGTCACGTACAGAATGAATGCTGAAGACAATGATTGAAGCCTTTTAAAAAGCATGATTGTCATTAAAATTGCCTGATTTTCCAGACTGATTGAAGCTTGCTGAATGCTGGATATATTTATTGCAAATTATTTAGGAAAATAGCGCAATAAATTATTACCACCACAAACGACTCAGTGACTGACGTGTCAGGTTTTTCTTCAGAGGACTCGTTAACGTCACTCAAAGGCTCATTACAGTTGTCACAGGTGTATCGTGTCATGGTTTAATTAATTAAAGTAAGTGACAACAGATAAAGCTCTCCCCCCCCCCCCCGGATTCTTTACATGATGAGTTATTCGGGTTCAGTAATATTAGAAGGCTCCAACGTGTAAGAAATTATCACATGTAGCCTCTTGACTTTACACACCACTTTAGGGATTTTCACAGAATAACCAATTCACACCACTGGCACACCCCTACAGCCAAAAACTGCACGTCAGCAGCATTTTACTGAGACTGTGGTTGACAGTTACATTGGAGGAACCACAGGTCCTTGTATAAATGACATTTCAAGTACTGGATGAAGTGTGAATGCACAGTACATATAGGTTGTCTTACTGACCATCTTCCGGCTCTGGCACACTGTGCATTGTGTATGTACCCTGTCAAGTACATGTGAAGTATAGTGCACTAAACATAGTACACATGGCAGCTTCATTATATGATCTGACAGTACTCTGAAATAGCTTAAGCTCTGGTATAGTTCATCAAATGTCAACACTTCTGCTTATATATACCTATTTTTAAAGATACAACATGTGAACACAATCTGAACCAAGTAGGTTTTCACATACATGGAATTTGTCTTGGTGTTTTGGTGCATAACAAACAGGAAGAGAAAGAAAAAGAAAAAAACAGTGTTGCAAAAGTCGAGAATCATGAATATAAAATAGACATTTATAATAAAAAATAATGTGCAAATGTTCACAGTATAACCTGTAAAAAATATGTGCAGTTCAATGTGCGTCAGATAAGAAGGCTTGGTGTCTATGGGGCAGAACGGGGGTCCTGGGCCTTATTGATGAGGCCAGCTGCAATCGGGGGGCCCCTCCATGAGCCATGAAATGAAATGACCTAATAATGCAGGACCTGCATGGAAATTTCCAAAGAGATTTGTAGTTAATGATCAACACTAACTGAAATAAGAGCTGACAGGTGTTTCTGGGAGCCATGGAGGTCAGAGTGCGCTGTGTCTGACAGGTGATGCGGCCTTGCATGAGTAACTGTTAATTAGATGTTAATAAATGAACAGAAACTTGAATACTTTTCATTTGGATTTAATATTACATGAGTTAATGTTTTATGTAATGAGCCCACAGCTGAAGTTGTTTGCTCGCACTGTTGACGTGGAGCTGCCCTCACCTTCGCAACCAGGAAGTGATTGACACACACCCACAGGAGGAAACTGAAACACTCACACACTTTCAGAAAGGTGAGTATACACGAGACATGTGGAAGTGAGAAACATGTCTGGCTTGGAAATTTCTCAAGTTTAGGGAGGCATGTTAGAAATGGAAAGCGAAATTGATGAGTCGTTTTTTTGGGGGGGGTTGTTTAATCGTATTGTCGGACGGTGATAAGCTGCCGCCTCAAAATCGGCTGGCGAGTTATTAAGGGCGGTCAGTTTGGCATGTATCCAACAAAATACAAACCACCTGCTTAAAAGTTTAAATTCAGGATTTGGAGCAACACGGAAGTGTGTTTATTTGACCTACAGGCACGAGCTAAACTGTTAAACGTCCAGCCCGTTAATATCAGTTAGCCATAAACACACAAACGGTCATAAATGAGGAAGACGGCTGAGAAATGTTTGTTTTGTGTTTCAGGTTCAGTTCGGAGCAGCCTGCGATGTTGAAATGAAGCTTGATGGAAAAATTGTCTCCTATTTTGAATCCTGCAACACACCAATAGACAAAGAAGGATACCTGTACAAGAAGGTGAGACCCTTTGAATAAACTTTATTCAAATTCAAGAGGAAGTTGACAGCGCTCAGGAATAACCGCTTTGTCTATACTGTTTTAAACAAACTTTATTTACACAGCACCAAGTTACAAAGAGCTTTATAGTGGAGCATATTAAAACATTACAACTGTACAATTGAATAAAATCACGCAAATAAAAGTACATGAACTGAAATAGAATAAATTGCTTGAATGCTAATGCTGAATTAAATGCTTGAATGCTAAATATCATTATTATGATGATATTTTGAATTTCAAAGCACATAGAAACTTGTTAAGAATATGCCACTTCCCTTTTTTGTGCTTGCATCACTAATTTCATAGAATACATGTAATCTCCCAGTAGGCTGTTTATTTCAGCAAGCGAGTTGTGTAAGACATTGAGAAACTGAGCTGTTTGTAACTGTCAGTAAACCACAGATGGCTCAATTTTCCCACAGGGTGAGATAAAGACTTCCTATCAGAAGCGCTGGTGCGTGCTGAAGGGAAACCTCCTCTTCTACAAGGACCGGCAGGCGGACCGGGACCTGACAGGAGTGATTGTTCTGGAGGGCTGCACTGTCCAGCTGTGCGAGTCCGAGGAGCAGTTCGCCTTCTCGCTGGTGTGGAGCGAGCCGGGACTGCGAACGTACAAGTTCGCCGCCGAGGACCAGGCCAGTCAGGAGAGCTGGATCAAAGCCCTGCTGTCGGCCAACCACAACTACCTGTCCCTGCTGGTGATGGACCTGGAGAAGAAGTACAGAGGTGAGAGACTGAGAGAGAGCATGGTTTATTTTTATCTGGGGGTGAAAGAGAGCGGCCTTTGTTCTGGAGGGCAGCTGTGTTGGGCGTTGAATCACTGTCACCATGTACATCATGGTACATGCAGCCGTATGCAGACACTACAATCTAATAGGGTTAGGGTGTCTTGTAGAGTGTCTGCCACTATGTGCAGACACTCTACAAGAAATCAAGTTTGTAATTATCTCATTGTTTAGACGTTATCTAATTCAGTAGTAGTTTTTGAAGGTGTGGTTTGTGGTTCTGTTCATTGAGTCAGGTATAAATAGTATTTTGCCATCTGAGAATCAACTCCTCTCTGATGATGAGTCAGCAAACAGTGAACATGAAATGTCGGTTTTATTGCACGTTATATATAATGCAGATGTTTGTGCGCATCTGTCATCATGTTTACTGTGGTATTCAGTGATTAACATGTAATTAATTAATGGCCTTATGTTTAACATTCAGCTCCGATTCCAGACCAGGTGGGACGCTGTAAATAAAACAGAATGTGATAGTCTGCTAATCCTTTTTGACATGTACTCATTTTAAAACAGCACAAAGACAATATATTTAATGTTTTATCTCATCAGCTTCATTGACCTTTAAAAATATATTCCTATTCTGAATTTGATGCAGCGACACTTTTCAAACAAGTTGGGACAGGAACAACAAAAGACTGGCAAAACAGGTTCATTGGTAACAGGTGATAGTATCATGATTGGGTATGAAAGGAGCATCATTGAAAGGCTCAGTCATTCACAAGCGAGGATGGAGCGAGGTTCACCACTTTGTGAACACATGATTGGATAAAGGATATGACTGCATGAGCTCAGGAACACTTTGTGAAAACACAGTTTGAAAATGAGTTCTTTCTACTTTTATTTACATTTCACACAGCGTCACAACTTCTTTGGAATCTGGGTTGTATGATGGAGATTTTGGAGACTTTTTAGAGCAGGAATGAGACAGGTGGCAGTCTCAATAAACTCCGTGAAAAATGATCAGTTGTCCTAACTTGAAACAGTCCCTTCTCCAGCTCAGCCTCACTCTTTAGGTTTAGGAAGAGGCTAAAGTGTTTATGCTGATATAAACACTCAGGAAGCCATGCAGCTTGACCTATTTTTATCCTCTGGTTTTATAGTAGATTCTCTGAAATTCATACAAAAATAGATATTGGGGCTAAATCTGGTCCCTGTCTGGGTGGCTACTTTGAGACCCCTGTTTAGGAGTGTTCTACACTGATTTACAATTTAACAATATGAACAATCAGAATCAGAATCAGAATCAGAAAAAGCTTTATTGCTGAGTACGATTTTACACATACGAGGAATGACTTCTGTCAGGATAAAATCTTTCAAGAATTAAAGCTGATATGTTGTAATATGTTCTAAGATATTGTCGGTGCTCTGCAGCTGGGGTGGCTGCAGCTCAGGTGGTACAGTGTGTCGTCCATTGATTTTAGGATCCATTGTTTGGTCCCTGGCCCCTCCTGTCAACACATTTCTGGAAGGTCTCTCTGTTGATGTTTGTTTTTGTATTTCTCTGTTCCTCAGATGCATTAGGTGAGTTCTCCAGTGAACCAGCCAAGCCGTTCACCATGCCAAATTTCAACACAGCAGAAGTGGGATATCCTGCAGTCTGCTTGAGCGCACAGCCTTCAACACTCTCGGGGTATCCCGCACCAGGTGTGGGAGCAGGACCCAGCTTGAGCTCCAATCATGTTCTTCAGGCTCCAGCCCTTTCATCCAAATCAGCAAGTAAAAGATCACCCAAACTGTGGCCCAAGAGGAGTGCAAACGTGGTGCCTATTAACGGTCCCGCTGCTCCGTTAGGGGAATGGTCAGGGGTCTGTTTAGGCAACATGGAGGAATTTAGTAAACTGCACGAAGATTTTGGAAGAGAGGTGAAGGAACTGATTGCTGATTGGTCAAGGAGGGGACGAGGTAATGAAGTTGTTCAGGAAGAAAACTTGATAGATTTTGGATGATAAATGTGGAATATGCACTCTGTCTAAACCCTAATTTCGATAACTGTGGCTGCATTCCAAAGATGTAATGTAAAAAGGAATTTTAATATAATTGCTAAGATTCATTTCATATTTGTATATATTTTGTTCAAGAGCATACTGTTTCTATTTTGCTTATTATGACATAGAGTCAATAAATGATCCATGGCCTCCTGCTCCATTGACCTTTGCTCCTTTTTACAGTGAAGTGATTTCCTAATGTGAACAAAAGGTCACACACTAACACTTTTTAAAGACACTAACACCAGCTGATCTTTCTAATTGATCTGCGTCTCCTCTACCTTTAGCTGCTCTACTACTATCATCCAGTCTACGTGTTGGGCCACAGGCCAAAAGCAAACACAAATTGTAGTAATATTTCAGTGAAATATTTATATGAATGAAAAGGTTAATACTGGTGCCTAAATTTTAGAACTGCATACATCTCTGGTTCTGCTGTCCAATTACCAGACATTAATCCACACCTGCCAGCCAATCAGACTGGAGGATCTTCTGTGATCACGGTATGAAAGTTTGTGATACTAGATTTCATTTCAAATGACACTTTTTCTGATAGCATTGAGATATACTGCCATGCTTTTCTGTAAGGCTCAGCTGTTAAATTTTGCACAAATACAAACAGCTGAACAAATACTTTACCTGAATGGAATATTTAGAAACGTGGACCTATCTGATCAAAGAATAATCAGGATTACCAGGATGGCATCTTTCTTGTCTGACACCAAAAATGCATTGAGGTTTGATACCAAGCCCTGTCATCAAATGTTATTAATCACTTAATTGTCCAGTTTGTCTATATGTGAGTGAATTAATCACTACAAATCACTTTAAAGCAGGCCAATGATTGTGGGGGTAAAAAAGGACCCATGGTTGTACGGGGGCAAAGCAGGCCAAGAAGGCTGAAGTCTGTCGAATTTTAGCAGAGTCAAAATGGCTGAGAAAGAGAATGGGGGGGAGGAGGCAGCGCTATTTCAGTCTCTACAGCTGTCTTGTTTTTATGGTCTTTGACAGAGCTTGGTCTCTTTCTCTTCTGTCTCTTTTCACCTCCGAGCCCATACTTGAAGTGGCTGCTGTGCTGTTGGCGGCAATCTTCTCATCGGATTTAACTTCTGCTCGCTTCTCTGCAAATGATTCTCTCTGATCTTAGATAATCAGGGGCCTGATCTTGGATCAGACAAAATCCCAATAGAAATATAAATCCCAGAATAAACACCCAGAATATTTTTTAAAAAGCCACATATTGGTGACCCCTATAGAAAAAATAGGTCATATTTTGCCATGTAAATTAGGAGGTCTACACATGAGTAAAGGAGCAGTGCTCGATCCCAATACATACCTTAGCTGTACAGTGGTGTGATTGATGGCAGCCTATGGAGATCATATATGGAGTTCAGTGGGTGGGCCAGTCCTCCTTTTCTAAAGCAACTATACTGGGAACCACTAGGAGCAACCCAAATTAGTGTGCCCATGGTGGGAAAGCAGCTCTTTTAAGCCAATCATCATGTGCTGTTTCCCATCACAGATGCAAATTATTATTGCATTACCCCATATTACAGAGAGAGATGATGAATGAGGTTCTCTGTCGTACGCTATGAAACATAATTCTTTCTTTTCTCTCTGTGTATGACAGTTTGCACTTCTAAGCTGCACAAAACAATGAAATAGCATGAAAAAGACACCAACAGGCTGTCTTTAGAAGTGTGAATGCAATGCATGTGAATAGTTTGTAGAGGGTCTGATTTTGTTTGTGTAGAATGTGGTCTATATTTTACTTATATTTTTTCCAAAATTTAGACGTACAGCATTTCCACAAAGTATTTCCTATATCTAAGGGACTGTTGGTCTTTCTAATTGATGCAAGGTCACTATTTCTAGACGTCTAGTAGTCGTGTGCCATTGCTGGAACTGGACCAATGTCCATCATCCAGCCGTTTTCAAGACGCATGGCTGTTTTTACACCCTGCTGGCCACCACTAATCTGGAAGCGGGCACTAACCTCAGATCAAACCTATCATTTAGACTGGTGATGACTTCAGGATATGCTAACTGAGACTGCATGTTGGCACCTTGAGTGTGTGATGGTTGTTAATTACTGTTAATACAATATGTGTGAGTATCAAGGGAGTAAAGCAGCAACATCATACCCTGGGTTTTGTTCTCTCACGGTGGATATAAAGGAAACAAAAATAGCCACAACAAAGACTGTCAGTGTGTCAAAAAGAGGAAGAAGAGGGGCAGGGGGTCGGTTCAGTTGTCCCACAGCTTTCCCTGTCTGTCAGTTTTGCCATATTAGTCCACAGATGGCACCAAAGTGAGGCTTGTGTGTTGGCATTGAATTCACCTCATTCCAAGACTCCTGGGACCTATTTTGGAGCATTGGTAAGTCGATCCGACCCGCCACCTTCTCGCTCCTCCCTCTTTCTCTTAGTTTCCCTAAGCTGTTTCCCTGCCAAACCTGATGTTGTGGCTAAAGTTAGCCCTCTGTGGGCTAGTATATAAGACCCCAAGGGTCCGGCTCTTACATGTCAGTCACATCGGCTTTGGCGTAGGCTTCTCTTCTTGACCAACAACAACCCCACAAACTTGAGAGATGGTGAGTGTGGCCATGTTCCTTGGAGGTCTGTAGGGATGTTGGAGCTTCTTGACACTGAAAGCATCCCTGAAACTCTGGCTTTCTGGATTACCAACAGCCCGTGAAGCAGAGTTGTAGGAGTCTCTTGAACAGAATGTACCAAACTGTGGATTTGGACCCAGTTCTAGTTCTTACCTGCTGCCTTGAGCTAAAGTTTGGCTGACATCTCAAAGCTTAACTGTGATGAAAAACTAAAAAAAATTTTTGGGATCACTGGCTTATTCTTGCAGTCCCCAAAGCTATTGTATAGTACTGTACCCACTAAATTGGGTGATAGAAACAAAATGGGCAATTTAGCAAAAGCCAGCAGACAGTGATTTAATGAAGCTTTTTAGAGCATTCTTTAATTTATCTTAGCCATAATATGGATCTAGATGTTACTAAAACAAGTAATTTAGGACTTCTTTCTGTCCATTCCTTTCTGACCTCACACAGGGCATCCTATATTCAGGATCACTGCGTCTTATAGTGAAGTCTGTTTGGGTGATGTTTTGTAAATTTGAATTATATCTCATCTGCCATCATTTCACAGGCACCCAAGAAGGCCAAGAGGAGACAGCAGCAGGGTGAGGGTGGATCCTCCAATGTGTTCTCCATGTTTGAGCAGAGCCAGATCCAGGAGTACAAGGAGGTAAAGTTTTCTTCATCACATCTTGTGCACTTCAAAGCTGAAGTTCTGTAGTCATACAAATTAAGGCAGACTGAGAAAAGACCCTCATACATCTGTTGACTCCACGACCCATTTGACCTTAACAGTGACACGATGATATAGACATGATCAGGCTGACTGCGTGACAGCAAAAATGTCCTCATCAGCAAGACAGGACAGTAAATCTGAGTTTTCTGATGACAGCAGCTACCTCTCCCCCGGGTGAGCTCAGTAATCCTCCTCAAAGACTCAAAACACTCGCTTTGTGACCCCACAGGAATGCCTCCCAGCAGCTGGTGGGCTGTGACATTAATCAAAGCAGGAAAGACAGGCTCAAGGTAGAAAGAACGAGAAAGATTTAGAGGTCTCTGCACCTAAAGTTGAGTTTACGTTTAAGGAAGAGAAGGGGGAATAGTAAACAGGTATAAAGAAAAAAGAACACAATGGCAACACTGGCTTAGCTGACCCTTTAGAGGGTGAAGTAACATTGGGGACAGGGTCAGAAGATTTAGTGACAAGGCAGAAAAATGGAGGAGGTGGGGGTGACAGCTGTAATCAATACCTTCTCCTTAAATATCGCAAGGGGCTTGTCTGACATTCCGAGACCATTTTAACACCTTAGAAAGACAAGTGGCCGACCAGCTGCCAAGTCCCAAAAGGTTTGCAATGCCATCTTTGGTTTCACCGGGTGCTACGCCCAGCTATGTGGAAAGAGAGGTGGAAAACAGCTCCACATTTACAAGTTGATGTCAGCTGACTGTCTCACACAAATAATCATCTTAAGCCAGTCTTATGACAAGGACTTGCGAGAAATGTGAGGCTCTCAGTTTTCTCTCCTTTAATTAGTTGTATTGTTGTTTATAGTTTGAGGGCTTCTGAATGTCAACCAGAGCAACGCATTAAGGACAATTTCCTTTTTCTATCCACTGACTGACCTCTCCTCTCCTCCCTAACTATGTCCCCGGCAGGCTTTCACAATCATCGACCAGAACAGAGATGGCATCATCAGCAAGGACGACCTCAGGGACGTGCTGGCCACCATGGGCCAACTGAATGTGAAGAATGAGGAGCTTGAGGCCATGGTGAAGGAGGCCAGCGGCCCCATCAACTTCACTGTCTTCCTGACCATGTTCGGCGAGAAGCTGAAGGGTGCGTTGACACTTAAGCTCACACTGTTCAAACCTCCCTCGCTTTTTGTCTTATCTCATACATTGTTTAGCGTCATAAGGAATACATTTATCTTATTTATTCTCTACCTGTTTTGTATCCTTTATAACTGAGACTAATTGACCGCTTTTGCTCTCATAGGTGCTGATCCAGAGGACGTTATCGTGAGCGCTTTCAAGGTCCTGGACCCCGAGGGCACTGGCTCCATCAAGAAGGAATTGTAAGGGCTTTTTCTTTTAACTTATCGCAACAGTCTGAGCTCTTTGCGACACATTCTTGACTCAAGACAGATCTTCTGAAATTCATTTTTCTCCACATCTCCTCTCCAGCCTTGAAGAGCTCCTGACCACCCAGTGCGACAGGTTCACCGCTGAGGAGGTGAGCCGCTCGGTCTTTGTCTTGCTCATATTCACAGTTTGTCATGAGTCGTTCAGGGTTGTAAGACATTTCTTTAATCCCTCCTCTGCAGATGACCAACCTGTGGGCTGCTTTCCCCCCTGATGTGGCTGGCAATGTGGACTACAAGAACATCTGCTACGTCATCACACACGGAGAGGAAAAGGAGGAGTAAATCCCCCTCTCTTGAGATCTCTACCTCCGTTCAAACCCATACTTGCCGCACCATCTAAACACTCCCCCTTCTCCAATGCTTCCTTGCACGCTTTCGCACCCCGGCCCGCTCTTTCCACTTGCCAGCTCACTACGAAAGACTTGTCTCCTTTATTGAGATATTCAGTGAGAGGACTGATGGCTGTGGGGGTGTTTGAGTGTGAGTACCAACAGGGGATCATGGGATTATTTTCAATAAAAATAATCTTGTGGCACTGAAACATTTTCTCTATCTCTGTCCCTGCCTGTTGTTCCTCCTCCTTTTCTTCCCATTACTCATCCTGTCCCTCCATGTTGAGGCCAACAGTGCGTGCATCATACCTACGAACAGCGTGTATGCATATGCAGTCCAGTGTATACAGCAGTCAGTAAACAGTGTCTCTTGGGTGCTGTGGTGCAAGCACAGTTCTTGCTTGAAACAAGTAAGCAGTCTGACCCACATGGTCTGTTAGTCTCAACCTGACACAGAGTGTTTAATGGATTTGTCCCTTTGTTTGCATTAGGGAGAATGAACAGTAAAAGAGTGGGAGTATTGTACTATAATAGTTTGCCTACCCCTCTCTTTTTAATCTGTCTCTCCTTTTAAACACAGCTACGAAAGGAAAAGTTGCAGGGAAAACAGGAAAGCATGACTTTTTTTTTAAATCTTGTAAACAGAGAAAGAGATGGTGAAAGATGGTGAGTGGGAGGCAGGGATGAAATAAACAAAAGTAAAACATCTTTGTATATGACTCTTCTTCCTCCCTCTCGCCGCTGTTTCTCTCCTGTTGTTGTGACTGTGCCTGTAACTAATAAAGAAGTACAAATAAAATCCACTATCTTTCGTATGACACTGTGTCTGTTGGTTTAAGTGGGGGTGTGGGTGATAGCGCTGCTGGTTGACTGTGGACAGGCCTGTAAAGCACTGACTGCACACTGACTGTTATATGTACATAGTGAAGCTTAATCGAGCTTCAAATTTGATTTAACCTTGTAAATTATGGTTGAGATTTCGAAACTGTAGTTTTTCCAGTGTTTGGTGAAGAGAATGAAGGGTTGCCGGATTCAGACACAACATCTGCTGTTAAGGTAAACTCTCTCACTCAGAGAGTATACTCAGAGGTTCCACTGACTCTGAAAATGTGAAAGCCGGTATGCCTGTATGGAAGGCCAAAATGGCCAATATTAGATAAACAATTAGAATCACTTCATTCACCACATGTACAATGTGCTAGAAGTCAGAGGAAGTTAAATAAAAAAATTACATACAGTTGAGAAGAATAAAATCTGACACATTATGCTACATATAGTGTTTGGCATTTGTATGCAAGTCAGGAATAATAAATATGCTGCATTATGCTACATTTGCACGTATTGCATCTCTTATAATAGGAGTTGCACTGCACCATACAGTGTGTGTGTGTGTGTGTGTGTGTGTGTGTGTGTGTGTGTGTGTGTGTGTGTGTGTGTGTGTGTTTGTGTTTGTGTGTGTGGAGGAGAGTGAAGGTCTTTTGGGAAAAATTGTTCAGGTTTCTGGTGTCTATGAGTGAATACAAGATAAATAAAATGAAAAAAAACCTCAACAATCAACTAAATCTAACCTGGATTTCAATGTGTGTCTGTTTTGTGACGTTCTTACAGAGTTCGTCATATGAAACTGTGGCTGAAAACATATAAAACACATCAGATGCAATGTTATGCAATGTCACGTCCTGATTTTACAGTAAAACTAATTCAAATCTGACTGGAAAACTGATGTATGTTGAGAGATGTGACAGACCATGGTGGTTTGCCACCACTGCACCTATATTATTCAAATCAAGAGAACTTTCTCAAAAACTGCAGGTCATACGGTGGTTTTTACTCATAGCGAGAGGTCGACTGTTTCAGTTGTTGTTCTAACTTGATTAATAAGACCGTCTGGTAGTGCATTCTTTTAGCAACAGCATCTCCACAAGTCTAAATGTCTTGGTTAAGTAACAGCACTGACTACCACAATACAACAGCTAATATCACCCTGCTGTGTCAAGACCAAGTGGACATCATGTTCTGGACGGGCGTCACTATACTTTGCTTTGTTTTTGGGTTTCCTGCAGCTGTTGCCATACTTTTGGACTTGTTTCAGAAAGGAAGAAAAGGAATCCCGTTCTCCCCCATTGATGTCTTCGTTTTAAATCTCACTGTCATGGATGGGGTTTATTTGGTCTTTCTTCAACCAGAGATGTATAACTTTATACGTGGGCGAAACATGGTGTTTCAAACATTTATTTCCTTCTTGTATTCATTCAGTGTGTGTGGGAGGCCTCTCTTCATGACCTGTGTCTGTCTAGACTGTTACATAGCTGTGCTTCATCCAGTTATCTATCGTGCAAAAAAGAGTCTGACTCCTCGGGTCCTGATGGCTGTTGGTGTCTGGATTGTGACCATCATTTATGGCTGTTATTTCGCCATTGTATGTGATAAACTTTTGACTAACATCATACCTATCTTGGTTTTTGTTTGGACTCTCCCTGTTATTGGATTTTGTGGCTCCTGCATCCTTTGGACCCTGAATAGATCAAACCCTGGAGGAAGAGCTATCCACCCCCAGAAGAAGAAAGCCCTGCAGATTGTTATCAACAACTTTGTTATTATCTTTATTTCCTATGTTCTTCCAGTAACTGCTGTGTTGGTGTCCCACTTTCTGAGCTTGAATGGAAATACCTTTCATTGTCTTGTGTTGATTCCAGTGATGCGCATCACTGTAGTAGCACATGTAGTTTCTCATCTCCTGCATTTGAACAATGTGGGAAAACTCAACTGGCTGAAATGTTGGAAGCAGAAATGAACCTCATGCAGCCTCTGCTTTGTCTTTTCAGCTCTTACTTGCCGATATTTTGTGAGAGTGTAATAATGCATCTATCACCACGTTTATCATACTGTGTATCAGTGTAGTTCTTCTGGATATAGTTTGATATCTGAGGTTCACAAACACAAGATAAGTTGGACTATTTTTCCAAAAGCTGTTGCAGAGGGAAACCTACTGGGTTGTCAGATTTTATGCTGTAATATATGCAGGTGTGCATGAGCAAATATACCACAAACTCTTTTTAATAAGCAACCTTCCTAGTTGTATTAATTGATGCGACTGCATGGCATGGAAATTATGTCATTTTATTTTTATTTTCATGATTGTAAAATTGTTGTTTTCTTAATGTGTGTTGATCATTTCAACATTTAGGGAATATTGTCTATGTCCAATGTGTCGTCCATATAGAGTATAAGATGTAATCAAACTGTAGTGATGAAGACACTTGGGGGTCAAAACCTGTCTGCCTTTTAAAACAATGTGCTCAACTAAACAAAAGATTTTAATGTAACTTTTTTAGCGTAAGCGTGTAGAAAGAATTTCTTTTTTCTGTTAATAATAAGTTAAATGTAACCGCTCTTTGTCTTGCAACTGTGTCAATTAAAATAAGGGAAGTTAATGCTGTTACATGTCTTCTTGCTGTCTTCATCTTTAGTCTTAAATGTGTTTCCTGAAATAACAGCTGTGAGGGAGGTTACTTTTTTCAGTAGATGTATACAATTACCTAACCATGTAATATGCCCAGAAAGTAAAACTGATCAAATAAATACATGTCGTGTTTTGTTCACTAGGTGTTATTAAGCAGCTGTCTGTTGCTTCAACAATATAGGAAATAGTAGTGACATCTGCCAGTAGTCACCACTTCATTTGACTAAAAGACAACATCATACCATTTGCAAAATACTCATGTTGACAGGCTGTGGTGATGAATGCATGTGATGAGTTAGAATTGCATATTCAAAGCAAGACACATTTTCCACAATAGGGAAGACACCTGTTAATGTTATACTATATTAGTCGAGTCCAAGAACACTGAATCAGCTCCTTTTGCTTGACTATACAGTACACTTTTGATGTGGCATCTTATTAATTGTGTATTAGCATGTGTATTGCACAGGTTTTTTGTGGGGTTTACTCCACTTAGATATTAACTCCTTTATTAATATTTTTATATGCCTGTGTTTTATTATTTTATTGTTTGTTATTTAAATTTAGCTATTACAGCTAATTTAATTTTGCAAATAACATGACGATATAATACTACCACTACGACTATTATTATTGACAATATTATTTTTATTGTTATTATTGATGTTGTTGTTATAAGCCAAAAATTACGTTGTCGAGGTACCATAAAATCTATATAGCTAACGTACAAAAATCAAGAGATCAATGAATCACGTGACATTATGACGCACGCCAAAAAGAGAAGTAAAGTTAACAGCAACGAAATGTTCTGTTTTCAAAATAAAAAAACACCGATATGTTCTACGTAACCTCTACTGAATTCATCAAACAACGAGGCAAACAAAACAAAAAACATATTTCTCGAAACTGAAAGATCAGATGGCACAAAGATGATACGATATCCGTGGTGCTTTATCACAGAAAACAAAAGCTTCCACAAACGTCCACCGATGTGTGTTTTAATTTGGTAACGACTGCCGGAAGCGTAGCGTGAGTGTGAAACTTGACCCTGATCACAGAACAGGGCAACAGTGGACAAACGCTACTGTAACCGTGAAACATTTCAGGCCTGGTTTGTCGCCACAAACGAGGAATGGCTGTCTGGTAATGTGGACCGTCGGATGTGGAAGCCATCGATGCCGCTGTCGTCCCGCCGTGCCTTTGTGAGTTCTGACAGGCCGAGACCCACCACCATGGCCTCAGCGTTACCCCGCTGCACATCTGTCAGACTCCCCGCTGTTGCCACTGTCGTCCTGCTCCTGGTGTCGGTGACCACTGTACAGTCCTCTCAAGGCGACAAGGAGCCGGTTTACCGAGACTGTGTGAAGCAGTGTGTCCGGACCAACTGCACCGGAGCTCGGCTGCGGGGCTTTCAGTCTGCCCAGCCGCAGTACATGGCGCTGACAGGTGAGTTGTTGTTGTTGTCAGGTAACTTAAGCTAACTTAGCTTGCTAGCAGTCTGTAGCTACATTTCTCAACAGTGTACCCACTTAGCAATATTATATCTGGCTATGTTGTAGCATTTGCCGAGTTCGACTGTCTTTGCTAGTAGTTAACATTCAGTAGCTGCTTTGTACAGTATGTCACGGCTGCAATGTGACTTTTAACGCTTTATTTTCCCTAATTTCTGGCGTTTCATGATGGGTGATGGTGTTTCAAAGTGGAGCAGAGGGACACAGTATCACCGTAAGTTGCAGTAAGCTGAAAGCCAGTTTTTCTGGCTGGGCAGGTGTCACGAAAGGCCTGTTGTATCGTGTGAGGTTTGAAAACACAACAGCTCATCATCTAAACGCCAGTTGAAAGTTTTACACAAGACGGAAGGAATTGCTACAGGTTCATCCAGCCAGAGAGGAGACACTGTCCCCTTTTCTCCAGCTGCAGACAAGGAGAGCACATTTCAGGGCTGCCATTCATTCTATTGATTAGTCTGTCCATTATTTCCTGCGTGATCTAGAAAAGGTCAGAAAACAGTGAACAAAGCACATAATAACTTCCCAAAGCACAAAGGAGACATCTTGAAATGTGTGTTTTTTAGAACAGTATTCAAAATATATACTTGTCTGTCATTTGTCTAATTGTTTCAGCTCCGTAGAGTTAGTCAAAATATTCTCCAGATGTATTTTATTGTTGAATATTTGTACTGAGTTTGACCCTTTGACCTATGTCGGCACCTGTTCGTGTCCTCAGCTCCTCTCTCTCTGTTTCTTTGTTCTAGGTTGGACATGTCGTGATGACTGTCGCTATCAGTGCATGTGGACCACCGTGGGGCTTTACCAGGCTGAGGGGTACAGGGTCCCGCAGTTCCATGGCAAGGTTTGTGCTCCTTACAGAGGCCAGTGTGTGTGTCACACCAAGCTTCATCATATAATCTCACCTGAAGCTGAGTTCTGTCCTCCAAAAGAGCGACATAATCTGTTCAGCGTTGGTTTCTGATATGAGTCAAATAATGAGTGATTTCTGTTATTTTACATAGTGGCCATTTGCGCGCTTCCTGTGTTTTGAGGAGCCAGCGTCCGCCCTGGCCTCTCTGCTTAACGGCGTGGCTTGCCTTCTCATGCTGCTGCGCTATCGGAGCACGGTGCCACGCCAGAGCCCCATGTACCACACCATCAACGCCTTCTCTCTGGTGAGTCCAATTCTGCGTCTGTCAGAGTGAGATGGAGAAAAGGAAAGATTTTACACAATAAATACACCAGTGCTACCGTGACTTGATACTCATGTCATGGCAGTTTTACCATGCGTATTTAACAAGAGCCTGTCTTTCTTTAGGTGTCTCTTAATGCCTGGTTCTGGTCCACAGTGTTTCACACCCGGGACACCTATCTTACTGAGGTAACAGTTGTTGATTGCCTAGATTAGGGTGTATTTTCCCTTTTTTTGAGCCCAAGTGACTAATGGAGACAGCAATTTTTGAAACTGGTCCAGTATTGAGTGTGAGCACAGCTGCTGACAGCAGCGAAGCAGGCTGCGATGTAATCTCTCTGCGTGTTTGCACACCATCAACGTTCATCTACTAAAAGTGACTGTTTTTGCCACTGATAGGATCAGATTGTTATTCTAAGTGTCTGACAGCATTATATTAAGGATCTCTACAGAGACAGACCTTTCTGTGAAAGAGTAATTTTATCATTCAACACACTTCATTCAAACTTGACACCGAGTTAGATGTGAAAATTTGGAGAGGGATGGCGGACATCAGAGAGACAGGAGGCTCTCACTCCTGAGAGGGATGTGTTGAGTCGTGAGCTGATAGCAGCTGATGCCTGTTTGTATGGATGCAGACCAGGGAACCAAAGCTGAGCGCAGCTAAAAGCAACTTTTTCCACATTTAGTCACTTTATTCAGCGTTAATTAAATTTAACAAACACCACTTGTTGCAGCTTTATTGTTGGTGAAGTGTAGAACTGCTGAAATATCTTTGCATCTGCCAGACCACCTCCTGAGATGAGTCTTTTTCTGTTTATAGGCTAACGAGCTTAGCTAATCAGTAACACCCTAATGCCATTACTGACAAGCCCTCCAGCTGTGTGCGGTATATTGTCTGTAACATACAACAGACACAAGTCTTTGTCTCTTGGTCTTGGTGTTGATTTGTGTCGTCAGTAAATCTCTTTTTGTCTGTGTGTGTTGATCTCTTTCAGAAAATGGACTATTTCTGTGCAACAGCTGTCGTTCTGTACTCGATCTACCTATGCTGTGTCAGGTGAGCTCTTCTGGGACTCTTACTGTTAATGTAGAATATATCTGTTGTTTCTGCTCTCACTGCTTCCCCCCTCTCTCCTTCAGAACATTGGGCCTGAGGCGACCCGGGGTATCCAGCATGGTGGGAGTCCTGCTCATCTTGGCCTTTACCTCTCATGTGTCCTACTTGACCTTTGTCAGTTTCGACTATGGCTACAACATGACTGCTAACGCCAGCATCGGTATGGAAAATGCTCCAAAGTCCCATTGAAGCTCATATTTGGTTTATATTTCTAGGAACTCATCTACAGTCTTAAGATGACTCTTATCTGGTGCCTTGTCCTTCATATGTGTCTTTAAAGGCATGGTGAACCTCCTGTGGTGGCTGTGTTGGTGCTGGCAGAACCGGCGGACCCTGCCGTACTGGTGGAAGTGTGGCTTGGTGGTGGTGCTGCTTCATGGTCTGGCCCTGCTGGAGCTGCTGGACTTCCCCCCAATGCTCTGGATCCTAGATGCTCACGCTGTGTGGCACCTCAGCACCATACCGGTCCACTTCCTGTTCTACAGGTGGGTCCGCTCGCCTGCTCTGCCTTTGTTTCACAGCTTTCCTGTAGTGTCATCAAAGCGGGAGAGAAACGTTTGAGGCGCATTTAGATGAATACCTCTTAAATGATCCTTACTTCATTCTCCCTCCAGTTTCCTGATAGACGACAGCCTCTACCTGCTAAACACAGAGAAGATGGGTGTCAAAGTCGAGTAGGAGGAGCTCATCGCCTCTTCACCATGCCTACACCCTCTCACTTCTCCAGTCAGGGCACCTGAACACGGAAGTAGCTCAGCCTCCCAGATGACATGCATGACACCACACTGACTTCCATCAAAGTAGACTTTGTTTACATTTTTCTTCTTCTAATCTTTTTTTTTTTATTCATTTGGGGGTAATTTCTCTCTTCTTTTAGATTTATCACAGCTGATGCTTGCTCTTCTTAACATTGCCTTGTACTGATGTGTGCTCTACGGTTCTTTTGTCATTTGTTGTAACTGCAAAACAAGATGAAGGAAAGAGTTTTGTATTCTCCCACAGCAAACCCAGTTTACTGACTTCCAATTGGGATACGTAGTGTTTCTTTCGACTCTCAGGTACTTCTGAAATCGATCCCCTGAACCCATGATTTGACTCTCACCAGCTTCTTGGAAGTCCAACACGCTTGGCTCTGCACGAATGGCAGTGTGTCATGGCTGACAATAGATGGCACCAAATCCCTTTGCCAGGCCGTCATCATATGCTCCGTTTTGATCCAGCATGTGTCGGGTCCATGTGTGCCAAAAGTGGACTGGTGGACACAGAGAGGTGCCCCTTGTGAAGGGAGGGGCTGCCAGTAGATTGTTCTAGAGAGGTGGGGAAGGGGGGTTTATGTTTGGAAGCTATTCTAGCTGACTGTGTCTCTTCTTTTTTTTCTCGCCATCGCACCTTTATTATTGTGCCTCTGTTGTTTCTCTTCATTAGAAGTTCAGATTTTCATTTTCATCAGCTGCCTTTAGTTGTTTTAAATCCTTTTGTTGTTGTCGGCCAGTTTGTGCTTTGTTCTGTTGACGGTTTTACTTGATTTTGAATTTGGGTGGGATATGCCTGATGATCATAAACTGTTGTTTTTAATTCACCTGGATTGCCTTTTAGTGTGAGGAAAAGGAGAAGATGATTGAGCTGGGATCAATAAGCTGCAACAGGAAGCTGCAGGCTTTTTGTTTGTTTGTTTGTTTGTTTCTGATTTAACTCTGGGGTTAGATGGTGTGTGTGTGTGTGTGTGAATGAGTGTTTAGGTGTTTGTTTGACACCCATTTTTTTTGATTTGGTTGCTTTTCTTGCTGTAATAATCCCCAGAATGGCACACACACAACCAGCTGCTTTACAGAACACTGTTAAATGATGAAATCATGTCAGATGCTCCATTTATTTCCCTCCATGTCTGCCTTCCACACTGTCTGTCAGTGCCCGTGTTTCTTTTTTTGTAATCAAATCTTTTTTTCCCCTCACAGTCGGCACCAAAACTCTTGAAGTCATACCATGTATGTCTTCATTCCTCAGAGTTTCCCTTCCATATGTGCACTTTATGTGTGTGTCTGTGCATTTCCATGCATTTTTTTGCTTGAAATTCTGCCCATGCCTTTGTATTTCTGTGTGAGAATGTGAACAATGACCAGTACGTGTGTACACGTTGCCTTGATTTGACATTGCGTTGTTTTTGCCGTCATGAACTGAATCACTGTGTGTGTGTGTGTGTGTGTGTGTGAGCGAGCAAGTGAGAGAGAGAGAGAGAGAGCTAGATTGTGCTTGATCCTTTTGTAAAACTACTGATGTGTCACAGAGTGTGTGTGCGCGTGAGTATACATATGGTGTATATGTTGGAGGTTTGCTGCGTGAATGTGTGTGAGACGACGGGTAAATTTAGCTTTGCTGACAGCCTGTGATGGGGGTGGGGGAAGACCGAGGACGAAAGTCATGGAGAGGTTGTCATAGGTTTGGGTGGCAAAAAGATTCCTGAAATTGTGGCAGAAATACTGGCCTTATGAGAGAAGACACTTAAAGTGTATATTCTATTTGTTATAGGTCAAAATAGTTTATATTCTCAGATGTATGTAGTAATATTTATTAAGCTCTGGCCTTCATGAAATAGTGTCTGGGGCCCATTTATGACAATAAATATATAAAAGCTAAAACAAGAACAGCCCATTTGGAAAAAAAAAAGATTACAAAAATAGTCAACTCAAAGCTGAAACTACTATGTCTGCTGATAAGAAACTTGTTGAATCATTTCATTGGTATCATTGTAGTTAGTTGAAGATTTTCTAGAGGAATTACCAAAAAAAAAAAACTACTCCAAAGTTTTTGCTCTTTAAATCATTTCATTGTTCACTTCCCTCCTCTTCCCTCACTCATCTGCTGCCCCCTGCCTGCTGCCCTGTGCACCATCACCTCTCCAACTGAGTGCACTTTCCTCCACCTCACATCTGATGTTTGACCAAAAAAAAAAAAAAAAAAGAAAAAACTGAAAGAAATGGAACAAATAAAAGTGTTCTTTGTTGATAAGGAATGGGGCTCAGTTCATCGTTTTTCTCCTCTTCCGTAATCTGTGTCAGTGGTTCTGTTAATGAGTGCATAAATATGAGTAGACAAGTGGAGTAACATGCTGTACATACCACCGATTAAGGATAAACATCTTTGCATGGGTAAGTGTGCCTTTAGACATAATACTCCCTGCACTATCAACACAACTTTGTGTAATTCTGTGCACTTATTTTGTACTTAGCTCTGTATTCTCCATGCATTGCTCATGATTCATTTTAAGTCAGTGAGAGAAGAAGTTTTCAGATCCTTTGCTTCAGTAAAAGTATCAATACAACAATGTAAATGTACTTTATTACAAGTAATCCAATGCATTCAAACTCCTACCTTAATGAACGTACTAGTATTATCAGCCAAATGCACTTCAAGTGTTAATACTGATGTATGAAGATCTGCACTGAAGTACATTCCACTGTTGCATAACAATACATTTCTTAGCACCATGCCTTTTTTTTAGCCCTGTTAACGTATTTCCTCCCTGTGCTGCTCATTGAATTGACCTGCATGAGAACTTGAAGCTCAACCTCTCCGTCAGTACACTGAACTCAAGGCGCAGGACACAAAGTGGCTCCACAGTAAGTGACATGCAGTCTCTGATTCACTGCTCCCCTCTTCCACTGCAGTCTGAAGGTCGTGCTGACCTTGTACCATTTGTGCCAGTGTTGCATGTTCAGAGTCTCTCTGAGTTGTCATTATGTCTCTAGCATCGCTGAGACAGATTCCTGTGGGCCTGTGTGTGTTATGCCTGCAGATTTAGACTTCAAGGAATATTTGCTGCAGTCTGTCGTAGTTGTTCTTAGACTCTTGTACACACAGTATCTCTCACCCACTTGCTGGCCTCCTCCGTGCAAACCCCAACAATTAATGAGTCTTATGAACAATTATAGCCAAGTTTTTGTTATCGGAGTCATGTTTTCAGTGTATTTTTACAAAAAGTGACTTCCAAATGCACACTTTTATAGCTAAAATGAGGATTTGCACGTTTCTCCAGAGCCAGCGAATGTTATCCAAGACTCAATGCCTGAGAACTCCCCATAAAACTTCATTCGTTTTACAGACGTTTACAGCTGAGAAAATCGCACAACCAGAGTGCGGAATTGGCTCTGTCCCTCGAAGGCCTGCAGCATATTGACTTATTCTGTGGGAACCAAACATTTAAGCAGGACCAGGACCACTCGGCCATGTGAACAGTCTGGGACGTGTGCTCTGCGTGGCTCAGTGAGGAGCTTTTTGTTGCTTCCTGATAGCTCTGTGCAGCAGGTTGGACTCTGACCCTGGCTGCTGTGGGTGGGGGAGAGTGGATAGACTGGGATGAATGGAGTTTATTCTTCCTCCTTCAACTCCTGATTTGTGACCGTGAAGTGAAGGGCATGAGAAATATGAAGATGCTCCAAGGCAGCATAACGCAAATCATTTCCCTTTTATAAATTCAGAGGCACTCAGATATCCTTCGGTGAAGGAAGTCGTGTTGGAATATCCATGATTGTGCTTGAGTTTGAAAGCAGAAGCAACATAACATTTAACAGTTATACAGACATCATATGAAATCTGGGATTAGGTGATGTGTGTGAATGGTTTACTGTAAAAACTGGCCTGATTGCTCTGAAGCATTCGTCCATTAATTAATGATTAATAAAGTCATAAATAACAGCTTCATAGAGGCCATAGGCAGACCTTTTTTTTTTTGTTTAGCCATTGTTCTGTTACACTAGACAAATAGTAGATGTCGATAATGGTTTGAAAAAAAAAAAAAAAAAAAGATTACAAAAATAGTCAACTCAAAGCTGAAACTATTATGTCTGCTGATAAGAAACTTGTTGAATCATTTCATTGGTATCATTGTAAAACTCTGAAAGAAGCCGTTTGGCATTTTCTTTAAAGGAGCATTTTACAACATGAAGTT
The DNA here is from genome assembly GCA_037975065.1 of Chaetodon trifasciatus. NCBI lineage: Eukaryota > Metazoa > Chordata > Actinopteri > Chaetodontiformes > Chaetodontidae > Chaetodon > Chaetodon trifasciatus. The sequence continues at coordinate 5,222,547 of JBBMOE010000014.1, read as the reverse complement.
CAGTTTCAGTTTCAGATTTAGCCTGTGAAAACAGCTGTATTCTTTTTTAAATGGAAAATGAAAGCTATCAACTTGCATTCGGGGAAATGTGAGATCCAGTGTTTTTTGTGTATGCATCATATAAAATCTTCCTTCACTGGAAGGACACAGTATGAGGACACTTTATCATGCTTTATCAACCCCTCAAGTCCACCAGTGGCCTGCCGACCTTTTTAAAGACGTGAATATAATCAGTTTGTGTCTGTTACGTTTTTATTCAGAAAACAGTTGAATTTTCACATCCAGTTGTAATTTGCATATTGGACCACGAGTAGTTCCAATGTCAAAAAATCAGCTTGTACATACACGTAAAATGTCAGAATCACAATCAGTGGTGAAGACGATGTCAGTACTTGGCCAGGATTTCCCCCCCAGGTGCTCTCCACTGTGGCCCTGTGTGCAACAAGACACGATGCAGGGGCCTCTAAGCTGCCCTAGTCAGTTTGTCTCTATGTGCCTGTGAATGGTTAAATTGTTAATGGTTCTGTGTGTATTTCTTTTACAGAGGTGTACTGTAGCAGTTATACTTTAACTCTGAGTCACACAATAAAGCAATTTTAATCTTAAAAAGGTTTTGAAACTGTTTCACAATAAATGCATAACCACTTCCTGCAGGCTGGTGCCTTGCTGCATGCAGCTGGTGCCATTTGTATGTTTTTTCGCCCCTGCCAGTCAGACAGTGGGAGTCTGCCACTGTACACACGTCTGTAAACAGTCTCTACAGCCTGCAAAGAGGATTTCACAAGGGTGGTACATGTTGATGCACAGTGTGTTAAACTCAGGTGAATGACAGATGAATGTGGAAACAGCCGTCTGGTGTCAAACTCTGCACATACATCATTCTGCACAGTGAAAAAACAAACACCTGAGTGAAGTAACAATAAGCAAAACATATTTTTGAGAGCAAAGCGACTTTAAAGTCAGAAAATGTGACAAGCCCACCCACATTATATCCTTACTTGGGGAGTAACAACTACTGAAACACATCAGTATTTTCAGTGGTGCAATGTAACTGTGTTAGTGTAATTACTCAGATACTGTACTTACAGTAAGTACAAATTTTAGGTACTTTACTTGAGAACTATTTGTTGGACACAATAAGCACTGTGTGAAGGTGTCCCTTTGGGTAATTGTGACAGCATTTCTCACTATTCTCAGAATTTTTACAAACCAACCAATCAAGGTATTAAATAATAATAATGAGCAGATAAAACCATCATGAAAACAATCATTGGGTGGATTTTTAGAGAGAATAGTTCAAAATTAGCTCTACTTTTAGCAACAATAACAGTAAAATCCTAGCATTGATAATCTTAAGAATAAGAGTCACAGGGGCCATTTTCCCACACTTTTAATCCATTTTCCTGGGCACACTCACAAAGTAACACTGCATGCAGGACTCGGTCTTGCAACAGAGTATTTTCACAGTGTGATATTAGCACTTTTCCCGAAGCACAGACTGCAACACTCCCTCCACCGGCGTGTGCAGCAGGAGTTCAGGGCAGCGCTGCCCTGTACACAGTGAGGGCGGGCTGACTCAACCTGCCACTCCCCGCTCAGGCCTTCACGGCCGCGCGCCGCGACTGCCGCGCGCTCGCTGTCACGCTTCACTACCAACAGGCACGGAATTCATGGGAGGAAGTCACTGAGATTGGGAAACGAACAACAACTCCGTAGGTGCCGAGGAGAAAAAAAACTAACCTGGAGAGCAGAGGAAGTGAGAATACGGCGAGTCCTCATTGGGAACTGTAAGAATACTCTAACTTTGGAAAATGGACTAGAGGCGCCGGGTCGCAGCAGATGGAGGCGGCGAGAAGTTTGGTGTTTGTCGGGGCCGTGCTGCTCGGAGTGACGGGCGCGTTGGGCAGAGAAGGTGGGTAAACTTTCGCAGCTTTTCTCGCCTTTTGCGGCCCCGCTGTCGGCAAAATAGACACTCCGTCTAAATGGCATATCAAAGCAGAGCTCGTGGGTTATATTTGAGTAAACACTCGAGCTTCAGCTTGGCTCAAGGAGGTTGATATTTCTGGCTAGGACCGCATTCCTCCGCGAGTCCGCAGCCCTCGTCCTCCCTCAGTCACCGCTGAGGCTCGTGGGATTTACGGAGCGCTCATTAGGAGGACAAAAAAAAAAAAAAAAATCACACCTGTCGCTCAAGAGCCACAACTGAGATTCACTGTTTGGACACAAACTCCCGTGTTGCAACCTGGAACACGCTTTTGTTGCACAAATAAACACCCAGTGGTAGTAACAGTGAAACAGGTAAGAAATACGAGAACCTGCTGTGCAGCTTAGGGACGCAGAGGGCTGACTTGTTGGTCGTGCAGGCGGACGTGAGGCCGGTTTGCTGTCCGCGTAAACAAAAACAAACCTACAATAACACAGAGAGCATTGTGCGCCAGGGATCATGACGATGTCAATTATTCACTTCTGGCTCCAAAGAGGACATTGTCTGATAGAGGGCCACTTGTCACACTTGCAGCTTGAGTGCATGCCAGTAAAACAAGAGCTAACTGAGAGCGCAAACAAGTGCGCATTTTCAAAATTTTCCAAGAAATCATCATTTTATTTTTTCTAAGCGCTGGTGATGCTGAAGCAGAGGAACATTTCATGATGGTTTTACAGGGAGGATCTCATCTTGTTTAGAATAATGTTGCATTTTCACCTTTTTTTTTTTTAACACCAGTGTCTGTTTTAAAGCTGAATCAGCTGATCTGCAGAAACTTGATAATCGATTGATGAAGCGTTTAATTCAAATCACCTTCACAGATGTATGAAGGCGCACACAAGGACTGGCTCATGTGTGTCTGACATGGTTTTTGCAAGAAAAAAAAAATAATATCACAACATTAAAATCCTATAATACTGAACCACGCTCATGACATTCAACTGGAGGGACATGCAGAGAAACGCGTTTTTGACCTCAGGTGGACTTAAAGAAAAAACACAAAGCATTTAATGACTCCAGCTTCTCAAATGAGATGTTTTGCAGTTTTTCCTTCTGCAGTAAACTGGATATTTTTGAGGTTTGGACCACAGCAATTTATGATGTTTTGGACTCTTTTTGCAATGTTTTTTTTTTTTTTTTTTTTGACATTTTCGAGGCCAAACAGTTCATCTCAATCATGAAAACAGTCTTTATTTGCATCTCCAGTTTGCTGTTGTGGTTACACAGGCCCCCATATTGATTGAGGTCTCTTTTAAGTGAAATCACGCATCAGTAACCCTGGTCAGATGATTTAAAGCATTTAATATGTCACAGGCTTAATGGCAAAAATATTGACCTCTGAACGCAGCCTTTATTGACATGTGCTTGACAGTTTTTAATCGACGTGCCTTTGTTAAAAATCAAAACCCTGCTGAGGAATTAGGCCAATGCGTGGCTTTAACATGATAACATGAAGTATCATCATGTCCTCTTTACTACTAATGTGTCTTTTATTAGGGGCTACCACCACCATCACTTCTACACACACACAAACAAAGCCAGTAGTCACAGGTGAAGTGATTTCCAGATACATCTGCATTGTTGGTGGGAACAGGTTGGTGCACTTTACTCCACAGTGTTGATCTCTGAAGCATCAGTTCAGTGTTAGTGCTGTGATTGGTCCGTAACGCATCGTGCACAAGCAGATAATCCTCAGCAGTCTTACTTTCAGTTGTTTAAGTATTGTTATGTCAGTGTTTTTGTCGAACATGCGCACACTCACACACACACACACACACACACACGTACACACGTCCTTTGGCCAATAAGTGTATGATTTCAAAGGTCAGCAGTTAGGCGTTTTTCCTTCTGAGTGAAATACTTCAACGACCTGCTCCCGTGTGTGAACACATTGTGTGTTTGTGTGGCTCCAGTCTCCCAGAGTTCATGTCCATGTCACACTTCAGTGCACCCATTGAGTGAAACTCTCTGCAAAGTGATTAAGTCCTGCTGGATTGGCCTCAGTAGCAGGTTAACCCAGCCAGCCGTGACTCACCTGTCTAGGCTGCGTGTTAGTGATCTAACTCACTCTGAGCTGAGGAAGGGGCCATCAGGGGGCCTCATCACCAGCCTCAGAGGAAACTTTCAGCACCTTCTTGTGTGCTTTTCTGGGGTTTGAGTTACACACCTTCAGACTGCATTCACTGTGCACTGACACACATCTGTGCAGTTTTAAAATAAATCACAGCGACCTCATAACAAGGATCTGTTGATCTTATGATCTGTTTCTATGTAAAAACGGTCCTGATCACGTTGATTTTCACTGCACATCTTCTCTGGAGGAAAACGTTGTTAGTTGTGTTCAGATTGTTTATCAATGTGTCACTTCTAGGTTTCATAATTGGGCAATAACTCAAAGAAAGGAATAAAATAGTCATTTTGGGAGTGACTCAGTGGCACTGTAGGGGTTTAAGACGCTGACCATGTTATTGCAATGAACCTGATATGAGTCTCGGTAGGGATCTTCATCATGCGTCAGCCCTCCTGTCTCTCTCCTAATTTCCTGTAATGTCTCTGCAGTCACTATCAAAAATTAAAGCAAAACTTTTTTCACAACCTGGCCATCCGAAAGCGCCATTTAATGATTGAAAGCTCCTATTAATGACTTATTACTGATCTATAAAACATTAGTAAATGATTCATTAGCCATTTATAAAGCCATATGTTACAAACTCAGTATAAATGGTGCCTTGTTATTGATATATTGAAAAAATATCTTGTTAAAAATATCTTTTGTTACGCTCAGCTTCACCAGAGTTCATTGCAATAAACAACCATGTCCATACTAGATATTAAGCTGCATATTAATAGTAAACAGATGTCATTGTTTATATGACACTTTTTTCCATCCATCCATTTTCTATACACCGACTATCCCTTTCGGGGTTGCGGGGGGGCCGGAGCCTATCCCAGCTGTCATCGGGCGGGAGGCGGGGTACACCCTGGACCAGTCGGCAGTCGATTGCAGGGACGCTTTTTCCAATAACCTGAATCATGACACAAAATCTGTTTCTCTAAATGAACACAATCATTAACACAGTCATACAGTCAGATTTCTGCCAGAAACATGTTGTATTCCTCAGATAACAAAATGAATTTTTAATGTAACTTTCCATTATCACACTGACTGATGTGATTGACAGCTGATCATCCACACATAAACACAGTCATTTATGCATCATATGACCCAATTATAACACACCTTAAATTTGACACATTTTGAACATTAATTGACTCTTTGCTCTTTTCTCATACAGTTCCTCCCTTTGAAATGAACTGCACGTTTACATGCTGCTGCAGACGCTTTCACGCTGTAGTAAATGTGTAAAACAAACTATGCAGGAGATAAACTGATGCGGTGGTGTTGTACGAGTTTGTTATTGCAGTGTATGCATGACAGGGTGAACGCATGAGGAGCTGATATGTCTGTGACTCCAGTACAGTCCGGATCCTGTTCTGCTTGTCTGTTGAGCAATACCTGTTTTTTCTTCCTCGGCCAAAGAGTGAAGGGAAAGAAAGAATGTGTTCAGGGAGGTTGGGAGAAATGTAAAGTTGATGCAAGGCACGTTGTTAGGATTAGCATTGCATTAGAATTGGGACTGATATGTTAAATCTGAGGGATAATAAGCTGACGGAGAAAGTCCTGTTGGATCAGCTCGTCCTGTTTGTGCTGAGCTTTGAGGGGATCTGATCCATTAGAGGAGGCCAGAGGATCCTGCTGGCTGTTCTGGTGTGGCACGCTGCAGGCTTTTTCCACCACAGTTCAGTCTAAGTCCTGCAGTAGCATCACCGCCACCGTGTTTGTGTCACTTACCGTACACACACTGGTAAACACACATGCACACTCCCTGTGCTAACTGGCACGCTGCCACACACAGGTGTGGCTTCAAGCTGGCATTCAGTTTGTGGACAGTCTCGAGCGGCACACTGGTACAAGACACAGTTTACAGTGGCCACATCCTCTCTTGTAGGGAGCCAGAATAGAGTCAGATCACTATTTATTCTTGCAAGACGCAGTTTGTGATGACTAAAACATACAGCAACATAAAAAACATGGGCAAAGGCCTCTGAACTAGTAACTAGCTTTGCTCTGTTTCAAGCATATTTAATATCTTTGGCCTGTTTGTTGGACAAAATGAGCAAAGTGAAGACAGTGCCTCAACTCCTCTATATGCACCAGAAGTGACAGAAATAGTTGTATAAAGAATGACAAAAGAGAGCTTAAAAACACTGTGCTGTCTCACATCTGTACATCAGTGCGTGAAGTGTATGTGTCCTGTCAGATTGCTAGTTTCACGAAGTTACATCAAAAGGCATCAATATGGTCTGAACCCACACCTTCCCAGTAACTGACATTCATGACCACTTCACACAGTGATTGGCAGTGTAAACAAGTAGTTTGAACTTCTCTCTTTTTTCACTCTTCACTCGACTATGTCTGTCACTATGTTGCTGTTATCCCCTTATTCAGACATGAGTTAGGTCTCACCCCTTGCTAGAACTTCAAGTTTGTCCTCCAACCTTCGAGTGTGCTTGTTTGGAAACAACCCTAAATACATTTGCCTTCTGACACACCTGACAACATGTCGTACTAACTGGTTTGTACCTTGCTGAGATGCATTAAAACCTGTGTCAGCATTTATGACACTGAGCCAGACAGTAGACAGGAGTACATAGAAACACCTGAACACAAGTTTCCAGAGCCAAGTTGCCACCATACACTGTGCAGAAGCCAGCACTAACATGTTTAACTGTGTGTGTGTGTGTGTGTGTGCGTGTGTGTGTGTGTGTGTGTCTGGACACAGATACTCTGTCATGACCTGGAGGGCCACAGGTTGCTGATGTGTCTTTTAGCAAGACACTGAACTCCAGCCTGGTTTCTCACTGGTGAAACGCATCCACGCGTGTCATCTTTTAGATATGCAAAGGCACATTCCTGTGAAATGACACTTTTCCAGAGTCCAAAAAGGAGAAGGGCAACCACTCACTGACTCTGAGAGGGACCGAGAGGAAGGTTTTTTCAGATGATTTGGCTCTGAAACCAGGTAATAAAAAGATGTGGTGAGTGAACTTGGAAGAAGAAGGCAGGGATAGTGACCTGACAGTGAGCAGATAGGGCTAAGTAAGTGATAAAAGAGAGAGTATTTTAGGCCACAGGGATGGAGGGGTGGGCAGCTCCTCACAAGGCCACACACACACAAACACACACTCAAGCGTTGCTGAGAGACTTTTGGAGAGCAAACAATGAGGGAATAAAAGGAGAGGAAGCTTGAGAACTGGCTTTACACACACTTTTTAGAAATGGAAAATCTGCTCTGTTGTGCGTTCTGTTACGGCACATTTACCTAATCCCCAGAGCTGGCACCCCCAGTGCTGTTTGTGTGTGAGTCGGGTCGTTTGTTGCAACTCAGGGAGTCAGATTCTGTTTATATATTCTGTCTAACTAAAATGATTGAAATGCAGGAGAATAAAAGCACGACTCCCCTCTTGGCCTGACATGTCAAAGTATGTTCCATGATGACATCACCGAAGAAGGCAGCGATTAGTCATTTGATTTGATATTTGACACAAGCTGCAGCGACTGGGTGTGTATTTTTGGCTGCCACTCTATTAATCACAGACCCATTTGCTGCAGTAGCTTGCTGTCAGATTTTAATGCAGACCTTATTTCGACTTTATTTCCACTTTATGACCCAATACCTCTCAGCTGAGGTGCAGCAGCTGTGATATTGGTCAAGCTGTGAGTGCTTAGTCATCGCCAGGAAACTGTCCACATGGCAGACGCACGTACCTGATAAGAGCATGTCTTGAGCAAGTATCTCCTCCTGCCACCACTTCCTGCTCCACGGCTGATATATCTGAGTCCATCCAGACGTCTTTCCCAAAAGGAGGGACAGAGATAGCATTGAGATGGGGGTGGCTTCAATCAGGAGAAGTGGGTTGACTATTGAAGGGCTGTTGGAAGGAAGCCAGAGGAAGTCATTTATAACCCCAGCAGAGGAGGGACTGTCCACTGTGTGACTGCCTGATAAAGCATGGGAGCTATGTGAGCGCGACAGCCCCCGTGAATTGTAGAGCTGTGTGACCCTGAATGTAATGCTGTGTGTGACCCACTGTGCTGAATCTGTGCTCTCTGCTGCCAGTGGAAAATATATTGTATGGTACACACTAAGACAGAGGCAGTGCAGATGGTGTGTGTTTCAGGGCGGCCATTCAAGGCCACTTGTAAACAGTTTACACGATCAAAAATACATGGAAGTCCTTGCAGTCATCTTCAATATGTAACACAAGATATATGTGTAACACTCAGTTGTGTGTAAGAGAATGATGTTTGAAAGCATTTAAAGTAAATATTGAGCTAATGAGATACAAAGCTCATGTGGACAGATGAAGTAGAATAATCTGGTGAGTGTATATCACTTATTTCTAACTTATCTGTTTTAGGGTTGCAACTGATGATTACATTGTATGTAAAGAAGATCATAGCAGCATTTTATGTAAACTTGTTGCTGCGTGATGATGTGGTCGGTGAATATCGTGCATTTGACAGTTTTCATTGCACTTCGTGGAAAGTTAATTTGAAAAATGAAAAGGTTTTAATAGTATTTGACATGTTGGGGTTGTATGCTGTCTGTGTTGCAGTTTGCCTGGGTACAGACATGAAGCTGGCCCTGCCCTCCAGCCTGGAAAATCACTACGAGACCTTGAGGCTGCTCTACACCGGCTGCCAGGTCGTCCACGGGAACCTGGAGATTACACACCTTCATGGAAACCCTGACCTCTCCTTCCTACAGGTGACAGACTTTGTAATCTAACAGCTGTTACAGTATAGTAAGTAATCTTGAAACAGCAAAGGAGCTGTGGAACAAGGTCGAACCCAGTTTAACCTTCACAAAGAAGCATCATTTATAAAACAAAGAAGACGGACAAGAGTAAAGACAAAACAAGTATTCAGCTGGGTGGCTTCGTTACATATTTCTCCTGTCAGTTCACCTGATTTCCACAACTCAGACTTATTCCTTTTTTCTTCCACCTCTTCTTCAGGGGATTGTGGAGGTACAGGGCTATGTACTTGTAGCCCAAGTGTCAGTGAGTCTGGTGCCTTTGGACAACCTTCGGATCATAAGGGGCAGCCAGCTGTACAACTCCAGCTACGCCCTGGCTGTGCTGGATAACACTCTGGACGGACAGGGGCTCAGGACGCTCCGGCTTCGTAGCCTCACAGGTCGGATAATAGTAGAGCTCACAGTTGATGCCTGAACCCATTATGGCCTGACTGGACTGGATTCAGGTTGAAACTGTATGTTTCAACCTGGGCTTCTGTTTGTAAATGTGCAGAAATTTTGAGCTAGTAAGTGATGAGCTACTGTTTCCACTGCAGAGATCCTGTTGGGTGGGGTGTATATTTGGGGGAACCCCCACCTGTGCTTCCCGGACCCCCAGAACATCACTTGGAGGGACACTTTGGACGAGCAGAACATCCACGCCAAGCTGCACCGACTGCAGCCTCGGGCCCCGAAATGTGAGCAGCTGATTGAAGCAGCAGACAGGATAGCGAGTGAACACTCCCTGACCTTTTCTCTGTGCCACCAAAACGGTTACATTTATGCATTTATGGTTCAGGGTAAAATTTTGACGACCGCCATAGAGAGGTGCAGGACACGATATTGTTCAGGGCTTACCATAAACGGCACACACATCTTAAGTACGGCCCTTCAGAGCAGCTTCCATAGCTGCAGGTTCTTAGTTATGTTTTTCTCTTTCTCTGTTAAATAGTTAAAGTGTGGGATAAGCGCTCAGCTCTCATTATTTGTTGTTGTTGGGTTTGTTCTGGTACAGGTCCAAATTGTTCCCCTACATGTGGAAAAAGCTGCTGGGGAGAAACCGCACAGGACTGCCAGACCTGTGAGTAAACATCATGTGCAGAGTATCACAGTGACGATATGTAGTTTTCACTGGAAAATTTCCAGAGCAGACGAAGAACAGCTGAAAATGTTCTCTTTGTTGTCTTTGTTCAAAGTGACCCGAATTAAATGTGCGTCTGGCTGTCAGCGGTGTAAAGGTCCGCTTCCCAATGACTGCTGTCACATGCAGTGTGCTGCTGGATGCACAGGACCCAAAGACTCAGACTGTCTGGTGAATGACACACACACACACACACACACACACACACACACACACACATACATCAGATATTTGTTGTGTTTTTTATCTTTAGTGTAATCCACCAGTCTTTTGTCATTTCTGGAATAACGTGTTTCCTCCCTCCTCTTCTTTCCAGGCTTGCCGTCACTTCAATGACAGTGGTGTTTGTAAGGAGAACTGTCCTCCACCCACTATCTATGACCCCGTCACTTTTCAGACCAAACCCAACCCAAACAAGAAGTTCAACTTTGGAGCCACCTGCGTCAAAACGTGTCCTTGTGAGAATTCTTTTTGAAAAAATGCTGTTTATCCAAGAAGTTACCACACTTTGCTCAGCCAGCGGCCCCTGTGCAGTTCCACTGGTGCAACTACTGATGACTTGTCTTGCTCTAAGGGGGCTTGATGATAGTAAATGCTGAAGGGAGAAGGAGGAGGAAAGATTATGTATTCACTTTCTTTGCCAGGAATTCCACACACACTCGAGGGATTCAAACCTGGCAGTGTTTAAGTCACATTCCTGCTTCTGTAATGCTTCAGGCAACCAGCTTTCCATTTCATCATACCTAATGTGTTTTGTTTTTGCTGTGAAGATGCCCTTTGAACACTGTGTCTCCATGCCTGTAGATAACTATCTGGCTATGGAAGTGGCCTGTACTTTGGTTTGTCCCAAAGCCAACCAGGAAGTTATCATCACCCACCCTGATGGAAACGAGACGCAGAAATGTGAAAAGTGTGAAGGAGACTGTCCCAAAGGTGGGAATCATTGTGCATTTGTGGGCACGTTTTCATTTCATTAGACTATACTTTGTAAAAAGTGGATAATTTCTGCTAACTTCAGCTTTAGCATACATATCAAGACCAGAAAGGGTTTGTTAAGGAAAGGTCGGGAGGTTGGGAACACACCCATCTGCTCCTTCACATCGTTAATCCATCAATAGATGCAGAGAACCACCAGCTGAAGCAATTCATCAATCACCTCATACCTTTGTTGTTCAATGTGATACATCACACGATATTTCATTCTATGCTGATAATATCCTGATTTATGTGAAGGGTTGTTTATCATTCTTGACCTGTTTTATTGGACATCTTTAGTAAGTCCAATTTAACAACTGTTTTTCAGTGTGTTATGGTCTGGGTATGGACAACCTCGGCGTCATGGACAACCATGGCATCACCATGGTGACATCTTCTAATGTGGGGCAGTTCAACAAGTGTACGAAGATTTTTGGTAGTCTGGCTTTCCTCCCTCAGAGCTTTGTAAGGTAAGAGACACAAATAAAGAATGTACTTTCGGGATTATAAAGTGGATTTATCTTTAATTCAACCTGTCTGCAGCAACGAGCCGCAGTGCTAACCTGTGATTTGCCTCTTCGTTGACTGCTCACTTCATGAACGCACAGAGAGGAGAGCGGAAAAAGAAAAGAGACTGAATAAAACAGCTGAAAGAACCAGGGTGCTGTGTTCAGACAGAGGCTGTACTGATAAATATGATGACAGACGTTCAGTTTCATTTGAAAACCCCAATCTAAAATTCAAATGTAAAAAATAATAATAATGAAAATGATTATCTCAATTTAAGCTTTATCATGTGCACTTTAGTAACTACAAACAGCAGCTTGATATCCCAGGCTTCACACTACCACAGAGCCACATCCCTCCCATACAGCCCCTCAAATATTTGAGTTTACAGCAGCTCTTTGTGTAGCTCAAGGGGAAAGTTGCCACCCATGCCAAACCCTTTAGATTACTGTGCTCAAATGTACTTCAAACAGATATAAATGTTTTTCACCTTTATGGTATCTTTGTTCCAACGAAGAGAAAAGGAACTGTTTTCATGTCTTTTCTCCTCATTGGGATTGTTTGATTTAAATGAAATCTAATGAAAACACAGTAGACATAATGTATAAATGTCAATAAAACAATAGTGAAGACTAAATGGTAGAATTTATATACCGTAGTCATCTGAGTCTCCAGTCTTTTTGTGGACATTCGATAAAAGTTCAATGTATCACCAATTGAAGCTGAGATCCCTGATAAATTATCAGCTAAAGCGTGAAATGTCAACACTTAGGTGACCTGCAACACTTGAGATTTTATCAGTGAATAGAGAGAGAAATAAATGATGTATTGCCTCTTAAATGGTCATTTAAATCTTACGTTGTCGTCGTTCAGGGACCCTGTGACCAACACATCAGGCCTGACCCTCGAGCAGCTGAGCGCCTTCAAGAAACTGGAGGAGATTACAGGTAATGGACCTCGGGGAGAACAGTGAGGAAGTGTTTGTCGAACAAGAAAAGAAAAGGAAAACCAAGTTATTCATTTTTAAAAGCTGTATGCGATGAAGAACTATTGTAAATCAGATTTTTCTCTAATTCACTCAGTCACGGCTTAGAAACCTGGTGTAAGGAGCAAACTATGTCTCCTCTATTGGAGTATTTTTAGTGTCTTTGATTTTGCTTTGCAGGTTATTTGTACATTGATGCCTGGCCAGAAGAGTGGACTAACCTGAGTGTGTTTGAGAACCTGAAGGTGATCCGAGGCAGGATGCTCTACAAGTAAGACTTTTAAACTGTCTCTCTGACTGACACGTCTGCCTTTCTCTTCTCTGCATGTCTGCATGTCCTGTATCGCTGTTGTTGTTTTTAGATAAATCAAAAATCCCTCACTCTACAGGTTTTCACCATTGTGATTTTAGCTGTCAGTAGAATTTGTCCTGCCACAGAAGATCTTCTTGCTCTTGTTAATCAGTTTTGTGTCTTTGTTTGTGCTCCGCTTTTTATGCCTCTGGTTCATTTGAGGCGGTTTGTTCACACTCAGGGTAGTAAAGAATGAAAGCTAATTATTAGCCAGCACAGCTGCTTAAACTTGCAGCACATGCCAGCCAGGATGACAGTCTAAGTCTATGGGACGCTATCTAGTGTAGCATGATGAAATTAGGTCACACTGACTAATGTGAGATCTGCTTGTCTGACACTGTTTACAACAAGGTCTCACATTATGAGCTGTTGTGTTGGTAATTAGAACAGTATATTTCCCTCAAGTGTCCAGTCTGCTGTTTTTCTGACATTCATGTTGTTCATTTGCAGTCATGTGCAGTGTTTTTTTCTTTCTTTGTGACTTATTTGTATTTTTTCCGGTTTTCTTCTTTGGACTTGCAATAATACATTTATTCTAATTTGTTTTTCAAATTCTGTTCAGGGGTGTGTTTTCACTTGCCGTTCAGAATCTGCACATCAAATCTCTTGGGTTGCGTTCACTACGTAGCGTCAGTGGAGGTTTGGTCCTGTTGAACAACAATTCCCAGCTGTGCTACACCAGTTCACTGCCCTGGGACAGTCTCCTCCATCCCACCCAGGGACCCCACCGCATTGTCAGCAACAACCAAAACCTGCAAGTCTGTGGTAGGTTGAACGTAATGCCAAGATCCATTAAACTTATCGTGGTTTGCACTTTGATCAGACATTTTTCACTTGGCAGCTGCCTCCACAAGTTTGATACCTTGGTCATAATACAAGACTCATTTAAGGGCTGACCGATATGCAAAAAAAAGCATATTGCAATTATTTTGACAGACACTGAGATATGAGTTCTGATTTTAGAGGGAATTAATGAAAAAATAAAAGAATGATGACATGTTTTTTTTCCTGTGGCTTGTACTAAACAGGTCTGGAGTGTGTGATTTGTAGGCCTCTCTGTAGCACCACTGTGCTTCATTCATAATTGTATGTTTTGACATTTTTCACCTTCATCAAAAAATTGCAGCCTCTGTAATTTGGAAATTGCACTTGGGAGAATTGTGATTTTGATATGAATCCGATTCCATTTATTCTTCCAGAAACTCAGCTGCAGAAAATACTAATTTGTGATTGCATTTTAAATGACATTCATGGATGTTGTTGCGTGGTAAACATTTGCAGTTGACCAGACAGGTGGTGCTTGTATGCACAGTACTTTTTTGAGTGTTTCCCTGTGTTTTTTTTGTTGATTTCTCACTGAAACAGATTTAAAGTTGGCAGCTTTAGCTCCCACAAAGCTGAGAACAACATGCTTGTAACACAGCGATAGTGAGTCCTGTTCACTGCATAAGAAGATGTCAACAAAAAGCACAGTGTGCATCATGCTTTGTTTTCTCTGTCTCTCTCTGTGTTTTCAGAGGAAGAGGGGCATGTTTGTCATCCGCTGTGTGAGGGGGGCTGCTGGGGCCCGGGGCCCAGCCAGTGTGTGTCCTGCAAGTCTTTCCAACGCGGCACAGAGTGCGTAGAGCAGTGTGACATCTATCAGGGGTAAGAAAGCTTGTGGTTGTGTTTGTGTGGGTGTGGCTGCACTGAATCAATAACAAGTCCAATGATAGCGTTCCAAATAACAGAGTTCATTGTGTGTCATAATCCACAAAGTATTTTTCCAGTTTAAAAAAAAAGCAAAACTAATCACGTATTGCCTTAAAAGTAAAAATGTGAGCAGATGGATTTCTGTGAGGTTGACTGGATTGAGTGCCAATGCCAGAACAGTCACAATAAATCAGTCTGAAAGCTTTCAACTGAAATTGTTCCCTCAAGCAACTGTACTGTAGGTCACTAACAGAGCAAATGCATGTGAATACACTGGAGTTTCTTTGTACAGTCACTGGACTGGTTTTGGTTTGATGTACACTACATGTATGTATGACATATTTCCAAGATGACACAGAAGTAAATCAGCAGAGAACCATTTAGAAACTGTTGGTTTGATGATATACTGTATGAACACGCTTCACACTGTCCCAAAAAGCACGACTAAACATGTTCATATGTTAAAACTCTACTTAAAATCTGTTTGATTTAAATCCGTACAAAAAACAAAGAGTAAAATGACAGTTTGTGGTACTTTGGGGGTTATGTGCCAGACTGTTTCTAAGCTAATGTTGGCTATAGCTTCATATTTACTGTACAGATGAGAGAATATGAATCTTCTCATCTAACTGATTCAGAGAGCAACTTATCCTGTGCAGGTCATCCGTGAAGGCTAATGTTGGCAGTTATTTGTGGCCGAGGCCCCCCTTTCTAAAAATGTATGTCCTTATGAGAGCGTCAGGTGCTTTAGATAAAAGCATCCAACAAATGCCAGACTGTGTGATATGTTATGCTACATCCTGGCTGTGCTTGTGTTGCAGGTCTGTGCGTGAATACGCTGATGGATCTTTGTGTGTTGCCTGTCACGCAGAGTGCCGACCTCTCAATAGCTCTGCCTCCTGTCACGGCTCGGTAAGATGTTCATGCGGCTTCCAGTCTATCTGAGTGCTGAATGGTATAATATGGTTTGTTTCATATGAAAATAAAATCGGGAAATGCCTCATCTACTCAACCACAATGATTTCTGACATTAAAGTACATCATGCTTGTGATCTCAAAAAAGTGGTTAATTATTTTCAGGATGTAACTGGACAAGATCCCCACATGGTCAATCATTGGCAGAACATAATCAAAGGAACACTTTTGTTCAGGTCAAACATTACTTTTTTATTTATAAATTTCCCACAACTGCTAATTCCACTGACCCTGCAGAGAAGAAGGCAGTTAAAGACGTTCTTTGATCGTGCTCAAGTCCAAACGGCTTTCACTTTAATGCAGAACAGAGTAGCTGTTCAATAAGTTTTGGTCTGTAAGGTCATCCTTCAACGACATAAAAATGTGATTTAAAAATAGCTTTATCAAAGCAATCATAGCATGTAACTGCTAGTCCTGGCTTCAGGTCCAGCTGGGGAGGCCTTGCAGCAAGTCATTACCCTTACTCTTTCAACACACTTCCAGCCTGTTTCTACTATAGAAACTATCAAATAAACTCAAACATAATCTATGTAAAGCCACCTCATCATGCCTGTGTGGATGTGTGCAAAAGATTTTGTTTAAGCGTACTTAAATATTTCTCTCTGTGTGTCTTCAGGGTGCAGATCATTGTGCAGAGTGTCGAAACTTCCAGGACGGCGAATTTTGTGTGGACCATTGTCCCAGCGGCGTGAAGGAGGATCAGCAGACTGTTTGGAAGTACAGCAATGCTTCTGGACACTGCCTGCCCTGCAACACCAACTGCACACTGTCGTGAGTGGACACACATCACAAACACTATCACACACAGCACACAATGAGTGATTTCACACCAAGTGCTTCTCTTTTTCAGCTGCACTGTGATGGATGAGAGAGGCTGCCCCATTGATACCAGGACGGGGTGAGCTACCTCTTTCTGGATGAAATTGAACAAATTCGGCTTCGTTTGTGGAATAGGAGCTGTGTTGAACTGTTTTTCTCTTTTCAGACCGGGTACAACCATTGCAGCTGCTGTTGGTGGGGTGGTGCTCTTCTTCATCCTGCTGGCTCTGCTGGTCTTCTACCTGAGGAGGCAGAAGAAGCTGAAGAGAAAGGAGACAATGAGGAGGATCCTGCAAGAACATGAGGTGGGCACAAATGCTGATGGAAAAAAGACGTGCTTTATTATATTCTGTTACAAATCGAGGCAAAATTGAGTTGGGTGTTGAAATGTGTAATGAAGGAATCTGCCGTCTGCTTCCTTCATGTGTACAGTTGGTGGAGCCTTTAACGCCCAGTGGTGCATCACCCAATCAGGCTCAGATGCGCATCCTGAAGGAGACTGAGCTGAGAAAGCTCAGAGTACTGGGTGCAGGGGCCTTTGGTACGGTTTACAAGGTAAGTGAGCCAGGTCTTTAATCATACGACAGCATTGGTTGCAATTTATGGATTTAACTTTACATCTTTGGCGAGTTTTTTAATAGTTTTGATCATCTGTTTCAGGGTGTGTGGGCTCCTGATGGGGAACATGTGAAGATACCGGTGGCCATTAAGGTGTTACGAGAGAACACCTCGCCAAAGGCCAATAAAGAGATTCTTGATGTCAGTGCAAGCTAGATACACACATTTATAGTGCACATAAATACAGTTCACAACCCCTCAACATCTTCCCTCTGTCTTCCCCAGGAGGCCTATGTGATGGCGGGTGTGGCGAGCCCCTACGTGTGTCGCCTGCTGGGCATTTGTCTGACCTCCACGGTGCAGCTGGTCACTCAGCTGATGCCGTACGGCTGCCTCCTCGACTACGTCAGGGAGAACAAGGACCGCATCGGCTCCCAGTCCCTCCTCAACTGGTGTGTCCAGATCGCCAAGGTATCTAAACAAGCACATATACTGCACATACTTGTAATACTGCTTGTAGTAGTAGAAGTAACAGTGTATACTTTTCTTGGCAGAACAGCAATGGCTGAATGTTGCTGATCATCTTATTTTTCCTTTCAAATTTGATGTGGTATCAGCTTGTATATTTGTGGCCACATGGATTTGTGGGTGATGGACATGTGTGTGTGTATGTGTGTGTGTGTGTGTGTAGGGGATGAGTTATCTGGAGGAAGTCCGGCTGGTCCACAGAGATTTGGCCGCCCGCAATGTTCTGGTCAGGAACCCAAACCACGTGAAGATCACCGACTTCGGTCTGGCCCGGTTGCTCGATATAGACGAGACTGAATATCACGCTGATGGAGGGAAGGTAAGATGTGGCTGTGACTGTAGGAGCATCTGCACTGGGGATGTTCGAAATGATTTATTTATTGAAATAAATCTGTGTTTTCAGGTGCCGATTAAATGGATGGCCCTGGAGTCAATTCTGCAGAGGAAGTTCACTCATCAGAGTGACGTGTGGAGCTACGGTCCGTATCACTCAGTGCTGGAAGGGACATAAATGTCCCTGTGTTGCTGTTTAATGCTGCAGAATTTATTTCTTATTTTTTCTAATGTAGCACAGTACAACAAGTTGTAAGTGAGGTTTGAATGATGTGATGGAGGTAGAGCAGGTCATCTACTGACTGGAGAGTTAGACCTCCACCCTCCTCCTCTCCATATGTCGAAGTGTCCTTGGGCAAGACATGATCACTTAAATCTGAGTTTAATTGTCAATACTGACACTGATTTTACACATAGTTTAGTTTAATGCCAGTTTAAGTAAAAGCTGGGTTGTAATCATACGTATCCTTCTCAGGGGTGACGGTGTGGGAGCTGATGACGTTTGGCGCCAAACCCTACGACATGATCCCTGCCAGAGAAATCCCAGAAGTTTTAGAGGGAGGAGAACGGCTTCCCCAGCCCCTCATCTGCACCATCAACGTCTACATGATCATGGTCAAATGTCAGTAGCTCTTACTGCAGCGATTATCCGGGCTTAATATGATTTAGTGAACCAATTCAGTGAAGTCAATTCAATTTCTCTTCAAAGCGGAGGAATTAGCATTCATTACAATATTGTGTTTGAAATGGTTGCTGTTATTAGTTTTCCCTAACAGAGTTGCATGTTGTAGTTAGTGTTGGAAATGATTGATTGACATCTTGATTTTATGTTTGGATGGCAGGTTGGATGATTGACCCAGAGAGCAGACCGAGGTTCAAAGATCTGGTGAATGATTTTAGTGCAATGGCCAGAGATCCTCCTCGTTATGTAGTCATTCAGGTATGTGTAGTCATAGTTTTTGGGTCCTGCTTTCCCTTGAAAATAGATATAATGCACCCATGGTGGTCAAGTCTTACTCATACATTCTTATCTGTGTTTTCCATCTCGGTCTTCCTCTGTCTTGTAGAATGACGAGCAGATGAGCATGTCCAGCCCGGTGGACAGCCAGTTCTTCCGGATGCTGCTGGAGGAGGAAGGGAACAATATGAGTGAACTGCTGGATGCTGAAGAGTATCTGGTGCCTCAGCCAAACCTCTTCCCCAGGACTCAGGGAGACGGGGCTCAAGCCAACGGGCCATCCAGACACCAGTCGTACAGGGTCAGTGAGAAGAACTACTTTAGTGAACCCTAAACCTTCCAGCACCATCATCAGGTCACAAATTTTTGTCCAGACCTGCAAAACTAGTGACATTCTATCAGCTGCAGCTTTACTCATTAGCAGATGTTAGCGTGCTTATGCTAAACATCAGCATGCTGGTGTTCCGATTGCGAGGATGTCAGCAAGCTGAGCATTTTGCTGAGGCCTGCTTTCATGCCTGTGGAGCAGCTGGCATGGCTGTAGACTTTAGTTTGATGTTTTACAGTTTTTACTGCATTTTTTACCACATTGTATAACTTAATTCTAGTTAGCTGTTAGCTAACCCTAGAGATAATTAAATAGTGTGATGTTTGAGTGAGACACATCTCTAGAGCGAGGGATTGAAATGGATTTCAAACCAGTTATAATCATTTTAAGATGTCCAGGCTTGATAAAATCTAATTTCAGTGTAACTATATAATTTGTACTTAGCTGTTTGGACATGTAGCAGCCATGGAGACTGGTGAGCCTTTGAGTGGCTGAATTCACTCTCTTATCAATTTTCTGTTCATCGTTTATCTCTCTTCTCTCCAGCAGAGCAGAGATCAGGGCTTAGATGTTGAGCCCTCTGTTGCTGGTGGCCCTCGGAGCATGTACTCCTCCCTGAGCACTCTTGGCCGAAGCCAGTATCCTACCTTACCTTTGGGAGCCAGCACCTCCAACGGCCTGTGGACTCCTCAGTACCCTACGCTGGAACGCAGCACATCAGCCGGGGGCCAATCTGACTCGGTCTTCCTGGACGGGCCTCCAGATGACCCGTCACTGCCCCCAGCCAGCCCTGGACGCTACAGCAAAGACCCCACCTACTCCAATGGCAGCCAGGGTGACCTGGAGACAGATGGGCCAAATGGCTTTCATCACCCTCATCACCTCCATCACTCACTGCCCAGACGAAGTCATGGGTTAATTCATAATCATGCTTTGCCAGGTGAGTGGGAGGTTGCTTCCACTGTGAAGGAAATATTTGATAGTAACATCTCAGAGCATTTTGTTCTGACTTTTCTTTCTTTCTCCATCTTTTTAGAGTACGTCAACCAGGAGATTCAGGATCTCAGGCCGGGGATCCCTGAGCGGCCCAGCACGCTGCCTCGTAAAGGCTCCAGAGTAGACAGACGCCTCCCTAATGGCCTGAGCTCCGGTCATAGCGTGGAAAACCCAGGATACCTGGTCCCCACGAGCTCTGGAGCCTCCACGTCTCCAGCCTTTGACAACCCGTACTACCTGGACCTTGTAGCTAAAGCCAAAGCTGTAGCTGGGGCTGCAGTGGTGGATGGCCCCGAGACACTGGAGAGAGACGGAGGAGCACCCAGGCACGTGAACGGGTTTGTGACCCCCACAGCAGAGAATCCAGAGTATCTCGGACTAGCGGACACCTGGAGTGGATATACTTGAGGACTGGGAGAAATGTGATTATCTCACAAGGAGTCACAGATGACGTTCTACTGAGGGAAACGAGGTGCGAGAGAAAGGGAAGATGAATGTTTGTTTGACAGAAATGAGTCAGGTTTCATTTTGGGAATCGTATGTGCACGTGGAAGTGAACCTACTCTGGATATCAAGTGAAGTACCAGGTCGAAGTTGTCCGGCAGAAGTCACCAAATAACTAATTTGTGACACTTCATGACTCAACACAGTGTAGCATTGATCTGGTGTCTGTAGCATCATTTGTATTCCTGTCTTCTTCTCAGCAATCTGCACTCTCTATGTGACTGTTAAGTGCCAAAAAAGAAGTCCACTCAGCCTCTGTGTATAAGTCAGTACTTGATAATAAGCAAAGGCAGTCACATTTGTCAAAATCCCTCATTGTACGGGAAGGGTCTGATCATCACAGAATCCGACATTTGAAACAATGAATGCTGAAAATCTGTTTTTTTTTTTTTTTTTTAACGTTAAGTTTCTTTTAACTTGTTTAATGTCTGTGGTTGTTTCGTCAATATGTGAAGCATTTTTTATATTCCCTTCTGTTCCCTCGCATGTCTTCATATGCTACTCAGCCCAGCTGAAATGAGAAAAGAAACCAAACATATAGAACACTTTGACAAAGTGAGCCATGATGTGCATTGAAGGTGATGTTTAGTATTCTGGTCACTTCTTCTCTGACCTGATGGGGGTCTTCAACACACTCAAAGCCATTTTGTTTTGGCCAGAAAAGGCCCTGCAGCCCATCTGGCCAGTCGACATGCTCCCTGAAAGAAAGGCATCCTGTATGGAGAAGACAGAGGCATTGTGCCACACACTGATGTATGTGGTTGTTGGTGTGTGTGGCTGCAATTACTTTGTGGTACAGCAGATGAGATGCAAGGTACGAGCAGACTCTTTAAGCTGCAAAAATCTCAGAAATTATGTTTCTGTTTTGAAGACAAAGCGTACTAGTAACCAAGTTCGAGCCAACTTTTCAGGGATTTATGAATTTAGAGTAAGGGGAGATGACGTGCATTTTAAAGTATGCACCATGCACTACATGTTAGGGTACTGCGTATGCCCCCCTGGCTTGTGTTATCACAATGAACCTTTTGGTTTTTGTGGCCTCTCACTGTGCAAGAAAGCACTGCAAGCTATTGGTGAGTTTATTCCACAAGAAGTGAAGATTTGCATGTGTATATTCATGCATTTGTTGCCCTCTACAGCGCGAAAAGCAGTTTTGCTGTTTGTGTTTTTGTGTAAAAGTGGAGACACTGGAGCTGAATGTGAATCTGAGGAGGCATAAGCAATGCTCTGCTGGGTTTGGATAATCAATGCATGGCTCAAATTCCACTCAGAGAGAACACACTGGTATCCCAGTTAATAATCAACAGCATTTTTTTTGAAGGGTGTTTTTTTCATGTCAACTGGTGTTGGGCTGGGGGAGGTCAAAAGCGAGTCAATGGAGCCATTGTGTGACCCTCATGTCCTTGTTGGAAAGTCGGCGCTCTCCCAACTCGCATGTCCCAACGACTGATGTTGTCACAGCGCTGAAAAGAGAGAAACAGAGTTTTCTTCTGCAGGGGTTTGGAGGTCTGCGGCAGAATGCGCTTCAGTGTTTGGGCCTCGAAATCCTGATCAAGTCTTGAAACAATTGACTGGGTTGTTGAAAAATCCTCCACCCCCCCCCCCCAACACATCAGCTTTACTCTGAGAGTCTTTGGGAATTTTTCTGTTATCTCGATGTTCTCATACGGGTTTTGAAGAGTTTTGTTCCAAAAAATGAGACCTGATATTACACAATATAACAATTTATCACATAAAAATGTGTTTTTATAAAAGCATGTTCAGATTTTAATACCCTTATCTGTCTTCTACTAACGTTGTTTAGAATGTAATTATTATGGAGTGATAAGATTCAGTTTTTTAATGTTTATATATAATGGATACTCTTTATATGTATTGTTTCTGTCAGGTGAAGACCTCATATCTCCACAAAGTTAACTTTAAGCAAACTTGCATTAGTTCTGTTGTATTTTGAAATGGTTTTATAAGAAAACCTCGTAGCACAACTTGTGACCATTAAATTGAAATTTTAAGGTGTACCCCCACTTTTTTTTTATTACCCAGTGGCTCCATTGAATCCTTGCAATTTCCAGAAGTTAATACTTAAAACATCAACACATAAAGTGTGTGGAAAATTTTGGGATTTTGGGGTCCTATTGGCTGTAACAAAAAAAAAAAAAAAAAAAAAAAAGATAAAATAAAAAAATCTATAACTACCTACATACATGAACATCACCTCTGCTGGAGATACAAGGTTTTCACGAGGTCATAACAATATTATAGCAGAGCTCACATGTTCACACTTCCTTAAGAATGTGATATTTCTACTGGATATTATGAATCCACTACCTTCTGTACAATCACTATTAATGTACTGGTGTTTACACTGTAGTGTCATTTTGTAAAGAATGTCTCATGTAGCCCAAACATTAGCCAGGAATGATCTACCTGCTGTCCTCTGAGAGACCATATGTGTTCTTTCTCTCGTCTTTGACACAGTCATTTCGATATAAAACCATTCAGCTGTACTAAAACCAGGACAGGCCCTGAGGACTGGCACCAGTCATGGTCTGGTGGCTTGTTGATTTAAGGTTTCACATTAAAGATCCAGTGTGAGGGGTTTCAGAGGATCTTTTGGCAGAATATGGCAGAAATTACATTGTCCATAATTATGTTTTCATTCGTGTATAATCGCCTGAAAATAAGAGTTGTGGTGTTTTTGTTACCTGGAAAGAGTTCTTTATATCTACAGAGGGAGCGAGTCCAACATGATGCACTGCCATATTTCTACAGTAGCCTGGAACGGACAAACACTGGCTCTATAGAGTGCCTTTTTTTAGCATTTTTAGCAGCCATGATAGGCGAGGACTAATTAAATGGTATTCATTTGGTTGCAATCTGCAACCTCACCACCAGATGCCACTTAAATCCAACACACTGATCCTCTGCCAAAAAATGTAAAATGTTCTTTGGCAAAATACTGAATCATGACCAGCTTTCTGATTGGAGTTGAAAAAGTAAATGGTTATTTAAACAAGACTGAGCAGAAGCATAACCTGAATGAAACTGGGGCCTGTGGCTGCTTTTATAAGTTAAGCTTAATCTGCAAGTCTGTTAAAAAGTCTCTAAAGTGACTGAAGCAAGAAAGTAAGGCCAAAAGGAAAGAAGGAACAGCTGACTAACGGGAGTGTGCTGAAGCTTTTGTAAAATTAAATAACTGTCATTTACATTTTGAAGAAAATGTATCTTTTGTACTTTTCTTGTGAATATTTTTTTACCTTTCACAGTTTGTGTGAATAATAACCATTTTGTTTTTAATGGATCCCTTTCTATTTGGTCAGTAAGTCCCATAATGTAAATGTGTAGTATATATATAAATAAAAACAATCACTTTGGTAGCTAATTTGATTGAATAAATTGTGACCAGTTACTCTACTGCGGAGAGTAAATACATATTTTATGAAGAAATGGTCATTTTTATATGAAATTGTTTGCAGACATTATGTGTGTCATTAAAAGCATATAAAACACTTAAAACTCCAAAGTGTTCTGATCATTTACAGGGAGTTAAAAACTTTTTCTGTCCTCAGTTCTCAGTTTCTAACACTGATCCTCTTTTATTTGAAGTGGATTAAATCCTGAGATCGCCACAAAAAAAAAAAATTTAAAAAATCCAAGAAAACGGACAATACAACAATCAAGTCAAAGTCAAATAATCACTTGCAAATACTGTGGTCTGTCTAAAATACCAATTAGTGTTACTGTTACAGGTTACTGTTCTCAGCGAACTGTTACTGCCATCTAGTGATGGCAGATGGAACTACAGTGTAGTTTTCATCGAAAAGACAAACAGGACAAGAATTCAGCAGTCAAGAAACATGCAGCATTTAACCAACGCTTTGCTTCCTACTGACTCAATAAACACTGTGAATGTGTATTTCATGTGCTTCAATAGAATATGTAATGCACAAAAAAAGATTGAGCCCAGGTGGACACTGGTGTGATGCAGGTCCACCACTTAACCTTTGACCTCTAACTGGGAGACATGAGACAGAGAAAACTTTATGCTAACTTTTTATTTATTGTACCACTTTAATTACTTGACCGTCACTTCTAACAGTGTATAATCCAGAGAAATAAAATACCTGGATTCAGCTTTATTCTCAGTTTCTAAAAACATCTGGACAGACTAGGATTGAAAAATGATCCTCAATGTCACTTGCATATTCAAATAAGAATTTTCATAAGATAAACAAATGCACTGCTTCATTACAAAGTCTAAAAGGATCTGTGAAACTGGAAATTGGTAAACCACGTCGGACGTTTGCTTCATGTGCATGTCATATGTCTATGACTTATTTCAGGTGTAGGAAATCACTCTTCACCACAATCAAAGTACCGCTGGTAAGATATGTTTCTCCACGTGCACCCTCGCTCTCAGAATCTCACCTCCAACTTCAGCGAGTCTCCAGAGGACGTTTTTGGACACTGTGGTGACATGATAGCAGGTGTTGCAGTCTGGGCATCTTTCAGCGCTCTCTCTTCTTTAATTGGATTTCCTGCATGCATTGCTGTTCTCTGGCAGCTGTTTCAGAGACACAAAGCAGGAGACCCCGTCACCCCCAACCAGGTCTTCATGCTCAACCTCACCATCATGGACTTGGTCTTCTTGTTTTTTGTCCCAGTTGGGCTGTGCAACTTCCTCCTGTGGCACATCAGTTCAGTTCAAATGTTAAACAACTTTCTGTGTGCCTTGAATCTGGCTGGCCGACCTCTTCTGACAGCTTGTATCTGTCTGGACTGCTACCTGGCTGTGGTTCATCCCGTCACCTACCGCACGAGGAAGAGTCTGACTCCCCGGGTGCTCATGGCTGCTGCTGTGTGGACCATCACGGCGGCTCAAGGGACCGCATCTATGGTTGTGGATGAGCTGAACCACAGTGCCTGGGCCATGTTTGTGTACATCATAGCGTTGCCCATCATTGTCATCTGTGACATCTCCATCCTCTGGACTCTGAAGAAGTCCCACCGAGCAGGGGGAGACCTCCACCCCAAGAAGAAGAAGGCTCTCCAGGTCATAACCAACAGCATGGTCATGACGGTCACCTCTTACGTCCCTCCAGTGCTGGTATACATCATCGGGGATCTGGTTATTAGTGATGACAAAGTGTATGACTGCTTTTTAGCAATACCTATGCTGATAAGCCCGACTGCAGGCAGTGTAATCATGCCTCTGCTCTATTTGGGCAATCTGGGGAGTCTGAAGGGCTTCTGCTGTTTGGTGTAGCTGTAGACAGGAGGTGTTTCACCTGACATTTCAAATGCCAATTCAAAAAGGAGATAAAATGAAACAAAGAAAGGAGAAAGGAATAAGACAAAAGTGTCCATATTTCTTATCAATCAAGGGACCCCTGGCTTTAACCATTTACACATTGTGGCTTTTTTGCATGCAGGCTGTAGAATTGGGTTCCATCTGTTGTATTTCATTGCACAAGTAATGACAACTAGTTCTTTGGGAATGATGTCAATAAGTAAGCGCTGGCGTAGAGAGACTTCACTATGTGGGTCTCATATCACATACAGTATATTAACGACAAGGATGCTTTGCAGAAAATAAGGATGTTGCTATATTGATACAACAGAATGTTTAACTCACCTCACTGCAATCATATCACACACATTATGCACAAATATAAACCTACACATCACATCATTAGATTACTGTTGACGTTGTGCTTGATTCTCTCTTTTTGCAGACTAACCAATATATAAGTGAGAATTCTAATATTCTGTATCTACTATGCTAATATATCAAAATCTATCTATCTATCAATATCTGTCTATCTACCTATATGTACTTTTTTGATATTGTAATGCAACACTTCTGGGATCAATAAGGTTTCAGGTATTTTATGAATTGTAAGAGCATCATGATAAAAGAAAAAAAAAACATATCTATATTGTCTATATGAATATAAAATACATCATTATTAAATACTCTAGAATCACTTATGGAATATGCTTTTTTCAGCACACATCTTCAGCACCACAGTATGTAAATGTTTGTTTTTACCTGCACACCTGCATGAGTACAACTGTCATGAAAGATGATCTGTCTGCCTTCAGCATTTACATGTGTAAGAGATCATTGTACACGAGGAACCTCATGTAAATCCATCATGGAGGAAAAAGGCTTTGCAAATTTCACAAAGTGGTGCAGCTGATGAGCTTGTAAATAGACAATTTCTCTCATCGTATTGCACTTCTAATTTGTTTTGTGAGATTAATGTCTCAGTCTGAGATTATGAAAATAGAAGAAAATTAGATGGAGAAGCAGTGTCCTCTAGACTGCAATGCAAATAGTTTATTTTATTCTGATGTCTTATCTGTTTTCAAAAATACATTTGCAATGTTGTTTTATACTCTTTTTTTCAATATCCACTGTTCATAGTTTAGTACTGCTAATTGAACCAATTGCATCTCTTGCTAATTATGCAGATAAATCTTCCAGTGGTAACCCAGGTGTAATTTTCATCAGAGAACTCCACAGTTATCTCATCTCTCAGGCATGCTGGGAGATGAACAGCCTTCCTCCAGTGTTCACCTGTTCTCCACTATGGAGGAAATGTGATTTACCATCAGTGATCATGAGCAAAACAACTGAGTTCACCAGCTTTATTGTTAGTTTCATGTTGTAAGACATTCAACTATTCACTTCTTCTACAATATCAACATTGGTTTAAATATACAGGCTCTGAAGCACACATGCAACATATAAGAGTGAATGAAGAAGATACAAGCACAACATGACATTAAACAATGAAATTAAGAAAAGAATAAACACGTGATGAGACCTGACAGGCCTGACAGGCTTTCTACTTTAACTTTAAAATCAGAGCTGGCTGAAACTTGACTTCTAAAAGTCAAAATGCTTCTTAGCTTCTGCAGCACCTGGTTTTATAGGAGGGGGAATTAAGACTTTCTGCACCATGCAAGCTTGAAACAATTCAATTTCCCATTATTGTTTAGGTGGAGTATAGGCATGATGGCAGATCCTGAAGTGGAAGTAATGGTTATTGGGATACCAATAGCACAGTGCAAGTTAGTGAAACTGCTGATCACAGAATTCCCAACTGGCATCAGGATTACTGGAGGAAGGTAAGAGAAGACTGTCATCACCAGGCTGTTGACGAGGGTCTGAATGGCTCTTTGCTTCTGTGGGTGGATGTTTTTTCTGCCAGGCTCAGACTTAACTAGCACATGAAGGATGAAAGAATCACAGATCACAATGATCACAATTGCTGTCATATATGGTACAATGGAAAAGATGGTTGTGTATAACTTGTAAAAAAGAAAGTATGCAATCCCAGAAGCAACCGTAAAAGTCCAAACAATGCCAGCCATCACAACTCTGGGAGTCAGACTTTTCCTCTTGTGGTAGGTGATTGGATGAACCACAGCCAGGTAACAGTCCAGACAGATGCAAGCAGTCAGGAGGGGTCTCCCGCATGTGTTCAAGGCGTAAATACAATTCCAACTCGCTTCAATCAGCCAGTTTTTCCAGATGAATTGATTTAATAATCCAGGTGGGATGAAGGCCAAGAAGACAAAATCCATTATGGAGAGGTTCATAATGAAAAAACTGTTTGGTGTGAAGGGGATCCCTCTCCTGTGCGCCTTGAACATCTCCCAGATAATGGCAGTAGATGCAGGAAAGCCAAGCACAAATGTGAGTGAAGTACAAAAAGCCCAAATATATTTGCCCTCTTCAATGTCATCACACAGCTCAAAATCATATTTCTCAAAGAAAAATCCAGAATTGTTGGCCAACGCCTTGGAACGATTATGGATCTCAAACAGCATCATTGAGCAGAAGGACAGAAAACCTGAGGGACACAGATATATGACTTTATAGCAAAAATAAACTCACAAACACAAACGCTGACATGCTGCAAGCAGGAACTTTGCAGGCTATTACAATTCAAAAATGTAAAGAAGAAGAAACACAGGACTGTCAACCTGGCTGCATTTTTTGACACTGCATAAAAATGTTCAAAACAAATATCTTTGTTTATTTATCCCTTTTAAATTTACTGCACATCGGCCGATACAAAAATACACATACTGTACCTTGAACGAGGTTTTGTAGGGATGTTTTTATGGGGGTTCGACTGTGCCTTGTTGCCTTGAAGAGTGTGACATATGCACTGGAGCAGCTCTTGTGTGCACATATCAATCAAACTAACAACTCTGCTCACCAAAAGTGATGCAAATATCATCAGAGTTTGCAAACAATGTGTTGTGGAAACCTCATGAAACCGTATGTGATGGCTGGACAAGCAAATGTTGTTTTTGCTGTTAGCAGGTGGAAAAACAAAGCAAGTGGCACCTTAAGCGTCTTGTGCATTACAGGCAAATTGGATGTCAGAGTTCAGTTTTGTTCCTCCAAATGAGCTGTCACTGATCGATTCAGGTTCATTCATTCAGATTCCTTTATTGATCCCCGAGGGGAAATTGTTAATTGATAATCTTACAAGTATTGCTGAGGTTAATCAGAGGTCAGTGGGCTGCAGCTGAGAAGACCAAGTGTTTCCTTCATGTGCACTGTTGGCAGTGGCAGCGTTACTGATGTGCTCATGAAGCATTCAAACACCTTGACTCAATCTCAGCGATGGCTTGAACATCCCTGCAGTAGCTGACAATGAGCACAAGAGGGAGCCATTTATGAGATTCAGCTTGTGATGACTGATGATTGGCTTTGACCAGAACTAACCATACTGAGAAAACAATCAATTCAGTTCAGTCAACAGTTTGCACGTTGCATTGGTCCTATAGAAGAACATATTCATGTGCTGTTTTGTGGGCACTTTGCTTTTCTTAAGTCCTGAAAACAAGCTGAAAAATACTTCTTTACCAGATTCAGTCCAGTAACATTATTTTGTTTGTGTTTGAATAAGATAAATCAATTAAAATTAAACCTCCTCCCATCCTCTGTTCAGCTGAAGACCACCAGGCTCACTGAGAGATCAATAATGTCCCATAGAGCCTCCACCCAGCCTGAATGGACCTCTGTCTGTTACTGCTTGGAAATCCTCTCAGCAGCAGTCATGAAGAAATGAGACACCACAGAAACATGACATATGTTTATTGAAGGGAATTCTCATGTGTTCACAAAGTGGTGAACCTCCCTCCATCCTCGCTTGTGAATGATTGAGCCTTTCCAGGATGCCCCTTTCATACCCAATCATGATACTATCACCTGTTACCAATGAACCTGTTTACCTGTTGAATGTTCCAAACAGGTGATTTTGGAGAATTCCACATCTTTCCCAGTCTTTAGTTGCTCCTGTTCCAACTCATTTGAAACATGTTGCTGCATCACATTTAGAATTAACATATATTTACAAAAATCTTTGAAGTTAATGTGTTGAAACATTAATATATTGTCTTTGTATTGTTTCCAATTAAGCATTATGTCAAGAAGGACTGGCAATTTATCACATCTGTTTCATTTGTTTGACACATCCCAACTTTTATTTATTACATAAGCAACAGCACATATACATTGACCATAATACAGATTTATTTTTTATTTGAGCACCAGTTATTTTATTCATACTCATTGTCAAACAGCCTGGAAATGTGACATTGTCTCATGAATGCCGTAAACCCAGTTGTGATGTTGGATTAGGATGGGAAATACAACATGAGGGAGTGAAGAGGTTGCAGGTGTTTCAATACGGGGTCATGATGTGTGATTATTTGCTGAACATAAATTCAGAAAACCACTTGTTCATAGATTAATTTTCACAACTCAGGGCCAGATCATGTCACAGTATATTCAGTTCTCTTACCTGCTGCCATTGTTTCCTCAGCTGCTCACCAGTGCCCTCAATGCTTTTCCACTCTCAGCCATGCCTACCTGCCTGCTCACCTGATCACACACCTGAGACTCATAGCAATCAGTGCAGTATATAAGCTGGTCTCCCACACTCACTCTTTGCCAGACTGTCATTGTTCTAATGCAAGTCTCTCCAGCATTTTCTCATGGACTGATCTCTCATTACCGAACTTGCCTGTTTCCGACCACACCTGTTCTCCTGTTCCCCGGTAAATACCTTAGCCTTTTGTCCCTGACCACGAGTCTTGCTTTTCGCTTCCTGGATTTTGGTTTGCCTGAGACTGTTTGGTATTTGCCGCACCAAAGACTTTATATTCAGTACATCCTGAATCTTTGCACGCCTGTGTCTGATTCACTGTGCATTGATAGAGACCCTGTATTGTTGCTGCTTATCTGGACCTGCCAAGTTGAGGTTAAAGTTGATATAAAATATATCTGAGTTGTTTGCAGTTCTGCACTTGGGTCCAAAACCCACCCTTGTGGCAGATCAGGTCCAATGGAGTGGCAGCTATGTCAGCAAATCATTAAGTAGAAGGTACAGTACATAAATGTCAGAGATATGTTTGCTGTAATTTAGAAAAATGTTGCCATTACATAATTTAAGCACCAGAGAGAACTGACAAAATTACTAAGATTATTATTATTTTAATAGAAAATTGTCCCACAGTGTACATTTCTTGCCAACCAAATTCAACTGATCCTAATCAAAACCACTTATGTGATGAATTTTAATTTTTATTAAAAATGAGTATCAGCCCATATAATGTTATCATAGTTTCTTAAAGGAAGAGTTTTACATTTTGGGAAACATGTGAGTTTTTTTTTTTTTTTTTTTTGCTGAGAATTAGATGGGAAGATTGATCTTGTTCTCATGTCTGTATGCTCAGTATGAAGCCACAACCAGCAGTCGGTTAGTTTACACAAAAAAAATGGGTAAACGGGTAGTCTGGCTATAAGGGGGTTTATGTGCTGGACCATTTATTGGCCTGGAGCAGTTGTAAGGCAGTCATGGGAGACTTGAGGAACTCACTGCTCCTAATCAAGATATATCACCTCCTGTAAAACCACAACTTTTTGTACTTAATAAACATATTATAAACTTTAGAGGTTCTGTTAGGTGGATTTTTTTTTTTTTTTTGCCTTTTGACGTAACCAGGCCAGCTGTTTCCCCTTGTTTCCAGTATTTGTGCTAAGCTAAGCTAACCAGCTGCTGGAGAGCGGTATCAATCTTCTCATGTAACTCTTGGAAAAATAGCAAATACGCATCTTTCCCAAAATGTCTTTTACTCTCAAATAACAATATCAGCAATGGCCTCACAAATCCAGTGTTGGCACAGAAGCTCTGTACTGGTCAGGTAGGACAACAGTTACTCAGGATTAAATGTGACAAGACACGGATTGCATGCACAAAATGTGCTGGACTGGGATGAAACAAAAAGAGGTAAAAAAGGACAAGATGTCAAGAAAATTTGTGCACTCTTAATCTGCATGCACTGTAAATGAGCGGTTGACCTTTAAAAAGAATGATAACTGTGATGCAATCACAACTGACTGAGTGTAATCTTGTGTCGACACTATAAAATGGAAGATCTTGTAGCCCACTATCTGATTCTGAGACACTACTTGCTGTCCAAATGTGTTATGACACCTGATTGTTGGACTAGTTATGTCTCCTCAAAAAGTCTGTAAATAGCAGAGTATCAAAGTCACGTTGGTTGGCGGGAAAAATTTTTGTCTTCAGGTGACAGGCAGCACAGGGTCTGAGAGGTGTTTCTGGATCTCAGTCATTCCTGAGGTGATGTCCAGGTTCCCTGGCAATGAGGGGTAGCGGGGGCTGCCGCACAGCCTGGGATTCTCCATGAAGGAGGATTGTACTGATGGCTGGGGCAGCTGCGTCAACCCTGTATGGGTCTCGGTTTCAGGGGTGACGGCCATGAACATGGTGTCATCCGACGCCACAGTCACATGGATACCACTGGACATTGACTCCTGGGACTTCTGAGTGAATTTTAGGTCCGTCTGGGTAGAGCTCTAGAGTAAAGAAACCCCATACTTTAACATTTTGTTTCTTAATTAACAGGTTAGAAATGGATCTCTGTTAGCAGCTAACACAGTGACTGATAATTTCTCTACAAGTTTCACTATATCATTTGGTATTATTCCATACCTGTGTGGGTGGCCTGCTGTCCATCTGTATGGTAGAAATGGGGTACATGCTGTGCAGCACTGGTGTCCCAGTTCCATACATGCCAGGCGAGTCAGTAGGGAGGGTACTAGATGATACAGTGCTGTAAGCAGGAGGTACAGGAGCGATCTGCCTCTGGAGAAGCTGTAGAATAACGTTGATGTCGGCTGTCATGCGAGTCTCCAGTCTGGTGGAAATAAGTGACAATGAGAATTGCAGAGGCTTTTATGGTTAAACGATTAGTTGTATCAGAAACAGTATCCAAGAGTCTTCTTTCCAAACCTCACCACTGGTCACAAGCATTGGTCTCAATTATGATACTTGATAAGAGAAAAGTGGCCTCAACATGAAGTTGTTCCTCCTCTTCATTGAGGTTTGGTAGTTTTAGAACCTAGTATACATTCAAGGAGACCTAAAAGCACTTTGAGGATCCATCAGGAGGAGCATAAGGGAACATTTTGTCCACTGCTACACTTGCCCTGCTACCATAACCCTGATCCAGGACAGCACATTACATCTTTAATGAACCTCGGTCTTCCAGACAGGTTCTACTCAAAACTGTCTTCATCTCAACACTTTCTGAGTTACCCGCTGCTCATGTTCTGCCTAAGAGACAGTATCAAAACCAGCTGATAGCATCATTATATTCACCTGTTGAGCTGTGAATGTAAAACCTCAAGTCGAGACTCTAGCTCACTGGGCCGTTCTTCTGTGAATGGTGGTGGATGGTATGAGTTGCGAACAGAGGAAGATCGCCAGGCACGACTGGAAAGCTGTGGTGACTGTCGGTCTGACCAGTATCGATACATTCCCGGCACATTCAAAGATGAAGCTGAGGAAAATATAAAGACAAGAAAGTGGTGAAAATATTAGCCATTTAAGTAATGGGAATGTCCAAAGTGTTCAAAGATACAAACAGAAATACAATATATTAAAAGCAGGTTGAGTTTTGACCACACATGGTGCTGTAGAGCAATGTTTTAAAGCAAGACTTATATTCAATGTGTATGTATGCCTGCAGCATACACCCAATGAAAACTCCATAAGCTACTTTTAACATTGAGGCCTCAGTCCACTATGCAACATAAACATCTGTAGTTGATTATAGCATATAGCATGAAACTTCAAAACAGTGGGCAAACACATCCTGTATTACTTTACAGCACAATTCAAGACTCATATCCATCCACCTTGGTGGCCGAGGTCCAACACTGGTTCTCTCCCCACTGTGGGGCCACTCGGGGGTAGCAGCTGCACTACTGAGGGGGAGTAGTCCCGTCTGGCTTCTTCTGAAGGATAAAGCTCTACTTTGGCACCGTGGGCAAGAGGTTTAGCCAGGTCTTCACTTGACTGGGAACACGGGGATCCGCAACTACAGCGGTCATCCCAGTGGGCCCGAGGAGGTGAGTGACGATGACGGAAGGACTGAAGGGGGTACGAGTCTTCATGATCAATTCCATCTGTTCACAGGAACGCATTCAATTACACTTTTATTTTGACCCCATTCAGGGTGACAAGAATCCAGAACCTAGCATGCCTACAATGGGGGTTGAAGAACAGGTCAGCAGTCCGTTAATGGGCATTCAGAACTGTGAACGTGATTGGACACCGGTTAAAAAAAAAAAAAAAATACAAATACAAATATCAAATACAGCTACTTGTGCACAGCTTAGCTGATATGTTCCAGCACTGCAAAAGTGTTAAACTGGGCTCTTTGTTTTTGTTGGCACTAACACATTGACCAACTCTATTGACTTCTTCTCCAGTAAGGTTCAAATTACCTCTGTATCTCTTACTAACATGCCTATCACACTGATGACCGAGCAGACCATCTCTTGAAGCATAACAATTTAATCTTTGCAGGGCCTTGTATGCAAAAGATTGGTAGCCAGACTGATACCAGATATCTCACCTGGTCTGATTCTGCAGTCCAGGGAGTGGATCCTGTGTCTTGGCTTGTGGCAATAAACAAAGTCGTCACCAGAGTCATCGGTTGTTATTATTGGTGGTACTTGGTCGGTCTGATGAACAGGTCAGAAAAAACAGGATTTTTAATTTAGTCTAATTTATTAGACAGCCAACAGTAGTGAGATGATGGAGAATGACATGTAACAAAGGTCTCCAGCCTGATGCAAACCAGGTATGCTGTGGTTCATGGTCTGCACATGAACCCTTAGGCTACCAAGAGGGTTTTAAGCTACCAGTACCTAAACAATACTAGCAGTAGTTCCATTCAAGGTCTCTTCTTTTTTCTTCCAGGAGGAATGCTAATAATAATGAAATATGGTAAAATATTTTATGTGTCAATGAGGAAACATCTGACATTCAAATTGTCAAGATGTACATTTTTTTTTCCAGCAATCAACTGCCAACATACATCTCTGAGGTCAAAAGTTATCTCCAGGTTCCTCCAGAAGTTATCTGCAAAGCTGGGGTAGATATCGAGGACCTCCAGCAGGTCGTCCCTCAGTATGCGATGCAGGTCACAGTAGGTGATGGTGTGGACATCTGAATTGGACTTTCCTGGCTCATCATACAGGTGTATTGGCTCCCCAAAGATGTCATTCTTTTCTGCAAAAGCATTCACATCTTTTATTCAAGTAGATGATGTTTTGAGGTGACCACAATCAAATCCCCTATGGTTGGATGGAATTACCTAATATGGCAACCACCACATCATCCCTGATGACTTGAATGGAACCACGTGAGATGAAGAAAAGAGAGTCCAGGATGTCTCCATAGTGGATCAGGATATCTCCTGGAGGAGCGTGGACTGTCTTGAACCTCATACCCAATGCACGCAGACAGGCTTGACTGCCTCCATGGAAAGCCTTGCAGTTCTGTAGCAGAGATCTGTTCAAGTGCAAACAGATATCTGCCTGCAAAGACTCTGGAAATCCCTTCAACACCTGTATATGGGAAGACAAGATCATCAACATATCAGCAATAAGATAAAAATAAATAAATAAATAAATAAATAAACAGGGATAATGAAAAACAACAGTATGACTTCTGACGAATACAATAACACTCAATTGTGTCACTTTTTACTTACAGCATTCATGTCAATGCCATTTGTGTAGGACCAGGCATGCTGAAAATACTCCTCCAGCCTTTGGCGAAGGCTACCTGGGATTTGGTGGAATCGAATGAACTCTTTGACTCGCAACATCTGGGTGTGGTACCGGGTTGTACCGGAATACAGTCGTTGGATGATGGCTGACACATTCCCAAATATGCTTGCATACATGAGAGCTGAGAAGGAGCAATGAGAACATCCCTGGTGACTGTGGCATATCAGTTGCAATATTGGCTAGTTGTGGAAATGGGCAGAGTTCATGTTTTGTACAGTAAAGACTATATGAAAATTCTGAGGAAGAGGTGGTCATAAAAGGGGGAGAGAAAGACTGAATTTATAGAAATAAGATCAAATGCAAAAAATAAAGAACAAAACAATGAACATTCTTGTTTCAATAACATATTATGGTTAAATGTTAAGGTTGGGGTCTCTACTTGGTTATTAATGGTGAATACCTGTGCTGTTACATTATTCTGAGATATTGGAGGGAGGGTCTGTGAAACATGAAATTCAGACCCACCTGCCCACCCCAGTAATTTTCATACAGTCTTTAACAGTCCCTAGCAGTGTTATATAACTCACAGCCAATGACCATGACACAGATGGAGAAGATCTTCTCTGAGTTGGTGTTTGGAGAGACATTACCGAAGCCCACACTCGTCAAGCTGCTCAAGGTGAAGTAAAGTGCAGTGACGTACTTGTCTTTGACTGAGGGACCAGAGCTGGAGTCGCTGTCATTGTATGACTTGCCCAGCTGCTCAGCCAGGTTGTCCAACCAACCGGTCTCCGTGTACGGCCTCTCCACAAAGCCAATGGCGTACCAAATGCAGGCGAGCCAATGGGCAATGAGCACAAAGGTGCACATAAGCAAGAAGAGGACAGCAGCCCCGTATTCAGAATATCGGTCCAGCTTTCTTGCCACGCGGACCAATCGCAGCAGCCGAGCTGTTTTCAGCAGGCTTGTTAAGGTTGCCATCTTTGGTGTCCATTAACAACAGGGAAGAGGATGTTAAGCAGGGAAATAGCCATTCAATTTACAGTAGCTTTAGAAAGCTTCACACTTGAGGACAGCACAATTATGAAACAGGTCCTCCTTCAAAGTAATTTTGGAATCAATATAAACAATGTAAACTGAGCTGCTTTTGAATAAATTTTTGTAATATAGGAGCAAAGTTCTTACCTCGTCAGAGCCAGATCTGAAAATGAGAAGGTCAAAAGGGATTGCTGCAAACAGATCAATCGGGAACCAGCCTTTGATATAGTGCTTGGCTATCCGGCTCGGCTGTGTGACCACCTCATCGTTGTGATCCACATATGTTGTGCGAAGGTTGATGACTATATCAACAATAAACAGCACGTCCACCAAAAGGTCCGCCACATTCAGAGGGTTACACGTGTAGCCACAACTCCTTTGATGTAAATCCCCGTGTTCATCTAAGAGGAAGGCAGCCGAGTAAGGAGTGAAAACAGCTGTGTAGAGGACCAGGAGGAGAATAATCCAGTCCCAACACGCCTTGAAGGGGCTGTAGTGAAGCAAGATCCACCATGTTGTCTCTGGCACCTGGAGTTTGTATTCAGGCAGTACATCAGACTCCAAAGAAAGCACCTAAGCATAAAGAATGCATCAGTTTGCTGCCATTCTCCCATATCATGCTTACTTTTAACATTCCTTCAATTATGTATCTTCCTTGCTTAATGTTCAGTGAAATTTTAATGGATTTTGGGAAAACAATTCCCTCTTCCAGAAGGCAAACAAACTTACATTAACCAAACTCTTCTCACTTTGACACAAAGCAGATCTCATCTTTTGCTTTGAAGTGCATTCCCTGACAACACCCCCCCCCCCCCCCCCCAGCATTTTCAAGACTCTTTCTCTCTGAACTAATTTCTAACCAACAGACCTTTCTAGAAGACGTACTGTTTCGACCAAGTTCTCTGTGGAGGCTGCATTCTTTGGTTTTGCGACCTTGTAGGTCCAACAAATCCTTGACCATCCTGTCATTGGTGACTCTCCACGGAGGCAAGACTTGAGTAAAGATCACATCCAGGTAGTAAAAAAATATCTTTAGGACGAAGCTAAAGCAATAGTGTGCTGTAATCAGACATGCAAGAGCTGACTGACTGCAGGGTGCTGGTGGCTGGATGGCTGTAATGATGAGTTGGGCGTCACAGTCACATAACTGAGTTCATGTGCTGCCACAGTACTCGTATTCTCTTTAGCCCAGTTTCAAATTAATATTTGCTGCCCTGATGAATCTCATTAATCTTGTAAACACATATATCTATCAGGTAGATAAATAAGTAGATAGACCATCAGGTGGACACTCAGGAATCAACAAGTAACCCCATGCAGCAAGGTCACGGGTCGTTGCAAAAAACTTTCCTTGCCTTTGTTTCATATCCACCACACACCATCCCACAGAGGCAGTGATGCAGAATGCGGAGCCCCAGGGCTCCAACAGTGACAACAGTAGGTCTGAATTGAACTGTGGCTCAATGTAACTTTGCTTTTCACACCCAGAAGGAAAACATCCAGCCACCGAACCACCTACTGATTTTTCCACTTGTGGGTTAATTAATCGTCTCCCTGGAAGTCTCTTTATTTGTTATCAATCAAAATACAACTAATGTGAGCTCATTGTTGATGGACTGAAAATGGCAAACAGTGAATGCATCATGCAGCGTTAAGGTCACAGATTTTTTACTTGAAATTTGGTGGTGAATGGTCAAGTTTTATTTTCAGCCCTCTAATTTTGGACTTCCTGGCTCTTGGCCAGCCAGAGACTGAGCTCATATGAGGTTCTCGACCCCGTACCTGCGTGACCTTCTCTGTGACGTTCTGAGAGCGGTCCTTCACCTTGGAGGGACTAAGCAGCTCCATCCTGGGAGTTGGAGGCGAGCGGCATTCGGGGCCCCTGCTGCCTGGTCCCCCACTCTTCATAAGGTCAGAGTCAGACATGGAGCTCTGATGGCCTATGGTGACAGAAAACATGTTTGTATTTATATTTAGGCCAAAGAAATCCTAAGAAATCTTTGTTTTTCATTTCCTTTCTCTCATTTAGCACTTTTTTTCTGCTTTTTTCTTTCATTTTCTAGAAATACATTCAGCCTACTACTGCTATTACTGCAATTATTCAGTAACAGTAACACTGTGAGCGACATTGCTGTACTCATGATTTCATTTTCTGGATATATTGGACTTAAATTTGCCTTGGAAAATCTCAATATGAATGCAAAAAAGGAAGTGCTCAGTGACAACCCCCTCCTCTCCAAATTCCTCCCTGCTCTGATTTCCCAGAATGCCAATCTAACTGTGCCCCTCCCAAAAATACTCTGCATTTGAATACTAGATAGTCTCAATACTTGTCTCACAGAGTGTCGCTGCATTGGGAATGCAGCAATTACATCTCTGCTCTCACTAGTCGGTCAAGGTGACGGTAAATAAAACTCAACATACCTGATGTGAAACCAGAATGTCAGATCCTTCTTGGTCTTGACCACTAGGCAGCCATGACTCAAATATCCATCCTTCCAGACACTTTTTTGGAGTGTTTTCAAGTACATTCACTCTCCCCTTTCATGGTTTATATTGAGGCAAAACAAATGAACTTCTTTCAATCAGACGTCAATGTTGAACTCTCCACTCTGGCACAGGGCAGAGGACTGGCCTGCAGCTCGCATGTTGCCGCGCAACATTCGCCAACACTGGAAACCAATCAATGCCATGCTATAGCTGAGAGGAAGTGGCTGGGAAATCGAAGACGAACATTGATAAACTGAGCAAATGGCCTCCGAGCCATTACACTGGACTTCCCCGTTAACATCATATTACCATTTCAGTGTTCCTGCATGCAGTTCAGTTTGGTGGAGTGGGTCTAAAATATAGTTCAGGCTGTGACATACATGACACTGTGGTGTAAAAAAAGTAAGTTGGTGGCTAAAGGAACAATGTCCGCTCGATATGTTGCATGCATACTGTTGATGGGGGGATCTTATTGACTGCAATGTTGACACTACAGTAATATGAGGGGGTAATGACCTGTGATGACATTGGCTCAAAATGTCCTTCAGCAGTAACCTTCAGCAATAATTGTGTTGAGTCCCCTCGACCCAAAAACTGTTCTTTGCTTCTTGTTTCTTCACTTTGATTTTTCAGCTTCTGCACCTGCAGAGTTTGACACTTTATATCTGAGACGAGCATGATTTTGTGACATCACAACCACTTTTCAGCCAATCACGGTCCAGTTGAAAACTTCTGCTCGTGTCAAGTGAAATCTTCAAACCTCCATATGAAAAACATATTCGTATATTCATTAGATTATGACAGAGAAGTTATCTTATTGTGTAGAGGGGACCTTTAAATGATTTTATTTTCTGATCCTTTTCCTCAACTAGTACAAGCGAAACATGAGTCCAGCTGTTAATGAACTTCTGGTGAGTGCTGTCTGACAATCCAACATATTTGAGAAATGTCTGTTTGCATCTTCACAAGGACCATCATTTCATTTCACGACCAACTTTTTTTCCCATACAGAAAAAACACACTCATATTTCCATAACGATAACACCGAGCAGCACAGGGCAT
Source organism: Chaetodon trifasciatus (assembly GCA_037975065.1). Lineage (NCBI taxonomy): Eukaryota > Metazoa > Chordata > Actinopteri > Chaetodontiformes > Chaetodontidae > Chaetodon > Chaetodon trifasciatus. The sequence goes on along the minus strand of JBBMOE010000014.1, from coordinate 5,182,320 downwards.
CTGGTGACGTGTCGTTTCTCTGCAAAATCAAATATTCCACATAATAGATATTCAGTGTCCACCAGGAAGTAGATTCAGCTGTCCACCTGGATGTTGTCCCACACTCTAACTATGTCTGGAAAGTCATGGAGGACTTCTATTAGCCTCGAAGCCGCATCCAGCTGGTCCTGGTTTAGAGACAAGAGGGTGCGGGGAACAAACTCCAGCCCAGCGGACGTAATCTGCATCCCCAGCTCCTCCAATGAGGCCTGCACTTTCCTCACCTCCGTCAAGTCACAAATAAACTGAGGAGACAGGAACAGATGGAAGTATTAGGGAAAGGTTTCACAAATGTTTCTGATGCACACACAAATGTTTCTTAATCTAAATAAATGAAGCAGAAATACACAAACACATGTACATATATGATGCAATATTCATCACATGACTGCTTGTCATGTGTGAGCATCACTGCATTTGTGTGTAGGTTTCCTGAGACTCGATTCACAAATGCATGTTTCTCAACAGGTAATATCTGTAGCCAATCTGGATTTGTGCACATTAAAACATATTGATGTGGAGGAAGCCATTTAAACCAGGACAAATATTCTCCTTAGAAAAGATGCCTCTTCATGTCTGACCTGCAGGATGGGTTGCTCCTCCTCATCCTCAGCCTCTTGGACATCTTCAGCTCCCGCCTCAATGGCCAGCTCCAGAGCTCGCTCCGTTGAGAGGTTCTTGCTCAGCACCACCACCACCCCCCTCTTGTTGAAGTTGTTGCGCGCTCCGTCTGACAGCATCCCTCTGTGGATGAGTGCAGAATTACACCTCTGTGACAACATAAACCTACATTAAACTATATGAAATGATCCCTTCTGCTTAAATGCATACACCACATATGGGTATTTGGCATCTTTTACTGTATGTACATGTACACTTTCAGGTATTCCTTTCAGACCACTTAAACAGTATTTGTGTACAACTAGTGGTGTTTGCTCCACCATTATTTAAGTGGTGTGTGAAAACACATGAAATGTCTGTGTTTGAGTATTTCAGATATACAGTAGAGTAACAGGAAGTCGGTCCTGACCCGTTCCTGATAAGCAGGCGTCTAATCTCCTGCAGGCTGCGTGAGTGGTTGTCAGTCAAGACCTCCATGAGCAGCAGACATCCACCAGGCCCCCGAGCTTCAAATATGTACTGGGACATTGGTTTAGCCTTTTCCTGCAGAGCCAGGGGAAAAGACAGGAATGAGAATCTGTGTCGAGGCGAACTGAAGTGCTGTTTTTTGAATTCATGTTTCACCCGCTGGTCTAAGGAATTGTGTTGGCAACCTACCGCATTCTTGATTGCAGCCTCTATAGAGGCTTTGGGCATGTTCTTGCTTCTGCACTGGTCCAGTATCTGGGCTAAGTTTACATTCATGTCTGGGTTGGATCCACCCTCTGAATGTCAAAACAAAATTGAAATTAGCGGTAGCTGACAAGAAATCACACCAGCTGTGATTGAAATGCATGATTTCCTTTTCCTTGAGCGAGTTCTTGTCTCACCTTTCACAGCTAACTTGATCATCATGCCAAACTTCATAAACATCCTGCCCCGCGCATCATCTTTAGGTCCCTTGATGTGCTTCACCTTTGACCACTTGTTGTGTCCTGCACACAAGGAGGAGCACAGCTGCAGCGCCCTGACAGGAGAGGTCCTCCACGGCGTGCGCGTAAGGCATGAAGCCAGCGGGAGGACGGACTCCACCTGGACCGGGAACCTGGCTGAGGTCGCAGCCAGGGTCCTGGGGCGCAGGGTCCGAAGAGCCCACAGCGCCACGGCCCCCGCCATGCCCTTCACACACACAGGCGAAGTGTTAGTTAATTCAGTGCCACTGTCACATGTTTAACCTGCTGTACGTGTGGAGCAAAGACTGTTCAAGAGCCGAGCTGGAGGCTTCCGTCTGCAGGAGAAGCCCTTAACGTCAGAAATCAATCGTTTTCAGATCGATAAATAAATCAAACAGCCCGACATTTGCTAACTTACAGTTTCGAGTCAGCACAGCACGCAGCTGCTGCCGTCCTTGTTGTGAACCCGGCACTTCCTGGTTGCGATGACGTCAGGAACCGGCCTTTCAAAATAAAAGATCAGTCAAGTACCACGACGTTATAGATATACTGTATGTACTGTAAGGTTGTTCATGGTCATGGAAACGTCATATAGGTGTATGTGACATGCTTTATTCTTTATTCTCTTTATCATGAATCCTATCATCTTAACCAGGGTTAAGTTGCAAAAAAGAAAAACATAAATAAAACAATTATTATTATTAAGAAATGTTATGTTGCTGTTGTTGTTGTGCACATTGTGTGCAATAAATGTATAAATATGTGCAGTAGAATATTTGTATTTAGATAATATTAAAATAAAATGATTTTGCTGATTAAAAAAATAGCAAGCATTTTTGGGCACTGGATGGGCACTGCATGTCCAATATTCACAAACTGCAGAAAAAGTACATGCAGTATTTGCTTTCTTATAAACTAGTCATTTCTATACATGAATATCTATTCTCATACATGTCGTTCCTATCGTATTAAAGCTTCTGTCTTCATTGTAAATTGTATTGAATGGGGGAAATGTATTAGACATCCTGAACCATGGGAACCTGAAATCTCTTGGAGGACCCATGGGTGTTTCTGGTTGAGATTGGGAACCACAGCAGAATACCGGCACACAACTCGAACATCTGGTCCCATGTAATTTGTATATCTGTAACATCTGCTCGTGTCAGTGTCAGGGATGTTAACACTGTAGAGATTATACAATAATGATAATAATAATACAATAACTAACTGGGACAAACAGTAGGCAATGTGAGTGTGTCCTCCAAAATGTCCCAGCGTGGGAAATGGAAATGAAATGTTGGTCTCTTGCCATGGGACCAAAGTCTATTAAATCATACTGCTTCTATTTATGATGGTGGGACATAATAATAATAGGCTTATGACCCAGTCTCTTGTCCTGGATTCAAAAAACAAGAACATACGTATGTACCAAATCCTTGAGCAATACATTTGTGATTAATATTTACGGAATTATCACAAGGATGGTAAAAGCTAAAACCACTATGTCTGATAGTGGGAAAAAACTGTAAAAGGAGACAAGTGTGAAAAACAACAAATAAAACAGACAGATAGAGAGGATGACAGAGACAGATGTCCACACCCAAGGAGCACAAAGAGTTAAGTGAGATGGAAGCCACAGCCAATCAAGGCCAACCCATCTCTGATAGGCAACAGTCCAAAGAACTGTAAAAGGAGGAGATTTCTTCCACAGAGCTCCCCTCTCCCTCTTTTCCTGTCAGAAACCTTCTCACACTAGTCTGGCTGCTACATGGTCCCTCAGACCTGATCAGCAATGTCCACTGAGCCTCAAGGAGAAGACTGGAGACAGGAGACATTTTGAAAAGGGATGTCAAAAGTACGCAAAGCTCAAGAAGATATCTCCAAAGGCAGCTCTTATTGGCAGGTGAAGCCCAAACAATCACTTAAGAACACCAGGAGCACTGATGAGACACCAGAGGAGAACTGTCCTTAACTGCAGGACACAAGTTCCTTCAATGCAACCTGAGGAGGACAAGATGATCTGATGTTAATGAGACGTCCCGTTCAAGACAACAGTTGAAAAGTCGTCATGTTATTTGCGCAGGGAACTGCTGCCTTGGCTCTTTTCCACAGTGCTCTAATAGTGAGTGCACTGGTAAGTGTGTTTGAGTTATTTCTTATTTGAGTGACTGATTTATTGATCACTTCATTGATTGAATGTTTTCCTTTCAGAAATCTGTTTTGGTTTACCAACAACATTTCTTTTCACTTTGCTTTCACTTAAACTATTTTTAAGTTTTATAATTTGTGCAAACTTAACTTCTTCTGAATCTCATGTGATTGGAATAATATTGATCTTCTCATATTTGTGGAGGGATTGGTGAGCATGTGATCTTCTACAGAAAATCACCAGCTTAACTAAAATGAGCACAGCTGAAGCTTAACTCTCAATCCAGTGTAAACGTATAAAAGGATGCTTTTTTTGTGCTCTAAATTTAAACTTTTCACACAGTAGCATCATATCTTACACTATAATATGACCCTGAGTCAGAAATAACACTCCCGTACTGCTGCACCTTCAGCCAAATCCAGAACATTTCATATATCTGTGACTCTCTTTGATCATTTGAATTTTGGACATAAATTTATCTCGTGTGTCGGGAAACCTGCCAACCATTCACCAGCAAGGCGGACCATAGATGGATGGTGCAACTTTCTTCCTTTTTTAACAAATGTGGTTACGTTGAATAACTTCTTTTTAGCAGTTCTACTGAGGAATATCATTTTTTTCTTCTTTTTTGAGTAGTTTTATATATTGCATAGTTTATTTCCAACCGTTAAACAGTCAAATCAGGTGACGATGAAGCCCAAAATGACCTAAAAGCCATAATAATATCTATTTATTGACAATAAAATAATCAATAAATTATAGGATATTTGGCAAATTTTCCTGCAGAATCTTATGTCCAGATGGGAATATTGCCTTGAAAAATGTAACGCACACACTCTTACAAATGAAAAAGAATAGGTATCTTTGAAAATATGATTTTTTATAAAGGGCACTTGAGGTTATTTTTTTAGGGAAAAGACGTTCAGATAAACACCAGACTTCTCCTTGACTGACACAAAAGCCTGTGAAAACAACAGCATCAGCAAAACCAAACCAGAAACCCTCAATCTCCGCCATCAGAGGCCACCTGTGATCTGCTTTACCTCACAAACCTCCATCAGCTCTGACCTCTTTAACCTTTCGCCCACTGAAGCACAACCCTCCTGCAGCTCAAGCTGACCTTCTCCTGCGCCTGAGCCCCATCTCTTCATCTTCTCTCGGGTCGATCCTGAGTGTCGCCCTCAGGCAGACTTACAACCTCCTGCTCAGCCAGCCTGAAAATCACTTTACATGAAGCAGAGGGCTGTGAGAGCAAATTCAATTATGACACAAAGCCGAGGAGATGTCTAAACCCGATTGTTTTGCTAACACTCCCTGTCCGTCAGCAGAAAATCCTCCCGTCCAAAGAAAAGTGACTTCTCTGTATTGATTTGCATGTATTGAATTATGCCGCATGTCAATGCACTTTATTTGTTTTTGAGGATGTTTTGTTGAGGCACAGGTAGAGGACTTTGTCTGGAAACTTGAATATCTAATTAGGGCTATCAGTAATCGACATGTGTTTAAATGGGATTGTGGACAAAAACGGACGTACACATAGACACTGTAAGCAGTGTCAGCATTGCCAGAGTGTGTCCACAGTCCACTGCAGCAACAACAAGTGGTTTGAGCGGCTCAATATGTCTGTATTGACTTTGGATGAGAATCTCCTCCCAAAACAAATCACTGTAGGAAATGATAGCCATTCAACAATCCGAGTGCTACAATACTGGAAACACTGTTTGCCCACTGGTGATTTATTTTAAGGGCTTATACCAAGAATGTTAGTCATCACATATCCATCGACATAACTGGGTCCAGTCTAAGTTTTCTGACATTTGCCAGGAAGACCGCTGAGAGAAGCAGTGGTGGAAGAAGTAGTCAGATCCTTTACAAGTAAAACTCTGCTGAAAATTGGCCTTTATGACGGATAAATTATCATATTGTTTACCTTTTTTACTACTTCTTTGTATACAGTTTTTTGCTCAGTGATTCCTAACCTACAGATCTGGTCAGTTAATCTTTTCACTCAGTCTTTAACAGTTAAATGAAACAATCTGAGAAACCACTCTTTGGTGGCATACATGGCTTTAAAGGGAGTGGAGTTAAGTAAGAGTGGATTCTGTCGCCATCCAAGAAAAAATATCACTTCACCCTCAAATTTCACAACCAAAATTTCAATTTGTCCAGTATTTTGATTGATGACCAAATATCTGAAAACTAACAACATTCCCATCAGCCATCAGAGAAGAAATATAAAGTAGTATAAAATGGCAAGATTTAAGTACAAGTACCCCAAGCTTTACTTAAGTACAGCGCTTGAGTAACTTTTCTTAGAAACTTTCTGGCCCTGGTGAGAGGATTCACAGTCACAGAGGAAGCTCCGGTGGATAGTCTTCTCCACTGGATCCAAAAACTTGTTTCTGTCTCTTTCCCTGGACTTTTCTGCCTCATCATCTCTCTCACTGCTCTGCTCTAGCAGGCAAACAATCCTCATGTGAGTTCTCTAGTTGCTAGATTTGCTGGTATGTTGTGAAATGCACCTGGGAACACAAAGCTGCTTGTGTAGACTAGCCCTCAGCAGCATGGCCGAGGTGCAGAGGACAAGGCCCCCATGTGGCCAGTGGCAGCTCCACCTCTGGACAAAAAAGGGGCTGGTGAGGCATCATCACATACCGCACCCTCACACAACTATTTCACAACACCTGAAGGCAGCACATCAGAACCATGGGAGAGTTTTTGGTTGACAGATGGCCATATTGGAAAGAGACTTTAGGGAGACTTTTATTGGGAAACTTCTCATGTCTGTGGGCACCTTTGAGACTTTGACAAATACCAAACAACCTAATCACACCCCTGCAGATGCATCATTTTGGTTGGGTAAACGACATCGTTCTTAAAGGATCACGCCTTCAGCTCTTTTACAGTTTGCTACAAAGCAAGCCTACTTTACGTCACAGCTAACTATTATGGCATCTTAAAATTTTAGGTTTATTTGTTTTGCCTGTGAAGTAGCAGACTTTGTAATGTAGTTTACGTAAAAGAAAGAAATCGAAGTGCATCTAAAATCTAAAACTGCATAGTGTGCATTTGAGATGCTCAACAAAAATGTTCTGTATTTAGTCATTAATAGGCTAAAACTGACAAAAAAGATGTATATAGGCCTGTAATGCATCACTAAGAGATTAGTGAACCAGCCACAGCAGATACATGATAGGATTGATCCTGTTAAAAATCTGTTAATTCACCTTAATTACCTAACTTTTCTTTACATTTCTGTTTCATGCCATACACATAGGAAGAAACCCTGCTTACTTATATTTCACATACAACACTGTAAATGAATATCCCGCATGTTTGTCCGAACAGTTTGACGTCTCTCTTTCATCCACCTGCTACAGATAGACTCTGATGATGTCATCACGCGAGATGAGCAGATCTACGTCCTGATTGGCGCTCATGCCAAGTGTGAAAGGAACATCCAGGCGCAAATGGCCCTGGCTAAAGGTTTGTGTGCTGCTTGGTTATCCCATCATCAAAACATCACAAGGAGACACGTAAGCTAAACGCCTTTCAATAATTTATAGAAGACGATATTTATTACATCAATTATGTATTTAGGATCAGATATAACACCATCCAATGTCCTGCTGACCAGTATCTGTGTGATTACAGAGCTGAATTTAGGTGCAGACAATAGCAAGACGTTTTTCATTCAGATTATGACGCAGAAGCTGATGATAAGTTGCTTCAATGGTCTTTTTGCAGAGAAATTTGATTTGAAGACAGAGCTGCAGTCTGAAGCCTAACAGAGGCACAGATATAATGCAAAATACTGGATGAAATATTACATCACGTAGCTTATATTGTAGGAAACCATCAAAGGAAAAATGTGATACAGGTTCTATTTTCTTGAATCATCCAAACACATCTTCATACATAATGAGTGCTTCAACTTCTGATACTTTAAAAGTATTTTGCTGACATCAGACTCGGTATCAACAGATAATCAAAATCAATAAAAACGACTTATAGGCCTTCTGACTCCTTGGGCCCCTGAGCCTGTGTCAAGCCTACAGAGTCTGTAGAAAAGCCTAAGCTAAATCCTCAAATAGGTAACAGCTGTTTCCTTTTATCTGTAAAGAAGGTGACTGTATCCCGGAGTGGGACGGGATCATCTGCTGGCCGCAGAGTAGAGCAGGTCAGCTGGTGTCAGTGCTATGTCCAGAGTACATCTACGACTTCAACCACAGAGGTAGGAGAGCTCAGGGGACGCTAACATGCAGAAATAACACAGCAGCTTTGTCCTGATGAGCGTTTTTATATATTTCTACTGTACCACAGACCGTTATGCTAATGTTGTGACTGTATCTTGCTCTGCTGTGATGCAGGACAAGCCTACCGCCAGTGTGATGCATCCGGGAACTGGGAGCAGGTGCCCAGTATCAACCGCACATGGGCTAACTACACCGAGTGCACCACATACTTGATCTCCAACCACAGGAGCCAAGAGGAGGTATGTACATGTGCGTTTGTCGAGATATGTATTGGACACAGACACAGTGTGTTCTTGTGGCTGGTTGAACGTGTGTGTTTGTGCACTTGTATGGATTGATGTAAAAGAGAGGAAAGGTTCAGGCTGCAGATTGTTGCTGTGTTTTCTTAGAAGTTGAAGTGGAATTACTCCACACAATATTCTCCATATAATAATGACAATATTCGGTCATCTACTAAAATGTTTCAGATGTGTCTTCAAAAAGTGTTGGTGTTCTGTCTCTATGAATCTGCACACATGCACACTCAAAGTGTGTTTTTGTTTTGCTTCAGAAGGTGTTTGAGAGGCTCCATCTCATGTACACTGTTGGCTACTCCATTTCTCTGGTGTCACTGCTGGTGGCAGTCTCCATCCTCTGCTATTTCAAGTAAGAAACAGAAAACTTCAGTAATATTCAAGTGAGAGGATTTGTCCAAAAAACATGATTTTTTTAATGCTAACATCCCAACATCTCTCTCTTTCCAGGCGTCTCCACTGCACACGCAATTACATCCACATTCACCTCTTCACCTCCTTCATTTGCCGAGCAGTCAGCATTTTTGTGAAGGACGCTGTGCTCTACACCATATCTGATGACAGCAATGCTGAGCCTGAGTTCACTACACAGAGGCCCCATATGGTAAATCGTTATTAGGATGCAAGACATGCTCGCGTACTTGTATGATATGAAATTAAGTTTATGTTATTTGCTTTCTTGGCAAAAATGACATGAGAGAATTGATACCACTCTGTTTGTGCGCTAAATATGAAGCTACAGGCCGATGGTTAGCTCATCTTAGCATGAAGACTCTAAAACTCTTTAATTAACATGCTCTCATCTCATTCATTTCATCTGTGAAGCAAAAGAAGTGTAAAAACGACCTCTTTTTCCAGTCTGTATGCCAAGATCAGCTAACTGGTTATAGTTTCATATTTAACAGACAATTAAGGGACTGACACTGATCTTCCTCACCTAACTCTTGGCAAGAAAGCAAATGAGTGTTTAAATGTTGAGTCCTTCAAGAGGAAAACATAAATCCCAGTCTTCCTGACAATACATATTACCATATATTTTACACAGAGCTAATACGCCTTGCAGCGTTTTATGACCTGACTGAATGTTTTATTTACATGCTGCTTTGTGTCCTCAGGCCGGCTGTAAAGTTGCTGTTACTTTCTTCCTTTATTTCCTGGCCACCAATCATTACTGGATCCTGGTGGAGGGGTTGTACCTACATAGCCTCATCTTCATGGCCTTTCTCTCTGACAAGAACTACCTATGGGCCCTCACTATCATCGGCTGGGGTAAGCGACATTGGACCAGACACAGTGTCATCATGTATCGAGCTAACAGTGAAAAACAGTGAAAAACAGACTCACTCTCTCTGCTCATCTCAGGTGTTCCAGTTGTGTTTGTGTCCATTTGGGTCAGTGCACGAGCCTCGCTGGCAGACACGCAGTGAGTCATGTGATGCATTCACATGTCTAATATTTAAACGACACCTGTATCACAAATTCTTACTTCAACTTTGTGTCTCTGTCTTCAGATGTTGGGACATCAGTGCAGGAAACCTAAAGTGGATCTATCAAGTTCCCATTCTGGCAGCCATTGTTGTAAGAAAACATTACATTACATTTTGACACTGTTAAAAGATATTTGACACTTGAATATGGTCTGACTGTACCCCTCTGCCCCTGTAGGTAAATTTCCTGCTCTTCGTGAACATAATACGTGTACTGGCCTCTAAACTGTGGGAAACAAACACTGGTAAATTGGACCCTCGGCAGCAATATCGGTAATTTTTCATTAAACCCTCCAAGAATGATAAGCTGAGAAGACTGTCTTTTATTACATTTTTTCATCTTAGTGTAAAATTCTCCTGACAATCTTTCAAATGACAGTTGGCTGCCATCCTTTGACAAGAAACAGTAAATCACCGCATGAATGTTTCCACTCTTAATCTGCAGGAAGCTGCTCAAGTCCACATTAGTCCTCATGCCCTTGTTTGGAGTCCATTACATGGTGTTCATGGCTCTTCCCTACACTGAGGTCACTGGTCTGCTGTGGCAGGTGCAGATGCATTATGAGATGTTCTTCAATTCATCCCAGGTCAGCATTCATAAGCATCAGCTCTGCAAGCAATAACTAGACAAGACAGCAATTGGGCAAGTTGTTGAAAATGTCAAAGAATTGTTTTTTTTTTTAGGTAATAGAATACAGTTATGTTTCCAGTATTTATAGGCAATACATTTACAAAAATTTCACCCTTTCTAACAAGATCTCAATTTCATCTTTCAGGGCTTTTTTGTGGCATTTATCTACTGTTTCTGCAATGGGGAGGTAATGAAGCTGTTGTTCAGTTTTCATGAGTCAACTCAGATTTTACAATAAAAAAAGAAACAAACAGAAATTTCTGCTTGTCTCCTTCCTGTTCTCAGGTGCAGGCGGAGGTAAAGAAGGCGTGGTTAAGACGTAACCTCACGCTGGACCTTAAACAGAAAGCCAGGATAACCAGCAGCGGTGGCGGAGGCAGCTGTTACTACGGCGGCATGATGTCACACACCACCACCCACAGTGTCAGCTTGTCTGTTGCCAATCCCAGAGCTCTCTCCTTCACTGGAGGTGTTGTGGGCCCAGGTGGAGCAGTTGGTGGAGGGTCAGGGGTCCGGCCGCCACGCCACAGCTCTCTCCACCCACAGACCAGCCTGCCCGGATTCGTGCCCGGTGATACTGAGACCACCGGCCCCCAGCAGGAGCTAGCTGTGTGGAAGGCAGGGGGGACGGAGTCTGGAGTTTTTGCCAGGCATGCCAGGGCCAGCAAAGGAAGTCATGACTCCAGAAGTCAGGAAACATTTCCACAAACCTCTGGAGAAGAACCAGACAGCTACTTAACTCTGAAAGAGCTGGAGACCATCTTGTGATTGTTCTGATAAATGTCCAGCTGAGCTAAAATGAAGTACTGGACTAATGCAGATCAAACCAGATGACGCAAATTTTACTGAGGGAATACAAACTGACAAAATGACACTGAAGGCCTTTACGCATTATGACATTCCAGATCAGGACTGTGTTTGACAGTTTGTGTTGTACTATAATCTCATCTCAAGCTATAGACACAATCTCCAGGTGGATATCTTGTGGATCTATTTAATTCCTGTCAGAATACATGAATTGTACATACATTTTATATGCTTTCAACTGCTGTGAAGAGGTGATGCTGCAGAGGACAGACCTGGATGTTTAAACAGGGACATATTTGTCTCCCTCTTCACATCTTTCCTGTGTTGGATTTTCCAGGCCTGACTGGCTGACCCAAGTTTAAACTGCACTTAGGTTTGTGTGTGTGTGTGTTTGTGTATGTGTGTGTGTGTGTGTGTGAGAGAGAGAGAGAGAGAGAGAGGGAGCTGCTGCTGTCTATCAGTCTGCTGTAATCATTGCTTTTCCAAATATTGATCTCCATACATATAAGCTGCACATGTATGATGGAGGAAGTATTATTCCAATAGTTACCAACCTAACTGTCCACATTTGATTATTTGACAGTGTTGTCCAGACAGTCTGTCTAGACAGGTTGGGTCTCTCTGTGCACCTTTGTTGTCGTCCATGTTGTCTACTCAGCCCTATTTATCAGTCTGACAGGAGCCTGAGGGCTCATGCACAAACCTTTTGCCCATCTCAGGCCAGACCCCACGCTCCCTCCTCCACGTGACCTCTGCCCCCAACGCCCTCACAACACTGTCCAGAATTTCACACACTCCCCTCAAGCCTCAGCTCAGAGCAAAGAGGCACCTGAGCTGTTTGTGGACCTTGTGCATGAGTGACAAACCTGCAGCACAAGCCACCAGTATTCACAAGATAAACAGACAGGAAACCGTGCTTATGAATATTTTAGGCATCCAGAAAGAGATGACTGTTCTGTGTTTATAGTATATGTACACTGTAAGATAACTCATTTAAGAAATGTTCTGCCTTGAGAGTTTAAATAAAGTGAAATAAAATAAATGGAACTAAACCAAAAGGAACTGATTTACATACTACTTCATAGCTCTATGTGTAAAAAGTTTTGTTTGTTATTAAAGGAAAAACTTAAGTTAATGCACACATTTACTACTATTCTCATTCTGAAATGCAAATTCCTCCAACACAAAATTACACGCACCTTTTAAGCAATGATCCCTCACTTTTATAACTCTTTTCTTCATTCATTTGAACTTTATTTAACCTGGTGAGTTCCACTGAAGTTGAAAACATATTTTGCAAAGTAGATGATGAAAAGCAGTCTAAATTAAGAATAGAGTCAGTCATCATGGAGCTTACATTGGTCTGGTCTTCTGCCGGAGATATCAGATTCATCAATTTAATTTCCTTTTGCAGACTGTTCCAAGTGGGCTGGAGTAGGAGACGTTTAGGCTTTCTTTCCCTTCTCTGTAAAGCTTGAGCAGACTGACACTGTGTATAACAGACGTGTCGCCAGCGCTACTGAAAGCCAACATTAACGATCATAAAGTCCAAGGTTCTACGAGAACAATGACACACCACTACCATCAAAGTCCTGAAATATATGAGCCAAGTGGATCTTTCCATCTTTCCAGTAGCTGTTAGTACTGCGTGTCATATTGTTGACACGATGTACCATATATTCGGTCTGCAAAACACCACCATCATCTAAATGTTTCTAATCCATAATCCAAGTGAACCTGCAATGTTTTTTACTCTTAAAACGAAGCCATGTATTTAAAGGGTCACAGTTGTATAATGTTTTGTGGACGCACTTGTCTTTAAAAAAAAAAAAGTAAGAAAGAAAAGTAAAGAAAATTGATAATGTTTGATATTTTTTGGCTTTACAAACTTTTATCCATCTCAAGTGAGTCCTTAATCTTCTGGAAGTGCAACATGAAATCAGTGGACTGCCCCTTTAAGTGATGAGTTACCAGATAAAACTCTGCCCCCTGCTGCAAGAATGGAAACATTGCGTGTCTTCACTGGTTGTTGCTACATGAGGAGTCAAATGTGAAAAGTGAAATGGAAACAATTATCAATCAATAGTCTGTGAGTTTCCAACCATCAGAGAAAATCTATAAACACACAGCGAGAAGTGCGTAGCATGGCGAGAACATAGGAGCCTTTTAGAGCCACAACACTCATGCAGTCGATGGATGAAATTAAAATAATGGACAAAAGTTTGACTTGCTTGGCTTTGTTTTGAGGGGAATTTGAAATATATACATGCTTGTTACAATGAAGGAAATTAGATTAGTTTGTTATGCCATTTATTAGATTTATTGTGTTATGAACATACAAATGGCAAACACATGTGGACCAACCACTGCAGCGATGAAACATAGGTCAGATGTGAACATAACTTCCTCTTTATAAAACATTACATTGCAAACAAAGACGTTAAGGAAGGTTCACTTCCTAAAACACAACTTTTGTTTAATAATCATTCAGCCAGAGGAACTAATCAGGAATGATTAAAAGTTTAGCCCATAAATCTTCATATAATGAGTAATAAAACACGAAACCATATGACATTGAGCCATGAGGTACTGTTATGTCTGCCTATAACATCTGTTTATGTCTGAATCCCATCTCACAGCTCTGATGTTGCCAAAACAGGAGTATGAAGCATTCAAACATATGGAGCACCAGACCCAGATATGCATGAGTGATTACTCCTCCACCTCCACTGGACAAAAAAAGACCCCACAATCCCAACCCCCCACCCAACAATGCATGGTGGCAACCAGCTGTCAGCTCATTAGAGAGGAGAAGGTGGAGGCCAAAGTGTCACCGTTTGATGACACTTTACAGTTCTGCAGAAGCACAAAACCTCTTCTGGGAGTAGAGTAGTAGGAGGTAGGAGGAGGGAAAAGAAGGGAGGGAGGAGACTGAAGAGGACGCTGATCGGAAATTACAGGAGGAGGAAATGATCCAGCATGATGACTGAGGTGGTGCTACTGGTGTTGATGATATCACCCTTATTGTACTATAAACCTGCTTTCAGAGGCTGCTATTGAACAAGAAACGAATGACACATAACAGTACAAAACAGTACAGGTCTTTGATGGAGAGACACACATGACGTTCATATAATAAAGATGCATTGTCCCACAGAGAGAAAACATGAATTGAAATCTATTCTACAACACAATGAAAAATAAACGCAGTGTAATATGGAGGTCCTTTTTTGCAATATATGGCAGCATATTGTCATTTTTTATCTATAACACGTGACCATACAGCATCTGTGACCTTAAAATCATAAATATATTATTGGGAAACACTTTTCTACATTATATAAAAGTAACTATTAAACAAATAAACAGACACTTTTGCCTTTTTATTCCTTAGTTTTGTTATGGTTTGAAAAATCATCTGTCACTGTCTGACAGCATTATATATCATTTTCACTCTCCACAGTAGTTATACTCTGCATTCTGTATTCTAAATGTTTTGCAGCCTACAGGCTACATACATATTTACCCCAAATTCATCCTGACATATTTAGTATCTTTGGACACTTTTGGATGTTTGCAAGATTTTCTGAGTATTCAGTAATAAAATCATCACTGTAGCTTATTGTCTCTTCGATGTTTGTAATGACTAACCCATCAAGCGTGTCAGCGAATCTGAGGAGGTTTTTACCTTTTGATAGACTTATTGGATATATTTATAAAAATTACCTTTTAGAAATGTTTTTCATTTGTATAATGCTGCTGAAATCCTTATGTGCACAGTACAAATGTTGAAACCATGTGGGCAGGAAAGTGCTTTCAAAGTACACTTGTCACTCAAACCACTGAGGTGACTCGTCATGTTCAGTCTGCATGATGAGAGCTGATCCAGTGACGTCAGGTTGACGTCAAAAATAGGCGGGGAGACAGAGAGAGAGAGAGAGAGAGAGAGCAGATGTAATTGGGTCCTCTGTGTATAAGAGTAATAATAAAAACAGATAAACACACTACATGCTCCGCTGTAGCTGATGTCTCAAGCCGCACATCCTTCGCCGTAAGACGAAGCGCTGCAGCCGGCTGACAGCAGCTCTGATGCGGCCAGGCAGCATCCTCTCTCTGGCATCCAGAAGTGAATGAGGAGGGCAGGTGGCCGACAGGGAGGGGTCCTTTGATTTCAGGGCTGCCTCCTCCTGGATGGAGTCCGGCTGTGTGCAGGCAGCGATGGCCATGGGAGATGTCTCGAAAAAAGCGTCGGCTCGGAACGTGGCGGTGGAGCGAAAAAACCTCATCACTGTCTGCAGGTCAGTGTGTGGTCAAAGAGACCCTGCGCGTGTGCGTTTTAAGTGCCTGTGCTCTGATATGAATGGAGATTTTAATGGGCTAAATGTTACAGTACTTCTAAATGGCCATGCGATTGCGTGTGTCTATTTTCTAACTACGAATTGACCCCCCTTGGTGTTTTTATTCTCACGTAGAATAAATGCAGAAGACATATTTTGACATGCGCGCTGACGTCATCCCATCTCATAAGTCTTTTTTTATGAATTCCGTGCTGACAGTGGGCCTGCTCGCGCGCTTACGAAGCCTCTGTGCGTGAACCACCATCCATTACAAATGTCTAATGTATAAAATCCGACAGACAGACAGCCGGGCTTCTCTGTGTGATATAGCAGTGTCATCTTTGTCAGTACGATTCATTTTCTCTCCGCTGATGGCGTGGTTGCTATGACGACAACCTTCATGGGGCAAGGACTAGCTGGTACGCCAGGGACTCAGGGCAGGGAGGCGATATAAGGCCTGTACATCAAGTCCTGATTGGACAGAGCTTAAACACATACAGACATAAACATACTGTACCTGCATGTATGAAAGATTTAACTTCTGCCATGCTGTTGTCTGTAGTTGAGTCTGAGCTCTTTTAAAATCAATATCAAAATAAATATTTCTACTGTAACAATGGGTCCAATGACTATGTCAAAGGGGTCACTCATAGAGATGAACCCACATAGTTTTAGGAGATCACCTGACTACACTTTCTCAGCTGTATGAGCACTTTGGCATCTTTATGCTCATTGTTTTGTTTTCAGACCCACACCTTTAATGTTTTGGTTCAGTCTCACAGCTCTCATCACGATTGGTTTATTGGCAGCTAAGGAGCTCTGAAGACTGAGCTACTTGCACAGCATCAAAACCACAGACAGGCACAGTTGATGCCAAGCTAACGTAGTGTTTACGGTTGCTAGTATAGCAGCTAAAGAGCCATTATTTCCTTCAGGAGTTGATGGAGAGTAAAATCAGAGCTAAAAGGAGAGTGAATATTGGACATACATTTGTCAGGTGACCAGAAACATGACTCAAATTCATGCTAATACTTTGTATTAGCTGGATGTGTAAATTGCATAGACTGGTTTCTGATGAGCCTTTGTGAAGCTACTACATTTCTACAATAGAGTTGGGCAGTTTTATTTTGGGGTCTGTGGGGATTGTCCTGCTTTTGGAGTCAGCCTCAAGTGGCCATTTGAGGAACTGCAGTTTTTGCCACCAGTATTGGCTTCAGCCTCGGAGGTTGCTGCTTGGTAAATTGTCAGCTGTTTGTAACAAGGTTGTCATTTTCACATTTTTATTTATTAAATATTTATTATTAATTAGATTCATTGGACTCATTATTAGATGTAGTTTTGAAAGAGACTTGGATATACAACAACAACTGCACAGTCATGATGCACCTGCTGCTGAATCTGACAATAAACTGAACAATATATGCAAGATCTAATTCAGAATACTTAATGGCTCCTGAGCAACTCATCTTTAGCCATCTCTCCTTACAGATATACACTAGACACCTGAAATCTTTCCATAATGCTACGATAATTCATTCAAAGGCACATTAAAAGTGCTAACCCTGGCTTTGTGTCTGCTTTGTCTCTGAACATGCTGCTTATCCTGCCAAGATTCAAGACACTGATGTTAAAGTCAAGCTGATTTTGAGGCCAAGTCATGTGGTTGGAGTCCACAGACTGGACATGTGGACTCCAGTCACATGTCCAGTCCTGCATTATGTTCTTGCCATACTGTATGCAGAACACATTAAACAAACACTACACAGACATTCGTGCAGGTGAACAAGACTGCACCTCTGCTGAGCCTATCTGGGTCATGTCACGTCCCTGCTGTCTGTAATACAGTGAAAACACAGAGGATTGTGCTCATTTTGAGGATAATCAGCCAATTATTGTCCAGTATCTGGCCGGAGTCGGAGCAGCTCAATGAGACATTGTTGCCTTTGGAACAATGGAGAGTGAAATCACTTGCCTCAGTGGCCTCTGTTAGGATAAGCATTGTCTTATGGACACATGCACCATGCAAACTGAATATAAAGCGCTCGGGATGGTTTACTAAAAACTGTTTGGGCTTGACAACTAAAAGTCAACATCTGAGTCAGCAAAAACATGAGCAATATCTATCAGAGATCATTTCTACTGCATGTCTGCCAGGTTTTTTTTTTCCATGGCCCCATATCTCCGTGTCACTGGACAAATAGCATTTGGCAGGTGTTCTTGCAGCAAATAGAGGTGCTGAATTATTTAGTCCCCAGGAAAATATTTAGGAGTGGTCATTTCAGGAGAAGGCTAATATTGCCTGAAATACACTTACCACAGGTTTACAGGGTCTTTGAGTGTTACTATATTATGACGGGGGTCACCCAGTTGTAACCACTTCAGCCTCAGCTGTACTTTATGTTCAGTGATGATTAGCAAATGTTAGCATGCTAACACACGAACCTGAGATAGTGATCTAAACATTAGCCTATACCTGCTACACACCAGGATGTTGGCATTGTGAGTCTGCCTGCCATGCTAGTGTTAGCATTTAGCTCAAAACACCTCCCTACCTAAATGCAGCCTCACAGAGCCGCTGTCAAGACTCGTGCAGGCTATTCATAGGAGTTTTACTCCTTTTTACAGTGTCAGTGAAATTTATTTAAGTTAAGCTGAAAACAATTTACAACAATGCTGAATTTGTTTTCCATATTTATTCATGTTCTCAAAATGTACTTTATAGGCTACACCATTACAAGTAGGCATCCTTACAGCCGTTGGTGTATTATAACAGACTGGAGTCATAAATTCAAGCTGTCCAGTAAGAAGAAAATTGAGTTGTTGCAGCTTCCTGAAAGCTTTCCATAAACGTCTCCCTCACAGTAAATGGGTGACATTAGCCTCGAGTGTAGAGATGAGAATCAGCCAGAAATGGATAGACTGTGGGTGTAAATCAACAAACATATAGGAGGAACAATGTGTGTTCTGATTCATGCACTTTTTGATTTTGTCCATTTTACAGGTTTTATTATCATAGAGTTTGTTTCACTAAAGTCATTATGTTGGCAGAACACTAGATCTTAACGTGGACCTTTGTGATTTCTTTTTTTTTTCAAGTAGATTCCAAAGAGTTAAAATATAGTTTGATCTACAACGTGATCCTCCTACAGTAAACTGAAAAATAGAGAGCAGTAATCCATTAATCTCTTCCCTGACTAATCTATTCCCTTGATAAACCTTATCACTGGCAACCAAACTTTTTGTTTAAAACTTCTCTTTCTGTTCCACCCACAGGTTTTCAGTAAAGACTCTGTTAGAGAAATACACAGCCGAGCCCATAGATGATTCATCTGAGGAGTTCATCAATTTCGCAGCCATCCTTGAACACATCCTCAGCCACCGTTTCAAAGGTAACGAACCTGAACGAGGACTTTGTGTGGGATAGCACTGAGTGTAGGAAACACTGAGAAAGGAATGGAAATGAGTTACCTGTTATTGATAATGGGTTTTGAGAAGGTTTCAATATTAATTTTGTCAATGTTAACCAGGAAATTAAAAAGTGATTTGCCGTTTTACATTAATTAGAATCAATTCAATTAAATAAATCAATTGAACAACACTGAAATTAAAATATAAAGTCAGGTCTAAACATGTGTCACATGTTATGTCTGCATTGTTGCATCTAAACTGCTAACATTGCTGCAGGAAATTCAGATACATAGAACTAATAACAACTCAGTATCAAGTGCATCAGTCTATTTCTAATGGCAACACAGTTTTTCATGGTCAGACAAAGTGGATTTTCTCCATCAGCACCACCTGCTCCTTGAATCTCAAGTTTCTCATGTTGTAGCTGCAACTGCTGGCTCAAGCCTCCACCCTCTCTTCATTGAAATAAATACATATTACACATGGCCACAGTTAAGTTCAACATATCAACTCAAACGATATGTGTCACGTTCTTGTTTTAGGCTCCGGCAGCTGGTTTGATGGTCAGAGGAGTTACTGGGACTACATCCGCCTGGCCTGCGCTAAAGTCCCAAACAGCTGCATTAGCAGCATCGAGAGCATGGAGAACATTAGCACCTCACAAGCCAAGGCAAGTCCGACATACATGTGCAACAAAGCTTGACTGAAGTCTGAAGCTGTCTGAGCAAACTGAGCTGCAGCATCCAGAAATAATGTGAGCAAACAGCTGTACACGAGCTTGCTGCATCACTCTGCACACAAAGTTAATTTCTTGTTCTCTGGCAACTCCTTCAGGGGCGAGCCTGGATGAGAGTAGCCCTGATGGAGAAGAGGCTGTCTGAATACATCGCCACCGCTCTGAGGGACAGTAGAACGACCAGGTTAGAGGCCCCACACACCTGACTTTACAGCTCAGCATCACCCATCCCTGCTAGAACCATGTTCCCACCTGGCTGTATTTGTCTCTGTGCTTTAGGAGGTTCTACGCAGAAGGAGCCATCCTGTTAAGAGAGGAAGCCACAGTGCTAACAGGGATGCTCATAGGTCTTGGAGCCATAGACTTTAAGTGAGAAGACTTGGCCTTTATACACTGCTATTTCATATTGAGCAGGATCATTTTGGATGGGTATTAACAGTTTTTCGTTCTTTTTCTGTGTTGTTCGTCTTCCGTAGTTTTTGTCTGAAAGGGGAGGCCTTGGATGGGAAATCTTCTGCTGTCATTGATTATACACCATACTTGAAATTCACACAAAGGTATGTTTCATTGTTAAGTAATTATGTGTTCACTTTGTGCCACACAAGATAGGAGATTAATTTATTTTAGGGGTCTTACTTACACATCTTTTTCATAGCAGACATTGGGATTGGTCATTGTAAATGACAGCCGTTACTAATAACATTAATGATACTTTTCTAACAGTCATTTGGTTGCTTTTGTTGTAGCTATGATTACCTGAGTGATGATGACGATCGACAGAGTGTTGACAGCAGCACAAGTGACGACAGCGTCCCTGAACACCCTTACATCCCCCTGGTCACCGACGAGGAGAGCTGGAGCACAAAGTGTCGCAAGATGGAGCAGAGGTTCAAGATCGTCAATGCTCAGAAGGTGTGCAGAGATCTTTTTTTGTTTGAATGTAAGAAACTGTTTGACATTTTAAGAAAAAAAGGCTAATTTGCGGCGGCACGGTGGCGCAGCAGGTAGTGCGCGTGCCTCACAGCAAGAAGGTTCCCGGTTCGATCCCGGGGTCAGGCGGGGGCCTTTCTGTGTGAAGTTTGCATGTTCTTCCCGTGCATGCGTGGGTTCTCTCCGGGCACTCCGGCTTCCTCCCACAGTCCAAAAACATGCTCATTAGGTTAATTGGTGACTCTAAATTGCCCCTAGGTGTGAGTGTGAGCGTGAATGCTTGTGTGTGTGTTGCCCTGCAGTCGGCTGGCGACCGGCTCAGGGTGTATCCCGCCTCTCGCCCGTTGACAGCTGGGATAGGCTCCAGCCCCCCCCAACCCCGAAAGGGATACAAGGGGTATAGAAGATGAATGAATGAATTTGCTTTCTCTGCATAGAGTCAGATGAGCAGTTTGATACCATTCTCATATCTCATTATGTTACATACATACTAATATGAGCATCTGAGGACGAGTGTTTCACTTAGTGTGGATGTGCATTGTCAGGGTTACCTGGAGGAGCTTGTGCGCTTGCGTGAGTCACAGCTGAAGAACACGGAAACAGAGAACAAGAGGCTAAAGGCCCGACTGGAGGAGCTGCAGAGCCACAGCCTGCAGGAGAAGAAGGAGCTGGAGGCCGTAGTTCTGGAGCTTCAGGAGCAGCTGTGAGTGATGTAGACAGAAGTTTCACCCACTACAAAACAGCAGAAAAGATCAGCATCTTAAAATCACATTATAACCTTGTAAACACTGAATGACGTCAGCACTGGTTTTAGTAACTTGCACATGTGGGTGTGTCTTTACCAGAGGCCTGTATTTGAGTACTTCTTAGTCATGTGCCGTATCCTCACGTTTGTCAGGACAAGCTTGATTCCATGTGACTCCAACCACCTGGCAAAAAACCTTTCAATCCCGTTGGTCAACCAGTGGCCAACGCTCCAGGCATACAACAACCAAGATGACTTCAAGATGTTCCGCAGGTTTGACTGAGTGTCTGTCTCCTGGCATAACTGAGCATACGAACAGCAAGTTAATTTCACTGTTAACTGAAAAGAGAACACTCTGTTATATCGACAAGGATGTGGCATTCAATACTGCTCTTTCCTGCTTCTTTAAATTATTATTTATATTCTGTTTACTCATACAACATCATGTACAACTACCATATATAACTCTACATGAGCTGCATGTTGTTCCACATCACATTACTGTTTTTACATTACTGGTTTTGCACAGACATATAAAAACAATCATGATACGGTGCCTGGTGTATGCCACTTGAATCATTTCTAGTTTTTAGTTTTCATTAATTAGTAATAGGTATTTAGACATAGCAACCACAGCTGCGTCTGCCGCTTGGTTTATCAGTTAATCAATTAATCATTTTGTCTATAAAATGTTGCAAAACAGTGAAAAATGCTCATTATAATGCTCTGATTTCCCAGAGCCCAAGGTGATGTCTCCAAACAGCTTGTTTTATGTATTATTATTATTATTATTATTATTATTATTATTTTATGCTTGTTTTATATTTATTTATTTATTTATTTATTTATTTATTTATTTTTCCAGCTATACCCATTCAAACATGGGCCGGTCTGGAAGCACTCTATTTTATTGTTGACTGGCTACAGTGTGAACCCTAACCCTAAACCTGTGTTGACCTGCAGGAGGAGTTTCCCCAGCACAGAGCTGCTGTCAGTGGCGATCAGCCTGGATTCAGTCTCCCACGGGATGGAGGGGAAACAGAATGGAGGTGCCTGCTGCACACACTATGCCACACTATATTCTTGAAAGATCAGTAAACACAGTTAGACATTTGAAGTAACCCTTCCTTTGTATATCTGCCCCACCCCTCCAGAAAAGGACTACACCCCCTCCATGATGGGCCTGTGTGGGTCCTTGGCCTCTCTTCCGAGCTGCAAGTCTCTGTCTAGCCTCAAGTCCAGCGAGTGCCTGGTCAACATCAGTGCAGAGAACAGTCCTGCCCTCTCTCCCAGCTAGGGGGCGCCAAAGAAACACTGCCAACCACTAAACAGACATTGAGACAATTCAACATGAACACAAAAGACTGCTTTTGGAAGGCGGACAAATGCTCTCTTTCGTGGCCCTTACGTGAGTCCCTTTACCTTTATGCTCTGAGCCCAGCACTCTCTCATCTTACTCATTTTAAGCGAAAGAGTAGCCTCCGTGTCTGAGACTGACCAACAAAGATGCAGGAATAGCTGCTGTACTGCCTGATGGCCTCCTTCAGTTTCACTGTCTTTAATTCTCCTGACATGTTTATGCCTCCCGAAATGCAAACAACCGGTTCAAGTTTGACCTCTGTTGCGTCACGATGCTTGATTTTGTGCACTTACAGTCCTGCATCTGTACTGGTCACATTCATCAAAACTCACTGTAGGGTTGTCCTGTATGTACTTGTCCATTTGTCTGTGTCTTAGCAGTCTGTCAGTGTATCTTATTCTGCATCTTGCATAATAATGGCAGTGCAGGATGGATGAGCTGTTATAACCTTTTAGGGAACAGAAACAATGTTTTGCCATATCTATTACACTATTATAAGAGAGATAAAAAGAGAGGCTCACAATGTGCTGAGTAAAAGTGGCCAGACTGTTTTATGATGAAGATTATTTAAAAATTAACAGATGCAGCTTCATGATATTAGGGTGAATGACAGTTTAGGCCTTATTCAATCATACAGTAGGTTAGACACAGTTTAGGTTGTGACACACGGGATCTGTCAGGCTACCAAGGTTTGCAGAGCCATTACAATGCAAACATAAAAAGCAGACATGATATCTATTGCATACAAATGCAGAATGCATTGTGACTATGCAGAATGAATGTTTTCATTGTCTTTTTCTACAAACCTGGCTTGATGGAATATGAGCTGGAGAGAAATACTGAATGTGCGTATGTGTTGTTGTTTTGCCCTCATTTTGTTTCTTATGATCTGTTCTTTTTATACGGTATTATAATTCATTTCATGACATACTTACTTCTATCATTTACCATCATGTAAATTGCAATCTCATGCAGTGTTGGTCAGAGTTGGGATATGTTGTTGTTATTTAAAATTGCAATAAAACTGCCTTTTTTGAAACATTAAATGCTGGTATGGAATGGTTGTGTGTTATTTGAGGTTTCTCACTCCACCACCGCCACCATTTTCAGCTTGTCCACTACTTTGGTTTAAGTTTAAATACCAGCATAACATTTTCATCATTCCTCCTTCAGGCGCATATTGTTCCTGAATCTCCTCCACATTTACATCCAACTATATCTTTTTTCTGCAAGTCTTGTTAAGTCAGAAACTGCTGTGTCAACTTATTGCAAACCTGGTCAGGCACAAAAATGGGGAGCAAACTAAAATTTGCTGACATCACAGCAATTTCATTTACTGTAGGTCCAAGAAACCCAGCACGCGCTGTTCCCCCTGTGCCTTGGTCACTTTTTGTTTTCACGTCTCCCCTTTGTGGCTTCGCTTTGTGAAGCATGACATCGTGTCTCTTCAAATGGGTTTGAAATAGCTTACATGAGGTCATAGGTTAGGATCATTCATTCATTAAGACAGACAAATACAGGGAGCTAAACAAACAGCAGCTGAAGGTCCTTTGGTAAACGCTGGAAATGCATTATGTAGGAGACGCATTCCAGATCGACATACTGTCCAATTAACTGCTTGGCTGTAAAATGAATGGATACCAGAGGGGTGTGAAAAGTTGGATTTACTTATCTGGCTTTGTCTTTGGCTGTTTTGTGAAAGTGACATCAATTGTTGGGTGGAGCTGCGCTAGATAGATGAGTAGGCTGCTGAACACATGGTTCAGCACTTCAGCCTTCTGTGATAAAGACATTCACTCCCATTCTGCTGTGCCAGACACACAAATGTGTTATCTAAAACATGGGCTGAGGTCTTGGTAAGTAATTGCATATTTAGAGCCAGTTTGGTGTGGGTGAGGAGGTACTGGTCTGGGATCTGCCTCTAAAACTGCATGCCATGTTATCTCTATGCCTTACTCTTGTCCCACCATTGGCACTCCCTTTTACGCAGGGTCAGACCATTTATCTCTCACAATGCACACTGTCTCACACATGCACACACACCACCCAAAACCACTTCACAGTCCACCCAGATGGTGCACACACACCCAGCTGGGGAGATTAAGTATGATGAAATAATTAGCCGACAAATGAATGAGTGAATAAAGGTGATGATTAATGTATGTCATTATGTATATTGTTATATATTGTAGCTGACTTTCTGCAGCTCATGTGTATTTTATATCACAGCTAATTACTCTGCAAAACATGCAACAGCATTTCAGAAATTTGATCATATTTTTCCTTCTGTCAGGTATCCAATGGTTTCTATTAATTTCACAACGTATGAAAATCTATATAGCTGACTCCTGAAACTTGCTTTGTGCTTTGTGTGATCCATCACAGCAAACATCAAGTCTACATTAATTTTTGTCAAATTCCATTATGGTATGAGGTAATGCGGTGCAGACTTTTCCAATCAATCTGCTCTTATATTGCATCACCATATAACGACAATCAAGTTTCAGGAGTGTGCATAATTTTCATGCAGTATGTTAAAATGAGTAGACACCAGTGAAGGTAGGGGAAAACACATCAAATTGTGTCGCACGCATTTGAAAATGCTCTGCAAAAACGCAGCTAACTAAAGCTGGAACTTGCACTGGTGTGGCCCTTTAAATGGGACGACATTTAAAATGGTAAACTACAGAAGCCTTTATGAAGTTTAAAAAGCACATCGTGTTTTTATCAGTGTCATGGTTAATCGTTACAACTGGCGATTTTCAAATTTTAAAAGCTTAAAGGTGGTATTTCAACAAAAATTTAACTCCGAAAATCAGTTGATATGAGATATGAATTGGGGCGGTGACAAAAAAATTCATTGTCCGAAGTTTGACGGATTGATGGCGGACTGTCCAATAGAATTATAGCCTGTGGCAGCACCAACCAATGAAGAGTGAGCTCGTGAGCCGGGGCCGCCCCCCATATAATTAAATCCACAGCAGCGTGGTGGTGGAAGTGTTTGGAGTTTGCGTTACAACGAGAATACCGAGGGGAGAATAACTGTGACCACCTCGCAGCTTTTTGGGGGCCACCAAAACACGCTCCAGCCCGAAAAACTCTAATGAAACACACCTTCATGTTTTCTCAGAAGACGTAGGAGTTAAAGTCGCTTTTTGAAACTGGAGCTGCTTCCTTGTTCGGCAACGGGCTGAAATATCTCAACATCCTCACAAAGAAACTTTGCTTGCTAGGCTGCTAACTCGCACACAAGCCAGAAAAAAGTATGATCACCGCCGAAGACTTGACCTCAAGCTGCTAGTAACGTCTCATCTGTCGACTCAAGTGTTTCTGGTAGTTGCATTTACTCGGAAATGCTTTTCTAAATGACTCTAAGCTGGTTTTTGTAACGGTTTTGAGTAGTCATCATCAGCAGTGGAGGAAGGGCTGCAGCTGGTAACTTAGCCAGCCACACAGCGCCCCCAGACCTCCTCCAGGCAGCACATCCAGTGCTTTTTTCATTTAGATAGGAGCCAAGTAGCCCCCGATTTGTGACTGGAGCCATGTCTGGCCGAAGTGGAGTCGGACAGACCCGGGGAGCCACTTTGGGTCCACAGCCCCTCAAGGCTACTGTTCCCTATCAGCTGGCCAGCAAGCCCCGACCCAGCCGGAGAGATGGAAAGTCAGGTATGAACCCAACACCTGCAGACTATATGGATCATATAGTTAAGTCCCCTGATACATGTGCACAGGCTTAAGTTTGATGGCTTAATAGAAAATGTGAATATCAGGTAATGTGGATTACTCACAATCCAGCCTTATATGGTTTCACTCCAGTTAAATCCATCACTAAGTTCGCAAGTAAAGGACTCATTAATGACTAAAAGGTTTCAAACTTGATACTGATGACCACGTAAAGCCCCAGTGAAACATCTGTAGCAGCATCCCGTCATAAAACAATCATTCATGTCAAACAAGGAAGTCCCTGCAGCATCTCTATCTGTAATCCATCAGTGGATGTACTGTGTGGTTCTCGATGTGCATTTAGTGATGGGTGTATTAAAGTGTTTGCCTATAATATAAAAAAAATGATGAAATAGTAAAAATAAAATGACTTGATGATAACGAAATATAGGAGTACATATAATACAATATGCCAGTAATTACTGTATGGATTTTGAAATGTTTACAGCTGCCACAAACGCTTATTTATATTATTGATTAATCTGGCAAATACCTTCAGAAAATGGTCAAAAATAACCATTTGAGTTTCTCAGAGCCCAATGTGACGTCTTTGAATTGTGAGCTCTAAACCCATGTATTCACTTTACAGTCATTTCAGACAAAACAGGAAATCTTCATATTTCCGAGGCTGGAACCAGCAAGTTTTTGCCATTTGTCCTTAACAAGTTACATAAATGATGAACAAGTTGTCAAGAATTGTGAATTCTGTCAGTCTAATTGTTTAATCAGAGTATTTATCTGAGCTCTAGGTATTGTTAGTGGTGGCAAAGTAGCTTAAAGCTTTCTTACTGTCTTTTTACACCCTTTTAGACTCATACTCATGTATGAGTTATTTACTGGAGAGTGTTGAGTATGTTACAGCCTTCTGCTCTTAAATATCAAAGTTCAACTTGTTTGCCACCAACTTATTAAATAACAGGACAACTGAAGCTGCCTATTAACTAAAAAGCTGTCCGCGTCTCACAGCTGTAAAGGCCAAACCGCACCAGCTGAGCTCTGGCATGAGGCGGACGATGTCTCTCGACGCCATCATCGGGCCGTACCTGCAGGGACACTGGCCGAAAGAACCGGAGGGCCCGAGCAGCTCGTCACGCAGGGATAAATCCACCCAGGTCAGCCCCGGAGGAAGATGTGTGAACGTAGTTGTGCTGGTGAATTTCAGATTGGAGCGGTTTTGTCAGAGAGAAATGAATGGAATGCATCATCACAGACATTTCCATATTTAGAGCTTTAATTTTTAAAATCATTAATGTGTCTGTGCAGAGGAGGGCAGATTGGGTCGGCTCATGTTAGAAGATTAGTTTGCAGTTTTTTGCGGATAAAGAAGTTGCCTGGAGACGGACAGACGGAGGGAGGGAGGGAGGGACTGTCCGGTGCTTGCACTGCTATTACAGAGTGAGAACCACAGCGATGAGAACAGTCCCTGAAGTCAGCTGATGAGGTCGTTTTGGCTGCACCCATCCTCTCTGCTCGCTGTGCAGGCACTCGCCACTGCTCTATGGTTGCCCACATCCTCCCCCCCCTTCTTTTTGTTTTTCAGTTTCTCCTGCTCTTTCGCTCTTGTAAGTGTGAAGAGAGAATCTGTGGGTGTGGATGGTGTGATGTGGATGCAGATGAGCCTTTGAGCATAAAAAGATGTGCTAAGTGTGCAACTTTTGGTGAAATACGTGTGAAGTCCTGATGTAATGCGTGACTTAAGCCTAACAGTTTCCAGGTTTCAGGTTATGAGTCGACTTTGGGCCACAACTTGGATATGTGTGCTTATTTGTCATGTGTGATCTTATTTGAAGAGTATTAGTTCTTATGGTTGCTTTCTTCCTCCTCAGACTCCAGACTCATGGTCGGATAAATCCCAGAGTGGGAGAGGGAGCAGCAACCACAAGCGATCGGCGTCATGGGGCAGTGCTGAGAATCTGCGAGAGGTGAATCTCTGCCCGCATTGCCCAACATGAGTTTGTTAAAACCAAACAAGCTCAACTGGATGTTTTTTTTTGTATGCATTTGTATCAAAGAGGACAAGCTCTTGAAAAAGGCCTTACTCAATTATTTCAACAGCATTGAGCAACAGGAGACCAAATGATCTCATCTTTAAAGAAACTTCCCTTTTTTCACCCGAGCTTTGCTCCTCATCGTATCTGTTATCTGAACCATCAAATAATCAGATTGTCACTGTGAGAAACGTTCCCAGCACGCCTCGAAAGGGACCTTGTTGTAAAGTGTGTGACGTTTGTGAGTTTCAAGGACTTCCTCTGTGTGTTTGTATGTGTGTGTGCAGGCTCATTGACTGACAATAACCTCTGTTCATTGCAGATTGCTAAACTAAAACAACAGCTGCAGCAGCGCAGCAAACCTGCAGCCTCAGGGGGCCACGACAAAGACCGCCAGCGTGGCTATCCTCAGGGGAGCTGCAGCCTAGGAACCGCTCAGGTACCATAGCATCATCTCCACACATACGCACACTGCATGCTTCATGCATGCATGTCTGTGTGTGCACACTTTTTAAAGGTTTGACAAAGACAGCAGATGTGAAATGTTGTATCAGAGAAACCTGTCTGACTCCAGGCGAGCGCCACTGATTTTATTCATCGCGAGCCGGTGCAGCTCATCGCAGGAAGCGAGTGAAATAAAACACAGAGGCAACAGGAAGACCACTACATCACGTTGCTTCTGCTTTTCAGAGTGAAATGCGTAGTTCTGCTTTTCAGCACAGCTGGTCTGCACCGACTCATTGCACAGTGCCACACTCCACTTCACTGAGGCGCTTTCAGACCAAAGTGTGGTGACATGACAAACCAGTAACAGCTGATTTGTAACCAGTAGTGTTTATGCGATTTTAATAATGACCTGCACACTTTAAGATTTTAGATGATCATTGTGGAACCTGATGAATTTGAGTGATTTCTCAAGCACATGTCGCTTGATGCTTGCTTGCCTAATTTGTTTCGTTTTTTTATTGCACTCCTCCTGCAAGGAATGTAGCTCAGAGTGCATCATAATAAGAGGAAACAAGAAAAACTGACTTTGAAAAAACAAGCATCTGCTCTGCTTGAAGTTGCTTATCAAGACTAATGCAGCCTAAATTCCATTGAAGTTGTTTTCGTGTCCTCAGACTCAGCCGATTCCCATCCCCCTCGCTCCCCTGTCTACACTGGTCCCTCGACTGCGCTGCAGCGTGGAGGGCCTCAACCAGGAGCTGGAAGGCATGTTCATCTGCCAGCCACCGCATCTGCAGCACAGGGTAAGTGTCAAGTGAAAGGACAAGCAGCCGATGTCAGATAGCATGGCTGACATTAACTGCACGGCTAACACATGGCTGTTTCCTGTCTTGTCAGCTCCTTGAGGTTCCAGACGGTCACAGGGCTCCAGTCCCTTCACAGAGCTGCAGCAGTGGATCCCAGAGTGACCCCCTAACCACCCCTCTGTCCTCATCCTCCTCTCCCAGCCCCCCTCCCACCTCCCCGCCCAACTCTGAAGATGCACCTCCAAATATCCACCATGGTTAGTTTCTAAGTGTAATAAGGTGTTTTGTCCTTTTCCAGTGGTACTGCCCACTGGAAATCATGTGTCCGTCAGTTCTGGTTTTAACTTAGATTAGTTTTAAAAAAGGGAATTGTCCGAAAACAAAAGGGAAAGTGGAGTGCTGTGTGACACTCACACCTGCTGCAGCCACTCAAGACGTGGCCTAAAATCAGAAAACCACGCAGACACAACCTAAAATCAGAAAACCACATACGACCTTACATTTCACACAGGGCTCTGGGGATTTACTTAACATCACAGTGCTATCATGACTGAACAGGAGGTAACGTTTCAAAGCTCAGTTGTTCAGCCGATGGCAGCTTTTTCAAGCCCCGGCCATATCAGAGCATATTAAATATCCAGGCACAGGTGTGTCTGCCTTCAGGTCCATGGTGTCTTGTCCACCTGTGTGTTATGTGTTTAAAGAGTTACTAGGAATTACCCTACTTCAACACTTCAACGCTCTTTATACAACTCATTTACGGTAATCAGACACATAATTGGCCAGAAGACATATTTTTTGTGGTATATTTTCTTCAGAAAGCTCACATGCCAGAATTAGAATATCCATATTTACATTGACCCCCCTGTTATGGTGCGATGATAGCAGATGCTTCATCAGTTGACATTAACCATCAGTTTTGTTTTAATTGAATTGAAATTTTTTTGGATTTTTAATTTTAAATTTAATTTAATTGAGTGTAACTCATTGATGAACATAATTTATTGAGAACAGTTAAGTGTAGCTGTCCTGAACTTTTGCTTACCGAGTCTTTTATTAGACTAATTTATCATTTTCCTCCTGTTTCCAGGTTTGATGGACAGCGCAGAGATGTGCCTCCTGTCTCCGCTCTCCTCCCAGAATGAGGCTGACCACTCCCTGCCTTTGCTCATGTCTTCCTCTCCAGGACCCAACAAAAGTTGCTGCTTCCAGCGAGAGCCTCCAGAGGGCTGCGAAAAGGTCCGAGTCTGGGAGGAAACCGGGTATGTTTGCTACGCGCCTGAACAGAACGGTCAGATTTGGACAAATGTAGCACATCAGCTCAAACTGAGCCAGTGTGTAGATGCCCTCTGGTGGTGATTTCACTCTGTCCTCATGCAATAAGAAAGTAGTTACGGTTGATTTCTGCTTTCTGTAGACATGATCAAGCATTTAATCAGAGTGCTAGAGTAAGCTAATTAAGGTTAAAAATTTTAAATGCACCTACCAAGGATGTGGGGTGGTTTGATGGCTCAGACAGATTTTCACCCAGGAGCACAGGGTTTGTGTCCTGTGTGAAACCAAAAGTGAAGCTATGTCACTTAACGTGCGTAACTAACTCACTTTGTTGAACCCAAACCATGATCTTTTCCTTTCTGGTGCCTAAACCTGACCAAACTGCAACCACGTGTTCATTATTGTACTTCGCAAGCTTTATTTTAAAGTCTAACCTGATGGTGCACTTTTGTTATTGCTAACTAAACTGCAGAGCCATGCGCATGTGAAACTGGTGCTGGAGTGGCACGTAGAGCATCATAGTTTGGAGTGTAGGGCCTCTGATCAAGCTCCTATGTGACTAATTTGCAGTGAGAGCATGTTGTGTAACCAAACTTTATTTCTATCACTCACACCTGACAGGAATAAGCTCAGTCACTTGTCTCTTACAGCCCCTCTCCTCTCATTCTGCAGCACTCCACACCAACTCAAGCCAGCCCTCATCTCCTCCTGCCCAGACCCCAACAAGGTAAACTTCACCCCCTATGGGGGCTCAGCCTTCTGCCCCGTGAGCCTCCTCAAGCCCCTGCTGCCCTCCATGGACCTGTTGTTCCGCAGCCTCTCCGTCTCTCCAGCGGGCGCTTGCTCGAGCCAGGGGACGAGCTCCTGCCAGGCGATGTCCTCTGGCAACCGGGCGGCTCCTCCAGATGCTCCGGCCACCTCCGCCGTCATGGGAGAAAGCTCAGGGGAGGGCCTGGCGTTCTGATCACAGCTGCAGATCTTTCTGCAGAACATGCATGATGCAAATACTTAAGTGGTCAGGGACAGATGTGTTGCTTTATTTTAGGGAAGAACCATTCTTTTCTATACAGGTTTCAAATAATCTTATGATGGAAAATAAGAATATTTTGGGGGAAAAAAACTAATATCACATTTGTACACAATCAAACGGATATGCTCTGTGAGCTGCTTGTTTTGAGTTTCATTGTAACTTTCCTAAATTGAGCTCTTTGTTTTGTCATTTCGTACTCCAAAGATATCTTTTTGGCCAAACACGAGCATGAGAGACTGTGAACATCTTATGGCAGGACTGTTAACTCTATCTGAGAGGGGATTCACTGGATGACTGTCCGCCGCACATTTCTAGTGTTTCCCCAAAGAAGCCATAGCATACTCTTATTTGTCGATACCAATTTTTAAACTCTGACTGTAGTGTTTGAGCTCTGGCCAAAAAGTCAGCAGTCTGGGTCAAATAAGAAAAAAAAACCTTCTCACGTACGTTTGTTTTTAAGTCCTCAGCCGTTTATCTTAACGTTTTGCCTAACTTGACCCTGGACCTGTTGCTGGTGTACAAAGCACGACAAATCAGTAGGGTACTTTTGATTTACCTGATGGAAAAAAAAAACACGACACGATGGAATCACATTTAGATTATCATAGACTGGAGGGATTTTGGACTTGGGTAGCATCGATACCTAAAGGCTTCAGCTCGCACATTCCTGCTTTAAAACTTTTACAGATGTTATTTTTGTTGTTTACTTCCAAAAAAAGTACCTTGTGCACGTGTTAACGGATGAAAACCTGTTATTCCTTGATATTATAGATGTGTGCTTGATGGTATGTTTCTAAGTTTGGAGGTTTCACAGCCTTGTTGGCTACCTAACCAGTTTTAGTGGTGTAGATTTGTCATCCTAAATGTTTGACTTTTTTTTTTTTTCTTCTGCCAAGCTGACAAGTTGATGTTAAGATAGTTTTATTTCTGGTAGACATGTTTGCACAAATTGAACTGCTACTTTTGAGTCGCAATTCTTATTTTTATATTCACTTTTGTACTTTAAGAGTAGTAATGTGTATTTTCTACATCTTTTTTTTCTCAGTTACCTGCAACATAAGCTAAAAAAAAAAAACCCTGTTACTTTTTAGGTTTGCTCTGTCAGTATAAGTGAGGCAGGTCTTACATGCGATACTGTATCGGGTGGATTTTTATGCACTTCCAGGAGGGGGTTTTGTAAGGAGGAGGAGACGTCTCTTCCGTATGTTAGTCCTGGGTTTATTGTCTCTGACAGCAGTTTTGTTCATGTGTGTGCACGTGGATGGAAAATTAACTAGTCTGATCGTTTGACTTCCTCTAGTTTTAGTATCCTGGTGGAATACTGATTGATCGAAACATGGTCTCTTTCCAAATAAGCCTCAGTATCAATGTTTTCTGAATCGGTGTGGATGCTGTGGACGTGCTGTTATCTCAGGTTCTGTGTTCTGGCCACATAAATATACAATTGATGGCGTGCTGTCTTTGTCATTTATTAAACTGGTCTTAAGTCCCAGCTCTTCATGCTCTGGTCTGTATTGTCTGCTGAGAGGTGTCGTACCTGGAATTGCTCTGATCTGGATCATCCAGATGTTCACTGTTAGAAAATAATACAATACACTTGGCTGCATACACTGTGTGGCATTTTCCAACTTCTCTTTTTCCCTTGTCCTGGATCAGATTTTTAAAGGCCTTACATCTGTCTTTTGCAGTTGCTGCAGTGAAATTCAACAGTTTAATCAGTCCAATCAATCACCTTATTGGAGCAACAAAAATGCCAGCAAGCATGTGCTGCAAGTCAGTTGACAGAAAGTTACTCATCAACTATTTTGATCATTTTTAGGCATTTACACAGAAAAATCTGAATTTATTGAGGAAACAACCTGCAGACTGATGAAAATGATAAGTTTCAGCCCTGAACTGTGTTTCCTTTCAGCGCTGTTACTGCAGAATTTACAATTCAAGACTGGAACGTACTATTTTTAGCATTTTAATTGTGTTATTACAACAGTTTAAAGCTATTAAAAGACTTTTGTCTTGTAGGTCAGATTGGTACTGGTTAGTGTGGTACTCATGTTTTTTTCTGAGCAATTGAAGGATTTTTATATATACATGTTAATCTTTAAGCCAATGGACTACAAGTCCTCAAAGTGCTTTAAAAAAAAAGAATTTCAGGTTTATTTTTTTTCTCATGAAACTCAGTGAGCAGTTTTCTTTAAGACCCGCTATCCCACTGTGACATACAGTCATACAGCTGTTGCCGTTGCATTGTGGGATTGGCTGACAGTGGAGGAGGTAGTGTGTACTTCACTGTACGTCCGGGCCTGGAGGAAACAGCACCAGACCCTCCGCAGGAGCGCGCATTTTTCACCGGCAGATCTTCACTTTAACGGACTCCGTCAGCGGGAGGATTGTCCATCATGTCGTCCATGTTGGGGACCGTCGCCAAACAGCTGAAGAACCACCCGGCTGTAAGTCCTGAACCCCGTTTGTCTCTGAAACACGCGGACGACCCGCTGACATTGAAAGCGCAAAGGAGAACGCGCGGTGTGCTGACGCGCGCGCGCCGGTCCCCAATATTCTCACCTTTATTATCTGGTGTATCACCACCCGTTATTATTATTATTATTTCTGATCATTTATCATCATTTACACACGCTGCTTTCCTCTGTGAATGTGATGTTTGGGGTGTCTTACAGCACACGGCTGATTTTTTTTATTATAGGTCTATGAGCGTGCCTTAATTCCTCCACATGAGCCACTGATTCTGGATGAAATGGACGAGAAATCCATATTACAGTCCATATTCATCTTCCCAGTCCTTCCTTTCCATCCTCATATTGAGGCTTATAGTTTTGCTCTGCCGCCCACCCAATGATCAAGCCAGGATTCGTTCTTCTCTCTGAAAATGAAGCCACCTGCTCCGATGCGGCAGAATATATTTAAATTCAGCCAAGAGGCGGTAATTTCATCGAGGTGTTGAATGGCGGCTGTGATGAGGATAAACATGGTCCGTCCTTATAGGCGCGCTGTAGCGTCCACAGCCATGTGTGTATCTCGCTGCAGCACGTACAGATCTGTATGGAATCCATACTGGCACGACTCAAGGCCAGAGGAGAGAGTCGATCCAAGGGCGGCGGGGTGAGCGCGCCTGCTTTACGGCAGCGTCCATATTAATAGATCACTGGGTAGAAAGGGTTTTGAGTACTGCTGAACGGTGGAAGCTTCACTGGAGGTGAAACGTGTTTGTGATTGTTGAAATGATCCTGATATTGTCACCAGGGGGAGAAACAGTTCCATCCTAACAAAGGCTCACAAGACATATCTGAACATGATACACACTCTTCTAGTTGTTCTCATTTTTCCATCTTTCTTGTCAATTACTGGCTTTTAAAATTACATTTAAATGTCTGAAATGATTCAAATAAGACACATGGAACAAGAGACAAGAGGTTTCTATTAGAAAGTCGTTTATTTTGAAGGGTCTCAAGCCAACTGGAATAAAGATGAGCCAATGTGAACATCCTCAACCTCCTTGTTGCCTATATGGTATGATTAAGACTCATTTATTTTGTTCTTTTCTCACCAGCTCATCCCCCTCTTCATCTTCATCGGTGGCGGGGCAACCATGAGCATGATGTACTTGGGTCGCCTGGCTCTGAAAAACCCTGATGTCTCGTAAGTCTCTTATCATCAGAGAGCAAACAGTGATAGAAACAGGGACTTCTCGTTGTGGATTTAACCTTGTCTTCTTCAGCCCTCGTCTGGTTTGGTGTCCTATCAGTCTCGGTGTGTTTAAGTCTCAGGTTTTATGAGAAAAACGTTGATGTTAATGTTTTTCCTCATTTTCCTGCCCTCAGGTGGGACCGCAAGAACAACCCGGAGCCCTGGAACAAAATGCAGCCCAATCAGCAGTATAAAGTATGTCATGTTAACTGTTAACTGATGTCTTTATGTGGCTCTTTGGTATGTTCAAACTGAAAGCATGTTTCTGTGGAGAGCGAGCCATATCTCTTCTGTTATCGTGCCTCAAAGTCCATACTGCCTCCCTCATGCTGATTGTGTACATTTGCTCTTGTGTGTGCCTTTCCAGCTGTTCGCCATTAACATGGACTACTCCAAGATGAAGAAGGACAGGCCTGACTTTTAAGTCCACCTCTGGTGTTGTCGTCAGTGTGAGGCGCCTTTGCACTTTTTGCCAAACATGAAACAAACCCACGACGCTGAGTGAAGGTTGATTCATACACACTGTGTGCTGCACTTGTTCAGTCGGTTCATTTCCAGTGTGGAGGGGGCATCACTCATGTATCAATGACTGTATGAACAAAACAGGCAACCACCTGTTTTAATAATTGATGAATTTATTTTTGACTTTGTTGTAAATTATTAAAACCATTTAAATCACATACTTCTTACTTGCATGTGTACTTTTTGCACATCATGAAAAAGGTCAAGTTTATTATCAATTTGTGTTTTTTGGTGGGATAGTAATGATTGAGTTGCAAAGAAATACATTGCATTTTTTTGGTTTTGAGATCATTATTATAAGATCAAGTGGCATCAAAGGTGTCACTATGGCCAACATTGTCTAATATCCTAATCAAAGCTTACTCAGACACCCTGGTTGGACGTCTGTTTGTCCTTACTGTCTTCTAGAAACCACTCTGTACTTACACATTTATAAATTATATAGCTGTCGTTGACACCTGACATTTGGTTTGAACACAACAGGGAAAAATGGACTAAAATTGTGATTGAAGGCTTTTGAATATGAGACTACTTGTCTTCAACACAAGGTAATCTATAAAAATGTAAACATTCAACATAGTCCACAAACGTCAAACCTCACCAGAGCTGCACTTGTTGAATGCTGGTAAAATAATAAGTCTTTATGGTAAAATTATGAACGTTATGGTAACATTTTTCGAACCAGTACAATACTAACTACTCATTTATGGAAAACCCTTGGAAAACCCCGGGAACAGGTTTCAGCCCTCATTAAGAAATTACAGTCAGTGATGAGCTCAGCGGAAATCCAGTCATTTCCTGTCACGTATTGAGGTTTTACAGTCTGTGGGGAATACGTCCATTGTGGAGAGCAGTGCCTGAAAACTGCAGCTGTTTTAATGAGGATTTCATGAGGTTATTATTGTCCACGTCAGGGACACCACAGCAGGTCAGGAGAGGAGAGCACCACTGATGGATTCTGTTTATTACTACCAATATCATGATTGGGTATGAAAGAGGCATCCTTGAAAGGCTCAGTTATTCACAGGAAAGGATGGAGTGAGGTTCACCACTTTATGAACACATGATTGTATAAAGGATATTACCACATGGGCTCTTGTGGTAAAACTGTTATGGCTCAATGCAGTTGGTTGGCAAATGACGCTTTACATTTCACACAGTTACAATTTTTTTTGGAATCTGGGTTGTAAATCTCATCTCCTAGCCATGTATAAATTTCAGATTTTCTTTTAAGAATAACTGTTTTTTGTTTTTTGTTTTTTTTTAAATTTAGATATTCTTGGAAAAATGCTGCAAAAAACTTGTGACACCATCCTTTCAAGCCATAGCCACTCTGGAATAACACTGGAATATTTAACATTTTCCCTTTCTTTTGAATTGAAAATGTGTCTACATCTACCTGTACCTTCATAATTTTTACATTGGGTGTGTTTATATATAAAACTATTCTTTTATTATTTTATTCTCCACCTCTTGAGGTCTGATTTGAACAATTTCTTATGGTTGTAGCTGTTATTCCGTTTTTGACCAGGAGAGCGTGCTGTTACACCAACAAATACAAGATTGTGGTGACAAATATAGTTTACTCCTGCGAGAAGTGGAGAGATGGAAAAAAAAAACAAAAAACAAAAACGAAACTTAATTATTAATTAATTAATTATTTACTTAATTATCTTATCGTGTAAGTTTTAGAAACACATATACAAAAGCTTAAGTTTAATTCTTGTAACTTTAAAAACACGTGGATAATCACAAAATCGTCAATCAATCATCTCAACTTCTGAAAAAATGAAAAGGCTAGGATCCTGTCTGTGCCTAAGAGCCTTTTTTTAAAGACCTGACACGTAGGGCCTCTGTTTACCTCTCACTCTTGTGTGTTTCATTGTATCTTACATTAAATGTTACTGGTAGTATGTATTTGTGTTTTCTGTATGACCAAGAAAAAACTTGTGATTGATTCGTTAATCAAAGAGACAGAGAACAACTCCGCTAATAACATTAAAAATATATATTTTACATTTCCATAAAACACCAATATTTGTGTTCTGTCCTGATGGTGGCGACAGCACTCTGGTTGGTGGCAAACAGCCATTTAACTAAAAGCGAAGAAGAAGAAATCGACATCTCGCGAGGGTTCACTTAAAAATAACGCGGGACAGTGTGAGAAACAAATCCGTTGAAAAGTTCGTCCACGGTAAAGACAGATAGCATTAGACAGTCAATAGAGGATTAATAATGATCAGCTAGATAAGACATCTAATAAATGACATTGTTCTCGGACAAATTGCTGTTGTTGGACTCGCTGATATTCGGAAAAAATCGCCTGTTTTATAAAAAGCAGGTTAACACGGTTAACCGTTTACCCTTCACAAACGTTTGCTAGCTAACATCAGCTCCCCAGCTGACTGTCTAAATGGATCATACGGAGGACTTGTCTGCTCGGTTCCTGCTGACAAATATTCTCAGCACCGATCCACCCAGGACTCCCATCGGCCGCAGGTACTACAACACCACGTGAACCTTTGCAAAGGTTTTCTTGGAAATAACTATCCGTGTCAAACTAATGGTGTTTCCAGCTAGCTGACTAGCTAATTAACTGATGCTAGCTAAGATATGACTAATGTTACGCATCCTCGTTTTGGGATTTGTAAGGTTTAACTTGGTTGCTGATGTTAAATATATAACTGTAGAGTTTACACCATCACACCTGATACAAGAGGTGTCAAGTTGCCATAGAAATTCTTGATTTTCAGACTGTTCCGAATGGGCCTCGGTGACTTCCAGTTTTGAACTAAATATGAGCTGTTTTGTCTTCAGTGCCTCCAAAACAGAGAGTACTAGCGCGACCAGGCGCAGCAGTAGACTGGCTAACAGAGATGCTGGTTCCCAAACTCCAGTGGACATCCTAAGGCGCAGCCTGAGACATAAAATACGTGAGGTGAGGAGAAGAGGTAATCCTGATGATGGACATTTTCTAGAGTCTGTTATAGCTGACCTATCTACCTTGTTTCCAGAGTATAACCAGGAAATCCCTGCCAGCAACTAAAAGGAGGACTGCCTCAGCCGTGCTCAGAAAGATGAACACACCTGCCCCATCCTCAGTGCTGTTTGATGACGGAGACACACCGAGGCACATACTCATGAACATCCTGCAGACAGGTCTGAGCATGGGCCAGCCTTTATTTGCACATCATGCTGCAGCTGTTTGTTTTCCTTTTAACCATGTCCTTTGTCATGCCATTCAGATCTCGTGAGGTCCCCTGTGGCTCACGAGGAAGCTGCGTCAGAAGAGCCACAGCCGTCCTCAACCAACTCCAGCGTTACCAGCAAGCGTCCAAGGTGAGCTGTGCCTGTACATTTGAGATGGCCGTCCAACAGGATTTCAGATAACTGCACTAACAATATTGACTGCAACTGGCTGAATGATGCGGTGAATCTCTAACAGGTTTGTGTTTGCTTGACTTTCAGCATGGAGCTGTCAGAGTTTGACTTGCCTGATATAACTGTTGGCAATGCTGCAAGTCTCGCAAAGGGGCTGAGTAGAAAGAGACCACGCCGCAGCCTTAATGTAACAGCTTTTGAAAAACGACTTCAGAATGTAGATGGTAAGGTTAAGGCCACTATTGAAAGGCTTTAATGGGATTTAGTAAGAGCCTCAGGAGGTTTGCTATTAGAAATTCATATATTTACATGGATGCTTGTGCTTACAGATGTTGAGAAGGAAAATGAAGAATCACTAGGCGAGCATTCTTCGCTTTCTTTATCAAGGTAAACTGCATAAAAACGACACTGTTGTGTAGTTTACATATGAAAGTTTGACTCTGATCAGGCAGTGGCCTTATTAAGTAAATCTCTTTTTGTGATTTAACAACAATTCCATTGCTCTTTACAGTGTCAATGAGTGAATAGATGACCATGTGTCCTGTCCAATCTGTTTTTCCAGCTCCACTTCTCTAAGTCTAAAAACGCCCTTTGTGGATGATCGGACAGAGAAAAGGGGCCTGCAGAGAAGAGTTTCTAACCGTCGAAAAGTCACAGAGGAAGATTTTGGTGCCGCTGTAAATAAAAGGCAGATGGAAGGTGGTTACGATTATTAAAATACTCTTTGTAACCTTGATCATATGTATAACTGGTCATTAGAGCGCTGTTTATTGATTTATTTGTTTACTTTTTGTGTCAAAAATTAGAACACAAGTTCTTTTTCTCACTGAGACTAATCAGCAGCCATAAAACCTAATGGTACAAAATGAGGAAAATCAAGCATAGCTGTCACCAGAACACAATTAATTGTTTATACAAAGAATATATTTTTTATTTAAAAGTCATCTGTAGCTGCTCTCCTCAGTGTTTTTGCTAATGCTCATTTCTTCTTTGTGGTTTCTCTCTCCCTTCCTTGTCACCAGGAGCAAACAGCTTTGTGATGCGGGGTCTCAGTGAGACCGCCTGCTCTGAAGGCTTCCCTTTGGGCCTGAGCAAACTCAGCGAACCTGATATGACAACTGACATCATCCACTGCAACACGGCTCTCTACGCTGAGCCTGATGCCACGACCTCCAACTTTTCCGTTGTTGCAACTCAGGACAAACCCACAGTGATGGCGTCTCAGCTCCAGCGACAGATGATAGCACTGGATCAGGAGGAGCAGATGAAAGCGGCACAGCGCAGGCGGGGGAAAGGGAGCTCACTGTATCTGTTTCCAACTGAAAAAGGAGTCATGGCAGAGCTTGAGAATGAAGAATGTTTTTCTCTGTCTCTGTCCAATGATGATATGGATGAATCCCAAAAAGAGGACAGAAGGAGTACAGCTGATGGTCAACTTGAAGAGGCTGCAGCCATGTTGAAATCTCAGGAAGAGGAAGGTGCAGCTGAATCTCAGCCTCGTGTACAGGATGATGCAGCCGAGCCTGAGGAAGAGGAGAACAGAGTGGGAGGTCAAACAGAACAGGAAGGTGCAGCAGACTTACAAAACCAAGAAGATGGTACGGTTCACTCTCAAACTGAAGAAGACAAAGAAGAAGATGGAGTTGATTCCCAGCCTGAGGGGGATGTTGCAGCCAGGTCTCAGTCTGAGGAAGAGGAGGTTGCACCAGACTCTCAAACTGAAGAAGAAGAAGAAGAAGAAGAAGGAGCAGCTGACTCTCAAACTGAAGAATTAGGTGCGGTTGATTCTCAGTCTCAGGAAGAGGAGGACGCCACTGAATATCAAAGTCATCATGAGGATCCTGCAGAGGATGGTTTGGCTGGTTCTCAACCTGAAGATGAGGGTGATGGGAAGTCGGATGAGGAAGATGATGAGGAGGCATCAGAACAGCTGGAGGGTCACTTAGAACGCATCAGTCGGAGGGCTCATCGCTCAGGCGGAGTCATGGCTGTTACAGAAGCAGGGGGGGATTTGGCAGACGCCACAGAGGCAGGTGAGGATGTCAAAAATAGAACCTCGCTGTGGATGTAGCTAACAACTATTCGTAAGAAATCTGTCAGCTAATTGTCTGCAGTAGGTTGTTTTGTCCAACAAACAGTTCAAAACCCAAAGATATTTGATTCTCTGGTGAGAAAATCACAAATCCTAACAAATATTTGCCATTTTGGTTAAATAAACAACTTAAACAATCAGTTATCAAACTTGTTGGCAATTATATTGATTTTCATATCAGTACTAGTATGGATAACACTATGTTTTTATTGTCAGCTATTGAAAGACACTGACTATGTCATGTGCATTGGTACTTTAAGGTGAGACTTCTTGTTTAACTCCGTGGTAATGTTTGCACATAGGATGGTCTGATGGCATGTCCAAAGCACACAGCGCTATTGATGAACAAATGGGAACCCAGGAGAGCAGTCAGACTCGCACTGGGACCCCTGACATGGCCAAGTCCTCAACCCAAGGACAGACAGATGCCTCTTGTACAGAGGCCGAGTGTGATGCTGATAAAGAGAACTCCTTTCATCTGTCCGTTGAAAACAGTGGGCAGCAGGGTGACGATTCACCTGAAGAAGCTGCTGCCCAGGACCCTGCTGATCAGGAAGAAGAGTGGGAGGATGAAGATGAGGATGAAGAGAGTGAAGGTCAGTCTCTTTTTGTGTGTGTTTTTTTTTTTAGGAAATTAGAATAAAGGTAAAATATGTTTTCTTTGCTGAAATCTTCAGAAGTCCCCAGCAAGACTCCAGCATTTGTCCGAGAGAAAAGGAAAATGTTTCTCCCCGATCCTCTGGCTTCACCCTCTGTTCTTAAGAATGTTCAAACCAGGCAAGTTGCATCTCAAACACCTTTTTTTAATTTTATAAAAATACACATTAAAATAGTCCCAGGCTGACTAAACATTGCACGTACATTTTATGTTACTGACGTTCTTCTGATATCTGCTTTACCAGCAGTAGTACAAGTGAAGGTTTGCCTCCACCTAAACCTACGCGGGCGAGAAAGAGGACAGGGCCAGCTCAAAAGGAAGGAGGCCTTCCTAAGAGCTATCTTATGAGCGTGTTCAAGCACTTTGCCAAAACAAAGGTCTCTGCAGATGTGTACCCGGTCCTCAAAGAAACGTAAGTAGCCATGACTGTGGAGGTTTTGACTTCATATGCTTGTGCTTTTTCTTTTTTTCCACTGTGATATGGTGAATGTATTTCACTCCCTGCACTGAATACACTTTAACAGAATGGATAAATTCTTTGAGCGGCTGGCGGACGACTTGGAGACGTATGCTGTCCACGCAAAGAGGAAAACCATCGAGGTTGAAGATGCTGAACTTCTGTTGAAAAGGTAGGCATGTGAAATAACGAAATGATTCAACTCCAAAAACCTGCAAACCTCCGAGTAACCCTTTTAAAGTTACACACAGTAATTTGACCCATTGTTAATGTAACAGAATAAAAGACAAGGAAGTGCCTGTAAAAAAAACTCTAAATCCGGAAGTGCAGCAAACATAAAGTTCCACTTCTATGCTTGTTAAATCCTTAAAAAAAGACCTGAGACATCAAGAATAGATCACATCAGTTCACAATTAAGAAGATCAAGAATTACAGAGAAAGACACTGTAAGGAGAAATACTGAAGCCAAACAGGTGGAACAAAACTGACCTCTAGATGGCAAGCTTGAGCTCCATGTTCAGTCTGAAGAAGCACAGGTGACTCTATCAGAAAGCATAAAAAAGGAAACTCCAATTCTGAAATATTCCTCTAACATACAGCATTCATCTATGAGAGCACACATCTGGCTAACAGTATACATACAAAATGCCTGACACTTGTTAGATTGCTTACATGTAACTTAACTGGAGTGTTTTTGTGCTGCAGGCAGGGTTATGTGAATGACAAGGTGCCGGTGGAAGTGCTTATTGAAAAATATCTTCGTATGGACCAACGCAAGCTCCTGATCCCAATTGCAACCAGTGGAAACGTCGTTGTCCCTAAGAAGAGGAGATGAATGTTTTCTTTGCGGCTGTTTTTTGTGTGTTTTTCCGTCTCTTGGACATCGGACTTACACTGCATTTGACTCACGATTGATGTCTCAATTTAATGTTCATCAGTCTGTAAATGTGTAACTATTTGTTAACATTCTTTACCAAAACTTAGGTTTAGTGTGTAACATCTTTATTGCTTTTTTTCTGTCTTTCTTCTTATCTGTATTATCTGTGTACTGTGTGAGGATGTATCTGTATGTAATTTAAGCATCGGCTTGTTGACGACAGTGTGTTGTCATTATCAATTAAAGATTGCATGAGATGAAGAATGTGTCAGCTTTCTTCATGTGTCCTTTTCTGCATGGACTTTGAACAGGTGTGCAGACTTGTAAAAATAAACATTTAAATTATGCATTTACAGAGTGATCAAATAGAGTTTGGGCTAAAAAGATGATGCAGTTATGTCTTTTTTTTTAATGAGAATATTAGAAAAGAAAGCAACATTTTTGCAGACGGATTGTGAGGGAAGTCCTGCAGAGGTTGTATTGTGCAGTGCTTCACCCATGTTCACTTGATGAAGCAAATTCATTATTACAGCCTTATCACAATCAGTTGAACTTGTGCAAATGTATTGTTTTAATTAATGACGTACACAAAGCACCTTAGCTTTTGTAATGGAAAACCTCTTTCCCTCGACACTCCATTGTTTGCACAGTTTATCACAAGAGACCTGTCCCTGCAAAGACATTAGTTTGTGAACATTAAAGGTTAAAGATGTATTAAAAACACTTTCAGGGTGAGTGGGTGAATTGAGAGA
The DNA here is from genome assembly GCA_037975065.1 of Chaetodon trifasciatus. NCBI lineage: Eukaryota > Metazoa > Chordata > Actinopteri > Chaetodontiformes > Chaetodontidae > Chaetodon > Chaetodon trifasciatus. Next base: position 5,137,879 of record JBBMOE010000014.1, on the reverse strand, counting down.
TTAATTCTATCTACATTTTAATTAAATTCAACCTTTAAAGGTTGATATCTGTTAATCTTGGCACGCTGTGCGCAATCTTGGCACAAGGCAATAGCTCAAACAGTCTGCTGATTAAGATAAATTAGTTTTTAGCAGTGATAAAATTAAACATGGGTCCCAGCAACCATTTCAATGAATATGGACATAACAGAGCTATAACTATTTAGTAGTTTCAGCTCTTACAAACAGGCAATGAAGAGAAGTTAGAAAGAAATTTTTATATTTAGTATCATTTTTTTTTATTTCAGTCATGGGCTGTGAAATTACTCCGAGACAGAAGGGGGAGCTCTTCGGTCTGTCCAGTTCCACAGACAGCTAGCCTGCTAGCAAACAACAACACAAGATCCCGGACAACTAGCGTTATAATTCAACCTAAGACAAAGGTAAATCCGTCGATAAATTAAACAGAAAGCAGTAATATACTGACTACAGAGTTAGAATCACACGATGGAGGCTGGTGTGTCGTATTTGTAGTCGTAGTTTTTGTGGCAAATTCCCCGACCTTTTTGTTTGGCTTAGGTTAGCTGCTACATTAATGGGGCTATATAGCCAACTAGCTTGGTCGAGTTAGCTCGCGTGCTATCGTGAGACTGTCTGGATTATTTACAGTGCTTATTTGCTTTTAAATGTATGAGACCTGGTCATAACTGTGTGGGATTTGGTTTTCTTTATGTGCACACTGGTCTCTGCGCGTAGCTAAAGTAAAGAGACAAATTAAAGATACAGTTATCGATTATCTGTATTGTTAGCAGGTTACCTACCTGCTTCTGTCACCGCCTACATCGTCTGCTACAATTTGAAGATTAGCAGGATAACTCAACAGAAACACATTTAATATGGCTACGTTTAAACTTCAGGTCAAAAGTAAACGTTTGTGATTAATAAACAGATGTCAGAAACAAGATTTAGGTCCTGGGCCTCCATCATACTTTTTCATCAGAACCATTTAATATACTGTAGTGGATCATTTGAATATGGTAGGTGTAGCCTCAGAAGTGCTCGTGTTATTTGTTTTCTCAAGTAATGTTTTTTTTTTCTTCTTCAAGCTGCTCAAAAACCGGTTCGTTGGCCAACTGTCATGTATAATTGTTGGGGTAGAAAGGGGTGAGTTTAGGTTCTGTGACCCTGAGGCAGTGAACAGTGTTATCTTCTCTGTATTTGCGCATCAGTACATGTACAGTGGTCGAATGAGTCAGGCTCACTGGAAACAGACCAAACACCACAGCAGTGATTTCACTTATAATCGATGTTTTTCTTATTAAAGGCAGGTTTTTTTTGTATCTCATGCAGCCCTTTGGGCAGTGAACACAACAAGATGAACATAGGTGACAGATCTGAAGATTATAATGCCAGAGTGTTTAGGAGAAGGTTTGATTCAACTTGCAAAATGTTGTGGTTTGTGGTGCTGTGAGAGACAACATGATGTTGTAAGTGAGATGTACATATTAGTCCTGCCTGAATATCTAGGTAACCAGGAATATCTGACTAACAAAAAAAAAAAAAATACGAGGAGAAACAACTATTCTTCCAGCCAAGACCCTCTGAAAAAATTAAATGCAGTTAAAGGGGACACTGACAACTGCATTTCTTTGCTGTGATGATTTATACCATGAGTGTAACCTGTGAGTCAAGCCTTTCTTGCAGCACTTGCAGTCTGTAGTTGCTACATTTTTCCCTAATATTGAAAGTCAAAGTGCTGCCACGCAGCAGGTTTAAAATGGCCCGCAATGGAAGTTTTTCCTGAGTCTGTCTGTTTGCCTTCCAGATGCACTGAGTATACATAACTCGGTTTAGCTGAGCTCACCTTTACTGCGATGAGCCAAAGTGAAATCCACTGCGGTTGCGCTCCGCATTTTTCACACGCTGTGAAAAAGAAATGCAGTTTGGAAAATGATGTCTCAAATTGGTTTTCGACTCTGCAGTGCATGCAATCACATTTTTGACTCATCAAACTGAGTCCCAAGTCTTTGTTTAATCCCTGCTTGGCAAAGGATTTTAATACTTGTTCTCCTACTTCATCTTGAGGTTAGATTTATCTGTCTTAAGTAGATAAATTGTGCAACTGCAAAAACCAAGAAATCTGATGCTTAGTCTATGTTTTCCAGTATTCATACGGCTTTTGTTTCATTAGCTCTCACAATGGCATTAACTAACAGTATCAAGAGGGATCTGCTAATTGCATGAACAGTGCAGTGGGTGAGTTCTCTATGTAGGACTGACTCATGCCAACACATTTCCGTTACACTTCAGTCTGTGATAAAAAGGCCACTTGAAGAAGCTCAGACAGCTTTTGCATTTAGAATTTGTTTGGCATGCTCTATAAGGGTAGTTTGTTGATTTCTGACAGCTTTTTGTGTTATCATACTATGTGTTTTGTGATGTGGACGTTGATACAGTCCAGCTTCACTCTTCTTAAATTACAAATGGAGCCTCTCCCATCATGATGTCTTACACAACAACAGTGTCTGTCGCACATTGCTGATTCATTATTTTTAATTTAGGCGTCATACATACCTCATCTGCAGTTTTTAGCCATTGAATTGTTGCCTGACTTTTCAAACTGCAAGTACACAGTTTCAAAAAAAAATAACCAAATTAAAGAATATTATTATTAATAATTCCACTGCTCAGTTTTAATTCTCTAATGACTGGACTGCTTGCAGTGTTGTGCAGCCTGCAGGAGTGTCTGCCCTGAGAGGTCAACTTGTCACAGGTAACTGTTGGTAGTTGGATGAAACAGGTGACTGGAGACATTAGATAGGTCCCTCCCCCCTTTAACCTCCCATGCCTGGTGAAGTGAGGAGGGTTTTAGTGAGGAAGTACAGGCAGGAGGTGAAGCCTGGCTGCTAATGCTTTCTTTGCCCTGTCAAATCCCCTTCAATCTAATTGCGGGTCTGCACAAAGTCAGGGATGAGAGCAAGGCAAGCTGATCGCTGTAGCAAAATCAATAGTTCATACCTCTCTGAGATTGAGTTTTTAGGAAAGGAGGAGCACCATGACCAAGAGCAGAATATGAAATCAGTCCCACAGAGGCCCGACACGCACTGTGCCATCGATCCCCGGTCCCTGTACCAATTATACTTTTAAGGTTTGTCTGTGGCTTACTGCAGTCCTCAAAGACCAAAGCTTTGGAAATAGACATTGTGTTCACTGACACTTCGACAAGGGTTGCAATTTTTTCATCCCCCCTTGGATATTGCTGTCTGAAATGCCTCCATACCACCAGTCTTTAATTTAGAGCAGAGATTGATTTCTCCTTTTTTCTCGGTCAGGAGAGTGAAATGTGGGAGGGGGGGCATTGTGGTCATAACTATCACCTTATGTATCTTATCTCCACAGATGTACATTCAAACATTTTACTTGCTTTTCTAATTCTGTGTTATTGTGGCTGCAAATGTCGCCGTGATCGTATAAACACTGCTGTGAAATTCAGACTGATTTGTCTTCACAGGATTAATGTGGAATAGTCAAAAATTGAACCTTACTTCTCACCATGAGTGCACGGACTGAAGAGTTCATAGATTGTTTTCCTTTCCTCCACCATCTCCCACATTTTAATTAGATTTTTGTGAAATGTTTTTGCTGTTTAACTCTGAATGCAGCCTTTGCATGAGTAAAACCCTTGTCGTGTATTTGTATTTGTTCAGATTATTGGACACAGATGTATATTGGTGATAAGTGCATAGATTGTCTGGTGAAAGTTCACCTGACAGCTTTAAGAATTGATCTCCCTGTGTTTGACGTGCGCTGGTGGTACTTTGTGTTTTGCGTCTGGAAACGTTGATCGATAGAGTTTGGCTGGTGTAGAGAAAAGAGTCTTTAATGTTTCATCCCTGATTGATTGGGTGCACCTGTTTTTATTGTGTGTTCTTTCTTATTTTATACAGATATTTTTAGACTCTTTGAGCCTTTATTTTATGATGTGAGCAGCTCAGCGTGAGACAGGAAGTTGGGGAGAGAGAGGGAAGATGCGCAGCAGAGGGCCATGTTTGAAATCGAATCCGGGCCACCGAGGGCTCAGTACATGTGGCCAGGTGAGCGACCAGTCCGCCCTGGTGAAACCTGTGGTTACCGTGGTAACGCCAAGTGCAGTTAAATAATACAATAAAGTCGGTTATGTTTCGAGCTGGAGATGTGCAGCCTGTTGCTTTAGCTCTTCATCTAACAGCTCTCAGTGAGAAGCTTGTTGTGAGAATTAAAGCTGATCTGTGACCACAAAATGGAGAAAATTACCGTTGTCTTGTTTTTGACATTGAGTTTCCTGTCGCGTACTCACGGTGATGTTTTTCCAGTTGAACACTTTTATTGTGAAGCAGCAAGAGAGGTTGGTGTGCAATAGCAGTAACATTATACAGCTCTGCCACAGCGTTACAGTAAACAGTGAGGCTGTTATCAGTGTGGTAAAACTGTGCTGAATTACAGTAGCTTAGAGAAATCATTGCTGAATGTAAATACACTGAATGACTGCAGCAGAAGGAATGCTGAACGGTATCAAAAATGGGGTTTGATTTTTATGAGTCTCAGAGGGATTATGTCTTTGAGACCTATGGCTGATGTGTGTTGGGTTAAGCTCACATCTCAGTCCATGGGCAGTCGAGAATGAAACCATAGTGCACAAACTATTAAAAAGGTGCCGGGACTGTTTCAATGCAGTGTGCGTCTTCATCAGAGTCCACCTGTCCCAGAATCTCGATTTGATTTCTCTCTCATGCCTCTGTTTGATTGTCTTTTGTCTCCATCCAACCGCTTTTTGCGGCAATTTATCTGTTTGAATGGTTCCACAGACGGTGGCCCATCTTTCATTTACCATCTGTTTTTCCATTTGGCTTTTCTATCACTTCTCTTTTCATTTTCTTTCCCTGTACCCTCTTCCTTCATCTTCATCTTACTCCATCTTACCAGTTCCCTCTGTTAAAGAACCAAGAAGATTGGTTGGTTCTTCATTCATTGGATTTTTTGAAGGCAGTCTTGGACCTGGGCTGATCAAGCCTCTGAAATGGATTGTTTTATGTTGGCCGGTCATATTCGACTAAACATCTGTCCTGGAGTTAAGATACGCATACTCAAAGTGGTAATGTTAAGATATACTTCATTAGTTATCCTCAACTTTTTCCCTTTTGCCCCAAGCAGGTTTTCTTCTCCTCCGACAGCTTGTTGTCCTCTTTGACTTGGCAGTGTCACTCAGTTCCAGCAGTTTTTAACGAGATATTCATGCTATGAACATCCTGTCTAATCCAAAAAGGTGTTTACTGGCTAGAGATCTGTTCAGGCAATTGTACAACACTGTTACTGTGTAGACCAGGGATGTCAAACTCAAATACACAGTGGGCCAAAATTAAAAAAATTAAAAATCCAAGTCGAGCGCTGGACTTTATCTGCAGCTTTCCATAGTAGTTTCAAATGAGAACATTTTCCCACAGGCCAACAACAGCCAAAAAATAATTTCCTTCAAACAAAAACCAAAAATGCCCAAAGAGTGCAAAAAGTCAACATGTATTAAACCTGAGTGTGCTCTCTGATGCACACTAGTCTAAGCCAGATACTTGAACCTGGAACTAACACAGCTTATAAGACCATTTTCATCTATAAACAACAACATTAAACATTAAATACAAGAAAAATCAGTTGTATTCATTTCTTCTGGCTCTTTATGCAGCTTTTCCAGACTAATTTACCTGTTATGGTGTTTCGTTTCATACGTTATATTCTTTCATGACAGCCACACTGTCTCCGCACAGAAGACAAACAGCTTTGTCCTTCATTTCCGCGAACACATACTGTCTCCCACCTGCCTTGAAAACCCATTTTCAAAGTCCACCATCCGATTAGCCATTTTTCGGGGAGTGGGTAGCTGAAAGTTGACCGCAGGTAACGAGCTCCATCAGGCTGCTGATGAATGAGTGGGGCAGGGACTCGCACTTGCGGGCCTTTGATTGACGTGCCAACGCACAGTGCATTCTGGGACTTGTAGTACTAGTGGTGCGTGCTATTTACCGGCGGGCCAGCTCTAATAACCATTAGATATTATCATGCGGGCCAAAGATAAACCGGCCCTTGGGCCTTGAGTTTACCATATGTGGTGTAGAAGATATTGTAGTGGATCACAGAAGTTTTCCAGTTCAATACTAAATACAAATACTATACAGTATGTATTACAGTCAGATGTTTTTGTTTTTTTTTGTTAGAGACCATGTACCAAAAAAACAAAAAAGTACTAAACATTGTACTGACAGGAAGTGATTCAATTTGTGCTTTGAGAAAGGAGAAGAGGAGAATGTGGAGAAACCAAAATGTTTTTCCAGAGATTTAATTCCTCATCTTTAAGTTTCTGGCCTCTCACCATCATCCACAGCTGCACTGTTCTATCCGGCTGTCGAGGTGTCACAGTGAGCACGCACGCACAGTGCAAGGACCCTGAAACTGAAGCAGCTAAATGGAATTCAGCCATCATTCATTTTATTATTTACACCTTTACCTACTGTAACATGTCAAAATGTCTTCAGTGAAAAAGCCTTTTGAGGCACAGGCTGAGTCTGAAATCACTTCGCTCAATCATCCCTCCCTGTATAATAAATGCGGCTCGTTGCGTTGTGGGATTGTTAGCAGAAAGTGTAGGAGTCTACTGTAGCATTAAAATCTGTTTAAATCCGTTGGAAAATGTACCTCAGGGCCTCCAAGCAGCATCTCTGTCAATGCATTGCCTTCATGCAGCGTAATCATCAGGAACAGAAAGCTCAGCCCCCAGCCGTCACAATTTGTTACACTGCATTTTGACCTAAATTGAATTTATGGATGAAGACATTAAAGGCTGTGGGGTGTGCTGAGGAAGGTAGAGACGGATGAAGAGTCAGGGGAATGGTGAAAAGACTGGTGAAATAGAAAAAAAGGCTTTGTGGACAGTGGACAGAAATTGGCCACAGATTGAGCGCGACAGCTCAGAAAGAGACGGGCCATTACATAGGAGTGAAAAACGTTGTGATAAACGGTGCATTGTTCAGCCACTGACCTTGCAGTAATATGACAAAGGCTTATGAATCTGGCATTGTGTCAAGATGGTGTCTAGTGCTGCGTATAGAAGGCGAAAGAATGAGGGCAATACAGCACCTTTACACCTGTATCACACAATGAAGCATTGACACTGACTTGTGTGTCTTCCCGTCTGAGGCAGACCACTCGTTTTGTCCTCACTGTCCTCATTGCCTCTGAAACCGCGTCAGTGATGGCTGTTTTGCAGTGGTGGGCATTGTGGGTGTGACATATTTTCTCCTTCACTGGGTTGGGAATTTTTCCTGATGAAATGCCTCCCTCACATTCTCCACACTGCTTATTCTGTTCATGGTTGTGGATGGAGTTTGTTGCAGCACACAAGAGATATTGTAACAACAATCATTGCAGCTTTTAAAAAGAAAACATTTGTTGTGTTTCTTGTGTGATCTTAGTTCAAGTGTGTGAGTTAGATTAAGTTTTGCAATCCAGAATCCCATGAAAAGACCATCTGGTAGTTTCCCATCCTGCTTTTGCTGCTCAGTCACAGCTACATTGGTTCCTACTGAAGCTGTAATTAAAAAAAAACTGATTTTCATTTTTAAAATGGATAATACATTTCTAACACAGCTGGAAACTATAGAATAATATAATATTTCAGGGTATATCTGTGATTATGATGCTCTTGATGACAAATCACTGATAATTTGCTCTTCAGCTCTCCTCGTGGGATTTGTGATTGGCTTTGTGCTGAACAGGGAGCTTCTGCAGGAGGTGGTGAGATAAGTTTGTTGCGTTGCCCCTGTTGTTGTTGCAGTCTTCTTGTGCTTCGTACATATCACTGTGGTTTGTTGTGCATCTGATCTTTTGAAACCAAACCACTTCCACACTGCTGTAGCCGCTCCTCTGTTTGGAACAAACTTCCCCACCGGGGAGCCGACAGTGATGAAACTTTCACTTTCAGCCATGCTTGTTGTTGCTGTGTGTACGCTTATTTAAGAGTATACTAATATTATGTTGAACAGTATGATGTGGCACACCCCTACTGGAAAGTTTTAAAAAAACTGAGCTCAAACTGGATGGAAAGTACATTTGTTATGTTTCCAGTGGTGGATTAATACACCGTGATGCTCTCGTCACAGGAGCATCACGAGTCGAGTCGAATATTTACAGCAGCAGCAGGACGATGTATGTGCGAATGACTCACCCGTATCACCCTGTGCAACAGTATGGCTCACTGTTGTTTTTTTAGCAATTTTTGGACAACAATAGAGGTGTATGGCACGGAGGAGTAAGCTATATCAGGCTTTGTCTACACAGGCAATGCTTTTATTTGTTGTTTTGGTCTTTTCATGGGATTCAGTGACAGAAATATAGAATATATTCATGTCACTTGTCTTATCCTTTAATGTGTAGATTAGTGTCCGGCATGCTGGAGAATTTCAATGCCAAGTCTGAACCCTGACTGAGCTGTCCAGTCTGTGAAAACCATCCCACCAACCCATCTGTTCAATGTAAACTGAACAAATTTTGATTTTGTTTATTTATTTCAAAGGCCAACAACCGAAATAGATCTGCCCACACCAACTTTTCCTTTCAGAAATCTGTGCAGAAATGTTGGAGGTCCCAGTAGATTGAAACTCCTTGTGCTTTCTATGTCGTGTTGTTTTCAACTTGTGTAGCTCAGTGCAGTTTGTTGTATCAGTTTAGGAACGGCTAAAATCCTTTAAGTATGGAGCCATGTTTTCAAGGTGTACAGGTCTTGGTAGTTGCTTTTTATGGCATCTTCTGTAAAGTTCATTCAAAGGAGTTTTGTGTCTGCGAGAAGGAGACAAAAGTCAGAGTTTTATCACAGCAGATGGAATTCTTTGTGGCATTAAATGGTCACTGCTGACCAGCTAAACTCTTGAAGAGAGCCAGGCATCAGGGCTGAATAAGATGCGTACAGTATATGATCATGCTGTTGAAGTTTAAGAGTTTGTGTGTGTCGTTGGAGGAGGGAAGGAATCACAAATCCGCATGATCTTCCAGCGTGGCTTGAAGGTAATTTGGGAACCTTGGCTTTGGCCTGTGGCTCTCACCCCCAGCACAGTCCTGGGAGGCAGCTTGTTTATTTACAGTTCATTTTTGAGACTTAATTGCAATTGCAGCAGCTATTGATCTCAGAACAGGCATGGGCCATCGATCTCCTGCTGTCCCCTAATGGGTCAGGGACAATTCATCTAGCCCCAGCACCACACAAGCCTCAACAGCAGCAGTGTGGCCACACAAATTAAATGATATTGAATCTTAACTGGATTAATGAAAGATACAGGGCTTGTGTGTTGCATCACAATGAGCTTGGCTTTGTGTTGAACATGGTTTTGTGTGTGTTTGCCTGCGTCTTTGCTCGAAGGATGCATTTCAGGATTTTCAAGGAACTTCACGGAGCTGGGATCTAAATCCTCATCTGATCACTGAATCACACTCACATTGTCTGATTCTAGGGGGCAAACTGCTTCCATCTGGTGTGTACTGATGCAGATGGACGTCACGACCGAACACTGACGAGTGGAAGTGACGGATTCCTCCTCCTCCTCCTCACCCTCTTGCCCCTGACACCTTCTGTCACGCTGGCAATGTCAAGAGTCCCGAGTCCCCCACCCCCTGCGGAAATGTCCAGCGGGCCTGTGGCCGAGAGCTGGTGTTACACACAGGTAAGATGACCACACAGACAGGTGAACTGCTGATCAACCATCTCAAAGTCCTCTCAGCACATTGATGATGTCTTTTCCTTCGCCAGATCAAAGTGGTGAAGTTCTCTTACATGTGGACCATCAACAACTTCAGCTTCTGTCGCGAGGAGATGGGCGAGGTCATCAAGAGCTCCACCTTCTCTTCTGGGGCCAATGACAAGCTAAAATGGTGGGTGAGCAAGAGAGCCGCTCTGTTTCATCACGCTCTAATTTCCAGCATTTGTTATCTTACCGCACTGTGCAGGAAGTGGACTCCTGAGAAACATCCACAAAGTCCCACCCTGTCTGATTAGAGTCACAAACACTGATGTTATTCCTGGCATCCAGTCCTATCAAAGTCTTTTTTTAACCTACGTTCACTTGGATGCCTTTATCAAGCAGACAGCTCAGACTTAACGCCTTACAAAGCAACATTTCACAGCAGAACCTTGTGAATTCTCAATGAGATCGAGAGAAAAATCTTATGCTGCTGACATGGAGATACACTTCAAAGTAAAACTCTGGTCACTCATTCTAAACTAATCCTAAAATCAGCCAGTGTACTCTAATAGTTGCCTTACATGTGCATCATCTAAGCAAACACTGCATTGCTTTGATTTGATAACCACGTTCCATAAGAATTACCTCCATCCTTCATGAGAGATGGTAACCGTTGCTCCGTCCACCACCATCAGGTGTTTGCGAGTGAATCCCAAGGGCCTGGATGAGGAGAGCAAAGACTACCTGTCTCTCTACCTGCTGCTGGTCAGCTGTCCAAAGGCCGAGGTGCGCGCCAAGTTCAAGTTCTCCATCCTCAACGCCAAGGGAGAGGAGACCAAAGCCATGGGTGAGTGGACTGGGTAGCACAAACATGTGACTGCAGCAGAGACCACTAAAGCGTCGCATTGTAGACGTTTAAATCACACCTGTATTTGCAATTAATCTGTTTGTGTTTTCTCTCCTGGCTGTGTGCAGAGAGCCAGAGGGCGTATCGCTTTGTCCAGGGCAAAGACTGGGGCTTTAAAAAGTTCATCCGGAGAGACTTTCTCCTAGACGAAGCCAACGGTCTTCTACCCGACGACAAGCTCACGCTCTTCTGTGAGGTACACAGCCCAGTCTTCTTGCTTTGTACTTTTTCTCATTACAAATTTGTTTTGGAGTATTGCATTTAATGCCAGTCCTCTCCCTCAGGTGAGTGTGGTGCAGGACTCGGTCAACATATCTGGGCAGAACACCATGAACATGGTGAAGGTGCCTGACTGCCGGCTAGCAGATGAGCTGGGGGGCCTGTGGGAGAACTCCCGCTTCACAGACTGTTCCCTGTGCGTGGCCGGCCAGGAGTTTCAGGCCCACAAAGCCATCCTGGCAGGTCAGACACACCTCCATACCACTGTCTTTGGCTGTATGTGTCAGTGTTTGTGTATGAGTTTGTCTTCTGGCCTTGCTTGATCCAAGGATTACTCACATGTGACCATTGTTGCTGTTGTCCTAATATCTTTCCATATCACTGCTTTCAGCACGTTCCCCTGTATTCAGCGCCATGTTTGAGCATGAAATGGAAGAGAGCAAAAAGGTGAGCCCAAGGACCCAAAGCTTTTTTTACTTCTCGAAATAATTTCATTTTGTTTCTCAGAGGCTCAGCTGCTCGCTCTCCCCCTGCTGTGTTGAGGGGTTAAAGTGAGTGAAGGATTGTGTGCTGTCAAACGGCTGCAGCACGGAGCTGTTTGGTGAAACTGAATGATAGCGCACCTGAAATGAAATTGTCCTGCTGTACTTGAGGGTCAGGATTCATCCTTCACTGACAAAGCCGCAGAAGCAGAGAATTGCTTTTTTTCATTTGTGCACATGTGACTGTAAGAAATGAAATTGCAGGAGCTGGCCAGATGTTTGTTTGTTGTTGTTTTTTTTAAACCAAGGCTGTTTCAGATTTTATGTTGCAAACTTTTAAAACATTTAACTTCGTCATTGATATTTAAAATGTACATCACCTTTTGTCTGAAAGGCAACAGATAGAACACAGTTTTATGTCCAATATTAATCAAAACTAATCACTTGGTGAAATGCATGAAAAACATCAACTCTTGATGTGTTAAACTCAAACAAAGGCACAAAAACATCCAAAAATTTGCCTTGATATTTTGATGCATAATGGTCACAATAAATAGAGAGGACATAGCCATACAAGTTAAGAATCTCAAATGTAACATGTTTGGAAGTGATTTTGCTTTGCTTCATTTGCAGCGAGGTTATTTTAAGTGCACAGACTTGATTTCTACCGATTGTGATCTCAAATATTATGCATCTTTTGACTAGTTTGAAACCAGAAGCATTCATCAGTTAGTTTAACATGCACCTCCATCATATTGTTATGTATGTATATTTTGCAATTTTAAGCCATCTTAAGTTGGTTTTTCACTGTCTCTTATTCCTAAAAGGCATATCAGCATTGCAGATAGTTGTTTTTATGGCATAATGCAAAAACCTGATTAGATGAATCGCAGGTATCTTAAAAAACGAACAGATACATACTGTAGGTGGCGCTCACGTCGAGGTGAAATGCTTCAATCTAACCTCCTGATTCCTCACCTGTTCCTGTCAGAACCGTGTGGAGATCAACGACGTGGAGCCGGAGGTTTTCAAAGAGATGATGTGTTTCATTTACACAGACAAGGCTCCCAACCTGGACAAGATGGCTGATGACCTGCTGGCAGCAGCTGACAAGGTGTCTTAAGAATACATGTAATGAACAGTACAACCACTGCATTGATATATACAGACATAATATTTAGAATCCATCAATTTGGGCTCTTTGACACCACACGTACTGTAATAACGTGATGAAAGTTGTGTATTATTTTGTTCAGATGCTGTGAGCTTTCAGATTCTCCCACAGGTAAAGGTATTAAGATGCATCAAGACCTAAAAGGCTACAAGTACACAGTATCCGCTAAACGTCAGCCCAGTAAGCCATCAGGATTTCAAGAAACAGTTGGACGATTTCACACTGATCTCACTCCTCCATGACACCAAATGGGAGCTGACTTAGCGACACAGATTCTCTCTGAGGTCGAGCCTCGAAACGTTTCTTTTACACGTTTGTATTTCTATCTTAGAAACGGGATAGTGGACGGTCGTTGTTCGGGGTGCGTCACAGGCAGCAGGGCCAGACTGACGTTTCACTGTCAATTTGAAATTATATTTAAAAATGCTGTCAGAGCAAATGCCACATGAATACTGATGAAGGCCGTGTGTACTGATCTTGCGTCTCCTCTCTTTTTCAGTACGCTCTGGAGAGACTGAAGGTCATGTGCGAGGATGCTCTGTGCACCAGCCTGTCTGTGGAAAACGCTGCAGAGATCCTCATCCTGGCCGACCTGCACAGCGCCGACCAGCTCAAAACACAGGCCGTCGACTTCATCAACTAGTGAGTTCACACGCAGACGAGAGCTCGTCATCACTTAGAATGATGTCTCCAGCTCCTTCTTACAGACTCACAGGTCTCAAGACCATGTTGTCTGCGTAGCTGTGTCTCTCTGGTACATCTCCTTCATCTTGGCATCATTACTGATGGCACCAGGACTCAGTCTCACCCTCTCGCCTCGTCTCTTGGTGTCACAGTTAATAATTTAATTTCGCATGTCTCCTCGAGTGGCCTGTCTGATGCGCGTCAAGGCTGTCAGAGAGATCGGGGCGACCTGACTCCTCACTCATCCCGCTGTCACCTCTTCTGTTGAATGTGTGATAATAACTCTGAACATGTGTCCGTACTGGCTTTCAGCTTGCACATATTCTCCATCAACTACGCGCAGTGCATCATTTATACTGACAGAGCTGAAACACAG